>CM062819.1:1279041897-1279641897 GCA_031772625.1 Pinus tabuliformis
TTTGATGATCTCGTGTGAGCCCATACACACAAGGGAGAATAAGTAACACCATATGGGCTGGGGACAAACTCAATCAACACTACATATGCCAGTGGTTCCTTTGTCTTATATAGCTCTTGACCTATGGGACCATCTTGAAGAGGCCAAGTGCCTGATATTGAAGGCTAGGTGCCTAGTATTGTATTGGGATGCTAAAGTCTGGTAGGGGTGTAAGGACTTCGATGCCTGGGGTTGTGCGCCTTAGTGAGTTGTGGAGGGAGTGGGCCAACCTTGCGAGATGCTCGGAGACATTGAGCACTGTATTGGATGCCTGCCTTGGGGCCTTGGGGGCAGATGAGGTCTGAGTCAGGCGCGAGCCTTGGGGCCAGCCTTGGACTAGGATACAGACCGAGGAGGCTTATGCCTGATTCCGAAAGTGGGAAAAAGGACAGAGATTCCTTGTGATTTCTCGGTGTTGTGAAACTTTCAATGCCTGTTGGTTATACTAGTTCAGCAGAGGGTGTCGGGACTGTTACATGAAGTAATAAATAACAAAATAAATGTAATGTCCTTTAATAATAAATAACAAATATAAAAATAATAAATAATATAATATAATATTAAATAAATAATAAACAATAAATAAAAATTTAGTAATAGTAAATAAATAATAAATAATAATAAATTAATTACACACTCTAAATAAATATAAATAAGAATAAATAAAAAATAGTAAAGATCAGTAAAGCTATCAAAAAGTAAAAACAAAAGAATAAAACAAGAAAGCAGTAAAGTTGCATGTTGACACATGGAGTGTGTGCATGTGGTTCCCCTTCCAATGTTTTCTCTATTTAATAGATGGTGAGGAAGATGAGAGGCATTCCATCATTCCATGATTCCACCATCCATTCTCTTGGGATAATAGTGTTGTGAGACGAAGGATCCTTTGGTAGTAGTACATTGATTGAGGGCTTGGGGTGGCCAGTTGTAGCAATATTTTGTGCAACTGAGCCTACGATTGGGTGGAGATTCATCCCAAGACTTTGTTGCAGTAAGCAGAATTCAACTAGCGTTCAGCTAGTGTTCCACAGGTAAGTTGTCTCTGCGCACACTCATATTTATGAAATTTAATGTTAACTAGTTGATATATTGCGTGTTGATTATAAATCGCTTGATTAATCTAATTAATTGTGTGTTGTTATTTCGGGGCTGTTACAATCAAGCTCTATGAGAATCCAGTATTTCGCGTTCGGTCAAAGTATATCGATATTCGATGTCACTTTGTCAGACACTGTGTCCAACAAGGAGCTGTACCATTGAGCAACACTCCTACAGGAGAACGTGAAATACTGGCGGACATCCTTACCAAGGCCCTTGGAAGAATCAAGTTTGATTATTTCAAGGAGAAGATGGGGATGATAAAAAATCCATTTTAGTTAGTAGAAATGGGTATGATGTCGCAGTGCAGTAGCATTTAGTAGTAGCATGATGCAACTAGATGAGAAGGGGTTGCAGTGAAAATGTAGCGTTGGGAAGAAGGACCAGAAGCAACACTGGTGCAGAGGGAGTTGCAGTGCAGATGCAGTGTTGGGAAGAAAGACCAGGGACAACACAGATGTAGAAGGAGTTGCAATACAGATGTAGCAATGGCAGTGAGAGTGCCATGGGCAGAAGTACATGATGCAACAGTGCAAAGGATGTTGGGTGGGGAGGCCTAGCATCAGCACATGTACTGATGTCGTATAATTAGAGTGATGCTCAGTGTGGAGTATTACTAGAGCACAATTCTCGCTAAGAGGGAGTGTTGATTTGGGTTAGCATCGGATGTGCTCTAGCCATGAAAATTGGTGGAATGGCTAAAGCACATGAGATCTCCAAAACCTAGAAATTGTTTTCGAAAAATCCATCTGGATGAAGTGTTATTAGAATAATTAATATTTTTAATGAGTTTCTAAGTCTAAACTTAAAGAAATAAAAATATTAATGGGTATTAATAAAGATAAGGATGAGAAGCTTCCAAAAAATAAGGATCAAGTCTATTTTAATCTTAGCCGTTGATCAGGGACTTAATCTCGTCCATTGATTCATCAACAGGAAAAGTATAAAAGGGGACTTGAGGCCAGTTGGAGATACACTGAGAGAGACCAGTCAGTTCGATTTTTGGAGGAGGTTTTGATGAGAAATTCAAACTAAAAGTCTAGATTGCAGCAAGAGGTAGCGAGTATGGAACAGAGAGTCAGGAACAGTACCAGAAGATCAGCGCAGAGATTAGAGAGGCAGGCGCAAAGGCAGCAGGACTGCGCAGTCATGGGAGGGCCTGCGTGGGTGACGTAAAGAGGCCTAGTGCTGAGGGTCTAGGAGATGCATAGAGGGTCTGGGAGCTGCGCAGAGGCTAGCAAGTCTAACATTGAGTTTGGAAGAGGTGTTAGAGAATTTATCTCTGTTGGGTAAGCCAGTTTGGCACCTAGTTGTACTCAAGAATAACTAATTATAAAATCCTCCTCTGCTGCACCGGTTTTCCCACATTGGGTTTTTCTAGGGACAATTGTCCAAAATATATGTGTTGATGTGTTTGATTCTTGTGCATGTATTTGTTTCTGTATTATGGTGTGATATCTGCAGCAAAATTTATTTTAATGTTTACTGAAGGGTTTTCGTAAATAACTTATTGGAAAATAAGTAGGTAAAATAAATCAGTTATTGTAGTGATAGAATTTTCACAATGTATCCGAAGTAGAGGCAGTGGTGAGGATATAAATGAGATAAAATTATGTTTGCTTTACAACATTAATTTCTTCATACCTGGAGTTTCTCAACTTCTTGGAGACGACCATTTCCGTTTCAAGCAGTGGGAGCATTCCTCTTTCCTTTTTTGTTGAACCTGTTGTTCCTTTGATTTCCATTTCCCTTGTAGTTATTGTTATTGTTGTCATCATCTCTTGGAGTATCCTTCTTGTGAGGACACTCTCTAGCGAAGTGGCCAAACCTATTACAATTGAAGCATCTTCCTTTTCTTCCTTCTTTGAATCCCGACTTGAACCCTTGACCTTGTTTTCTTGGACCAACATTGTTCTTCCTCTTAGAATGAGCGGAGAAGGCGGTAGGATTGTTTCCATTTGAGGGCTTGTCTCTTTCCATCATCCTTATTTCTTCTTGAGTGCATCTAGCCAATAATTCATCAAATCCTGGAATCTTGTCATTGTTGAGGATGGTAGTGTTGAACACATCCCATTCTCTTGTAAGGCCTCCAAGAGCAATAAGAGTAAGCTCCCTGTCACCAATGACTTCTCCAATAGATAGGAGATCATTCTTGATCTCGGTAATCCTCATGAAGTAGGATTGGATGGATTCTCCTCTATCCATCTTGATGTATTTCAACTTGTTCTTGAGAAAGAGAACTTGATTTACATTATTTACTTTGAACATCCCAACCAACTTTTCATACATCTCCTTAGATGTTTCCAAATCAGAAATATAGGCAACCAAAGGCTTGTGAATAGAATCAACAATAATTTTCTTAGCTTTAACCTCACCTTTCTTGTACTTTCTTTGTGCAGTTGCGGATGCATTTGAAGGAGGCTCCACTACTCTTCCTTTGACATAGTCCATGGCATCATTTTCTTCCAATCTCAGATCTGGAGACATCTTCCATGATAGTCAGATTTGTCCTTAAGCTTGTCCTCAGATTTGAAGTAAGATGTAGTCGTCATTGGGACTAGTTCCAAGTCCTTGTCCAACAAATTCCCTTAGTGATTTCTTTTCCTCACTCTTGCTTGGGCTTTGTCTTCACCTGAGCTCTAATACCATGTTAATTTTAGATAAAAATGGTATGTTCTATGGTTTAAACACAATTTACTTCAATGTTCCTTATCAACCCAATGACATTTTCCAATTATATTCAGTAGCAATAACATTAAATTAAACACGTTGATAGTAAATGAAGATAGAACATAAAAACGTGTGCATAAGACAAACCAAGACAAGAGGACACAAGATATGGCAAATGCCAGGGAAAAACACCAATGTAGGGAAGACCTTTGATCAAAGCTTCTTATTATTCTTCAATAGTTTAGCAGAGAGAGAGAGTACAAATATCACATTAACTTGCCCAAAATAGTCTTGTCAAAATTGTAAGGACCACATCCTGACTATATACATAACTCTTTTTTTTTTTTTTTTTTTTTTTTTATCACAACAAAATGCAACTAGAAGAGAAACACATTAGGAATTCATTTCAAGAAACATATCATAACATTTACATACATTTAACTAAGACCAAAATAGTATTGCAACACATGTGTACTGTTCACCAGAAGACGAGACTCCGTTTGCTTTGCTGTTGCTAGTATTCCTTTGTTGTCGGTCACCTCCGTGAATAAATGGCGATGTACTTGATCGAATGCGATGACCCACCGTTAACCTCCCAGCCTACTCCTTGGGTACTCTTCTTCCCCGCGGACCCCCGAGCTGCAATGGGGTTGTACAATGGAGAATTGCAATAGCTGGTAGAGGAGAGCACTCCTTGGCTCAAGAGTCCCCTCTCTAAAATCCTCTACCTCACCAAACTCACTATAGGATCATAATCACTGCTTTGACATCATCTCATCCATCCAACAATAGGGTTCCCCAAAAGTCCCTTCTCTCATGGCTTGCCCCTTCTTTTATAGGAGTCCTCATAGGTGACACTTGGCATGTCATGCATAATTAGTTATTTTTTTTATAATTCAATAGCTTGATTATTCACCCACCCCAAGTGTCACTCTCTCATCAAGGGTCTCCCAAAATTATTTACTTAAATTTTAATTTAAAATAAATATTTTCTCACCTCAACAAGATTCCTATTTCTTCTTCTAGTTGCCTCTTTATACTGCTTTTTATTCCTTGATTTGCGTTCATTACTAAAGTCAATTAATGAGTCAAGATTTGATCCCTATCTACCCCCCTAATTTGACTCAAGTTATCTCTTAGATGGATATTCTTATGTTGGTTGTTGCCACATGGAGGTTCTCTACATTTCTCTAAATTTAATTTATTATTCTTATTTTAATTCACCTTCTTATTTTCTTAATTAGGTTTAATTAGTTTAGGATTAATCTTTATCCTTACAATTATATCCCTCTTTCTCCTTTTACCTAATTAAACCACATAATCTACCTAGTATTTTCCAACATGGGAAGGGTAGAATTTTTAAGGTAATCTATTTTATTTCTTCCTATGATCCTCTTAACCCAAGTTTTATTTTTGATATAATTACCTCGGTTTCTAACATCATTTACCCTTGATGTAAATTTACCTAGTTTTCATTTCTTGATTATATTTATTAATTAATTTATTTTTAATGATTCCAAGGTGCCAAGTTTGGGTCGTGCCCTTCAAGAACTTCCCTTGAAGCTCCAAGGGTGCCACGCCTAACAATTTATTTGTGATGTCAAGGGTGCAAAGTTGGTCGTGCCCTTCAAGAAAGTCCCTTGAAGTTCCAAGGGTGCCACGCCTAACATTTTATTTGTGATGCCAAGGGTGCCAGGTTGGTCGTGCCCTTCAAGAAATTCCCTTGAAGTTCCAAGGGTGCCACGCCACTTGCCCTTCAAGCATTCAGTGACTACGAGGGGAAAATATAGGTGCAACATCATAGACCGCTATCATCTCTTATGTTGCCTGCTATAGTGAGACTAATGGTGTCGGGGATCAAGGAATCCACCTTGATGCGCGCCCCCCAGTAAAATCCTCATGAGCGACCCCAACTTGGGGACCTGCCCTCATGGCATCATGATCTTCAAGGCGAAGGTGTTTCAACCCTTCCAGCCCAAGTCACGGCGGGAGTGCTAGTGGGTGAGATCAGGGACACTGTCCCACCCCTCCCATGTAGTTCCATCCACTTGTACAACCCCATCACCCATATGTGAGTCATTCGGCCAAGCAACTAATTTGTGCCTACAACCACTAACATATTATCAGAATATAGATAAACATATCTAGCAGGTTTCAAAATTGACTTAGAATTTCAAAGATAAAATAATATAAATTTTCATCAAACCAGGTGTCGTCAACTCGTCATATGCGAGTGCCCCTGGTGGTTTCCTGCCATACTCAATAATCATCAGTAACAAGGTTTCTCAGTGTTAACCATTGTCATAATAACATCATTGCCATCACCTAGTCATTCGCATCATTGTTCATTGTGAACCAGAACTGATGCAAGTAGGTAACATAGGGGACACATCCATCAAAGCTATCATCATCATGATATCAATAGAGAGCATACATATCCTTTAGTGCTATCATCATTATAAATTCAATAGAGAACAAACATGACCATTTATGCCACAATCATCATAATATCAACAGAGAACGTGCATAACCATTAATGTTACAATCATCATAATACCAATAGAGAACATACCTAGCCATTAATACTATCATCATCAAAATGTCAATGGAGAACATACATAAACATCACAACCACTAATATCACACTCACTAATAATAGAGTCATGTGTCCGAATCCTCAACTTGAGGTCCTCAAAGAATAAAGTATCTAAGATAATGTCATATTAGGGTCAGGAAACTAGAGTGGGCACTACATACATCCCCTCTTAACAATGGACTTCGTCCCGAAGTCCTTAGAGCATAAAGGAAAAACGACGACACATATCCTAGGAACCCTTCCTGAAACTCTTGCTAACCTTCTGGTAACAGGTATCTCTGACTTTTAAATTAAGCAAATTTTCGCTAATGAATTAAAATCAATCAACAAAATCATTTTCATCTTTTGGATTAAGTAATTTTCTCAACAAAATTATTTATTTATTATTATTATTTTTACCTAATTAGTTCTATTAGGCCCTCATGAAACATTGTCATAAAATCTAATGCTTCTCATTTTCATTCCTTTAACCTCTTGAATATTCAAGAATGTCTTTCTAGTATAGTTCCTTCGAACATGAGCTTGAGATGTAATGTCCAACAATTGTCCTTGTTATGATCATCCTTCATACTATGTTCATAATGCAAGTCTTTTTTTTTTTCATCAAAAGTTTGCTCCCCATTTTCTTCATTCTTGTTGGCCATTTCTCAAGGAAATTAATAGTAGGTACGCAATCCCTCCAATCTAAGCTCACATTGGTCGACGTCATAGTTGTCTACCATTTTAGTTTGACTTGGAATCTGAATATGGGTTATTCCAAGAAATAATGACTCTTTAGTAAGTGAATATCCAAATTGATTTACTTTCTAGTGGACAGGTTAGAATTTCCCAAAGTATCTATACCATGGATTCCATTATAAATTAAAGGACTATATCTGGTGTATGTAGTGTTTAAGGAATAGTTCCTATGAGTTCAGCCAACCAAGAAACATCACCACATTAATTGATTACCGATAATATCCTTGTTACCCCAACTAGTAAGTGACGATGCTAGTGTCTCAACTGGTTAGAGATGATGTGACACATGACCTAACAATTGAAGGATCTAATCATGCAGTTGATAATATATCGAGCATTGAATTGAGAGATAAACAAGAATACTCTAAATAAGGAACTTATGCCAATTAAACGAAAAGCATACTTCCCAATCCAAGGAAGTTGTCTTCTATTTGCAAAGGTGGGAAAATTTTATTTTAGCTACATAGAAACTATCGAGATGAATCAAATTGATTATAACACCTACCACGCCTCACCTATAAAGAAAGAGATAGTGACATCCCCTGCTATCACTAAGGTTCATCCCAAAAGAAAAATCACAGCCTCTCTCAAGTAAAACCCAAGGATACTATTAAGTGGTCATAACTTATGACCAGTGACCACTCCACTTCACTCACTCATACATAAATAATTAAATAAATTGCTAAATTATCATGACAACACATTAAAATTATTATATCCAAACTGTAATATATATTTATATCAATAATTATATTTATGAAAACTATAATTTAATTCAAGTTATTATTAAAATTTTCAAAACAAATTAATTTAATAATATTTTAAAATATACTCATAACTTTTCATGTACGCATGTAAAAAAATCCTTTTGAAATGAACATTTAATTATTGACTTCTCTTTAATACATACCATTATATAAAAATTCTATACAATTGATGTAAATATTAAATTTATTAACCAAGATATTACTACACAAAACATAATTTCCATATGTCAATCTATAATGTGGCACTTATAACTCGTCATTAATTTTTAAAAGAATGGCTTGATTAGTGTTAGAGCATTAAAAATGCTTCACATCCAACCACTCATCCGATTTCAAAGCCTAAACCAAGAAAATTAACATATGACGAGGTCAAGATTAAGTTTTTGGTATTATATGATGAAAAAGACAACTCATTGAATGAGATGGAACTAGTTTCATTAGTCAAACTTATTTGTATGTTTTATTTTATTGCTATTATTTTCTGGTGATGGTTAATCATTAAATTATTATAAATATATTAAGCACTCACACATCCTTAGCTCTCATAAAACATGTGTATTAACCAGTTCATTTTAAGGATGAGTGCTTCTCAACTGTATGTTTCATTACCACCCTAAGCAAAGTCTCTAATTCTTTAACTTTAGCAATTCAATATGTGTATTAGAAATTGTAAAATAAATTCCACAATCCATTAATTCATAAATAAAGCTTCTTTTTTAATTGGTTAAATTCATTGAAAGGATCCCATTGGTACTTGCTAGTGATATTTAGTGTCTTCATAGAATTGGTCCAAATTTTAGTGACTTTTAATAAATGATTTGGCAAAAATCAAATACTTTTATAGAATTAAATTTGTAATGTTTATCTAGAAAGATTCTCACTCTTGGAATAGTTTTCAAATTATAGTAGTGTTGATCATGAGCCATTTTGGCATATCTTAATTAATGTCAAGAAAGTTGATGTAATTATGGGCAACCAAGGTTTGTGGATGACTTTGTGCTCTTCACATAGCAACCATAATATATATATATATATATATATATATATATATAGATATATATATATATATATATTTCTTTTAATTAACAAATAATGTTGTCTTACAGTGAGATTTGATTGTACCAATCTAGTGTCAAAATATCTTTGCGACCAATATTTAATTGGTGTAGATAATGGTGAACGAGATCTAGAATCACTCCTCATTATCAAGGCCGGGATCCAATGCTCAGAGTGGCAATAAACGTTGTAAATGGTGCAATCTATGTTATAAATGACATTGTTTACAATATTTAAACTTTATGCCAAAATCAACTATCATAGATTTTCCTATAACATTGTTTACAATATTTAAACATTATGCTGAAATCAATTTTCATAGGTTTTTTTTTTTTCAAGTTCTCCAACTCTATGATTCACTTGGAAACATAAATCCTCTAATGGGAAAAAGTGGAGAAATTTTGTTTGAATTGTAGGAAGGCTAAAGTCTAGCGGCCAGTGCTTATTTACTTTTTACCGTCATTTGGAACTTCTGTACAGCATCTCGTAGTTTTCAGAAAAAAATCATTTGAAACTTCGCCTTTCGCTCAGATTGTTAGCGATGGTAGATTTCACAGGGACAAATGATTAAAAAGAATTCGACATCTCAGGCTGCATAACTAAGAGTGATACCAGTCCAGTTTCTGGCTGAAATCAGATCAAATTCTGTATTGCATCCCTCTAGATTCTAAATGCCAAGATCTGTATGCCAAGGCCGCATAATAATATGAATGTTTCTTGATCTGTATGGAAAAGGATAAAGATCTCAGAATTGGAGATAATTAGAGAAAGATTTTAGTCAACTCCCTTTGAACAATGAGTATCTCTGGAATCTCATCCACTGTAATTAAGGTGGGGTTCTCTGAAAGTTTTTGAGATTTGAAATCTGATCCACAGTGATTAAGCGGGGAGGTCCTCTGAAAGTATTTGAGATTTGAAATGCCAAGGATTCCATTGGTTGAAGACAACCTCAGTCTCGTTTTGTTTCATATGTTTCTAAATTTTCTCAAAGACATAGCAGTATCAAAATAAAAGCTGCAAAGGGAACTAAGTGCTCTTTGTAACATAATGCATGTCAATAAAATATAGACAACAATTATTAATAAATCTAATTTGGGAAAACATACGATTACATTTGCATCAATCTTCTTTGATCTATCTTATAATTGAAATGCGCATAAAATATCTCACAACTGTGTCACAAAGATAGGGATGAATATTACAGATAATCAACTCTTCCATGCCAAACACACTTATGGAGCCTCAACTCAGCTCTCACAACAGGGATAAGCTGGGGATGCTTCTAGTCAAAAGCAGATGTGATCCTTCAATAACTTGCCGAATCTCGGCTTACTGCTCAACTCAAGAACATACACCATTAGTGAAAACTCTTAGAATCCCACACCTCGAGATAGATTACAAAGCACACACACCCAAATTACTCTTGCTCTAATCCCTATGAGGGTTATTGGCGTCTTCTAGTTCTGTGCATAAAAGGGACTAAACTCAGTCTCCTCTCACCTAGATTATGCGATCTCATAAATGTTATCGAATCTCATTCCAGTAAATGTTGTTGTGGTTGTTATCAAATCTCATTCTCCTCTTTAAGCGCTGAATTTCAAATAGCAAATATTGTGACCCAAAACTGTAAATATGCATATAAATTGTTGTATCGTGCATGCTATTTGTTGTTGTTCTGTGCTTAAGGTTTATTCAAATATTACCATCAGAGACATTTGCCCACGCTCTTAAACGAGGGTTTGGACAAAGCCCATAAACATCGAATTTAGAGTCAGAAGACTAAGGGCAGTCATGGTGCCGAAACTGAAGTGATCTCGGGGACAGTGGCTATTACGAGATAATGGCTATTTTAATATTTTATTGGAATCTGTAGAAATAAAGATTTGGGATTTTTTTTTTTCATTGATTCAGAAATCCACATACCGCGTCGCACAGTAATAAAACTGCGATGCTACCTCCATAACCATTATAGCATTTCCCTGCAACATCTAAATTAATTTATCGAAGTCACTATCACCAAACCATGGAGTGTTTATACCTGCTCTTTATGTCTAATACGACTCAATAATCGTTGTTGTCAACACTGGAGCAAAAATGGCACTATGGATGGAAGCGAGTAGCACTCCCGACACTGAGCAACAACAAGCAGATTTGGATGCAATCAATGCCCTCAGAGAATCAGCTACAATAGAGCTCAAGGAAAAAGGCAATGAATATGTTAAGATGGGGAAAAAAAACATCATGCAGATGCCATTGATTGCTATACTCGAGCAATCAATCAGAAGATATCAAACAATTTCGAGAATTCAATACTTTTTGCAAACAGGGCCCATGTCAATCTTCTTCTTGGGAATTACAGGCGTGCATTGACAGATGCAGAAGAAGCAATAAAGATCAATTCAGCAAATGTCAAGGCCTATTATCGAGGGGCCAAAGCTGCTCTTGCCTTAGATTTATTGCCAGAAGCAGCGAAGCTATGAAGATGTGGCCTTGAGCAATCTCCTTTAAATGAAGAACTTACAATATCTGGATTTGTTGTTTGCGTGATATATTTTTGATAGCCGATTAGAGGCAGATAGTATGGGCTGGGCAACTTTGTTTAACGATATAGCACAGATTTATGCAAGGATTGGTAAGGCAGAGCATTTTGGTTATTGAAGAACAGAATTACCATCTACAACCTATAGACAAACGTGATCAATCACCCATTGATGGATAAGACTATAAGCTAAAGGCAAGATAGAGTGGTGCCTACCTCCACAAAATGTTTTTGGAATGAAAAGCATTACGTGTGCTTGAACATTATGGCCTGAATAATGTGATCTTGGTTCAGGCATTTTGTCGAACACTTGACATGGAAACTTGGTCTATGAACTTTTTCAAATAATTGGTGATCAAACAGGGAGCAAACGAATTTGTTTTAGAGAGACATTCCAAGTGCTTTCATATGATTGCAGGAGTAGACCATATGATAGTAGTCCAACCAGACCGCTAAAATCTATAAATTTATGTCTAAGGAGAGCATTGACTTGAAGTAAACAACAAACATTTTATTCAATATTGTGGGCTTCTTCGATTATAGTTATTTGTGTTTCATTCCTTTGGTGTTGAAATTAGATCTCACACAGTCGATCAGAAATCTTATGCATGGTTGTCTTAAAGGCCATCTATGCAAATTTTTACGAGCTTCCTTCCATTGCGCAAATTCTATGCACCATATTTTTTTATTTTTTTTTTTAGCGTGATTCTTAACAAACTTAACCCTCTCCTAAAATTTCAAAGCCCTAGAATCAAGGACTTACAACATACTTCCTGCACTGTTAAGCGTGATTTTCGATACCCCGACGCAATGCTCTATGCATGTTTTCTAAATGCGAATCCTGTGCTGCAAGGCATGTTTTTATTCAGTGAGTCCTAGCTCGCCATTCATGTGGCCTTGTTTGTAACTTGGCTTCCTTTCTGCAACTTTTTGCAGACATTTTCGGGAATCGAGATCAAAATGTTTAGCCATGAACCAAATCCAATTTAACTATGCTTAACTACTGTACATTTTTCACTCCCTTGCCGAAGTTATCCAGTCCAATATTGATGGTGTTGATTATGGCACATCGCCTGACAGAGACATCCAATGAGGCACGCAATAGAAAAGCAACAAGCCAATAATCAACCCAAACCCTTTAGTATGAAACTCAAAAACTCTCCATCACTAGCTCGCTGGACGTCCTACACTACTGCACATAGGTTTAGTGGTGACAAATTGGAATCTCGTTGGTGTTTCATTTGCAGTCACATAATAACGACCTTAAAAGCTCTAAAAAGAAGAAAAATGTAGCACAATGGGGGCACCACATAACTCAAGCTTAAGCGTAAAATAAATAAGAGGAGATTGATCTAACAATGCGGAGAAAACGAACTCTAATTTCTGATCAGGGTTAAAACGACATGAAGTTGAACAAAGTAAACCTACAGACATTGTATTGCCAGAGTTCTTACCAGGGTGCATCTATGCGTTGGAAGCTATGTACACTCCTGAGTTGTCTTCCTTTGCAACCAAGTAAAAATAAGCTTTCTAATATTCAACTTGACTACTGCTCTTGTTAATTGAAAAATTTAATGACAGGCCATGGGACATTAACATGCGAGAAATTGTTATGGTGCTAGGACATTAACATGCGAGGAATTGTTATGGTGCTGGCTTGTTTTTCATAAATTTTGCACAAATTCTCCATGCCATAGTTGATCAAAACAAAATAATTAACAAAACTAGTCATGCATGCATGGGCCCATAGGTCTCAAGGGTTCAACATAGCTCTGATACCAAGTGTAAGGACCACATTCTGACTATATACATTTTATTTTATTTTATTTTATTTTTATTTATTTTTTTTTTTTTTTTTATCACAACAAAATGCAACTAGAAGAGAAACACATTAGGAATTCATTTCAAGAAACATATCATAACATTTACATACATTTAACTAAGACCAAAATAACATTGCAACACATGTGTATTGTTCACCAGAAGACGAGACTCCGTTTGCTTTGTTGTTGCTAGTATTCCTTTGTTGTCGGTCACCTCCGTGAATAAATGGCGATGTACTTGATCCGAATGCGATGACCCACCGGTTAACCTCCCAGCCTACTCCTTGGGTACTCTTCTTCCCTGCGGACCCCCGAGCTGCAATGGGGTTGTACAATGGAGAATTGCAATAGCTGGTAGAGGAGAGCACTCCTTGGCTCAAGAGTCCCCTCTCTAAAATCCTCTACCTCACCAAACTCACTATAGGATTGTAATCACTGCTTTGACATCATCTCATCCATCCAACAATAGGGTTCCCCAAAAGTCCCTTCTCTCATGGCTTGCCCCTTCTTTTATAGGAGTCCTCATAGGTGACACTTGGCATGTCATGCATAATTAGTTATTTTTTTTATAATTCAATAGCTTGATTATTCACCCACCCAAGTGTCACTCTCTCATCAAGGGTCTCCCAAAATTATTTACTTAAATTTTAATTTAAAATTAATATTTTCCTCACCTCAACAAGATTCCTATTTCTTCTCCTAGTTGCCTCTTTATACCCCTTTTTATTCCTTCACTAAAGTCAATTAATGAGTCAAGATTTGATCCCCTATCTACCCCCCTAATTTAACTCAAGTTATCTCTTAGATGGATATTCTTATGTTGGTTGTTGCCACATGGAGGTTCTCTACATTTCTCTAAATTTAATTTATTATTCTTATTTTAATTCACCTTCTTATTTTCTTAATTAGGTTTAATTAGTTTAGGATTAATCTTTATCCTTACAATTATATCCCTCTTTCTCCTTTTACCTAATTAAACCACATAATCTACCTAGTATTTTCCAACATGGGAAGGGTAGAATTTTTAAGGTAATCTATTTTATTTCTTCCTATGATCCTCTTAACCCAAGTTTTATTTTTGATATAATTACCTCGGTTTCTAACATCATTTACCCTTGATGTAAATTTACCTAGTTTTCATTTCTTGATTATATTTATTTATTTATTTATTTTTAATGATTCCAAGGTGCCAAGTTTGGGTCCTGCCCTTCAAGAACTTCCTTTGAAGCTCCAAGGGTGCCATGCCTAACAATTTATTTGTGATGTCAAGGGTGCAAAGTTGGTCATGCCCTTCAAGAAAGTCCCTTGAAATTCCAAGGGTGCCACGCCTAACATTTTATTTATGATGCCAAGGGTGCCAAGTTGGTCGTGCCCTTCAAGAAATTCCCTTGAAGTTCCAAGGGTGCCACACCACTTGCCCTTCAAGCATTCAATGACTACGAGGGGAAAATATAGGTGCAACATCATAGATTGCTATCATCTCTTATGTTGTCTACTATAGTGAGACTAATGGTGTCAGGGATCAAGGAATCCACCTTGATGCGCGCCTCCCGGTAAAATCCTCATGAGCGACCCAACTTGGGGACCTGCCCTCATGGCATCGTGATCTTCAAGGCGAAGGTGTTTCAACCCTTCCAGCCAAAGTCACGGCGGGAGTGCCAGTGGGTGAGATCAGGGACACTGTCCCACCCCTCCCATGTAGTTCCATCCACTTGTACAACCCCATCACCCATATGTGAGTCATTCGGCCAAGAAACTAATTTGTGCCTGCAACCACTAACATATTATCAGAATATAGATAAACATATCTAGCAGGTTTCAAAATTGACTTAGAATTTCAAAGATAAAATAATATAAATTTTCATCAAACCAGGTGTCGTCAACTCGTCATATGCGAGTGCCCCTGGTGGTTTCCTGCCATACTCAATAATCATCAGTAACAAGGTTTCTCAGTGTTAACCATTGTCATAATAACATCATTGCCATCACCTAGTCATTCGCATCATTGTTCATTGTGAACCAGAACTGATGCAAGTAGGTAACATAGGGGACACATCCATCAAAGCTATCATCATCATGATATCAATAGAGAGCATACATATCCTTTAGTGCTATCATCATTATAAATTCAATAGAGAACAAACATGACCATTTATGCCACAATCATCATAATATCAACAGAGAACGTGCATAACCATTAATGTTACAATCATCATAATACCAATAGAGAACATACCTAGCCATTAATACTATCATCATCAAAATGTCAATGGAGAACATACATAAACATCACAACCACTAATATCACACTCACTAATAATAGAGTCATGTGTCCGAATCCTCAACTTGAGGTCCTCAAAGAATAAAGTATCTAAGATAATGTCATATTAGGGTCAGGAACCTAGAGTGGGCACTACAAAAATCAACAATCAATTGCAGTGCTAACTAGAAAGTCAATGATGGTCAAAGCAACACTAAAATGTCCTCCAAGTAGCTCAGTCAACAACAGATTAATTCGACCTTTCAAGAGAGTCAAAGTCATCCCTTCGAATAGTTGTGTCCCTTCAAACTATGGTCAAACTACTATAAATACAAAGTTGTGTTCATTATTCCAAGCCATCAAATCGGTGAAGATAAAGGATAAGAACAAAATACGAAGAAAGACATCACAAACCTAAGAAGGACGAAAATTTGAAGAGCACTAAAATTGGAACATTTTTTTTGGGTTATCTCTCTGTTTGGAATAGTAATTTCGTACCCGTGGAAAATTCTAATTTAGCCTGCAACTTCGACCTCCTATACTTGAAATTCAGCCTATTAGTAACTCAGCCTAGTTGCAAAATTACTAGTGACACCTCCTGTAACTTTCTGTGGAGACTTGCAGCTTATTACATGACTATAAACATGGACACATTTGCAAATTTCGGGCCTACAACACTGTAATTTCGAGTCTGTGAATTCAATCTTTTGTGGGTTATTTCTGGTAGTGATCTTGGACTCTTGTGGACTGAGTTGGTTCACATTTTTGACCTTTGTTTGGAAATTTTTATAGCAGTTCTTATGTACATTCTTGGTAACTTATGAAGCAACCTTAAGGGCTTTGTAGCATGCTTGTTAGAGCTTTCTTGAAGGCATTGTTTGGACAAAACTAGAAGATCATTTCCCTCGACCATTGATAAGAGGACCTTGTAATCTATTGATTGTTTGGCAGATTTATTGGGATTGGATAAATAGAGCTTGATGAAGTCTTCTCTTGAGAACAAAATAGGGCAGAGTTGGAGGACCTTTGAAGAACTTATGAGCAGTGTTTGAAGGCAAATTTGTGAAGAAGAATAAAAAAACCATATAAACATATGCACAACAAATTAACACACAAAAATTAAACTAGCAGAAAAGGCAGAGAGCCATCATGTGGTCTCTCATGCTCATGTAATTCATATTATTCAAATAATTTAATAATACATTCAAATACATGAGTAAGTGGTCTTAAGATAGTGCGTCTATCTTAGACTCACTTGGTTGAGACAATTTCTCAACTTACACACTAATTTAGGAGAGCTAGTTGGAGAGAATCTCTCATCCAAACTAGACTCCTTAGTTTGAGGAATTCTTATGATTTTATTTATTTAATTTAATAATTGGATTTATTGTTGATTTTTAAGAGAGTGAGGCTAACATTCCCCCCCCTCAATGATAAATCCAAAATGAACAAGGAACCATCTTCCAAGTTCTCAAGTTGATCCTCAAAAAACATTTGCCTGAAAAACTACCAAAGCTGGATGCTGAAGAAACTGCAATATGAAGAGACCATGAGTTAGCTGCATGATTGATTCATCTTTGGGTGTCGCTTGAAAACTCCATCATGTGCCAAGCCAAAAAAGGATCCAATTGTCCTTTGCTTGGAAACAACATCCGGTGTTCACTGACACAATTTGATGAATACCCATTAGCGTATTTGCTGATGATGATCACCCACTGGTTGCTTCGCTGATGTTGTTGAGACTTTCAGTTTGACAACCACTTGTCAATTTCATTGACATTCCCCCCCTCCCCCCCCTTTGTCAGCTGAAAGGAGAGGCAATCTTCTCCAAAATATATCTGAACTCCCCCCTTGTAGGTGTAGGAGTGTTTCACTAGCGTACTCCCCCATTCAACTGCATGAGAGTACCTTCTTCATTTTTACTGTTGGTTGCATTATGTGTGAGTGAATTCGATTGTAAAACCTATACAAGCTTCTGACTGTGGATGACCATTCCCAGGGATCAATCCATGAATATTCGATCTTCAATCTGCTTGATTGTTTGCTGCAATGTGTTGATGAATGATTTGACTTTCCACAATGGTGACAAGGATGGAGATCAAAACACTGATCTTCCAGATGACTGGTTCTTTGACAATGAAGACATTTTGGTTTGACTGCAACTTCAGTTTGCGTGCATTGATGTCGGTCTGCAAGTTTATGAGAACTTGTTGAGGTGATTTGTTCAAGTAATCTGGCAGTGACGAATTGAATGGGATTTGAATAATCAGGGATATGTAAGTTGTCGTTATCTTTGACATATCCTAAGCCGCATCGATTTCGATTACTTTGAATTTCTTCCCATGGCTTGATGATGGGTTTGGAAGAAAGTTGAATTGGAACAACTTCAACACTTGAAGCTGGTTGGATGAATGAAGTCGAATGATCAACTGTCTCTCAATTAGTCAAAGACTTGGAAGCAACACGCTTCTCTTGCAACTCATTTCTCTGCAGTTGCGACTCCAGTTGAAGGAACTTAATCGTTTCATGTGCATGTTGAATATGCACTTGAATGTCAGCAAGAGTGGTTTTGCTAATGTGCACCATGTCACCGGCTGATTATAACATTAAATTGTTAATAATTTGGGACAACTGAATGTGTGTCACCATGTTGCCTTGCTTACTTTGAAGTCAGGCTTGCTTGTTGTAGAAGTCGTGCTTGAAAAAAATTCTCACTTGATTCTATCACTGAAATGACACGCTCGTTTGTACTGGTTGTTGATTGCTGATGCTTTTAAAAACTTTCTTGAACTACTGATTGTACGCTCACTTGATGACAATCACTTTGCTTGAATGAAACATTATGAATGCTTTAATGAACTTTACACAGGCTCGCTTGTTGTGCGTTGAACTGTTGTACTTGATTTGGTTACTTGACACACTCGCTTGATCTTAGGGCACTTGCTGTAGACACATGCTTGTTTTGATGCTTACTTGAAGATTAGAGTCCACACTCGTTTGAAGATGATTGCTTGCTTGATTATGTGCTTGAACTTGCTTGATTGTTTTATGCGTACTTGAATGAAATACTCATGCTTCCTTGCTTGATTGTTTTATGAACACGTTCGCTTGCTTGATTGTTGTTATGAACACGCTCGCTTGCTTGATTATGTGCTTGAATTTGCTTGATTGATGACTAACACTTTGTGATTTCTTGAATGTACTCACTAAATGTGCTAAGTTTAAAAAGGAAGGGTGTCGAACACTGTCAAAAATGCACCCAAGATACAAATGACAAGTTCGATCTTGATGACTCAGTTGAAGACTTACTTGACTTAATGTATTCACCTTAACAAGTCAAATTAGGGTGTCGGTTACAACCGAGAATGCACCCATACAATTCAGTTAAAAAATGTTTATCTGCAAGTGATACAAAAAGTGTTGATGATGTTGATGTCATCTTGGCTTGAAATGCTTGATTTTGTAGCATCCTTAACATGATTCATTTGATTACATGATAGGAAATGTGCTTGCTCGAAAGATCATCTTATCAAATTGATGATGTGACGCTTTGTGCTTGTGTACTTAAGCTTGCTTAAGTGCATGTAGTTGTTTTAAGCATAATACAAAGAGAGCGGTTTGATAATCTGAACACAAGTTATGCACATGCATTCCTTGCACATGATGTACCTAAGATCCCCTTATTCAATTTCGGGCAGATCTAGGACACAATCACCAAAAAAAGATATGTTTTTATTAACCTTCAAGATACATCATCATGACAATGTCTTCAGTGAGGTGTCTTCCTATCTTGAGGCTATTGATGATTTGCAAAACATGATAACCAAGCTGAACTTGACACCAGATGATCGAAAGGATTTTGCATGTTTGGATCGTGCACAGAATGTCCTCTAGCAGGCCATGGCTCGCCTTGAAGAGGAGTTAAGGATGCTCTTAAAAAAAGCACAGTGAATCAATTGATCCAGACTGGCTTTACGATCCGATTTCTCAGCCTTCCTTTAGTAGCTTTAATAATGATGGAAGGGCCTCTCACACTTTTTCCGAGGATGAAGGTGATGAGGAGGAATTACCAATAAAAACAAACAAACACAATGCCAACAAGAAGGCAAGTATCACTACATTCCTTCGCCCTCTCATATCAAACAGATGGTTGTAGGACACATTCAGAGGTTCAATTCCTTCTTCTCTCTTTGGAGGACCCAATCACTCGCTCTCCATTCTGTCGCTTGCCAACAACGAAATCAGTGGCACCATTCCCACCAATCTCTTCAATTCCATCGCTTTTCAGTATCTCGACTTTTCTTACAACAAGCTGGGCTTTGAGAGAAAGTTGTCTAGCCCAACAACATAAAATATTCCACCCACGACAATAGTAAATTCAGTCCTAGACAGTGGACTCGACTTGACCCCAGTTTCTCACACATGCAACATTGCCCTCCAAATTAATTATTTACCATTGAAATAGATCTTCAACATTCTGCCCACAGAAAATTGGCAATTCACGTTAGAAGATCCGACCCAAACTAAGATAGTGTAGTGTGTTACAAAACAAGTCAATCTGAGATAGGTTTGTTTGGTGATCACATTGGGAGACATTGCAGGGGTTTGATTATTCCGAGTGGCGATAAGAGATGGAGCAAATTACTGTAAAGAGGGGGCAGGGAAGGCCAAGGAAACATCCATTGGAAAATGGTTCAGCTTCGGGTTTTGGTAAATCGATCAGTCAAGAGAATATCTAGAGTCGATAAGGGCTTGAAAAAAAAATTTTAAAAGTGAGCAGTCTTTGGAATATCCTCTACGGAGAAGTTCGCGATATACTTTATCGTCACCTCATACTTTGACTGATGTAATCAGACAGAATGCGATTACTGATTCAGTGGCCGATGATGTCAAGGGTTCTCCATTCATGAATGCAGTAGTTAAAGTTTTCTGTGTTCATACAAAATCGAATTTTTCACTTCCATGGCAGCGCAAGCGTCAATTTAGCTCGAATCGTAGTGGGTTTATTATTGATGGACGCAAAGTGCTGAAAAATTCTGATTCAGTAGAAATAGAAATATGGATCTTAATTAAAAAGAAGAGCGATAACAATTTTATTATAATTGATGGCAAACATCTAAGCTAAATTTCTTCTGTCATTAATTTGAAAGGAAAGTGCACCTTAATTTGAAATTTCATCTCAGATCGTTGATGAAGAATTTGTGGTGACCTATCGTTATTACTCTGTTGAAGTAGCTTATGTGCCAATGGCTCCCTTTTTGCCACATGCTCTTGCTGCACCATCTGACTGAATCAACTCTTTCCAAAAATACGCTATTCCTCTTATAGTTGCTACAAATAAAAACAAAACGGGTGGCTATGCTGAAAGACTTTGTATTGCAGGTTATGGGTTCCAGCGCAGGCCTTCCATCCTCAAAGATTACTTATGTAAGTCTGAAATATATTGGGATCACATACATATCCATTTCATAGAAAATCGAAATCAATGACTTCTGCGAAACCACATGATGGGGGAAAACCCAGAAATAATGTGAATTACAAGACGTTGCACAATTTGCCAGCTTGAAGAATTAATTTATCAATTCCCCAAAAACCTTTTCCAGCGCATCAAGAAGCCATTAATGTTGCAGAACTGAAATATTCTCAAGAATGGCTCTGATACCACATAAAGAAGAATCACAAAACCGTATAACCATATGCACAAAAAATTAACATACAAAAAATAAACTGGCAGAAAAGGCAGAGAACCATCATGTGGTCTCTCATGCTTATGTAATTCACATTATTCAAATAATTTGATAATACATTTAAATACATGAGTAAGTGGTCTTAAGATAGTGCGTCTATCTTAGACTCACTTGGTTGAGACAATTTCTCAACTTACACACTAATTTAGGAGAGCTAGTTGGAGAGAATCTTTCAACCAAACTAGACTCTTTAGTTTGAGGAATTCTCATGATTTTATTTATTTAATTTAATAATTGGATTTATCATTGATTTTTAAGAGAGTGAGGCTATCAATTTGAGGAGTGTCCTTAGGAATTCCTTGAAGCACAAATTGAAGGCCCCTTGAAGTCTTATTGACGCAGCTTGTTAAAGGACATTGTAAGAGTGGTGTGCAAACCTATTAGAGATACCTTAAGCATTGAAGACTTGTTGGGGAAGACTTTGCTGAGAAACTCATTAAAGACTTGGAAGCAGTTTCATTGAAGAAATTGTGTAGCAACATTATTAAAGCATTACCAAGGCACTTGTGTTAAGGACATCCTATTGGGGAAAGCATTGTTGAAGACCTTTTTTAGAAGTTGACATGGAAGCATTAGTGGAGACCTTGATGCATGACTGAATCCCTCATGGAGTAACTTTGAAGGAAGTTGTTTGGGTATCATGCAGCATCTTGGAGACACCTTCCGTGGTTGCTAAAGTTTCCATTGGTGAACAAAGTGTCTTTGGAGATTAATTGAGGACAATATTGAAGGCATTCTTGGAGACATTATCAGGGCTTGTTGCAAAAGATATTGGAAGCCTTGAGGAACTATTAAACCTACCTTGAAGAACATAAGCAAAGGGTTGGAGCCCTGTAGGGTTGGAGTCCTCAACAAGGCCAAGTTGGAACTCGAACCAGTTGAGAGGGTTGAAGCCCTAGGGGATTGGAGTCCTAAGAAGACCAAGTTGGTGCTTGGTGAAGTACAGGTTGGAGCCTGGTGAAATTGAAAACTAGAGTCTTCATCTAGGATTGGGGCCCTAAAGGAATCATAGGTGTGATTATACAAACTGGAAATTTTTTTTTTGTAATAGAGGATTGGAGTCCATGCCTTTTGTTGGACAAAATTATTTATTTTGTTATTATTCATTTTTTGTTTTGTCCATTAGTGATCTTAACTGGCATAAAATTAACAATTGTGTCGGTACACCAGTATTCTTGATGTTGTTAAAACCATCAAAGAGGGAAACAATCCACGACCTGAGCCAACGCGGCCACTTCAGGCAATTTATTAATGTAAAATAAAGAAAATTTACATAAGCTTCTCTCATGAATGATCACCTTACAAATGAACCTCCATGCTCTTTAAATAGAGATCATGGCCCAGTCGGGTGTTAAGACATGGATAAAGTGTCAGTAATACCGAGGAGAGAATGAACCGTTAAATCACTTCATGTTTAGAACATATCGTGATCATCGGATTGTAAGTTACAAACAATACATAGTAAAGAAACACACTTTACCTAACTTTACACTAGACCAATTTATACTTAACTATATGTGTCGGAATATCCTGACATCCCCCCTTAAAAACAACTTGGGATAGGATTGAAGGATCTACAAAGATGACATAATAGGAAAAGGAAGGAGGCATTAGAGCCTATCCCCTCTTAGTGACAACTTCCTGAACTCCAACCATAAATCGATGTTTAGTAAACTTCGCCTTTGTGAGAGCCTTTGTAAAGATGTCTGCAATTTGATCATCGGTTGAACAACATTTCACCTCAAGAACATGGTCATGAATGAGCTTTCTGATGAAGTGCATGTGTAGTTCAATATGTTTGCCGCGCTGATGTTGGACTGGATCTTTGCATAGTTGAATGGCACTTTGATTATCACACCAAAGTGTAGTCGGATGCTGCTGCTGAAAATGAAACTCTGACGGGATCTAAGGAAGCCCCATGGCTTCCTTACTAGCTTCTATGACGCCACAATACTCTGCTTCTGTTGAAGAAAGAGAAATGGAACTTTGTTTCTTGCAAGCCCATGTAATAGGTCTAGAACCAAGAGTGAAGACATAAACTGTAGTAGACTTCTGATCATCAGGTCACTAGCCCAATCGGAATCAGTGAAACCAACCAATATAGGAGATGCTTCTGGACAGTAATGAATCCCAAACTGAGCTATACCTCGAACATAACAAAGTATTCTTTTAGCTGCTTTCCAATGACTTTCGTGTGGGTTTTGCATAAACCGAGCAATAAGGCCAACAAGAAAGGAAAGGTCAGAACGGGTATGGGTTAGATACAAAAGTTTTCCAATAAGCTGACGGTATAAAGTAGCATCAACTTCAAGGGAAGTACAAGTGACTGAAAATTTGGCTCCAGACTGAAAGGGAGAAGGGGTTGGCTTACAGTCTTCCTAAGTCTGTCATTTCAAACTGCTTTTTAAGGCTAGACTTCAGATGGTTTATAAGGTTGGGATCACTACTAGTAAGGATAAGATCATCAACATAAAGAACAAGAATGATAAGAGACTTACCCACTTTCTTGGTGTACACAATATTGTCAGAATGACACCTAGAAAAGCTAGTATCTAAAAGAAAGCTATCCATGTTGGAATACCAAGCCCGAGGGGCTCGCTTGAGACCATAAAGGGATTTCTTAAGCCGACATACAATGTTGGAGTCTGTTTGTATAAAGCCAAGAGGTTGTTCCATATAGATTTCTTCATGCAAGTCCCCATGCAAGAAGCCAGATTTAACATCCATCTAATGGACTTCCCATTTGAAAGAAGCAACAAGGGAAAGAACAAGGTAGATAGATTTCATTTTGGCAACACAGGAAAAGGTTTTAGTATAGTCAATTCCTTCAACTTGTGAAAATCCCTTAGCAATAAGACGAGCTTTATGTTGATCAACTTTTCCATCTGGTCCAAACTTGGTTCTGTAAACCCATTTGTATCTAACAATTTTTCGTCCCTTTGGAAGAGGAACAAGCTCCCATGTATCATTTTTCAATAATTAACGATATCCTTCATTTATAGCTGCGTCACAATCTGGATGACTTGAAGCTTCTACAAAGGTGTCAAGATCATAATTCGTTGAAGCTTGAGCCAGTAAAGAAGAGGCTCTATCAAATTGAGAATGTGTACGACATTGATCTCTAGGATCACCTGCAAGAGCATCTGTTGCATCCCGAGTAGCACAGACCCATTTTGGAAGCTGAGGAGCTGAAGGAGGACCCTGAGAAGGTGGGGGGTGATTTTCATCCTCCCTGTCATCATCTGAAGAAGAAATATTTTCAGAAGTAGAAGGGATAGAGAGAGGTGGCACATCCGCCGAACTAGGCTCATAGGCTGATATATTTTCAGTAAACTTTACATCTCTTCTAATGATAACATTTTTGGATTTAGGTTGCAGAAGTCTATATCCTTTGACATCTTCAGAATATCCAACAAAAATACTTTTTTAACTCTTAGGTTCTAAGGCTTTATGTTTCTCATCTGGAATATGGGCCCATGCTTCACTTCCAAAAACACGAAAGTGACTTACATCTGGTTTAATTGAGCTCCATGCTTCGTTTGGAGTGACATGCTTTAAAACCTTAGTAGGAGTGCGATTTTGGGGAAACCTCTGATAAAATCCATTGATACCTCCTCCCAACGCTGACTTGGAATGGATAAAGGTTGTAACATACATGAGGTATTAATTGTCTCAACTTTATTTTGTTGGAAAACCAAACATTTTTCCACAAACTTCTGAATATCAGTTTTAAGGTCATCCCAAAAAAATTTCTTCTTGACCCTATGGTAAGCTTTTAAAAATCCCGAGTTCCCTCCTAGGGGAGAGGTGTGCAATTCCAAAAGAATCTTTTGATTGAGTTGGGGATTCTTACAAAGATATAAGCGATCTTTGTACCATAATGAATCATATTTTCCAGCTAAATGTATCAGATGTATTGGGATCTCGCTGCAACTTTTGAATGAGTGACCACACCTCTTCATCACTCTTCCATTCATCTCTTGTTGCGGGTATCCACTCAAGTTAGATAATATAAATGGCACAAATCAATGCTTCCACATCCTCATCCTTTCTTGAGAGTGCATCTGCAACAACATTTTGCTTCCCTTTTTTGTAGATGATTTCAAAGTCATAACCCAACATCTTTGTTACCCATTTTTGCTGCTCTTATGAAGATAATATTTGTTCCAAAAAGTATTTAGGACTATGATGATTTGTTTTTACCTTGAAGTGTCTTCCCATTAGGTAAGGTTGGCATTGTTTTAGTGCATGTAGTATTGCCAACATTTCTTTCTCATAAATAGGTTTGTGTAAATACTTTCCTTTGATTGGGCGACTTTCAAAAGAAATGGATCTTCCTTCTTGCATTAAACAACACCAATTCCATTTCTTGAAGCATCACATTCCACAATAATAGTTTTGTGAAGTTTGTCGTAGCTAGGTCTGATGCTTGGCACATTTCCTCTTTAAGATGTTCAAAAGCCTTCGTTGCTTTTGGAGTCCAAGAAAATGCCTCTTTCTTCACTAATGATGTTATAGGTGCCACTATTCTCCCATAATTCTTAA
Source organism: Pinus tabuliformis (assembly GCA_031772625.1). Classification (NCBI taxonomy): domain Eukaryota; kingdom Viridiplantae; phylum Streptophyta; class Pinopsida; order Pinales; family Pinaceae; genus Pinus; species Pinus tabuliformis. The sequence goes on from CM062819.1 coordinate 1,279,067,776, forward strand.
CAAACTTGTGATAATACCCTGTCAACCCGAGAAATCCTCGAAGATGTTTTATGGTTGTGGGGATTTTCCATTCCTTAATGGCTTTAATTTTGTTAGGGTCTACCTTAAGACCTCATGAGATATAATATGACCCAAATATTCCACCTCATATACTCCAAAGAAGCATTTGGAGGTTTTTGCATATAATTATTTCTCCTCCAAAAGTTTGAGCACCCTCTCAACATGTTGAAAATGATCCTTACAAGACTTGTTGTAGATTAGTATATCATCAAAAAATACGAACACAAATTTTCTAAGGGAGGGTTTGAAAATGGAATTCATCAAACCTTGAAATGTGGAAGGTGCGTTAGTAAGGCCAAAAGGCATGACCAAAAATTCATAATGACCCTCATGAGTTCTGAATGTTGTTTTTTGAATGTCTTCAGTCTTCATTCTAATTTGATGATATCCTGAATGAACATTGAAGATCCAGCTTAGTGAAGTAAATTGCTCCATGTAATTCATCCAACAATTCATCAATGGAAAGAATGGAAAATTTATCTTTAATAATGAGCTTGTTGATCTCCCTCTAATTTGGACACATACACCATGATCCATCCTTCTTGTGCACCAATACTACTGGAGTAGAGAAATAACTTTGTCTAGGTTGAATTGTACCATCCTCTAGAATTTCTGCAACCATATGTTTAATTTCACTCTTTTAGGCATAAGGATATATGTAAGGCCTAATGTTTGGAGGAACACTTCCTGGAATAAAGTGAATCGCATGGTCATGATCATGAATAGGTGGGAGGCCTTTGGGAGTCTCAAAGACTTTAGAATGATTGTCTAAGACTTTTTGGAGATCTAGGAAAATAGATGATTTCGATGTTTGAACCCCTAGTGAGCATAATTGTGCAATTGTGCCTCGTTGTTCTTTATTCAGAAGCTTTGTCATGCCATTATAGATGATTATCTTTCCCGGTTTCCTTGTGATGCCCCTTAATTCAACTTCATTTCCTTTCAAAAAAAATTCAAGAAAAGTTCTTGAAAATTTTAAGCTATCGTCCCCAAAGATTGTAACCATTGGACTCCTAGTACAACATCAGCACCACCCATTGGAATGGAAAGCATTGGACTATTCAATACATATTCCCCCATGGTTATCTTGAAATTATGGCACTTTCAAGAGAAATTTATAGTTCCTCCATTTGCAACCATCACTTGACACTTTGGTGTTGGATATAGGAAGCATTTCAATTCCTTGGCTATCTTACAATGAGTAAAATTATGGGTACTACCCGAATCAATCAACATTATTACGTTTTTATTCTTGATATATCCTTCTATCTTGAGAGTTTCAGGAGTGATAATTCCTGCCAATGCATTACAAGATATGTTCAGATTCATTTCTTCTTTCTCTAGCGCTGGTTCCTGGTGTATATACTTCTCTTTTGATGTTTCTTGTTATTTTTCTTCCTCCTCTTCACAACCTATGTAGATTAATTTCTTCTCATCACACTTATGACCTTTAGTGTATTTGATATCACAACTGTAACAAAGCCATTTTTCTCTTTTTTCCTCCAATTTTTGTGGTGTCAACCTTGTAGGTTGTGGAAGACTAGGAGCAACAACACTTCCATCTTTATAGTTGTGAGTGGTAGACTTCCTTGTTGCCATAATTTTTCTTTCAACTTTTTTTTCCACCGTGAATGCCTTCTACAATGAATTAGGTTTCCAAAGGCGAACCTCGTGCTAGATGTTATATTTTAAAGTTCCCATGAAGACATCAATCCTATGCTTCTCTAGAATATCGGTTACCCTAATATTCATTTTTTGGAAGTCTTCAATGTGCTTTGTCATTGAACCCTTTTGTTTGACATTTATCAATTGGCTAAAGAAGATGTTGCTATTTGTGTCTTCATTATGTGTTATGATTTCCTCGTTAAAAATTGACCAAGTGACAAGTGATTTATGAGAACAAATTCATCTATACCATACAAACTGATTGGGTTTTAAATATAAAGATGAAATATGTTCCTTTTATGAGGGTTGCACATCCAGTAGATCAAAATATTTCTCCATTTGTAGTATCCATGTTACTGGATCCTTGACATCAAACTTCCTCATATCTATATTTGGAATGTTGTGGTTCTTAAACCCCGCATTGGAGTCTATAAAATCATAATTCATATTCCTTTTGTCCTCGTCATGATTTTCATGGATTAACTTATCACCACCTGGAAGCCTTTCTTGTAATAACTTTTTCAAACCTTCCATGTCTACTTTTAAACCATTCATTTCTCCTTTTAAACCATCCATGTCGCCTTTTAAACCATCCATGTCACATTTTAGTTCATCTTTGGTTGCTCTTTGTGAGAGTGAAATTTGTTGCACTTGGCCCCGTAATTTTGATATATCATGTTGCATTTCTTCCTCTTCATGTGTCATACTAGATATTTCTGAGGGCTTAATGGGTGTAGAGTTATTTTTCTTAGGAGGAATTTAGAACCCAATACTAATATCTATGCTTCAATATGCCCTTGGTGTTGGCATTATGATGCATGTGTTGTATTTGATGGCAACCCACTTTCAGCAGAACAACTCACTTGTATATGGTAACTAGATGAATCTACAGGAGAGATATCAGATGTGACAAAATGTAGGGTAGTTCAAAGGAATCATTTCAGAAGTAATATGGAAAATTACAGTGTAACAGGTCTATTCAGAGGTAACAGGGCACTGGTACAGAAGAACATGAAGATGGAACTGAGGTCTACTAATCATAATAAAGAAGGTAAAGGAAAAGGTTGATGTAAAGCAATTCAAGAAGTATACGCAGGTCCACTTAGTCAAAACAATGTATATACGCTAGTCCATATAACAAAAAGAGCATATACGTATACACGCACTCCCACAGGAGGAAAAGCGCATACATGTTGGAAAACCAAGGTTTTGGTCTGAGGCATTTGGTCCAAGGTATTTTGGTCCAAGGTATTGGTCCAAAGTATTTGGTCTGTGGTATTGACCCTAGGTATTTGGTCCAAGGTATTGGTCCTAAGTGGTTTTGGTCCGAGGTATTGACAAAGGATCTAAGTATATAAGGAGGAGAAGACCAAAGGGCTAAGTGCATAAGTAATGAATATCTTATGAAGTGTTAGATCAAAGGAAAATATGCATGTTATGGGTTTCTGATGCTTTGCTTGATCTAGACTAAATATGCACCTGAGCGTTTAATGATGGATGAGAACTAATGATGGATCAGGATCATAATGATTTATCATTATGTGATCTGATAATGGATGGGCTAGATATAATTGCTAACACATGTTTTATCCTTTATATGTGATGATCTGGGTATGTCTGAAGTTGGGAATTGCATTGAAGTTATAAGTAAGTATTTGCAGATCTATACGTTGGTTCTCTTTGGTAAAGGTGCGTATACACGCTGGTTCAACTCTTCCAAGTAGCGTATGAAAAAGAAAAGCTTGATGTTCAAGGATGACTGATCTATCAGATCAGTGCTGTTGTTTTACTGTTGTATGTCAATGAAGTCTTCTTAGATATGTATGTAAAACTGAATGCATAAAGAGTTTGTGTCTCATTAAAGAATTGATTAAGAAAGAAGGGTGATCCTCATTGCTATATGTTTAGAACTCTATAATATGGCAGTATAACTTCATAATGTCACTGATTGGTACAATTTGTGGTTTAGAGGTTTTATGATTCAGTATCTTTAGAAGTATACGCAGTTTGGGTAAAAGGAAGTAGCGTAAACACGCACATTTGCCTCATTAAAGGAGTGTATACATTCTAACACATTCTTTTTGAGGTTACAATTAGTTCTGGTTGTTGATGCAGTGTTTTGGGTTCAAATTGGTGTACTGGTTACAGTGATCTGTCTGTTCCAGTTAATTGGTTGAATTTGATTAAGTTTGAATGAATGGCTGATTCAGTTGTGTCAGAGGTTCAGAGGTTTCAGCGATTGATTGTTTCAGTTATATCAGAGATTGATGATTGGGTTTTAGTTATATCAGAGATTGATTGGGTTTCAATGATTGGTTGATGCAAATGTATTTAATGGTTGTATTGATTGTGAGCTTCAATGTTACTAATGGGTCCAATATGAAAATTTGATGAAACGAGGCCTTCATGTGTATTATTGTGTACCAGGAGCATCCAGTCTAAAAATTTATGAAATGTGGTCCCTGGAGGATACTGAGGGTTGGTGCCTTTAGTGAGGAAGTCAAAGCTTCCTACTAGTAGTGGCTGGTGATTTAATTAGGGGGTTGGAGCTCCCTTCCAGTAGCAGCTGGAGAACGAGTGAAGGTTGTAGCCTTCTGTAGGTTGAAGCCTACGTACTAGTAAATATATCGGCTAGTACAAGAATTAGGGGGTTGTAGCTCCCTTCCAGAAGAAGTTGGAGAACGAGAGAAGGTTGTAGCCTTCTGCAAGTGGGTGCCTGCGTACTGGTATGAGTCTGCACCAGTACAAGATTGTAAATAGATTTTCTTATTATTAAAAGAAGACAGAGACAACAGCAGCAGGTGGTTTTCACCCACATTGGATTTCCACCTTAAATCTTGGTGTTCATGTGTGTTTCTTATGTGTGATGGTTTATTCTATTATTACTACACATGGTTACTATTTAATGTTTAATAAAGTATTGATGCACTGATTAAAGCTCAACTTATGATGAATTAACTGAACCATATGTTCACTGGATATACGCTGGTTTCTTTAAGAACAGTTGCATGCACACTCGAGTTCCCTTCTCTGAAGTAGCGTATATAAATCTAATTATGGAAATGAAAAAGTTATTGATTTTTAAATAATGATTCACCCCCCTCTCTCAGTGTTATTTCCAACAATTGGTATCAGAGCAAGTCCTTTGGCAGAAGCTTGATCGCTTAAAGGAGATCCGTAGTAACAATGGGAAAGAAGCTAAAGAAGAAAGCACCTTAAAAGAAGAAGACATCTCAAAGGAACTGTGAAAATGGGAGAGACGATTGGCCTTTATGTGGAAGCAACTCTTCAGATTTAGAATCACTTCAGAATGAAGATGAACAAGCAAAATAACTATCAGGTATGAATTTGTTGTCCTCTAGTGATACATTTCTCTATTCATTTGAAGATAATGAAAGTGACAGCGAAACAATTGAATTTTATCCTATGGGTGAAAGAGAAAGAAATCAAATAGAGGCAGAATTTAAAAAGCTCATAGACATAATTAGAGATCAAGAAGATTTATTGGACAAAATGGGGTGTACCTACAAAGAAGAGATTACAAGGTTAAAAGCTCAGTTAGAGGAAGGAAACAAAGTAAGGAAACAGTATGAGGAAAAGGAAGATCAAACTCAAAGGCTGCAGGATGAAGTGACATCATTGAGAAATGAAGTGAATGGAAAGGACACAACAACCAAGGAACATATATAAAGAACCAACTACTGTGAAGGTATTGAAGGTTTGGTTGTTTCTCTAAAAGAATATCTTAAAAATTCAAATAAGCAGGATGAAGAACTGCTCCAAGCATTTGAAGAACAAGAAAATGAAGTTCTGGAATTAAGACAACAAGTGGAAGAAATAAGAAAAGCTAAAGAAATCATGAAGAATAAATATCTTGAAAAGGAAGAGCAATATTATGTTGAGGTAAATATCCTAAAAGGTAAATTATAAGAAAAGGATAATTTTTTACGATTTCAAGATAGTACTAAGATTTTGGATGATATTCTTAGTATTCAAAGGTCTCCTACCATCAAATTTGGTCTTGGTTTTCATGAAACTGTTAAAGGTGAATCTAGCTCACAAACTAAAGCAAGGAACTCTAATGCAAAATCTGAAATGCTCAATAAGGAGCTAAGAGGTCAACCCCATCAACAACCAAGGAAAGAAAGTCTTCAAAGAAAATCATTTACTCCTAACTATGGAAGTGATAATCAGTTCTTTCCTTTGATGAATAATGTTGAATGTTTTATATGTCATAATTTTGGACATGTTGCAGCTAGATGCAAAAGTAGAATGGTTCAAGCTAATAACCGTCACACAGAAAGATCATTAGCTTCCAGGTACTTCAAGGGATATTCTTTTTCTTGCGATATGTTTGATCACAAAGCCATTAACTGCTATAGAGGAAATATGAAACATATAACATGTTATGCTTGTAACGAGTTTGGGCATATAGCAAAAGAATGCAGGAAGAAGAAAACATCATCACACTCCAAGCTATGGATGAAGAAGGAAGTACAACCAGAAATATGTGGCATAACTCAGTATGCAGATAGAACAGACTCAGGAGGAACTAAAAGTATGAAATTTCAGTATTCTAATTCTCATACGCAGTTATCTTGAAGACAAGTCACGTATATATGCGAGTTAGAAGTTGCGTAGTCGCGTATATGTTGGTTTGATGAAGAAGCAATGGGACAGACTCAGAAAAATGATCTGATATGGTTTAGACAAGTATCAATTATCTTTTCTGTCTTGGTGATTAATGACTACAGTCTGTGGATGTTATTTAGAAGTGCTTTTGATCCTCATAAGTTGTTGATGACTTGATGTATATCTGATTGATGATGATGCCTTGATATTTCTTACCTATATATGCAATGATCAGATCTGACAGTGAACATGTGACACAGGTTCAGGGGGAGAATATGTTATACTTCTTATAATGCACTATTGGCATTATGTTTAGAAGTCTTTGGTACCTAAAGATTCTTGTCAATAGTGATGATGCTTATGTGACTAAAGTATTTAAATGATACATCATGCTATGTTGTGGTTATGACTTGCCTATGATGAAGTCTCAAATGATATTTGTGTTACTTGGGGTTACATAGTTGTTATTCAGATCAGATTTATGGAAGATTGTGGATGAATTTTTTATGATGCATACAGTACATATATGTTGCTTACATGGTGACCTTCATAAGGACAAAGAGAAGTACAAAGCTTGAGTACACAACTTCATCATTTGATGATGAGCCACTCATTTTTCTTATGTTGTTGTCATCGCACCTTCAAAGATGCCTAAAGTTCATATGGTGCAGTTATGATGCAGGATTCCAATTGTTCTTGGCTCTCACATGGTTGAGGATTGTTGTTGTTGATGATATCAAGAAAGATTGACAAATGACTATGAGCTCATGGTTTTCCAGATACATATTGCTATCTCTTTAATAAATATACAATATCCTGGATACATGGATGATTACTTAAGTTGCATATTGATAAATATTGTTGGTTGGCCAAGAAAATGGTGTTATTGCAGGAATAGCTATTTGAAGACATGGATATTCAGAGACATGGCTTACTTAGTCACGTAATGATGATGACTTCTTACTTTATGATGATAGGTTTGATACTCACATATGTTGATTATCATGGTTAATGCTTATCAGATGTGGGATGTTCCCTAGTGATGATACATGGTTAATATATTGAGGGTTCTTGTGGAAAAATCATGCAATTCTTGATGATGATGTTATGCTCATAGATGATGACTATGTTGCTTTCACATACATATGATGTGAATGATTTTTTGTTACTGTTTGGACATGGAAGGTTATGATAAGGCTCTTTATTCTAATGAAACAGAGCAAGTTGATCTTGATGAGATCAAGAGGATGAGTTGATAACTAGAGACGACATACTTGTCACAAGTTGATGACATTTAAATTGTGATATCTTGAGAACTGATAATGGACATATACAGGTTGTTGGTCTGGATGCCACTGACAGATGCTTATGGTGCAGATCATATATGGTGTATGATAGTTGTTGATGACTATCATGGTCTTTTTTAGGTCTTTGGTCTTTGTTAAAAATGTCATGTATATCATTTGATGTAAAGGTCATGTAAAGGCCCATGATGTAATAATATGTCTCTATCTGTCATAGTCTTTTAATGAGTCCTTTTTGGTCATATGATGTAATTTGTACCCCCACTATGCATGGGAAGGATGATGTAATAATTTCTATATTTTAGTCATGTATAAACAATTGGTATATCCCCACTTGGTTGGGTCGATGAGTCAAATTTGGTATATCCCCACTTGGTTGGGAGATTGATGTATGTATGAGTCATTGGTGATAGGAAGGTCAAACTCACATAGTTGAGTTATAGAGTCATGTTATTCTTTTGGAAAATATTTTTGTAGACTCTACATGTGCTCAGGGGGAGCATGGACAGTTTAGTGCATCACAACATGTACAAAGGGGGAGTTTAATCAGCGAATTCAACATGTGCCTAAGGGGAGCATGATCAATGTTTATATTCAGTTGTTTAGATATGAAATCCTTCACTTTGGTTAGCCCTTTTCCCTTGATATCAAGGGAGAGATATATTGGTCCGCCCTTTGCCCTTAATGTCAAAGGGGGAGATTGTTGGCATTATAATGCATGTGTTGTACTTGATGGCAACCCACTTTCAGTAGAACAACTCACTTGTATATGGTAACTAGATGAATCTACATAACTAGATGAATCTACAGGAGAGATATCAGATGTGACAGAATGCATGGCAGTTGTGTTTACAGATGTGACAAAATGCAGGGTAGTTCAAAGGAATCATTTTAGAAGTAATATGGAAAATTACAGTGTAACAGGCCTATTCAGAGGTAACATGGCACTGGTACAGAATAACAGGAAGATGGAACTGAGGTCTACTGAAGAATAAAGAACGTAAAGGAAAAGGTTGATGTAAAGCAATTTAAGAAGTATATGTAGGTCCACTTAGTCAAAACATCGTATGCATGCTGGTCCACAGAACAAAAAGAGCGTATATGTATACACGCATTCCCACAGGAGGAAAAGCACGTACATGTTGGAAAACCAAGGTTTTGGTCTGAGGTATTTGGTCCAAGGTATTTGGTCCCAGGTATTTGGTCCGAGGTATTGACCCTAGGTATTTGGTCCTAAGTGGTTTTGGTTCGAGGTATTGACAAAGGATCTAAGTATGTAAGGAGGAGAAGATCAAAGGGCTAAGTGAATAAGTAATGAATATCTTATGAAGTGTTAGATCAAAGGAAAATATGCATGTCATGGGTTTCTGATGCTTTGCTTGATCTAGACTAAATATGCACCTGAGCGTTTGATGATGGATGAGATCTAATGATGGATCAAGATCATAATGACTTATCATTATGTGATCTGATAATGGATGGGCTAGATTTGATTGCTAACACATGTTTTATCCTTTATATGTGATGATCTGGGTATGTCTGAAGTTGGGAATTGCAGCGAAGTTATAAGTAAGTATTTGCATATCTATATGCTGGTTCTCTTTGGTAAAGGTGCGTATACACGCTGGTTCGGCTCTTCCAAGTAGCGTATGCAAAAGAAAAGCTTGATGTTCAAGGATGACTGATCTATCATATCAGTGTTGTTGTTTTACTGTTGTCTGTCAATGAAGTCTTCTTAGATCTGTACATAAAACTGAATGCATAAAGAGTTTGTGTCTCATTGAAGAATTGATTGAGAAAGAAGGGTGATCCTCATTGCTATCTGTTTAGAACTCTATAATATGACAGTAGATCTTCATAATGTCACTGATTGGTACAGTTTGTGGTTCAGAGGTTTTATGATTCAGTATATTTAGAAGTATACACAGTTTGGGTAAAAGGAAGTAGCGTATACACGCAAGTTTGCCTCATTAAAGGAGCGTATACATTCTGACACATGCCTTTTGAGGTTACAGTTAGTTCTGGTTGTTGATGTAGTGTTCTGGGTTCAAATCTGTGTACTGGTTACAGTGATCTATCTATTCCAGTTGATTGGTTGAATTTGATTAAGTTTGAATGAATGGTTGATTCAGTTGTGTTAGAGGTTTAGTGATTGTTTGATTCAGTTGTGTCAGAGGTTCAGAGGTTTCAACGATTGATTGTTTCAGTTATATCAGAGATTGATGATTGGGTTTTAGTTATATCAGAGATTGATTGGGTTTCAATGATTGGTTGATGCAGATGTATTTGATGGTTGTATTGATTGTGAGCTTCAATGTTACTAATGGGTCCAGTATAAAAATTTGATGAAACGAGGCCTTCATGTGTATTATTGTGTACCATGAGCATCCAGTCTGAAAATTTATGAAACGTGGTCCTTGGAGGACACTGAGGGTTGGAGCCTTCAGTGAGGAATTCAAAGCTTCCTGCTAGTAGTGGTTGGTGATTTGATCGGGGGGTTGGAGCTCCCTTCCAGTAGCAGCTGGAGAACGAGTGAAGGTTGTAGCCTTCTGTAGGTCAGAACCTACGTACTAGTAAATATATTGGCTAGTACAAGAATTAGGGGGTTGTAGCTCCCTTCCAGAAGAAGATGGAGAACAAGAGAATGTTGTAGCCTTTTGTAGGTGGGTACCTACGTACTAGTATGAGTCTACACTAATACAAGATTGTAAACATATTTTCTTATTATTAAAAGAAGACAGAGACGACAGCAGCAGGTGGTTTTCACCCACATTGGGTTTCCACCTTAAATCTTAGTTTTCATGTGTGTTTCTTAAGTGTGATGTTTTATTCTATTATTATTGCACATGGTTACTATTTAATGTTTAATAAAGTATTGATACATTGATTAAAGATCAACATATGATGAATTAACTGAATCATAAGTTCACTGGATATACACTGGTTTCCTTAAGAACAGTTGCGTGCACACACGAGTTCCCTTCTCTGAAGTAGCGTATATAAATGTGATTATGGAAATGAAAAATCTATTGATTTGTAAAAATTGATTCACCCCGCCACCCTCCCCCCCACCCCCCAACCACCCTCTCAATATTATTTCCAACACTTGGAATCACTTTAAACTGATTTTTCAAACAAAAGTTATTCAATTGTTTCAAAAAATACACACGTTTTTCTTGCTTTTAGGAGCTCGAGCTTGAAACGGTTGTAACTCTATAATTTTGAATCTCCAAGTTATGAAATTTCTTCCTGTGGTAGCTCCCTAAGTCTTATTTCCAACCCCACAAGTCTGATTATGATTGGATTCTTCAAGAAATAGTTATGTCAAAGTTCCCACGATGACTTGATTATGGACCTTTTCAGTGGAGTGAAGTTGTACGGGATGCCACGTGTCATTGTTTCACCCTTCGGCCCTAAAATTGCTACACGAAAAACTAAAGTATGTGTACTTTCAACCACTTTTTACATAATTAAAATTTGATTCCTGAAACAAAAGTTATGATCATTTTCCGTAGGTCACCTATTTGAGATGGAATTCTAGAGCCTACAAAAACCCTAAATTCCTCAAATCTTGTATCCAAAAATATAGTGAACCAAGCTCCGAATTTTTTGCACGAAGTTCATCAAGGTTTCGGCTCCACATGGTAAAATTTTCAGCTGCTAAAGCCTCATTGAAAGAAAATTATAGTGAAAAATCCAATATGACCTATTTGAAGAAATGAAACCCTAGAATCCAAAGCTCTGATACCAAATGTTATGCAACCAGCTCACAAAATGATAGATCAACGACTTAAAAATTATCCTCATCGAGGGGGAAACTTATTTTACATTACATAAATGAAAAATTATTGTATGATACAAATGACAATACCTCCTCTTTATATATAGGAGTCTAAGTGGTCACAATATAACCATAGCCTACATAACAATAATAATGTAAGGGCATAACAATAACAATGGTGGGCTTCTATATGGTACAACAATAACAATATGGGGGCTACATGGGAACAACAATAACAATAAAGTGGGATACACTAGTATTATAGGGACCCAACGGTTACCCTAGAAATAAGGAGAGAGGAGCAACAAACTTTAAATACAGTTAGAGGTAATGTTTGATAACAAATTAGATTATTAATAGATAAGATTAAAAAGTGAATATTAAGGTTCAAGACTAAGTTGTAAAAAATGGAAGTTGGATTATAAAAATGGAAAAACATAAACAATCAACCCAAGAAGGATATCTCAAATAAAATATCAATTTTGGGAATAGGATTAAAGAGCTAGAAGGAAACGTAGTTGACAATTTGGCCCTAAATATGATTGAAAATAAATTAGATACAAAATCCATCAAAGAGGAAATTGATAATCTTTGAGTTGGATCATAAGCGTAAAAAATAGTCTTGAATCTCGTAATTTCTCATATAAAAGAGTAGAAATATAAGAGCACACTAGTAATAGCAAAACAATAACTAAAATATAAGCCACAAATTGAAACAACTTAACTCATAGAAACACAAAGGTTGGGAAAAATGATTGAACATAAATATAAGTTCATCTGTGTCAAGACAAGTTGTCATAATAATAAATATGGCATATTGAATAAATCTTCAAGATTAAACGTGTGAGGAATATTTATGAATGAATTTCTCATTCTAACAAACCAAGATGAGTTAAAGGATGAAATTCAAAAGGTAAAGTTATACAAGAAGGAAAATGGACAATAATTAGAAATCAAAAAGATATTATAGACTAGAATGATAATAATAAACACGAATTTGGAATTCCCTTGTTCTTTTTTGGAGCTGTCGTGGCTTACGATGATGTAAAGGTCCAATGTTATATTGGATACTAAGTGAAATTAATATATTTTACTAGTTGAAACACAAGAGCCTGATGAGTCTATGTCCCCTAACATAGAAGATGTTGTCTTGTGTCCAACATGGCGATAAATCATATTGCAAGGGGATTGAAGGCATATCCTATTATATAAAAAGGAATGTTTTTCCTTGTTTTCGACTTCATAAAATATATCCTCTCAATTAGTACATTTGGACAGAAATCCTAGACATCATTGCTAAAAGGATTTATATAAGAATTTGTTATTTCATGCTTATTAATTCTACTTTTTATAAGGAAAAACAATATTAAAAGTATCCTTATAGTTCACTAGAATAGGATATCCACATAAATGAAGGTAATAACCTCTTGATAGGAAACTTTAATGTTAGAAATGGAACTAACCAAATAATTTTTTTAGGCAATGATTCAACCCTAATCCTTAATGGCTAGATGAGGACCTTATTTTAACTAATAGATACAAAAGAAAATTTAAAGACCTAATGGATAATTTGTTTAGTACTAAGCTGGTCAAGCTTTGCATTTCTCAATACTTAATCATTTGCAATGGTGTAATGAAGTAAATCTAATAGGATGACTTATATTCATGGGTTTGGTAGTAGTTTTATGCATTGTATGTTATCAAATTTCCCTATATCCAACCAAATAGTAAATTTTGACCTTTGAAATAACCATGAACTTGACTTTAATCATAAACCCTTAACCCTAACTCTAGCACAAATACCCCATGGAAGAAAATTTTAATAATAAAAGACACCTACTTTTTGAAATAGTCAATATAATATCTTCTTAAAGGATTTAAATGGTGATCTAAACCTCCTAACTTATAAGGACAATATCAATTACCTCTATCACATTCTTACAACAACCCATTAAACTACCATTAACAAGGTATATATTGAGGTGTCATGTAAAAAGAATAAACATTTAACCGTTAGTATGATAATGAATGTAAAATTTCTAAGAAATCCTTTAGATATGCTTCTAATTAATTCTTAAAATTCATTAGGATAAATACATACAAATTCATTATTAAAAGGTAGAAAAGGTAATATATAAATAGAAAACAAGAGTAGATTTTACACCTATCTAAACTTGATCTAAGAAGTTTCAAGGGAAAATTATAATTTGTAAAACTAAATAAAATATTATGATTCCCTTGAAGGAATATAATTCAAACCTTAAAAATATTTATGAATCCCCTAACATCATGGACACCATTATGAAAGTTCCTAAAGAGGATGAGATGTTTTCTTTGGAGGACGTAGAGTTTAGGGTTAAGCATCTTGTAAATGGGAATGTTAAGGACACTGAAGGATACCAAACTGGAATTTTTAAAATTGGAGGGCATATCATCATCCCTACATACACAAGCTCTTCAATTTAGTAATGAATCAAGGATTTCCTAAAATTTGTACACAAAGTATTAATGTACCTATTTTTAAAACTAGGGATAAGATCATTCTTGCTAATTATAGGACCATTATTATTAGCTAGATTTTAGCAAATTGACATAAATTATTTTGGAGAAGAAAATTAGCCTATGGCTAGAAAGCCACTAGAAAAAGAGGTAAAGGCCAAGATGAGTTTACGAGATATCCTTCAACTATGGACAACCTTGTTTCTCTTATGAACATTGTAGAGGATTTTCACAAGAATAAAACCAATCTCATGTGTTGTTTTACTCCCTTCATAAATTATTTTGGCATAGTATCCAACACAAATTGATGAGCCCCAGAAATGAGTAATTATATGGACTCATTCAGCCTCCTAATTCGACTTAATCCACCACTCTCATTAGTTTATTGCATGTTTTTTATTATATTTATGTTAATAGAGTGAATTGGGTTAGTCATTATGCCAACAAGTCTAATGTGTGCTTTATGCAGATTTTTAGTCAATTTTGAGACAAAATCAAAGGTTTAAATGAGCACTTGGCAGCCAAATTCGTGGAGAGGATTTTTAGGAAGGTGTCCCCTTCATTTATTAGCTCTTACCCCGAATTTTCTACCACCAGCTCAGAGTTCAAGGGCCACCACATCGATTACCACAAGGGCAACTAAGCAAGGGCTAGTAAATTTGTTGTTAACTGCAAGTTATGGCAGCCGAGTCCCTAAAGTTTAGGAGGAATGTTGGGGTCCTCAATTTGTATAAATAAGAAGGCTTAGGGAATCATTTCAGTTAGCTAGTTGACAGTTCGATTTTAGTCATTTTTTAATCAATTTTGGCAGTAGGTTAGCTCTGCATTTCAGCGCATTTTCAAGCTTTTTTTGTAGACAGTTTTTGGGATGTAACTATTATTTCTTGCTCAATAAAGATGAATCCATCTTTGCACCAGCTCTAATCTTCCTTAGGAGGCTGTAGCTCTTGGGGTTGGGCCCAACTAAAGTGCCCAGTACCTCCTTTGTGTACTTTGATGTGTCTTTGCTGCATTCTTAGAATAAAATTTGTTATTTAGGTTAAAATCTTGTTTTGTTATTTAGTTTGATGATTGAAATAGCTTTTCATGTTCAGGTTGATTTGATAGGTTGGTAGCAGAAAAGATCTTCGAAAAAGGCCATCAAGCAACCCTTGATCTCACCTCTCCCTCCTCAGGACCATGAGCTGAGACCAAGGTGTCCTTGCTGCCATAAAAACATTTTCTTGCTTCTTCATGCAATTTCTAGTGTTAGATTCTTAGTTGAAAAAGTTAGTACCAGTTGTGATTACATGCTTAGATCCATTCTTGCTTGGTTTCCACAGTTGATTTACATGATTTTCTGCCACTAAACTTCTGTTCATCATGCTTATGGTTTCTAGGTCAAATTAGGTTAAAGTAGTTAGATCTTTGGTTTTCTTAGTCTTTGTTGGTTAGTCTTGGAAAATAACGTGCAGAGCACCTGTGATACCTCCTCTCCTACCCTTATCCCGTCAATGCAACATGCTTCATCCTCTAACTCAAATTCTTGCCTTTCATCCGCCACATTTTCTCACTTTGCCTTAAGCCCTACATTCTTGTGCAACATTACTTCTCCTATCTTCGAACAAACCCAATCGCCTTAACCACTCTTCATCCTCAATCCCCAAGTCCTAGACCTCCTCACACACTTATCTCACCTCCATACCCACTTCTTCACCGGTTTTTCCTCCATAAATCCTCAAAAATCCTCTCTCGGCTCTTCCTGTAGAAACATCCTATGGAAGCTACAATACCTCCTGTAGAAACCCTGCAGACTTCCTGTAGAAGCTCACGAAAGCGGTTTCTTGAGATCTGATCACTGTGAAACTCTCTGAAAGGGTGCTAGGGACCCTTTAGGCCCTCTTCTCACCTTCCCAACCTCCTGCAAGCATTTCCTTTCGCCAATCAACCTTTGCACAGAAAAAATAGTCAAAGCACATGCATAATAATTTTGCCAACTTACTCAAAAATACAAAAAGATGTTTCTTTTCAGATTTCACTTCAGAAGTAGCTTAGACACATGCACTTAACCTTCCAAAGAATCAATGGCATCTTTTTCAGTAGCTTTCATCCTTTTTCTTGCATCAGTAGGGCTAGTTGGTAAAACTAGGGTTTGCTAGGGTTTGCATTTCCATTCAGCTTTTTAGTTTCTTTCTGCAAGTAGATTAGCCTCCTTTGAGTTAGCTTTCATCCTGTTAGTGTCGGTCTTGAAAGCCCTCCATCAGTGATAAAAACTCTTTGCATTTGCATTAGTAGGTGTCTCATCAGTGTCAAAATTTGCATCCCGTTAGGCATGCCATAACCCTGATGGAGGAGCTGGTCTATTTATATCCCTCTTGGCTTTGCTGGATCAGGTCATATCAGGTCATTGAGTTTGTCAAGCTGCTCTTGTTTGGTCTTAATGTCAAAATTCCAGGTCTAGGGTTTTGGTCAGTTGTCTTAGCAAGGTCATGTCTCTGAAAGTCCTTGAGTGACCAACAAGCCAGAGGAAGGATGGTAAACATGTTCCTTTGAAATTTTCATCATGTATAGTTCATTTTTAACCTTGGATTTAAAAACCCTGTTTTTAAAGCCAAGGTCATGATAAATTTTGTAAAAAGAATAAGTTTCCAAGAAGTCTTCAAAAAGGCAGCAACAACCCTGGTCCCCTTGCTACAATCCTTCAGATGATCTCCCTGCAAAAAGAATCAGGTCAAAGCACTCAAAAAGTCAACTTCAGGATAAAGGAAACCAAGAAAATCAGTGTTTTTTAAAAGTGTCAAAATAGACTTTATAAAGTGGGTTTTTGGATGAAATTTTTTCAAAGTGAGATTATAAAAGGTGATGTTCCCTCCTTTCACTCTTATTATGCATTTCAAGTTTGCAAGTGAGATTGTGAGAGAGTGAAAGGCGAAGGAGGCAAAATTCCAAGGGTTTCGGGCAGTTTGCAGGTGCGCGACCCGTCCAGGCTCGTGCGCGACCTGTTGGGTGGTGCGCGACCCGTCCAGCAGTCTCCGGCAGTGCAAAAACATAATGGGCGAGACCCGTCCAGGGCTGTGCGCGACCCGTTCAGCTGCCAGCTTCCAAAACTTCAAACAAATTCCCTTACTCCTCTTCAAATTTACTCAATCGGTCGAGGTAGGCACTCAATCCATGGTTGTTGATATTGGTGGTGAAAATAATGATGTGTGTCATGATTTTATCTTCTAAATTTGCAAATGAATGGATTAATGTGGCTGTTTGCTAATGTTTGTGAAATGCTAGGGTTTTGTGACTGTTTCAAGTGTTTTTGTCCCATTTGATCCCTTCCTTCTTCCCCTCTTTCATTCATAGTCATGCTTGCATCTCTGTCCCATTTGATTTGTACATAAAATGTTGATTTTCCCCCCCATCCCTAAGCTATAAACCCTACCCCTCTCACAAGCACTCAAAACCCTAATTCCCTCTACCATACACATGCAAAAAATAAAACAAAAAGAAAAGATACATTTGTAAAGAAAGAAGAGAGTCATGTGAATTTAATGTGCTGTATATCTAAAGGCATGTACATAACCCCTATATACCCTTGACATCCCCTTGTACATGAACACTTTCCCTTGATGTGAAAATAATGTGTATGTACTCCTTAATGTGCATGTACTCCTTAAGAACAGAAAAAAGAGCAAAATTTGCCTTATGACACACATGAACTCCTACAAGCAAATTTGGTGTATGGTGTCCCTATGCCCCTATTGATATATGTATCCCCTTACATGTTCATTATCATACATGTTTTGTCCCATATGAGATGTTCTTTGCAAATGATTTCCCAATGTTAAAATTGTTCCTATATGCATGACAATTTGTAAAGTTTCCCTTGAAAATTCCCTGTTATTATCATATATTCCCATTCCTTGTTAAGAAGTTCCCTCCCTTAACATTCCCCTTGTGTTTTTCCCCTTGAAACAGCATAGAGTTCAGTACTTTTGCAGGCAGAGGCAGCAGTTCAATTTGTCCTTCAGTTTGCCCACCTTGCTCCAAAACCATGTCAGATACCGAGACTTATGAGCAAGGTGATGACATCTCATCATCTACAGAGATTGAGGAACAGAGGAGGCCTCATAGAGGGGATAAGGGAGGTCACCATAAGAGGGAGGAGCCTACTTCATTGGCAGAGTTACAGGCTTGTCCTTTGGCACTGAGTTGTTTCCAGTACATGTCATGCTATCAGTTTTGTGAGAGGCTCTCTCAGATTCAGCATCATAGAGAGTTGGCCCGCTTGTTTGTCTTACGCCTCAATGATGGACATGTCACTCTTGCAGGGGTGAATTTCATATTGACACCCGAGGTGATCTCAGAGGCTACAGGTATACCGAATGTGGGTGAGGTGTGGTCTAAGCGCAGACTACTTGATTTTTTTCACTTTGAGCCCTATGTCCGGCCATCATTTGTGAAACTGTTGACGAGTGTTTTCCCATTCAGGTTTCTTCGCAGTGAGTATGCCCCCCTCATGAGACTCATCATGCATTACTTCACATGTGAGGGCAGATTTTCACAGGTGTATTCATATCACATTCGCCTGTTGATGCATTTCACCCGGGTGAGGATGATGAACCTCCCGATCTTCCTGTTTCAGAACATTCAGAGGATGGTACCCATGTTGCAGAGGAAGACCCCGACCCAGCAGTACAGGAGCCTTTGTCACTATGGTTTGATTCAGCTCATAGTTTTGCATCAGTTGACACAGCAGGGTATCTCATGGGAGGAGTTCATCTCCCGTGAGTTTTTCACAGTGCCACCTCAGCCACATCAGGAGGCTATTCATGAGGAGGGAGGACCATCTTAGCAGCCTGATGCTCCCATCACCCGACATGTCAGCTCCACTCCTATGGTCACCTATCAGAAAGGCCCAAGGGCCTTATTTGCAGCAGCTAGGCGAGTACTATCTCCACAGCAGGTGGAAGGGGTCTCGCCTTCATCTTCAGAGCAGCGGGTGTTATCTCCACAGCAGGTGGAAGGGGCCTCGCTTTCTTCGCCAGCACAGGTATTGCAGAGGGGCAAAGAGCCCATGGTTCATGAGGATCCAGTGATCAATCTTGAGGTCAGTTCTCCTAGCCAAGAGGCAAAGGAGATCATTCAGCAGCTCAGGGCCGAGAATGATATTTTGCAGCGGAGACTTGAGGGTGCCCAATAGACCATCACATATCTAGAGCAGCGGAACACACAGCTGGAGGAGGAGAAGGCACTTGATGAGATTTGGAGGATTCGTAGTGATCGAGTCCTAAACCGTAGGAGGCCTGGTGATCCATTGCCTGTTGACCGGGAGTCTTTGCTTATTCAGGACAATGCCCACTTGGAGAGGCTATTGGCTAAGGCCAACCAAGAGAAAGAGCTGCTGAGGAACATGAAAAACCACTATTGGGCTAGGATGCATGTTTGTAAAGCAAAGATGAAAATATTCCAAAGAAGGTTGACCGAGGCTCTTAAGAGGAAGAAGAAGACCAACCCCCTCCGCATCTTGGCCGAGGCTTCTCTCACTCATCATGACACTCACTAGCCTCTTCACAGCACCAAGCACAAATTTTTTTGGAAGTTTTGGCTCATTTTTGGCATTTTTGGGCAATTTACAGGTTTTGGCTTCTCAACGGGTCTCACCCCCGGTGAGACCCTTTGTCATCGTAGCTCCGTTTTGCGAAAACTCAGCATTTTTGGATTTTTCATGCAAAGTTACATATGCCCATGCATTACCTTGAGTTTTCATGGAGTTTTGGGCCTCCAAAAGGTCAAAATACAGTCAAATTTTGACTTTCTGCCCCTTTTTTGAGCTGCAGAAGTAGTCTTGGGAGAATTGACTTTTGACTGGGCAAATGACCTCCAAATCCAAAAATTCCGGTTGGGTTGGAAAGTAGACTCAGAGACCTTTCCAACGAGCTATCCTGCACCTCATTCTGACACCGGGAAGGCCTCCAAACAGGGCTCCAAAGTGCGCGACCCGTTGAGCTGGATGTGCGCGACCCGTTGAGGGAACTTTGCCAGATTTGACCAGTTCAGCCCAGAATTTGCAGTTTAGCTCCAGTTTGACTTGCTGAGGTCGATGGTGGTCCTTTTGACTGTACTTGTGGCACTTTTTGGGTACTTTTACTCTTGTTTTACTCTTCTAGAAGTTTCTCTCATGTAAAAGGGTAAAATTGACTGTATGAACTGGTTTCCAAGTTTTTAGAGGCAAGTTGTTTTGACTGCCTATTTTGTAGTGCTTAGTTTAGAAGTTGTTCAAACAGCTCCTAGGATAGTGAGCTCGACCCATGGAGGCAGGGAAAGAGGTTAGATCATCTATATTATGTACTTTCATGCTCATTTTCATGGTTGGACTCTTGAGGGATAAGCTATCATTGTATATTTTCATTGTATCTCTGCAATTTTGGCTAAGGAAGACCAGGGTTTTGCAGTCATCTTTGGGATTCATGTGGACTCAGGTGTTGATGGTGTGTTTCTTCATGTTATTGTAAGCTTTGTTATGTGATTCATTTCCTTTCTATACTGCTGCATATTAAACAAATGAAGTGATAAAGTCAGAATTCATGCTTTCCATGCTCTACTTTTAAATTTGTTTAATTTTTATGTTTTCTGCTGTCTAAAGAGAATTCAAATCTATTGTTTGCTCTCTTTAGCCTTCTTTTCTTTCTTCCTAATCATCCACTTCAGCTAAAGACATCAATACAGGTTCCTACCTTGCCCCAAAGACCCCCCTGCAGAAACTGTGTCCAATCCCCGCACCCTAAATTGCAGTTCCTCAATTTGCCACCAAAAAACCCAAAAAACCCAAAAAACCCCCAAATCAACCTTCAAATCAGTTTACTAGACTAATATCAGTGTTACCTTGATTGGTCATCTCTTCCTATTGAAAATTTACCGAGATTGACCGGAGAGAGCCTTCTCCTGCCCCGTAGGGCTAGCTATGAGGCTGAATGGTTTGATGTAGCTTTGAGATTTGCCTTTTCAGCCTGAGGTGAAATTTCAAGTGCTAACATACTGGCGACCATACTGGGGAGAACAAACTGATCTTGTGCTCATTGACGTGTTATTTCATAGGTCTTAGACGGAGCCTGAAGTTACGCCAGGTAGCCTTCGAAAACGCTCTTGTTTTACATCAGCGCAAGTAGATAAACGCTGCTTCAGTCAATCTCTGTGAGCTTGTGAATATAGCGCTTCTTTGACATCTTATCCCCATGTATTTGTTAACTCTTAACCGTGGATGATAGGTTGGGAGTTTTCACAGGCTGAAACGCTTTTTCTTTCCTAGTTATTCTGAGAAAACAAGCTGGCTACAGATCCTAGACCCATTTTCAGATCTCATTCGTGCCCAGCTATTTTTGATTATCTTGAAGATTTGGATTTTGACGAAAGCTTTGAGTTATCGCTGTTTAAAGCTAAGTCTGAAAGTGCACTTGCAACTCTAGTTCCTAATCCTGATTTTGCAGCTGCTATTGAATTTGAGAGGCATAACAAATTAGTTGAAAACTTCATTTTGAGGAATCTCCAGACACGTGTACAAGCTACTACTCTTGCTGATTTCCTTGAAAATATCTCTGGTCATATCAGATCTTCTATCACGGCGCATGAACAGGCAAATCCTCCTTTTATTGTTATCTCTCCCATAGTTACTCATCCTCCATCTACAGTTGTTTCGCCTTCAGCTTCACATACTGCTTCTCCTCCTCTTACTCCTCATACCGCTACACCTACTCCGCCTGCTACTCCAAGACCTACCTTACCTAGAAAAATGGCAGCCCGGTTTGCCCCACTTGCATTGCCTGCTAATCTTCATGATATGCCTGCTGATTACCAAAGTAAAATCCCCATGTTTGATGGCACTCCACAAAGTATTACAGCTCAGCAACATATCGATAAAATGTCCACTTTCTTTGATCTATATGAGTTAGATGAAGAAGATGTTACCATGCGGTTGTTCGTGCAAACATTTGCCGGAGAAGTAAGAAAATGGTTCAGAGGGTTGGCAGCTAACAGCATCACTACCTTGGAATCACTTCAGAATCAATTCTTAGATCGGTGGGAAATCAGAAAGGATCCGCTTCAAATCAATGCCGAATACAACAACCTCAAGCATAATCCGGGTGAGTCTGTTCAAGATTATATAATCAGATTCAATACAGTTTACAATGCTATTCCCGATGATTTGAGGCCATCTAGAAAATCAGCACTTCTCAAATTCCCGGATGGTTTTGATCCTGAGATGGCTTATTCACTGAGAGACCGAGATCCCCCTACCTTGGAGGATATGCAAAAAATTGTTGTCAGCGTTGAGGCAAATCTGAATGATAAAAGAGCAAGAATGAAGGCAGAAAAGCGAGTCACCATCAAGGAGGAGGCATCCACATCAAATCAGGTTCTTCAGCAGGTTGAACAGGTGAAGAGGTTACTTGAAAGGGTCACAATTGACAAGCCGGAACCTCAGATTCGTAACCCAAATTTCAGAGGTCAGCAGCAACAATATAGGATCAAGCAGCGTGAAACAAAGGCACAAGACACAGCAGTTCAGCAGCAAATGAAACTGCCTTTTCAGCAGAATTTTGTTAGTCAAGAATCTGAAGATGAGGGTGATAATGTTGGCGAGGAAAATCATTTCTTTACCCCTGATGATATGCCTACATATATCACGGAAGAAGATGAGTTGGTGAGTAATTCCGTCTTTCCACAAGATGAGCATTATATTTTGTCAAATGATATGATACTTGAAGAAGAATCTGAAGAATATCAAAGAGGGTATTTGAATGCATTATCAGCTCAGCAAGGACAGCAAAGGCAATTGAGAAGCCGGGCTATTCCTATAAATCCAGTGCAGAAAAAGAAAGACATTGCAGCAAAGAATGATTCGGTGTTTTCAAAAGGTAAAGATATAGCCGGTCCATCATCAACTCAAACATCATCGGCAGCTAAAGTAGATCAGCCATCGAATGCACCAAAGGATAAAGCTGAGAAGAGAGATAATCCGGCAAAGGAAGGTGAGAAGTTTCCAGTTTTCAGTTTGGAGAATGAAATTGCAAAGGTGAAGATACCTATTCCTTTAACGGAGGTTATGAAGAACGCTACTTACCGAGGCCAAATTTCCAAATTGCTGAATTTTGACCCAATGCTAGACATGGTGAATGTACAAGATGATCAGCCGGAGTTAATCTTTGGGCCAGCTTTGAATGGTGAGTCTCCCGAGAGTGACATTCCTCCATTTTATATTAGTTTGCGATTGCATGAGTTTGTGCTGCACAATGCTATGTTTGACTCGGGAGCTTCACATAATTTGATGCCGAAAACAATCATGGAGAAGCTGGGGCTTGACATCACAAGGAAATACCATGATTTGTATTCGTTTGATTCCAGCCGGGTAAGATGCATTGGTTTGATCAAAGATTTAGTGGTGAGTCTAGATCAAATTCCAGCAAAGAATGTTTTGATGGATGTGGTGGTGGCGGACATTCCTCCACGATTTGGCATGTTGTTGTCGAGGTCATGGGGAGCCAAACTCAAAGGTACAATTCAGCTTGATTTTTCATATGCTTCAATTCCAGTTTTCGGTCAAATGAGGAAGTTATATCGAGAACAAAAGATGAAATACATGATCACTAGTAAGGAAAAGCCCGTGAATCATCCTGTAAATTATGTACAGACAGATTTAGAATCTTTTGTTTTGTTTGCGGAAAATTTCAATGAGGTAGATAGTCAGTTAGTTCAAGTAGAAGATATACCAGACATTTCAGAAAATTTCAGAGAAGTTTTGAGGAAGGAAAGTGAAGAAAGGTCTGCTGTCATAAAGTCGAATGCAGAAATAAATGGGCAGCAAGCAGAACATGAAACAAAATCAGATTTTTAGCACTTAGAAGATGATGAAGAGGGTCTTTGGACCATGGATTTCGATGGTGCAGTGGGCAGTGATGGTGCTGGTATCGGTGTGTGGATTCGAAGCCCATTCTCAGTCCAAGATCAAGTCCCAAGCAAGGTACGAGTATGTTCTTATAAATTAGCATTTGATTGCTCGAATAATGAGGCAGAATATGAAGCTCTTATTGCTGGTTTGAAAATCCTTCTGAAATTAAAGGCAAAGAAAATAGCAGTATATGGCGACTCTGAATTAGTTATCAAGCAAGTGAAAGGTGAATTTCAGGCCAAGCATCCTCGCATGAGAGCTTATAGAAATGCTGTTTTAGATATCTTGAAAAGATTTTCTGAACATACTTTGACATGTGTGCCCCGGATTCAAAATGGTGTTGCGGATGCATTGGCTAAGGCGGCAAGTAATCTGAAAATACCCATGAATTCCAGCAATAAGTTCGAGATATATGTGAAGCATCATCCTACAGTTCCAGATAGCCAAAGGTGTTGGCAAGTGTTCCAAGATGACGAAGAAATTGAAGATTTTCTGCAAGTTAAGGGTAAGTTTGAAGACATCTCAATAGATACGGAAGCTGAAGGAGTGAATCAGATGGATGTATTGCAGCTCAAAGACAATCACATTCCAAAAGGATTGATTCCTTTAGAGGAATTGTTTGATCAAAATGATGTGGCCCGCAAGCCAACTTTGAGGCCAACGGACGAAGGAGTTGAAGATGTGAACCTTGGGACAGCTGCAAATCCAAAGATGGTGAAGCTTTCAAAAGCGTTGCCGCCTAAGGTAAAGCAAGAGTATATCAGATTATTGTCTCTGTATTCTAATGTTTTTGCATGGGATTATTCAGATTTGAAAACTTATGACACAAGCATTATTCAACACACTATTCCTATAAAGCCAAATCAAAAGCCTTTCCGGCAAAAGTTGAGAAGAATTAATCCTAAATTGCTGCCATTAATTGAGAAGGAAGTCAACAGGTTGTATAAGTCCGGGATCATAGTGCCAATCCGGTTTTCCGATTGGATCTCAAACTTGGTGCCCGTAAGGAAGAAAACCGGTGAGATTCGCTTGTGTATAGACTTTAGAAATCTGAACAAAGTGTCATTAAAGGACAATTATCCGCTGCCCAAGATGGATCACATATTGCAGCGGGTTGTGGGGGCATCTAGGATGTCACTGCTTGATGGTTACTCTGGATATAATCAGATTTTAGTGCACGAAGATGACCGTGAAAAGACAACATTTACTACTCCATGGGGTACATTTCATTATGCCAAGATGCCGTTTGGATTGAAGAATGCGGGTGCCACATTTCAGCGGGCAATGGACACGGCCTTTGCAAATGAGAAGGATGTCTTTTTAGTAGTTTATCTTGATGATTTGACCGTGTTTTTGAAATCAGATGAAGAGCATTTGTTTCATTTGACTAAGGTGTTTGAAAAATGCAGAAAATATGGCATCTCATTGAATCCGAAGAAAAGTCTTTTTGCTATGAGTGAAGGCAAGCTGCTAGGCCATATCATTTCTAAAGATGGCATTCGTATAGACCCTGCACGAGTGGAAGCAATTCAGCAATTGGAGCAGCCCCGTAGCAAGAAAGAAATTCAGTCCTTTAATGGTAAGTTGAATTTTCTGCGTCGTTTCATTCCCAATCTTGCTGAACATCTCAGAGAGATAACCAATATGCTCAAGAAGGACAGTGAACTAAGATGGACCGAAGAGGCAGTAAAATCTTTTAATTTGATAAAGGTAATCTTATCTTCAGCTCCAACTTTGATTAGCCCAGATTATACACAGGATTTTATCTTGTTTTCATTCGCCTCTGAGCATACATTGGCAGCTGTATTAATGCAAAAGAGAGATGGAGTTGAGAGGCCCATAGCTTTTTTCAGCCGCATCATAAGAGACGGAGCCCTGAATTATAATATCATTGAGAAGCAAGCATTGGCCCTGATCAAAGCATTGAAAGATTTCCGAGTTTACATATTGAATTCTCATGTATTAGCATATGTCCCTAATGCAGCTGTGAAGGATGTTTTAGTACAAACGGAACCGGAAGGAAGAAGGGGTAAGTGGATTGCTGCACTCTTAGAATATGATGTTGAAATTAAGCCTACCAAGTTGATTAAAGGCCAAGGCTTAGCTAAGTTGATGGCTGAAGCGAACCTTCATGTCCTTGATATAAATTTGATTGCTGCCTTGTCTGATGAAGATGAAGAAAATTCAGTTCTACAGGTGTCCGATATCTTTGTGTCTTCCCCTTGGTATGCTGATATAGTTTATGTGCTTCAAAACTTATCTGCACCTCCTGGAATGCCTAGAAACAAAGCTAGAACATTGAAGCTTAAGGCTGCCAAATTTTGCATCATCAAATCTGCACTTTATTGGAAGGATCCCGGTGGCATCTTGCTGAACTGTTTGGTCGAAGAGGAAGCAAAAACAACAGTAGATGACTTCCATAAAGGTGATTGTGGGGGTCACTTATTTTGGAAAACCACGGCTAATAAGATTTTGAGAGCCGGTTTCTATTGGCCTTCTTTATTTTCTGATGTGTATAAAGCGGTAAAGAGTTGTCATGAATGTCAAATTTTTCAAGGAAAACAGAAATTACAGCCATTGCCTCTCAAGCCGGTGGAAATCAGTGCACCATTTCAGCAGTGGGGCTTGGATTTTATTGGCGAAATCCACCTTGCATCTTCTGGGCAGCATCGATGGATCTTGACAGCTACAGATTACTTCACAAAATGGATTGAAGCCATTCCCACTCGACAGGCCACAAATTTGGTAATTATTTCCTTTCTTGAGAATAATATTTTGTCACGTTTCGGCTGTCCACAAAAGTTGATTACTGACAATGCAGCTGCATTCAAATCAAAGAAGTTGGTTGATTTTTGCTTTAAATATAACATCAGTTTGGGGCATTCAACCGCTTATCATCCGCAAGGTAATGGGCTGGCCGAATCTTCGAACAAATCCCTTGTGAATATTATCAAGAAATTGCTGGAAATGAACAAGAAGAGCTAGCATAAGAAGTTAATAAATGCACTATGGGCTGATCGGGTAAGTCAAAAGAAGTCAATTGGTATGTCACCTTTTGAAATTGTTTACGGAGTAGATGCAGTGTTTCCTACTTCACTTAGTGTCCCAGTAGCCAAGTTGTTTCAAGAAGCTAGTGGTGAAGAGGATCCTATGCAACGACGGATCAGTCAAATGATTCATTTGCAGCAGACACGAGAAGAAGTTCATCAGAATTCCCTTAAGTTGCAGGAGCGCATAAAGAGAATCTATGACAAAAAGGCCAAGGCAGATGAGTTTCAGATTGATGATGTTGTGTTACGGTGGGATGCCCGAAATGAGGATAAAGGGAAGCATGGAAAATTCGACAACTTATGGAAGGGTCCTTATAAAATTGCAGCATACCGTGGTCCAAATGCTTTCCTTCTCAAAGAAATGAACGGAGATGAATGTCTTGGAGGGTCGGTGAATGGCCGGCTACTCAAAAGGTATCATGCTTGAGCATTTTCTGCTCTAATCACTCTCATTGTAAATACCATGTCATTTCTTTCTGCAGCAAGCGTGAAGCTGATTTCCATCTTCAGTTTGGGGCCCGCGGTGAAGGCTATAATTCTGAAAATGGTGATTAGTTGGTGTGAGTTTTACAAGTTGTTTCATGTCAGTTCATTTTCTGTATAGAGTTAGTGAGTTAGTGTCCAAGATAGTTTTGAATTTCAGTCAATTGTCTAAGTCAAATAAAGTTGTTTTCAAGTTGGTCACAGGTGAAATAATTTGACTCCATTGCCCAATGATAAAAGCACTGGTCTGCTCTCCCAAATGTCTAAGGTTCTTGGTACCTCCAAGGAGCTACCATCCCCATTGGAGCCAATGTTAGTGTCGGTCTTGAAAGCCCTCCATCAGTGATCAAAACTCTTTGCATTTGCATTAGTAGGTGTCTCATCAGTGTCAAAATTTGCATCCCGTTAGGCATGCCATAACCCTGATGGAGGAGCTGGTCTATTTATATCCCTCTTGGCTTTGCTGGATCAGGTCATATCAGGTCATTGAGTTTGTCAAGCTGCTCTTGTTTGGTCTTAATGTCAAAATTCCAGGTCTAGGGTTTTGGTCAGTTGTCTTAGCAAGGTCATGTCTCTGAAAGTCCTTGAGTGACCAGCAAGCCAGAGGAAGGATGGTAAACATGTTCCTTTGAAATTTTCATCATGTATAGTTCATTTTTAACCTTGGATTTAAAAACCCTGTTTTTAAAGCCAAGGTCATGATAAATTTTGTAAAAAGAATAAGTTTCCAAGAAGTCTTCAAAAAGGCAGCAACAACCCTGGTCCCCTTGCTACAGTCCTTCAGATGATCTCCCTGCAAAAAGAATCAGGTCAAAGCACTCAAAAAGTCAACTTCAGGATAAAGGAAACCAAGAAAATCAGTGTTTTTTAAAAGTGTCAAAATAGACTTTATAAAGTGGGTTTTTGGATGAAATTTTTTCAAAGTGAGATTATAAAAGGTGATGTTCCCTCCTTTCACTCTTATTATGCATTTCAAGTTTGCAAGTGAGATTGTGAGAGAGTGAAAGGCGAAGGAGGCAAAATTCCAAGGGTTTCGGGCAGTTTGCAGGTGCGCGACCCGTCCAGGCTCGTGCGCGACCTGTTGGGCGGTGCGCGACCCGTCCAGCAGTCTCCGGCAGTGCAAAAACATAACGGGCGCGACCCGTTGGGCTGTGCGCGACCCGTCCAGGGCTGTGCGCGACCCGTTCAGCTGCCAGCTTCCAAAACTTCAAACAAATTCCCTTACTCCTCTTCAAATTTACTCAATCGGTCGAGGTAGGCACTCAATCCATGGTTGTTGATATTGGTGGTGAAAATAATGATGTGTGTCATGATTTTATCTTCTAAATTTGCAAATGAATGGATTAATGTGGCTGTTTGCTAATGTTTGTGAAATGCTAGGGTTTTGTGACTGTTTCAAGTGTTTTTGTCCCATTTGATCCCTTCCTTCTTCCCCTCTTTCATTCATAGTCATGCTTGCATCTCTGTCCCATTTGATTTGTACATAAAATGTTGATTTTTTCCCCCATCCCTAAGCTATAAACCCTACCCCTCTCACAAGCACTCAAAACCCTAATTCCCTCTACCATACACATGCAAAAAATAAAACAAAAAGAAAAGATACATTTGTAAAGAAAGAAGAGAGTCATGTGAATTTAATGTGCTGTATATCTAAAGGCATGTACATAACCCCTATATACCCTTAACATCCCCTTGTACATGAACCCTTTCCCTTGATGTGAAAATAATGTGTATGTACTCCTTAATGTGCATGTACTCCTTAAGAACAGAAAAAAGAGCAAAATTTGCCTTATGACACACATGAACTCCTACAAGCAAATTTGGTGTATGGTGTCGCTATGCCCCTATTGATATATGTATCCCCTTACATGTTCATTATCATACATGTTTTGTCCCATATGAGATGTTCTTTGCAAATGATTTCCCAATGTTAAAATTGTTCCTATATGCATGACAATTTGTAAAGTTTCCCTTGAAAATTCCCTGTTATTATCATATATTCCCATTCCTTGTTAAGAAGTTCCCTCCCCTAACATTCCCCTTATGTTTTTCCCCTTGAAACAGCATAGAGTTCAGTACTTTTGCAGGCAAAGGCAGCAGTTCAATTTGTCCTTCAGTTTGCCCACCTTGCTCCAAAACCATGTCAGATACCGAGACTTATGAGCAAGGTGATGACCACTCATCATCTACAGAGATTGAGGAACAAAGGAGGCCTCGTAGAGGGGGTAAGGGAGGTCACCATAAGAGGGAGGAGCCTACTTCATTGGCAGAGTTACAGGCTTGTCCTTTGGCACTGAGTTGTTTCCAGTACATGTCATGCTATCAGTTTTGTGAGAGGCTCTCTCAGATTCAACATCATAGAGAGTTGGCCCACTTGTTTGTCTTACACCTCCATGATGGACATGTCACTCTTGCAGGGGTGAATTTCATATTGACACCCGAGGTGATCTCAGAGGCTACAGGTATACCGAATGTGGGTGAGGTGTGGTCTAAGCGCAGACTACTTGATTTTGTTCACTTTGAGCCCTATGTCCGGCCATCATTTGTGAAACTATTGACGGGTGTTTTCCCATTCAGGTTTCTTCGCAGTGAGTATGCCCCCCTCATGAGACTCATCATGCATTACTTCACATGTGAGGGCAGATTTTCACAGGTGTATTCATATCACATTCGCCTGTTGATGCATTTCACCCGGGTGAGGATGATGAACCTCCCGATCTTCCTGTTTCAGAACATTCAGAGGATGGTACCCATGTTGCAGAGGAAGACCCCGGCCCAGCAGTACAGGAGCCTTTGTCACTATGGTTTGATTCAGCTCATAGTTTTGCATCAGTTGACACAGCAGGGTATCTCATGGGAGGAGTTCATCTCCCGTGAGTTTTTCACAGTGCCACCTCAGCCACATCAGGAGGCTATTCATGAGGAGGGAGGACCATCTCAGCAGCCTGATCCTCCCATCACCCGACATGTCAGCTCCACTCCTATGGTCACCTATCAGAAAGGCCCAAGGGCCTTATTTGCAGCAGTTAGGCGAGTACTATCTCCACAGCAGGTGGAAGGGGTCTCGCCTTCATCTTCAGAGCAGCGGGTGTTATCTCCATAGCAGGTGGAAGGGGCCTCGCTTTCTTCGCCAGCACAGGTATTGCAGAGGGGCAAAGAGCCCATGGTTCATGAGGATCCAGTGATCGATCTTGAGGTCAGTTCTCCTAGCCAAGAGGCAAAGGAGATCATTCAGCAGCTCAGGGCCGAGAATGATATTTTGCAGCGGAGACTTGAGGGTGCCCAATGGACCATCACATATCTAGAGCAGCGGAACACACATCTGGAGGAGGAGAAGGCACTTGATGAGATTTGGAGGATTCGTAGTGATCGAGTCCTAAACCGTAGGAGGCCTGGTGATCCATTGCCTGTTGACCGGGAGTCTTTGCTTATTCAGGAGAATGCCCACTTGGAGAGGCTGTTGGCTAAGGCCAACCAAGAGAAAAAGCTGCTGAGGAACATGAAAAACCACTATTGGGCAGCAAAGATGAAAATATTCCAAAGAAGGTTGACCGAGGCTCTTAAGAGGAAGAAGAAGACCAACCCCCTCTGCATCTTGGCCGAGGCTTCTCTCACTCATCATGACACTCACTAGCCTCTTCACAGCACCAAGCACAAATTTTTTTGGAAGTTTTGGCTCATTTTTGGCATTTTTGGGCAATTTACAGGTTTTGGCTTCTCAACGGGTCTCACCCCCGGTGAGACCCTTTGTCATCGTAGCTCCGTTTTGCGAAAACTCAGCATTTTTGGATTTTTCATGCAAAGTTACATATGCCCATGCATTACCTTGAGTTTTCATGGAGTTTTGGGCCTCCAAAAGGTCAAAATACAGTCAAATTTTGACTTTCTGCCCCTTTTTTGAGCTGCAGAAGTAGTCTTGGGAGAATTGACTTTTGACTGGGCAAATGACCTCCAAATCCAAAAATTCTGGTTGGGTTGGAAAGTAGACTCAGAGACCTTTCCAACGAGCTATCCTGCACCTCATTCTGACACCGGGAAGGCCTCCAAACAGGGCTCCAAAGTGCGCGACCCGTTGAGTTGGATGTACGCGACCCATTGAGGGAACTTTGCCAGATTTGACCAGTTCAGCCCAGAATTTGCAGTTTAGCTCCAGTTTGACTTGCTGAGGTCGATGGTGGTCCTTTTGACTGTACTTGTGGCACTTTTTGGGTACTTTTACTCTTTTTTTACTCTTCTAGAAGTTTCTCTCATGTAAAAGGGTAAAATTGACTGTATGAACTGGTTTCCAAGTTTTTAGAGGCAAGTTGTTTTGACTGCCTATTTTGTAGTGCTTAGTTTAGAAGTTGTTCAAACAGCTCCTAGGATAGTGAGCTCGACCCATGGAGGCAGGGAAAGAGGTTAGATCATCTATATTATGTACTTTCATGCTCATTTTCATGGTTGGACTCTTGAGGGATAAGCTATCATTGTATATTTTCACTGTATCTCTGCAATTTTGGCTAAGGAAGACCAGGGTTTTGCAGTCATCTTTGGGATTCATGTGGACTCAGGTGTTGATGGTGTGTTTCTTCATGTTATTGTAAGCTTTGTTATGTGATTCATTTCCTTTCTATACTGCTGCATATTAAACAAATGAAGTGATAAAGTCAGAATTCATGCTTGCCATGCTCTACTTTTAAATTTGTTTAATTTCTATGTTTTCTGTTGTCTAAAGAGAATTCAAATCTATTGTTTGCTCTCTTTAGCCTTCTTTTCTTTCTTCCTAATCATCCACTTCAGCTAAAGACATCAATACAGGTTCCTACCTTGCCCCAAAGACCCCCCTGCAGAAACTGTGTCCAATCCCCGCACCCTAAATTGCAGTTCCTCAATTTGCCACCAAAAAACCCAAAAAACCCCCAAATCAACCTTCAAATCAGTTTACTAGCCTAATATCAGTGTTACCTTGATTGGTCATCTCTTCCTATTGAAAATTTACCGAGATTGATCGGAGAGAGCCTTCTCCTGCCCCGTAGGGCTAGCTACGAGGCTGAATGGTTTGATGTAGCTTTAAGATTTGCCTTTTCAGCCTGAGGTGAAATTTCAAGTGCTAACACATCCATCAGTTAAAAGCTTCTTCTAAGAGCTCATAGAAGTTGGCTTAAGCTCGTATTGGACTTGTGCCAGCTGATCAAGTGACAGTTGCAGCAAGAGCTAGTACTTGTGCATATAGCACCGTCGCTTCCAAGTTTGTTACGAACTACCGGGTTGATAAAATTAAAGAAGTGAGTGCCAGGAGTTGCAGCATTATTGTTGCAATACTGGGGCCCACCATTCTTTTTGGCGCCATTGCCGGGTAAGCGTCAGAGTATTGGTGATTGCTGCTTTTCTTCTATTTTCTACTACAACCTTCTACTAAGTAGTTTATTTCAGCAAGCGTAGAGTAGATTGTTTCATTTCCATTCTAAAATTTCATTTCCGCAAAAGTATATTAGACATTTCCCGCTTTCATAGATTAGCATTTCAATTCTGTAAGCGTAGAATAGCATTTCAATTCCACAATTTCAATTTTGCAAGCGTAGCTTAGCATTTCATTCCTACAATTTCATTTCAGTAAAATAGATTAGTCCTTTCCCGCTTTCATTTCAATTCCGCATTTTCATTTCAACAAGACAGATTTTAGTTAGTTGCAGTTCAATCTATTTTAGTTTTGCAGGTACAAGCAAAAAAAAAAAAAACCAAAAATCAACGAAAAAGATTTCATTTCATGCCTTGTAGGAGTAGAGATAAGTCAGAAAAATGTTTGCACAACACCCCCCACTGCTTCACACAGCCAACCTTCTCCCTTCTTCGATGGTTGTGAGTAAGAACAACCCCTAGGTGGACATCAAGACATATTTTAAGAACCTCTAGGGGAGAAGAAGAAGGAAACATTCCCCTGGAGCAAAGGGCTACAGGCAGAAATATTGGGAGCAGTACCCTATCCAAAAATGAATTTGCAAATCAGATGGAAGATTTCAATAGCGAGATGAGGCAGTTTCTTGCCATGCAACTGGATACCTTGCAGATCCAAAGGAAGCAAGAGGAAGCCAAGAGGGATTTGGCCATCTTTTGTTCCAGGTGCACTAGAAAGCATCTTAGGAACGAATGTCCATTGCACTCCATAGAAGTGTGTTTTGGCTGTGAAAGAGACCATCCTACGAATCAGTGCCCCTCCTTTCCCAGAATTAAAGCTTCATATCAGAGGGCCAAAGGAGCCACTGAACCACTCTATCATATGAACCAAAGGAGGTCAAATGGACCCATACCTTACCAGCAAGGAATGCAAGGGACATCCCAAACCTATTACGACCCCTATCAAACCACTTCCATGCCTTCTTAGGGTCCCCCTGCTCATCCTTCCTGGTCCACACCCCCTCCTTGGTCATATCCTCTTCAATATCATGCTCAACCAGCTACTCATCCATTTCACCCCTATGCTCAGCCACAACCTCAGTGGAATGCACCTCATCAGGAATGGAGGCCCCAGTACAACTCTCCTCCCGCTCCTTTGCCTCCATCACCTGCCCAACCACAACCCCATTCACATCCATCTCAAATATACACCCCCACTCAACTAACCGTACCACCATTTCCAAACCTGTACATTGGAATAGCTCAACCCAATTGCAAAGCTGAGGCACAACATGTCCAAACGACTCCTCTTGAGCTCAATGATATTCATCGTAGCTCAGGAAGATTATTGCAAAAAAGAGACTATATTGAAAGCATTGAAGGACCACATCTAGCAGAAGGATATTCAAAAGAAAAGATCAAAGAACCATGAGCTGCACTTGATGAAGAGAAGGCATCAAAATCTGAGATCGAGAGAATTCCCTCGTGGTTACCATCAAATCTTCCATGTATTGAAGAGAAAAATTAGCAAAAAGAGGAAGATGTGAAGGTCATGATAGAAGAAGATATGGAGAATGATCCAGATCAGCAAAAGGACCAAGGATATCAGAGCTATATTGAGATATGGTTCCAGATGGTCACTAAGTTGCAGCAGTACTCTCTTCCTCAGCTATGTTTGATCCCTTCAAAGTCAAATCATTTGGTCTCTGAAATCCGAATAGCTGTCAAAGCATGCATTTCAAGCCTCCACATCATTTTGTCTCTAATCTCGATGTGCACATGGCTCCATTGGAAGTATTCTTATACTTGAAAATGATTTTGTTTTTCAAGTAAGGTAGGGTAGGATAAAAAGAAAAAAGAAAAAGAAAAAAATGAAAATAAGAAGAAAATAAAAATATAAGGTGAAAACCTCCTCAGAGGTGCTTTAGATTGGCTCATTGATTGAAAACCTCCATGAGGTGGTCAATGGGTTGGAAAGAAGAGAAAATAAAAAGAGAATAAGATCCCTGAGTGAAAACCTCCCTTGGAGGCGCCCAAGGTAGGCAATTAGGGTGAAAACCTCCATGAGGTGCCCTAGTTGTTTTCAAAAAAAAAATAGAAAAAGAAAAAGAAAAATAAACCTAATTTCCATTGAATAATTGCAGGTTGTAGCAAGGACATTGCAGGTTAGGAGGATCGCTCAAAACAAAGACAAAGGAAGTTTTGTGCCTTCTACAAGAAGTTCTGTGTCTTCTATATGAAGCCTACAA
Organism: Pinus tabuliformis; assembly: GCA_031772625.1. Classification (NCBI taxonomy): domain Eukaryota; kingdom Viridiplantae; phylum Streptophyta; class Pinopsida; order Pinales; family Pinaceae; genus Pinus; species Pinus tabuliformis. The sequence goes on from CM062819.1 coordinate 1,279,102,785, forward strand.
ACAAGCCAAAATTGAAATCTGAATAGGACCCGAAGGCTGGGAATATGTCCATGAGGCCTGAAAACATCCATGTTTCCATCCCTCACCCTTCTCCATTATTTTTTCCATCTCATTGTGCTTCTTTCCTAAAAACTGTGTTCTACAGGAAGTTCCTGTAGAAATTACAGGAAGCTAGAAATGGATTTCAAAAAGGGAGTTTGGCGAACATGATAGCTTCCTAAAGGGTTCATAAGTCCTCCTACAATCCTCAAACCTCTCCTCCATCATTTCCATGCCTGCATCACAGCCCAAGCTCATTTTTTCTTACCATGCAAAAAACTGCAGAATGCTTGGAAGCAAAAATGCATAGTGCTGAAATTTGTTTTTTCCCTAACTTGAAAACCGTGCATCCATTTACAAAAATGTTACAGGGGGAGTTGTATAGGGACGATGGCAACATGCCCGAGCAATTTCAGCCAATTCCAGTGCACGGTTTCCAAGAAATCAGCCTCCATCACCGTCAGCCATTTTTGCATTTTCTCCATATCCGTGCATCCATTTCAAAACCTGTTTCATGGGGAGATGCATATGGGTGATAGTAACCTACCCAAGCAGTTTCAGCCGATTCTGATGCACGGTTTCCAAGAAATTGACCCCTGTAATCTTCAACCATTTTTAGTTTTTCTCGATATCTGTGCATCCATTGACCATAATTTTGCTATGGGAGGTGCATAATGATGATAGAAACATGCTCAGAAAGTTTTAGGTCAATCCGATCTAGCGTTTGGGAGCTATGGAGAAAACAAGTCGCTGTCCTGCAAAAATCCAACATCAGCAGCATGAGGGTGCAAATCTGAACGTGGAAACAGATTCCTGTAGCTTAGATCTGGCCAGAGGATACCTGCACAAGGAAAATAGCCATGTATTAGCAACCAAACCAGCATGCATCCACAGAAACAAATGCATGCAGCAGAAGGAAAGGCCACAACGCCTCACAACAAATGCATTCGACTTCTAGGTACGTGACTAAACTCGTTCCTCTATTGCATGAATGTAATTTGAGAACTGCGTGAACAATGAGATGGTTGTGATTAAAAAAATCGGTGGCCAGCTAACTGGCCACCCTCATCCAGTTCAAATAGTGCTTGGTGGGTGAACACGACACATGTGCTCAACCATCTCAGGAAGAAAATTGAAAACAGGTAGTAAAACTCCAGCGTGATTGATGGACGTGATTACAGGTGGAGAACAAACAGTCTAGTGAACGTGATGGATGTGATTAGTGGTGGCTATTTAAATGGTCTGCATGGGGCCAACATGCACTTGGCCAGCTCACCCTCCATCAACGGAAGTCTCCATAAACAGCCAATCGAACTCTCACCTTCGTTGTTTCCAGTTTATCATCGTCCTTGTAGCTGCAACAAGCTCCATACCACCTCCATAGCAGCAAACCAATCTTTCTCGGCCATTTTTCAAAACCCTCCTGCTTGTCGGCATTCTACAAGGAGCATTGTTTCGTTCTACAGGAAATGAGAGCCGTCTATAGGAAGGCGTCTACAGGAAAGGCAGAGAACAGCTCTGCGGAAGGAAAACCCAGAATTTCCATTGAATTCGGAGCTCCAGACGAGGTAGGCTCGAAGAATCCCCTCTATGCATGTTCTTTTTGTGCAAGGTGGTGAATTAAACATGGCATCAGATTGGAAAATCAGTGAAAATCTGCCTGTGTATTGGGAGTAAAATGTGTGCCTGTGTATTGCACTGAGTGTCCCAGTTTTTCTGCATCAAAATTCTTCTCCACGTCTCTTGTTTCTAAAATTCTCTTATAGGGAAGGCATATGCAACTGTGAGAGCCAACCTGTGGATGAAAATTTTAAAATTTGCATATTAGAATGTGTCCTGAGAAGAAAACTTGGTCTCTGTCCTCTGTCTAGAGAAGCAAAACTCTTCCTTTCATAACCAGATAGCTGAGAGTTGAGTCACAGCAGTCTTGAAACCAGCGTTCCCTATTTTCTTCTTTAGTCATTGGTTGAATGTGGGACAAAAATGAATGAAGGGATTCTAGACCAGATGGCCCATCATGGGCTCATCAAATTATTAGTAGAAGATGCCCTGCACACCTACACTGTCCCCATATCATGGGATATCTTCCAAACATGTCTAGGGACAACAATATCAGAGTTTTGGCCGAAGATATCACCCCATCCAGAAGTGAGGAAGAAGAACACATTGAAAAAGGTGAGAAAACTGATGGTGAAAAACTGCAAGACATCCAGGCACAGCAAGAACATAGAGGAAAAGGAGAAATGGGCCAGGTTTCTAAGCCTAAAACAGAGGTGCAGACAACGGCACAAACACCCAGGGAAAAACAATTGCAGAGTAGAGCCGAGAGGACTGAAAAAGTCCACTGAAGAGTGTCATAGCCAAAGCAACCACACATAAACAAAAGGAGAAAAACACAGTCAGTAAAACAGGCAGAAACAGGCACAGGGATTTCTATAGAAAGCAGGGAAAAAGAGTAGCAAGAGGAGAAATCACCTGAGATATTGACTAGGGAGGCAGCAACTGTGCTTGTTGCCCTAAGAAAATCTCCAAAACAAAAAGGGAAGCGAAAAAGGGAAACATCCATGTACTTTAAAGCAAGAAGGATCATACGGATAAAAGTGGGCAGACCCCAACCACAGTCAAAAGAGCTAATTATCATTGAGGACGCCACAACTAAACAAAAGGAGGAGTCTCCCCCAAAGATATCCATCACCTATGAACGAGGGAGCCCGAAAACATCCACCTGGAGAGAAAGGATTGAAAGGATGGACTCAAAGACAGCTCTACAGGAAGCTGAGATGGTTCTACAGGAAACTCTGGCTAAGCTGAAAGAGACAAAGTACAGGAGGAGAATGAGCTTCTGAAATAGCAGTTACAGCTATAGGGAAATCATAACAAAGATAGACCCTCCATTTTGGCAGAACAACAATAGCAAGAAGGGCCTCCAGTAGATAAGGAAACATTTGATGAACAACAGAGAGAAGACAAGCTGCAGGCTGAGGTTGAGGCTTTAACAAAACTGCTACAAGAAAAGGAGCACAGGCAGTGAGAGGAAGTAGAGAGAAAAGCGGGGTTTCATGACCGACAAGAGGACATCACCTTAGAAGCCTGGGATGTGAGAGAGGTAGTCAAAGTAATCAAATATGAAGAGATATATTGGTTGCTCAGAGGATGAGCAACACTTTCAGTAGGGGGGTGATGATGAGCCCCAGAAATGAGTAATTATATGGGCTCATTCAGCCTCCTAATTCGAATTAATCCACCAATCTCATTAGTTTATTGCATGTTTTTTATTATATTTATGCTAATAGAGTGAATTGGGTTAGTCATTATGCCAACAAGTCTAATGTGTGCTTTATGCAGATTTTTAGTCAATTTTGAGACAAAATCAAAGGTTTAAATGAGCACTTGGCAGCCAAATTCGTGGAGAGGATTTGTAGGAAGGTGTACCCTTCATTTATGAGCTCTTACCTTGAATTCTCCACCACTAGCTCAGAGTTCAAGGGCCACCACATTGATTACCACAAGGGCAGTCGAGCAAGGGCTAGTAAAGTTGTTGTTAACTGCAAGTTTTGGCAGCCGAGTCCCTAAAGTTTAGGAGGACTGTTGGGGTCCTCAATTTGTATAAATAAGAAGGCTTAGGGCCTCATTTCAGTTAGCTAGTTGGCAGTTTGATTTTAGTCATTTTTTAGTCTTTTTTTAGCAGTAGGTTAGCTTTGCATTTCAACACATTTTCAAGCTTTTTCTTGTGGACAGTTTTTGGGATGTAACTATTATTTCTTGCTCAATAAAGATGAATCCAGCTTTGCACCAGCTCTAATCTTCCTTAGGAGGCTATAGCTCTTGGGGTTGGGCCCAACTCAAGTTCCCAGTACCTCCTTTGTGTACTTTGATGTGTCTTTGCTGCATTCTTAGAATAAAATCTGTTATTTAGGTTAAAATATTGTTTTGTTATTTAGGTTGCTTTTGCTGATTGAAATAGATTTTCATGTTCAGGTTGATTTGATAGGTTGGTAGCAGAAAAGATCTTCGAAAAAGGCCATCAAGCAACCCTTGATCTCCCCTCTCCCTCCTCAGGACCATGAGCTGAGACCAAGGTGTCCTTGCTGCCATAAAAACACTGTTCTTACTTCTTCATGCAATTTCTAGTGTTAGATTCTTAGTTGCAAAAGTTAGTACCAGTTGTGATTACATGCTTAGATCCATTCTTGCTTGGTTTCCATAGTTGATTTACATGATTTGCTGCCACTAAACTTATGTTCATCATGCTTATGGTTTCTAGGTCAAATTAGGTTAAAGTAGTTAGATCTTTGGTTTTCTTAGTCTTTGTTGGTTAGTCTTGGAAAATAACGTGCAGAACACCTGTGATACCTCCTCTCCTACCCTTATCCCGTCAATGCAACTTGCTTCATCCTCTAACTCAAATTCTTGCCTTTCATCCGCCACATTTTCTCACTTTGCCCTAAGCCCTACATTCTTGTGCAACATTACTTCTCCTATCTTCGAACAAACCCAATCGCCTTAACCACTCTTCATCCTCAATCCCCAAGTCCTAGACCTCCTCACACACTTATCTCACCTCCATACCCACTTCTTCACTGGTTTTTCCTCCATAAACCCTCAAAAATCCTCTCTCGGCTCTTCCTGTAGAAGCTATAGTACATCCTGTAGAACCCCTGCAGACTTCCTGTAGAAGCTCACGAAAGTGGTTTCTTGAGATCTGATCACTGTGAAACTCTCTAGAAGGGTGCTAGGGACCCCTTAGGCCCTCTTCTCACCTTCCCAACCTCCTGCAAGCATTTCCTTTCACCGATCAACCTCTGCACAAAAAAAATAGTCAAAGCACATGCATAATAATTTTGACAACTTACTCAAAAATACAAAAAGATGTTTCTTTTCAGATTTCACTTCAGAAGTAGCTTAGACACATGCACTTAACCTTCCAAAGAATCAATGGCATCTTTTTCAGTAGCTTTCATCCTTTTTCTTGCATCAGTAGGGCTAGTTGGTAAAAATAGGGTTTTCTATGGTTTGCATTTCCATTCAACTTTTTAGTTTCTTTCTGCAAGTAGATTATCCTCCTTTGAGTTAGCTTTCATCCATAATTTAAAAGCTTCTTCTAAGAGCTCATAGAAGTTGGCTTAATCTCCTAGTGGACTTGTGCCAGCTGATCAAGTGACAGTGGCAGCAAGAGCTAGTACTTGTACATATAGCACCGTCGCTTCCAAGTTTGTTACGAACTACCAGGTTGATAAAATTAAAGAAGGGAGTGCCATGAGTTGCAACATTATTGCTGCAATACTGGGGCCCACCACAAACCTTTGGAATAGGTTGGAAGAGATAGAGGTTCCTTATGAGTTGAGGGATGATGTGACAAGGCTTTATGATAATTTTATTACTAATTTTGGAAACACTAAGGGTTAGTTGGAAGAAATTAACTACAATATCATAGTGAAGCAAGGTTCCCCCTTGTCCCATACCATTTTTGGCAAATACATTGACAAGTTAGAAGGTTGTTTGTAAGAATCAAGTTATGTTGGCCTAACTCTTACAAGTGTAACCATCACTCTTATTCTTTAGTTTGATGATATTATTCTTATGTGATGATTTCTAATGATATTTGCAAGAAAATAAGAATCCTCTAGGACTTCTCCTCCAATATGATAATTGAATCAAAAAACATTACATATGATACTTTTGTATACGACAACAAAAGCATGGAGGAAGTGCCTTCATGAAAATATATTGTAATCGTTATCCATCACAAGTTCAACTGGAATTATTACATTGAGAAAAGGATACATGGAAGGTGGAAAACTAATTATGGGTTTGAAAATAATTACAAAACAACAAATTTTCAGATTTGGGATTTAAAAAAAAACAAACCCTCTCTAAGACACTCGTTACCCTTGTTATTTTATATGGGTGCAAGGTTTAGGGATGTAGTATTTCTAGATAGCCATGGATAAATATAAAATATAAACAAAATCATGTAATAACCTTATTTTAAAATTAAATCAAATACACCCTATCATATCCTCCTCGTCGAAGTGAGCATTTCCCCCATTGAGAACATGGCTATGACTAGGTATCTAATATAGTAAAACAAATTAAACAATATGGAAGATAAGAGGCTTCCTAAAACTGCTTCAAAATTTAGCCAAAACCACCTTCGACTCAACTGAAGATAGCATAAGGATACTTATTATTGGCTAAACCATTAAGGAATAAACAAAGAGATCATATTGTAGAATAACAAATATTAAGAGTATTGCATCAAAATTTGAGAATTTTTTTTGCAATAAAGTGTTAGAGGGAAAAAGGAAATTAAGATATTACAGGTGTAAGGACCACAATTCAGACTAATTACAGATTTTTTTTTTTTTTTTTTTAATTAACAGCAATTACAACCAGAAAAGAAACGCATTGAAATTTCAAATTTATTTAGCACACACATTCCTGACACTCATTTCAGGAAAACATATCATAACATTTACATATTTTTAACTAAGATCAATAGCAATGAAATACATGTGTACCGTTCCCCAGAAGGCGAGACTCTGCTTGCTCTGTTGTTGCTGGTATTCCCTTATAGCTGGTCACCTCCGCGAGTGAATGATGACGCACTTGATTCGAATGCGAAGACTCACCGGTTAACCTCCCAGCCTACTCCTTGGGTACTCTTCTTCCCCGCGGACCCCCGAGCTGCAATGGGGTTGTACAATGGAGACAAGCACTAGCTAGTAGAGGAGAGCACACCTTGGCTCAAGAGTCCCCTCTCTAAATCCTCTACCTCACCAAACTCACTATAGCTTCGTAATCACTGCTCTCACAACATCTCATCCATCCAACAATTGGGTTCCCAAAAAGTCCCTTCTTCCATGGCTTGCCCCTTCTTTTATAGGAGTCCTCATAGGTGACACTTGTCATGTCATGCATAATTAATTTTTTTTTTATAATTCAATAGCTTGATTATTCACCCACCCATGTGTCATTCTCACATCAAGGGTCTCCCAAAATTATTTACTTAAATTTTTATTTAAAACTAATATTTTCTTCACCTCAACAAGATTCCTATTTCTTCTCCTAGTTGTCTCTTTATTCCCTCCTTTTATTCCTTAATTTGTGTTCATTACTTGAAGTCAATTAATGAGTCAAGATTTTATCTCCAATCTACTCCCTAATTTAACTCAGGTTATCTCCTAGATGGATATTCTTATGTTGGTTGTTGACACATGGAGCTTCTCTACATTTCTCTAAATTTAATTTATTATTCTCATTTTAATTCACCTTCCCCTTTTCTTAATTAGGTTTAAATTAGTTTAGGATTAATCTTTATCCTTACCATTATGTTTGTCTTTCCCCTTTTTCCTAATTAAACCACATAACCTTCCTAGTATTTTCCAAAATGGGAAGGGTAGATTTTTTAAGGTACTCTATTTTAATTCTTCCTATGATCCTCCTTATTCCAAGTTTTATTTTTTGATTTAATTACATTGGTTTCTAATCATCATTTACCCTTGATGTAAATTTACCTAGTTTTCATTCCTTGCTTATATTTATTTATTATTATTTATTTTTAATGATTCCAAGGATGCCAAGTTTGGTTGTGCCCTTTAAGAACTTCCCTAGAAGTTCCAAGGGTGCCACACCTAATAGCTTATTTGTGATGTCAAGGGTGCCAGTTTGGTTGTGCCCTTCAAGAACTTCCCTAGAAGTTCCAAGGGTGCCACACCTAATAGTTTATTTGTGATGTCAAGGGTGCCAGTTTGGTTGTGCCCTTCAAGAACTTCCCTAGAAGTTCCAAGGGTGCCACACCTAATAGTTTATTTGTGATGCCAAGGGTGCCAAGTTGGTCGTGCCCTTCAAGAAATTCCCCTGAAGTTCCAAGAGTGCCACACCACTTGCCCTTCAAGCATCCAGTGATTACGAGGGGAAAATATAGTGCAACGTCATAGACCACTATCATCTCTTATGTTGCCTGCTATAGTGAGACTAATGGTGTCGGGGATCAAGGAATCCGCCTTGATGCGCGCCCCCCGATAAAGTACTCATGAGCGACCCAACTTTGGGACCTGCCCTCATGGCATCGTGATCTTCAAGGCGAAGGTGGTTCAACCCTTCCAGCCCAAGTCACGGCGGGAGTGCTAGTGGGTGGGATCAGGGACTCTATCCCACCCCTCCCATGTAGTTCCATCCACTTGTACAACCCCATCACCCATATGTGAGTCATTCGGTCAAGCAACTAATCCGTGCCTGCAACCATTAATATAGCATCAGAATATAGTTAAACATATATGGCAGATTCTAAGATCGACTTAGACTTTCAAAGATAAAATAATATGAATTTTCGTCAAACCAGGTGTCATCAACTCGTCATATGCGAGTGCCTCTGATGGTTCCCTGCCATACTCAATAATCATCAGTAACACGGTTTCTCAATGTTAGTCAATTATCATAATAGCATTATTAACAATTCTTGGTCATTCACATCATTGTCCATTGTAAGTCTGAACTAAAGGAAGTAGGTAACATAGGGGACACATCCCTCATGGCTATCATCAATAATCATCAATGGAGACATACATATTCATTAAGCTATCAACATCATAACATCGTAGAAATATACCTATCCATAAAATTTATCCTCATTATGCTTTTAGTAGAGCGCATAGATATTCTCTACTACCCTCATCATAATTTCAAATAGAGACCAACTTAACTATTAATATTGCAATCATCAGAATACTGATAGATAAGATACATAACCATTCATGCTACCATAATATCAATGGAAAGCATTCATAAACATCACAACCATGAATATCTCAATCGCTAATAATAGTGTCATGGGTCCAGATCCTCAATCTGAGGTCCTCGAAGAATAGAGTGTCTAAGATAATGTCGTATCAGGGTCAGGAAACTAGAGTGGGCACTACATACACCCCCTCTTAACAATGGACTTCGTCCCGAAGTCCTTAGAACATAAAGGAGAAACGGCGACACCTAATCTCAGGAACCCTTCCTGAAACTCTTGCCAACCTTCTGGTGGCAGGTTAAAATTTTCCCAAGGTATCTATAACACGAATTCCGTTATAACTGAAGGACTATATCTGGGGAACATTGCAACCCACTTTTTGTATAAATGTACAGAACATACATTATAGATATTATTAAAATTAATAGTTAAAGGAAGCGTCATACATAAACTTTTCCAACAAAATCATCATAATCAAAATCACAACTAATTAAAGAAACAATTAATAACACCCACCTTCCTTCAATTTACAAATTGACTAATTTAGGAGAAATCTCTCTAGTTTTATTCATTCAATCATGCAATTAAGATAGCAATAATTTTGTATTTACTCAAATTCATAGGGGATGCCTATGCCTTTTTCATAGGAGGAACTACCCACCTTAAGCTTGGACTTCAATATTTGTAATGGTCAATAATAATTGTGTTAATTATTGTTTGATATTTCACCTATGACGTAATCCACCTTTGTTTACCATGTTCTAAATCTTCAATTTTGTTAGGAACTACAATCAGTACTTTGAAAATAACATATGCCACTGCTTGCTAGGGGGACCTAACAATGCCTACTACACCTTCTTAGAGACTTGATTTACCTTCATGATCCATGTTCTGAAAGTTCAATGTTGTACGACTACCATTAGCACTTAAAAATAAATACATACCACTCCTTTCTAGTGGATACCTAATGGTACACACTATCTAGAGATAAAAATGTTAACTACATAGAACATAATCATCACTTGCAATGAATGAGTAGTCCAAACCTTCATCCCTTCAAACCCAGCTACCCTACTTCCTAATCATATGCAAACTAGCAATTGCTCCTAAAGGTGCAAAGATACACCGAAGGAATGGAAAAATTTGGGAAAAATTTTTGAACTATTTTTCCCTATATCAAATGGAGTGGGAAAATTTTTCAAGGCGTAGCTTGGAAAAATGAAAAACATATAGAAAAATTGTTTTCCTCTATATACTCATTCATTGAATGGATGGGAGAACCTACAAAAAGGAAAGTGGATGCTGATATTGATTGAGGCATCTAAACATTGATGCTGATATTGATTGAAGCATCCAAGAATTTGTGATCTTGTATTTTATAAAATTAAAATCAAGATTTCCAGAAAGTGATGTCGAAACTGATATTGATAATGAGGATTTCGAGACATTGATATTGATATTGGACAAGGTATACAAGAGGATTTCGAGAACCTGATATTGATATTGGATGAGGTATACAACAAATTTGTAAGTATGTATTTTATAATACTATAATCAAGATTTCTAGACGCTGATATATGCAAGTAATTTCTAGAAACTAATGTACTACACAAGTTTGAGAGAAGTATAGAATTTGCACGACTTTGGCTAACACATGAGTTTCTCAGTAGGGTACTCTTGTCATTCCAACATTTCATCACTGTTATGACTCAGATTCATGGTAGGCATAATTCCCTTAATGTACAAGTAGTCATATGGTTTTGTTTTCTAATTTCAGTATGAATACTTCACATTTTAGTAAAATATGTCTTAACATATCTTGTAATGTTTTTGCTTCATTGGGATGTCTTCATTCGGGGTTTGGAACTCTTGCAATAGGAATTTTTTCACAAAAGGTGAGATTACAAAAATAATGTTCACGACAAATACATTTTATAAGAAAATTCCATAATATTTGATGAGAAATTTCACAATGGTTTGTCTGCACTTGGAACAAATTCCCTCTCACACAAGGAATTTCTTAACAATAATCTTAACCTTTATAACTGACTACTCTACGTCTTGTGGACCAAAATATTTAAATTTAAAGTATGACTTTAATTTCATTGTTCTCATTTCTTTAAAAACCTCTTTCAGGGCATTTATAACACTTGGATTGCACCATATGTTAATGTCTTTATAAGCCATGCTAATAAGTGGTTCTCATTATAAGCTCACTTGGTAGATACACATAATTAATAAGTAAAAATCTATAACAAAGTATACATTGCAACTAAATAATTCATTACGCTAGATGCTTTAAATAACATATTTCCTTTCATAACTTTTCATAATTTTTATTTTTATGTTGAAGCATTGCTATGTGTCTTACTAGTTTCACCACTATTTATTGATAAATCTCTTGCCAAATAAACATGAATCCTTTTATTTAACAAAAGCCAATTTTAAATCTATCATTTTCATGTAACAGAAGTCAATCTTAAATTAACTATATGCTCTTCAAATAAATTTACATACACATACTAAAATTATTTAATAAACCGGATAAATTTCAACATTCCTTTTAAATATATTAAACCCACGTCATATTTTTATTTGCTTTTATAAAAGACACCCATTTTCAGTGTCTTTATATTTTTATAATATCTTTGATAATACCAGAGTAACTAATACTTTCTCTAAATCATTATTTATAGATTATAAAAAGTATTTATCAAAACATCAAATCAATCCCTTAAAAAAAAATACCATAATAACTAATAAATAAATCACAATAATAAATACCAAATTTAAAAAAAATACCATAATAACTAATAAATCACAATAATAAATACCAAATCTAATATTATTGGATAACGTTCTTTTATATTAAAAATATATATAAAAAAGTACCCTAATAAGTAATAAATAAATAACAATAATAAATATTAAATCTAATATTATTGCCTTGGGGTTCGATAACATTCTTTTATATTTCGAAACTATTTAAGATAAACCTGTGAATACACAATTGATTGGACCGAGTGATATGTCAGTTGGACAAGCAAGAGAGGGAGAGTGATACATCAGTTAAATTTTTTGTTTTGTTTTTTTTTTTTTTTTTATCATTGAAGCTGTAACATATTTGAACAATTATTGAGTGATACTTCATGAACAAAATCATCATATAACCCAGCTCATTTTACTGTTGGTGCGTATGCACAAACTTTTGGTTATTCTGGCTGACATTTGGGAACATTTAGCAATTTCTGAAGTCAGGAAACGACTATAACTGCTAAGGCCAGATTATAAATGCTAACATTTAATGATCTTGTTGTTTCAGCCATGATGGAACAGAAGACACCTTGACATAATGAATCGTCACAGTCCGATTCGAACAAAACAACTGGGTGTTTTCTTTTTGTTAGCTAGTTTACTGGTAGGGGTAGACAAGTAGATTAGGCAGAGGAGGAAATGGCTGTAGTCAGGAGGACACATGCCTAAGCAGAGCAGGTGGATATTGCTGGTGGTGCCAGAGTGCAAGGCTCTAATCTGAAATGATTTTGTCTCGGTCACTCTTTAGTGAATACATTATATTTCTTCTTTTCCTTCTGGCCGCAAAAATACTGGAACAAAAGAGTTAAGAAGACGCCTCCAATTAAGGAAGAAAATGTATCTCCAGAAGTAAAACTCACTTGGATGGAAGCAAGTCTCAAGCCCTACAGCAGGGGCATGTGACTTGGTTTGAAAGACTCCTTCCAAACAAGTGTGGCTAAGTCTGTTTACAGTGGGGCAAAGCTCAAAATTCAGCAATTTGAGGGGAAAGTATAGGAAGAAAAACTGAATAATTGGTTAAAGGCAGCTTGAGGTTTATTTCAGCCAAAGAATATAATGATGTGCAAAAATTACCTTTGTGTGCCTTAAACTGTCTGTAGCATGCTCCCCTGTGGTGGGAGACCTACTGCCAACATTCGCAACAGCAAAGGAATGCAGCTGTAGAGTAACTTCAAACTTCAAAGATATGGTTTGCAAGAAATTTTCATCGGCTGTGCAACGATGTGCTAAAAAAAAATAAAAAAATCTGCTGATCCAGGAAATGTATTTGAACTATATCAATTGAATTGCCTATTGATAGCCATTGGATTCTTTGACCGTGTGCAATTGATCTGAATTTTAGCGGGGAAAAGCCTCAGGGGTCGAACTTGGGCACCCACCCGTTCATGGAAATGTATCTGGACAACCTACCTCAATTGAATTGCCTGCAAATAGCTTACTCGATTTTGAGTTTGACCTGCGGATAGCCTTAGAATTTGACTACTTTGACCTTGCACAATTGGTTCTGAATTTCAGTTTGAAAACTCAAGACTCGAACATAACTACATGATTATTTGATTACTTAGACCTTGTACTGCTGATTTTGAATTTAAGCTAGAAGCACCAACATTCAAGCATAACTACATGCTTGTTCGGCAACCACGTTTCCACAATGTAAATATCCAACAGTATTATTAAACTGAATCTTGTCATGTTTATTAGATGCATTGACATTAGTTACATTATTCGCTTTCAATTGACGTCCTCTTCCTAATTCAAACAGATTTTTCATTTAGGTATGTGGCCCAGTAGGCAAGTTTTGTTGTCTTCAAGTCAGAGGAAGTGGAAGTTTCTCAAATCAACATCTGACAATTCTGACTGTTGTGGGACTGCTGCAGCAACTTCAGGTTCTATGGATGTTCCTCTGCCATTGGAAAAACTTTCTCGTCAGCTGAATACAAAATGCACAACAGATCCTTTGGAACAAAAACGAATGCAAGTGGTTCTTCTATTACCAAGCAGTTTCAATCCACCAACTTATATGCACTTGCGCATGTTTGAACTGGTTAGGGATCAATTGCTATCAGATGGATATGTGGTTCTTGGGGGTTACATATCCCCTGTCAATGATGCATATGGCAAAAAGGGCCTGGCATCTGCGGAGCATAGAAGTAATTTACGTCAGCTTGCATCTGAAGATTCATCATTTATAATGGTGGACCCAGGGGAGGCAAAGCAAAGCAGTTACCAACGGACTTTGGTAGTTCTTAGGAGAGTGGAGTCTTCCTTGCGTGCTAGTGGGCTTGTGAATACAGAGTCTTTAAGAGTCATGCTACTTTGGGGCAGATCTACTTGAATCTTTTGTGAATCCAGGAGTTTGGATCCCTGAGCAGGTGAGGGCTATTTGTCGAGATCATGGTATTGTTTGCATTTCTAGAGGAGGAAAGGACATTGCAAAGCTCATCTTTGAGAGTGATATTTCTCAAATGTGGTTTTCAAGTAATTCTGCAGTGAAGCTTGAATAGAAGAACAGTGTCCATGATCATTTATAGCCTTATAAAGCATTCCTTTATTATGGTCCTGATACAGTTAAATCAAGATATTATTGTGGGAAACTGATGCTCTGTATCCAACCGAAAAGTTGTTTGTTGAAACTCGAAAAAGCGTGGAGCATGCATGCCAAATAGTGGAAAGCAGTGCCTTCATTTTTCCAGGTACTCCACTATATCACAAAATAACTGATCATATTCTACTGAATGAATGCTTCTTGTAAGCGATTTTTAGAATGTCGATCAATAAAACAGAATACCAAGGTGTCAGTCGAAAGATATGCATTGCATTTTAAATTTGCGGCATTAGATTCTAAAAGCTATACATTAACTCATGCTGGCCTTCATTGGAGAAGCTCATATACTCTGAATTCTCTGAGGCATCGTATTATTCCTGCAGACAGAAAAATCCAAAATAGTGAACCGTTGTCATGCATCTATCGAAATCTGATTTGTAGTTTTTTTTTTTTTTTTTTTATTACTGTAAAATCATCTTATCAAGAGCTGCCGACACAGATCATTGAATTTTAGCGTGTTTCTAGTTTTCCATATAGGTAAAACAGTAATGACAGAAGAGGTAGTACTCCAGTCATGACTTTGTAATTTCGACACATGGTTAGACAGGAGTTTCAAGACCTTACACCACCTAGGTATCGAATTTCAAACAAGATATTGACTCTCAGAGTTTGATGGAGACATTTGGTTCGCCGTTATATATATATTTTTTTGATCGGGAATGGAACCTATGTTATTAACAAGTTAAGATTCGGCAAGTTGAGATTCTAATAACGTTCACAGGTTGGCATGACCCCGGTTGGCATGATCCCGGACTAAACACGCCCCAACTTTCAATTCTAAGTGATCAAGAACAGCCTTAGTTCGTGGAAACTTCTTTACCATTCACGATACAATAATCTATATATGAATCTCTGCGATTGTTGCAGAAGAAATCGACACGTAGACTGTGACGGAGATTCATCCGTCTAACTCGCGACAAACTACATTTGACTTATTCATGCCCAGATAAAAAATATTAGAGAATGCCAGACCATTTCAAACAATGTAGAAGCAGAGTCGAGTCGCATATCAATAGGAACAGTTTTGTATAATTAGCTTGGTAAAATTAACAATTTTTTTTTTTTTTTTTTAAGAGGCTTTTAAGTAAACCAGGGTCCAGTCACATATGTCTATTGTTGAAATCAGTGCAAATCCTAGCATATTGTAAGATGTGTCAACTAAACTGGGCTGGTGTTTCAGTTTTGAAATGCTATGGATAATGCTTGATGTCTCTATTTCTGATCTGTGACATAAATCCACTCCATTTTTGTCCATGAATTTGGATCATAATACACTATAGAGCTCTTAAAATGTTCCTAAATTGCAAATTATTTTTTTTTTTTTTAAACTTGAGTAATTTGATTTTAGAGAAATACCCACATAGCAAACAAAACTAGTTATGCATGCATGGGCCCATAGGCCTCAAGGGTTCAACTTGTGCTCTGATACCAAGTGTAAGGACCACGATTCAGACTAATTACATTTTTTTTTTTTTTTTAATTAACAGCAATTACAACCAGAAAAGAAACGCATTGAAATTTCAAATTTATTTAGCACACACATTCCTGACACTCATTTCAGGAAAACATATCATAACATTTACATATGTTTAACTAAGATCAATAGCAATGAAATACATGTGTACTGTTCACCAGAAGGCGAGACTCCGCTTGCTCTGTTGTTGCCGGTATTCCCTTGTAGCTGGTCACCTCCGCGAGTGAATGATGACGCACTTGATCCGAATGCGAAGACTCACCGGTTAACCTCCCAGCCTACTCCTTGGGTACTCTTCTTCCCCACGGACCCCCGAGCTGCAATGGGGTTGTACAATGGAGACAAGCACTAGCTAGTAGAGGAGAGCACACCTTGGCTCAAGAGTCCCCTCTCTAAATCCTCTACCTCACCAAACTCACTATAGCTTCGTAATCACTGCTCTCACAACATCTCATCCATCCAACAATTGGGTTCCCAAAAAGTCCCTTCTTCCATGGCTTGCCCCTTCTTTTATAGGAGTCCTCATAGGTGACACTTGTCATGTCATGCATAATTAATTATTTTTTTATAATTCAATAGCTTGATTATTCACCCACCCATGTGTCATTCTCACATCAAGGGTCTCCCAAAATTATTTACTTAAATTTTTATTTAAAACTAATATTTTCCTCACCTCAACAAGATTCCTATTTCTTCTCCTAGTTGTCTCTTTATTCCCTCCTTTTATTCCTTAATTTGTGTTCATTACTTGAAGTCAATTAATGAGTCAATATTTTATCCCCAATCTACTCCCTAATTTAACTCAAGTTATCTCCTAGATGGATATTCTTATGTTGGTTGTTGACACATGGAGCTTCTCTACATTTCTCTAAATTTAATTTATTATTCTCATTTTAATTCACCTTCCCCTTTTCTTAATTAGGTTTAAATTAGTTTAGGATTAATCTTTATCCTTACCATTATGTTTGTCTTTCCCCTTTTTCCTAATTAAACCACATAATCTTCCTAGTATTTTCCAAAATGGGAAGGGTAGAGTTTTTAAGGTACTCTATTTTAATTCTTCCTATGATCCTCCTTATTCCAAGTTTTATTTTTGATTTAATTACATTGGTTTCTAATCATCATTTACCCTTGATGTAAATTTACCTAGTTTTCATTCCTTGCTTATATTTATTTATTATTATTTATTTTTAATGATTCCAAGGATGCCAAGTTTGGTTGTGCCCTTCAAGAACTTCCCTAGAAGTTCCAAGGGTGCCACACCTAATAGCTTATTTGTGATTTCAAGGGTGCCAGTTTGGTTGTGCCCTTCAAGAACTTCCCTAGAAGTTCCAAGGGTGCCACACCTTATAGTTTATTTGTGATGTCAAGGGTGCCAGTTTGGTTGTGCCCTTCAAGAACTTCCCTAGAAGTTCCAAGGGTGCCACACCTAATAGTTTATTTGTGATGCCAAGGGTGCCAAGTTGGTCATGCCCTTCAAGAAATTCCCCTGAAGTTCCAAGGGTGCCACACCACTTGCCCTTCAAGCATCCAATGATTACGAGGGGAAAATATAGTGCAACGTCATAGACCACTATCATCTCTTATGTTTCCTGCTATAGTGAGACTAATGGTGTCGGGGATCAAGGAATCCGCCTTGATGCGCGCCCCCCGGTAAAGTACTCATGAGCGACCCAACTTTGGGACCTGCCCTCATGGCATCGTGATCTTCAAAGTGAAGGTGCTTCAACCCTTCCAGCCCAAGTCACGGCGGGAGTGCTAGTGGGTGGGATCAGGGACTCTGTCCCACCCCTCCCATGTAGTTCCATCCACTTGTACAACCCCATCACCCATATGTGAGTCATTCGGTCAAGCAACTAATATGTGCCTGCAACCATTAATATAGCATCAGAATATAGTTAAACATATATGGCAAATTCTAAGATCGACTTAGACTTTCAAAGATAAAATAATATGAATTTTTGTCAAACCAGGTGTCATCAACGCGTCATATGTGAGTGCCTCTGATGGTTCCCTGCCATACTCAATAATCATCAGTAACACGGTTTCTCAATGTTAGTCAATTATCATAATAGCATCATTAACAATTCTTGGTCATTCACATCATTGTCCATTGTAAGTCTGAACTAAAGGAAGTAGGTAACATAGGGGACACATCCCTCATGGCTATCATCAATAATCATCAATGGAGACATACATATTCATTAAGCTATCAACATCATAACATCGTAGAAATATACCTATCCATAAAATTTATCCTCATTATGCTTTTAGTTGAGCGCATACATATTCTCTACTACCCTCATCATAATTTCAAATAGAGACCAACTTAACTATTAATATTGCAATCATCAGAATACGGATAGATAAGATACATAACCATTCATGCTACCATAATATCAATGGAAAGCATTCATAAACATCACAACCACGAATATCTCAATCGATAATAATAGTGTCATGGGTCCAGATCCTCAATCTGAGGTCCTCGAAGAATAGAGTGTCTAAGATAATGTCGTATCAGGGTCAGGAAACTAGAGTGGGCACTACAACAGGAATGGAATCAACCCTAATCGTGAAAATCAAAATCATCTCTAACTTAACTAGTATAAAGAAGAAAATAGACATTGCTAAAATAAGAACAAATTTTCATGAGCTCCATGGTGAAATTAGGCTTTAGTCAATTCCCAAAACACCATGGGATGAAAGAGTTTGTTGCATTTGTGACATTCAGAGGGTTTAAGATGAAAGATATCTTCTCTTATATTGTCCAAAATATACCTAGATCATTGGTTAATTTCAAAATATGTGTCACAATCCTAACCCTTTAACTTAAAAAACTATGGTGATCTTGGAACACTTCTCTTAAGGATTTTCAAGCACGAAAATTAAAATACTAAAGAATTCTAAGTAATCTCTTACTTTCTTAAGGTCAAAAAAAACCAAATTTAGACTTAATTGACATCAATCATAATCATCATCCATAAATAGTATGTGTTCCATTGTGTCTCCTCTTTCATGGGCATGTCAACACTATCAATTATTTAGTTATAAGATGACCACATTCATTTCATATATATATATATATATATATATATATATATATATATATATATATATATATATATATATATATATATATATATATATATGTATATATATATATATATATATTAGCAAAAATATGGTGATCATGGAACACTTCTCTTAAGGCTTTTTGAACACATAAATAAAATTCGTGGGAATTAATAGAAATATCTTACTTTTTTAGGGGTCAAGTAAACCAAATTCTTGATGGACATCAATCATCATCATCATCATAATCAATAAATATTTTATGTGTCATTATTTCTCTCTTTCATGAGCATGTTAACATTATCGATTCTTCAATTATAGGATGACCACATTCAATGCATGTGTTTTTTTTAGTTTTTGTTTCAAATTTTCTTTTTCATATACTTATTATTTTTGTTCCTTTTTCCCCATCTTATATATAGAAAAACAAACAAAAAATAATTGGGTTTAACCCAAGTGGTTGAAGCTAGTGTTATGATCCCCACCTACAGTTGATATATTGAGCTCATAGCAAGTATATTGTTGTGAGGTTTTTGAGCCAAATGTAGGATTATCCTAATTACCTTCCTTGAAGGGGGGGGAGTACCTAAGGATTTTCCCAATGATATATTACCTAAAAATATATAGAAATAAAAAATTAAAGCATGACATAAAGTAGAAATAAATAAATGATTTAATAGGTGGAAGATGTTGGGGGCTCAGATTTTTGTAATTAATTTTAAATATAGAGTAGTAAAATTACAATGATCTAACAACAATTAAAGTTGGGGGTTGGGAGCCCCATATCAACTCCCAAACTAAACTTTTATCCTTTAACTTTTTCTTTTCATAATGTAACATGGATAATGCAATCTTGATATGAACTATGGATTTCATTATCAATAACTTAGTTAAGTGGATCATGTGGATGATTACATCTTAATATCAAACATTACTATTAGGTAAACTTGACTTGGGAAAAGAGTGAAAGTTGACCGAGTCAACAGTAATGGTTTTTGGCCCATGGTTTTTTTGGGTACTCATGGTTTAGTGCCCGTAATTTGCATGTAATGGAGCCTTTAAAAGGCTAGGAGGAATTGTATTGTAATAGATCAAGGGAGGTGAGCAGTGAAGACTCACTTGGCTGGCTTGGCTTAGTTTTGGGCAATGGACTACTGGAATTCTGTCAGTTGTTAGGATCACAAAATGATCACATGCGTCATTATTTTTGCACCTTCATGAGCATGTCGATACTATCAATTCTTGGGTTATATAATGACCATATTAGATGCATGCATCTTTTAGTTTTCTTTTTTATATACATATTATTATTTTTTCATTTTTTCTCTATCTTTTGTGTGTGTGTGTTATCCTCCCCACCTAGGTTCAACTGTTGCAAGTGAGATGTTGAGCTCATAATTAGTATATTGTTTTAATGGCTTTGAATGTTGTTGTTGACATGATCTTATATCCTACAAAATGTAAGTTCATCTTAATTACTATCCTCGAAATGAAATAGATACCTAAAAAAATATGTTTAAATACACCAACATAATTTTTTATATTTTTAAATTATATATATATATATATAACAAAACCCATATATAGATATAAATAAAACAAAACCCACTTTTTAACCATTTTTTATTTTTTATTTTCAAAAAATTCTAAAAGCTATTTGAAAATAAATATAATAATGTTGGTGTCCACGGGGCTTTAGATTGACGGTGAATGGGTGCACTGTTAAGGCATTGCTTGTGATAGGTCATTGGTTCAAATCCTTGTAGATGCTTACCTACCAAAAAAAATATAATAATGTTGGTGTCACTGTACCAAATTTGTTTTGAAAATATCAAAATTTTAAGATTAAAAAAGGTGTTTAGAGTGATAAAAGCTTTTAAAAAAAGTGTTTACAGTGATACATTAATACTACAGAGGTATTAGTTTTAAGATTAATGTCAAGTTTTTCTTGTAATCATATTTATTTTTTATTCATGGTTTCAAAAATGTTGATATTAACCCCTTTTTCTCCTTTAAAAAAGATGGTACTAATAACACAACTTTTCAATTTCATGGTTTATTTAAAAAAATATTTATAATATCATTCATGGTTTAAAAAAAATATTATTTTAGCTTGTTAAATAAAATGTGTCACCACTGTTCAATTTAGAAATTGATTTAAAATCTATAATTGCAAAAGGTCATAACTTTAAAATATAAAACATAACATAAATAAATAAAAACGAAAAGAAAAGTGCTACTAGTAGCACTACCTTTAAATCTGAAGGTTGATTTTATAATATTTTATGCAAAATTATGAGTTGTTGGGACTGGAGTATTTCTTTCGAGGTCAAAGATTTCACCACGTTGATAATTATGTATTATGTTCTTGGTGCAACATTTTTTTTACTATTTTTATTAAACAAAGCATTTTTATCCATATGTAGTCCCTTAAACACCTAATTATGATCTTGTATGAAAATTACGGGGCTTGAAAACTAACTTTCAACATAAATCTCATAAGATATTCTTTAGGAGTTACTTATTATAGTAAGATGCCTTCAACTCCTATTCATTTAGAAACTAAATGTAAGAAATAAAGAAACCAGGTCGGGAACCAATGATGGAAGAAATCCTTGATTTTGTTTTTCCCCTTTCTTCTTCTTAACCTTCATCCACTCCCTAAAGATGGTTCCTCCCTAAAGATGGTTCCATGAAGACTATATGTAATTAGAATTCATATTTCTATCATCCATGGGAAATAATGCCTCCTTTACATAATTATAATTTTATGATTCATGAGTTCTATTTTTTTTTTAAGAAATTGAGAGATATTACATTAGCAAAATATGTGGCAAATACATGCAGCATAGTTGTAAAATGGTGGAGCACCTTCTGATAAATTCCAATCCAAAACAAAGGGCTCATTTATATAGCTAAGAATGGCTAATATAGAGTGATTCAATTGTTTCTGGAAGATCTTTATAGATTAAATTTGAAATAGACATTCAAAATTAGAAGAAAAGTATATTGCATCAAAGTTAACCCAATTGTTGAGTATTACTAGCAGTTCATTATCTTCCTAGACTATCCTTAGAGCTTGAACATTTAGGTCTTAAAGGATAATTTTTACTATGGCAAAATAGGCCATGCCAAAGTGAACAAAAGGATAAGGGAGCTACATGTTGAATGGGTGATTGTCCTTAAGATCCTCAACCTCACTTCAAAGCACCACACGCTCATCCTAGATTTGTTGCCTTAACTACCTATGGTTAATTAGGATATCCATCATAGTTGAACCCTGAGTTGCCAAGCTAATAAACCAATTTGGAGAAGATTCATGAGTTCTCTTTATTCCTCCATATGGATCTACCTTAACAACTTCCATCCTCGAGAGTAAAAACCTAAATTTTTATCTTCCTAACTAGTCATTGAGTGGAGAGTTGTTTTCTTATTTGGAACTTCTAGACAAGCAAGGCTAACCTTCTCTAAATATGGAGCTAGCTATTTTATCTCATATTATTTAGTTTCATTGTCCATAAAAAAAGTCGGTTACAAGATTCCCAACTGTTTAGTTTGGTTTAAGTTCCTTTTTCCTTGTTGGATGAGCCTAAGCATGGGTCAAATATCATGAATATGACCTAATAGTTGGACGATCTAACACCAAAATGTTTTATTATCATAATCCAAGATATAATTTATTTATTTTTTGGCTTGAGAATTATTTTTTCTGGTAAACCCTCTTTTATTACTATCTCAATGTATACCCAGTAATATGGTGTTGACAGTGATAGACCTGCCAAGATGTCAAGGGGATCTTCCCGGTAAGAAGTCCCAATTAGACCTCAGACCGTTTGTTGTAGGAGTCCCAATAGTGGGTTGTAAGGTAATGCCTTGACTGCGATGTAGCACAGAGGCAAGTAAGATAAATCTATCAGTCACAAGGGTGTGACTGATGCAGAGAGTCAAGGAATGTGTACAAGAGGTTCCAACACTTCAAAGGGAGAGGAAGGTGAAGGTGAGTTCTAGGTTGAAAGGGATCAGTCCCAACTCAGCTAGGAACACACCACACAAAGGACATGCACAACTTCCGACGGAGCAGTCCACTCGGATGCGGTAGTCACAACATACAAGGTAAGATAACACGAACAACACTCACAAATCAGTCTGAGACGAGTGTGACGGTTGATATAGCAAGGTTCATGAGAAAGGTTTGTCTGATGTCCGGCAGAGCAGTCAACACAGACGGTGACAACGTATGCAACACATTAACAACAATATTCATATAATTGCATACAAATCAGTTCATACACAAGTACGTAAGTTAAACAACATATATCATTAAGGCAACCGGAACAGTCCAACTACAATAACAACATATGCATGAAAATGTGATGGCTCTTATTATTAAAGAAGTGTGAGTCACAATCATACAATACACCATGCAAACCTGCTAGCCCCATCAATGGAACGTTATAGCCACATCTGCCTGCTCCTTCAAAGAGATGTACTAGCATCGTGTGATGGAGAAGCCAAGACATGTTACAATATTGTCCAAGTCTTCTTCAAGATTGTCTTAGTAGAAGCTTGGCTGACCAAAAGCCTCTACAATGAGTTATGAGGGACTATTTATAGAAAAGGGTGGGGTAACCTTTGACATTCCCCTTTATGACAGTTCAACTACCCTCATGACTCTTCATCTACTCTATGACTATTACATCCAATTGTTGACACTTGACTTACACTTGGCATGACTCAACATTACAATGCACATGTACTCATGTGAGACAACATGGCTTGATCAAACCTTGCAAGACATCACTAACACTCAGTCTGTTGTGGTGAGATCGACTCTTTGACATGCTTGTGATGGTGAATCTGGTGAGCTGATGCCAAGCTTGGTCATCTGTGATGGTGTGTATGCACCTCATGGTGACATCTTGTTGAAGCAAACTCTTGCCTCCATTGCAACCGGTGCATTGGTTCGGTCCCTTTCATCGAACTCGTCTACTAACATGTGCATGGGCTTCTTGGGTACAGTTGAACGGGAAACACATTGATGCATAATGTTCGTGTTGATCTTCAAGTGTGTGCTGGTGGTCATACACATCAACTTGCCGAAGTACATGTTCAGCCCCAGTTGGACTTGCTTCTTGTCTTCACCTTGGTGAGTGTGTTGAATGGGTTGGATTGCATGCATGTGCTCAATGACATGCATGCTATTGGATCCTTTGCATGCGATCAACAACACTACTCACCATGTTTGCTTTGTGTCAGCTGCTGGGATGGATCCTTAACTTTTACTGGCGCAGTTTCATCCGTGAGTGCATGTTGTGCCCACTGTTGTTCTTGTTTATTCTGCAACTCATTGGACTGTTTGTGCAGCTTCATGTTCTTCCTAAGTTGTTGCTTTAGCACATGCAACTCCTTCTTTGTTCCATATTTTTCCTTCGCGCGATCTTCATGTCGCGCCATCACTTCATATCCTGAGTCTCCAAAGTTGCTTTCATTATCAGTGGATATGCTTGATCTTGCAACTTTGCTCAGCCTCTATTTTGTCAACAACCTTCCTCTTGCATTTGCTGCGTTCGCTTCATTCGCTGCATTCGGTATGCTGCTTTCAGCTACTGTTAATGATGTTGCTCATTGTGATACTGCTACTTGATGTCCTTGTCCACGAACAACTTGATGTCTTCATGAGTAGGCAAGCTCATAATCACTTGATTAACTGCATCCCTAAGCGTGCTTTAAATGGTGTCTTCGGCTTTGCTCTCCTGGAAACCATTGTACCTATACTGCTGAGAGGTAGATGAACACCTGCGATACCTGAAGACATGGCAACACTCAT
This sequence comes from Pinus tabuliformis, assembly GCA_031772625.1. Lineage (NCBI taxonomy): Eukaryota > Viridiplantae > Streptophyta > Pinopsida > Pinales > Pinaceae > Pinus > Pinus tabuliformis. The sequence goes on from CM062819.1 coordinate 1,279,127,359, forward strand.
AGCAAGCAATCTGTCAGTGGAAAACCAAAATGAACATGAGAACTGACTTGCAACATACTTGGGTAAATGATCATGAAGGTTGCGCAATTTTGACTGGGAGGTCGAGAGACCAACTGCCAAGACTACTCAAGGCACAATCTGAGCTATTGAGAGACTGATTGATTGCTGGAACTATGAAATGCACAATCCAGTCGGCTACTGACTGCTGGTATTGTGCATTGTACAATTCCAGTTGGGAAGGACTGCTGGCTCAGGGACAAATTTGTGCAATTTCTTGGGCCAAGCAGCCACTGTCCTCCAGAAATGCGCAAAACATTCCTAGAGGCCAGTGTTGGGTAGGAATGCACAAATCTGGAGACTCGGAAGCTGAGCCTTCCTTTCCCAGATTGCGCAATGCAGCCTTGGTGAAAGTAGAGCCTGGGCCAAGGTTGGCCTAACTCACCGACGGGCAACTGAAAGTAAGTAAATGAATGCATGGAAACACTAAGTGATAGAAGAATAGATTAACAGTGCATGCAAAACATGAATGAAAGATTCGGCAAACAGATCAACATGTATGTGGGTGAGGCAGTTCGTCGTTTGGGCGAACATCCGTGCAAAAAAGTTTCATGCATGCGACAACAGTGAGATAGCAATGAAAATTGAAACAGATCTAGGACAAGCTAGAATACATGTAAATGACAGCAGGCATTCAAAGAAATCAAGCAAACAACACTCACACAAGTGAATACATAAAAAACAACAAAAATGCAGCACAAGGCATGGGAAGAGATCTTACCCCAAAACAGTTGAGTTGAATGTGTCGACTGCTCCTAGATGTGATGTGGGATGTCAGAGCTACAAGGTTGATGTGAGGAATGAGCTCTGCAGTGTCCGTTGATGAGTTTTGGTAACATCGAGGTTGTGATGTGCATGCCACAAATCTAGGGAAGCGACACTTGGAGGGATGTTTCTGAATTGTTCCTTGCATGTAACCTCCAACTGCTAAACATAGATCCCTGAAACAAGGGATGATTTTGCATGCTGCCTTGGGAGAAACAACCCATGCATGCAAGTTTGTTTTTCTCAATCCCGGAGGGAACCAGTCAACTCAGCTGCACATGCAAAAGACTGCTTGACTGCTGGAGAAAAATGTGCATTTATGGCTGGGAGATGGGCTGGCTGCCCATGAGATTTGCGCAATTTTTGGGTAGAGTAGCTGACTGCTACCTAGATTTACGCAAATCCCGGGCTGAACAGCCTGTTGTTGAGAAAATTTGCACAAATCCTGCTGGGAGGGTTGGCTGGCAGGATTGCATAATCCTAGAGCCCAGCTGGCTGTCAGAGAGGATTGCGCAATTTCTGGAGGGAAGGTTGGTTTCCCTCTAGAAATGCGCAATTTTCAAGGGGAATTTTCTCAGCCTGCAACTCGACCAAGTCTGGGTGAGTAGGCTGTGAAGGGAAAATATCAAACTGTGGTTGACAGGCTACCTTTGAGCAAGAAAGACAATGAAGCTTGAGGACTTGACGAAGCAAGGCAAGCTACTATGAAGGTTGATAGGGAGGCTCCAAAATAGGCTAAGGCAAAATTTTGGATGGTGGTTGTAGCCACTACAACATATGGGTACAAACCCAATTTAACCCTCTCAAATTCCATTTAGATGTAGCTTCCTAAAATATTTCCCATATTCTCAAAGACTAATAAATTCCAAATCATAATAACACATTTGGACTAGCATTGTAGTAACTAATATGGTATTATGATTAAAAAAAAATGGAAACCATGGGGTAACAAAAATCCCACACTTACCAAAAACTAAGGACCCTCCTTAAATAGTTTACGATCATTTTTAAGGTTTAATCACGAAATGATAAAAAATCGTTTCGATGGTAGAAATTCCTAATAATGTTGGGTCTAGTTTGAGTAAATCTACTAGTACAAATTTGATTTAAAAGACCAAAGCCCATCAAATCTACATATGGTCACAATTGTCTCATATAATGGGCAGAGGTGTATAAACTCCTACTCTAAAGCCTCTAACAACAACATTACTTTTCATTTATCTACGATACACATTGTAGGCATCAGAGGAATTGAACTAGCTAGATAAGGTGCTTTATTTTTCATTTCATCCTTGAAGAAAATTGTCTAGAATAATGAAGGCATGCCTTTGTCTACCACTCTTTTCTACAAGCTTAAAATCGATAGAAGAGACATTGAATGCTTGTAAATCCCATAGTTTGATAGTATAGCTTGATTATCAATTTATTTCCTTGCATATAGAAGTCATTGCTGATCCAAAGGAATCTACTATAAAATCTCCAACTTTAGCTTTATATATGCCAAAGAATTTCTATATGTCACCTAGAGCAACAATTTTTTTGTCCAACCAATTTAACTAAGATTTGAAAAATTTGTTATAAAGAATGCATTTCTTCAAACACTTGGTGGACATCATCTATTTATTTCTCCTTGGGAACCTTTCTAATGTAACTCTCCACTACTCCCATGGTTTCTTAAATTTCAAAGCACTTGATTCCTCAAAACCATGCCCTATAATTAATTTGACCCCGACCTTGTCATCTGTTACTTAAAAGTCTTGTAAATAATTGGCATAAAAGTACTCAAGGTAGAAAGATTGTTCTTCATTGTACAATTGGATGTTTTCATTCCAATTCCATATTTTGTAACCATATTTTGACTTCACTTTAAAATTCACATAGATATGATGTTCATTCCCATATTTTAGATTGAATTGTCTATATTTGTGATTTATGTTCTTAAGATCCATGTTCATGCAAAACGGTGGTCTTCTCTTTGAGAAGCAATAGTTCCACCTAAGAATACAAATATTTAAAAAGTAAGCATGAACAAAACCTCCACCAACAACTCAAACACATTTGTTTACAATGAATAGAAGAGAATCAAGAAAACTAGACAATTGTCCATTATGGCATTGTAATTTATCTCTAACAGAGAAAATATCAAGGAATCTATCATAATTATTTCAAATTTGTTCTTTGACATGGAATACTAATCAAAATCCTTTCTTCTAGATATGATATTCGACATCAAATATTGTTTTAGTTCCTTTGTTCTAGATGCATTTGCCATCCATTCTATTTGGTGGATCGCAGATTGAGGCCCTTATTATATACATCTTACTATAATAGATAAATCAAATATTATTCCATCATATCATGATAGGACATGATAAAATACATGGAAAATAATTTATCTATAAATCACAATTGCATACATTGGTGATGAGGTTGATATGATTACTATTATAGTTAAATTTGATGGTCTAAGTTGTTTGGAATCTTTCCTTGTCGTTATACCTTTTAATGATGGATTCACCATTAGCACATGGATTCTATGAGGGATATTATAGCATAGAGTAATTGATAAGAGTGGACAAAATAAGTGACATGAGATTCCTTGCCACTATGAAAGTTTATAACTACTTCAAAACAAAAAAGACAATGTCAAGGGCAACTACTTATAAAAATACATTATGGTTAAATACTCTTCCATTAAATTCCATCAAGGGAAATTTCAAAATACAAATGAAATATTTTAAATCTACTTGATTATGCATGACTCGATGCTCTTAATTAGATAGATTTCATTCCTTTATGAAAACTCTAGTGTTGCTATCATTGTAACAATATACACATAATATTGTCCAAATGGGTTGTATCCAATGGTGGAAAGAAAGGAGTTTTTCACCATTGGGAAAGGTTCAATTCCCATGATGACCTAGCCCAAAGCCAAGGGAGCACCCTTGAGGTAGTGATTAAATGTATGGCCGCACCCAAAGAGATTTTATTAAATAGTATCACGACCTATGCACACGTAAGTGTATCAAAGCGCATCCCTATTTCCTTCAATCATGAAATTAGGGTCTTCAATTAATGCACTTCTTGTGTGAAGGTTGTCGACTAAGAACCTTGTGGGTACAAAAAAACTAGTGATATTACAGTTTGATATGGCCCAGGCTAGGTGCAATCCTAAGGTGATTTGACAACTTAGATGCCCCTAGGTTGTGGTTTCTTATCCAAAGGCTAGTCCCACAAGTCATGAAAAAATTATATAAAAAGAAAAAAAACATTGAAGACATAATATTGACTTTTATTCCATATTTTGCTTTTTAATGGTTGCTTCGATATGTCGTTGTAGATTGTCTGTTGATAAAATATGTTTCTTTAATATGTTAGATTATTCATTTAGTGAAATTTATAATGTCAATAGACTTATCATATGTTTAACCCACCTTTAACTTTCTTCATAAACAGATTTTGGCTATTTAACTTATTAATTTAATAACATAAGATACATGGCAAAAGGGGGTAAAATTTTATGGTGCACCATGAATGGAAGGCACATACATTATGCCAAGTTGGTGCACTTGTGTGATCATATATCACCTAATCCAGTGCATTGTCATCTTTTAATGCATCATTACATGTATTCAAATGTAATTCACTGAAACATTTATTATGGTGCACTAATGTTTACAAATACATTGGTGTACCTATTCCAACCACACACTCTACCATTCTAAGGAAAGAAAGACATAGTTTAAGAAATGTGCTTATGTGGACATGCCTCATTATGCATGGTTCTCCTAAACATCCTATAGCACACTAAATAGCGCAATAAATTTTTGTGTTGACATTTTTAAATCATTGGTGCACATAAGATGGTACATAGTATTAATTGTAAATGCACTACACATTAGTGCTTAAAAACCCATAGATTGCATTGATAACTTTTTTTCAAAAAGATGATTAAAAAACTACTGCTAAAATTGAAAAATAAAACCATGAAAATGTAAATTAAGTTCTAGAGAAGAAATTACTTGATCTTGTCTTTGTATGCAAAGGCATGGTTGTCATAGAAATAAAAAATGAAATATTGAGTGTTTGGGAAAATCCAAAACATGAAATTGGATTAACTTTCGATGAAGATTGTTGAAAAAGTTGAGTAATGTGGAATATGGAACAATGTGTCACTTGTAGATGGATAAGGAGCAGTGATGCTTGAAGTGTTCAAAGAATTGCTTGAAGTTAAAAATGAGAAATCATTTTTGTTTTGTTTTTTTGTGGAGTGAATTATATTACTTCAAAAACTTGGATTTACATCATGAGGTACAAAATGTCAGTTTGTATCTCACTAGGGAGACTGGACCATATCCAAAAATAGACTCTCCTTAAGGAGGAGAGTGATAGCTGGAAACAATCGAAACCACGTTATAACAAACATGCTAACCAAAATGGCCTGATACAAAGAAAGTTGGAAATATGATAACAAAACCCATGATTAAGAGATAGTCAAGTTGATGGCTTAGAATTTGAGCCTGCCATTAGAATGGGCACATTCGGATTTTCTGGTGCATTGCCTGTATCTTGTGGGATTTCTAGATGCTTCTCAATTCTCCCATCGACCCATCTAGGTATTGGAGGTTCTTATGAAAGTGATTGAGGGAATGTAGAATGTCCATACATGACTCGTTCTTGTCCCGAGTAGTCCTCCCCAATAGAAACTCCATCTACCAATATAATTCCATTGTTTGCATGTATTGAATGAATCTAACCCTTGTATTCCCAATATCTAGAATCTATTCCACCCACTTTGTTAGAATCTCAGTATCAAATAAGTGGTTTCTATGGGTAGATGCTTCCCCTCAGCCTGAGAGATCTCTTCTTGTATATGACTAGGGGTGAGATCCTAATACCGAGAAGCAAAATCCTCTCTCCAATGGTGAATGAAAGTGTGTCCCCATTGGGTTCACTCCTAATAGAACATGGCACCCCACCTCACTCCAACCCACTTGTTGGGTGTGGAGCCTGATTATCTTCTGTATTCAAAGGTATCGCCACATTGGACCCCAGTTCGCTTATATGATTACGAAAATCACAAAATCATTAGGAGCAGAGATGTAATATTCAATGAAAAGGTCTTGTATAAGAATCAGTTGTAGGAAAAGAAACAGGAAAAGGAAAACAAGGAATATGCAGTTCTTGATGAAATCACTGAAAAAGTAAAGGTGCCTGAAAATAATAATAATCAACAACCACAACAACAACAACCACCACAACAACAACAGGCACCCCAAACACCTGAAAGTGGTGTTAGAAGATCTACTAGGATAAGTAGACCCCCTGAACGATACTCTCCTTCATTATATTATTTATTGTTGACTGATTCTGGTGAACCCGAATGTTATGAAGAAGCAATGCAGGTTGAAAGCAAGAAGAAGTGGGAGGTAGCCATGGAAGAAGAGATGGACTCCTTAATGCATAACCAGACTTTGGATTTAGTCAGGTTGCCTGTAGGAAAAACTACATTGAAGAATAAATGGTTTTACAGGCTGAAGGAATAAGATGGAGGAAAACAGAGGTATAAAGCTAGACTTGTGGTGAAGGGGTTTGCACAGAAGAAAGGTATTGATTTTGATGAAATATTTTCTCCTGTTGTTAAAATGACTTCAATCAGAACTATTTTAAGTCTTGTAATAGCTGAAGATTTGCATCTTGAGCAGTTAGATGTAAAGACAACCTTTCTCCATGGGGATTTGGAGGAAGAGATATATGTGTAGCAGCCACAAGGATATGAGGTGAAAGGGAAGGGGAAACTAGTGTGCAGGTTGAAGAAGAGCTTGTATGGCTTAAAACAGGCTCCAAGGCAGTGGTATCTAAAATTTGACAAGTTTATGTCTGAACAAGGTTATACTAGATGTCACTCTGATCATTGTGTTTATTTGAAAAAGCAAAATGATGGCAGCTATATTATATTGTTATTGTATGTAGATGACATGCTTGTTTTAGGATCTAACATGCAGGAAATAAATGTGCTCAAAAGAAAATTGGCAAATTCATTTGCAATGAAGGATTTGGGAGCTGCAAAACAAATCCTTGGTATGAGAATAACTAGAGACAGGAAAAATCGTAAATTAACATTGTCTCAGAATGAGTACATACAAAAGGTGTTGAAAAGATTTAACATGAACAATGCAAAACCAGTTAGTACACCTTTTGCTAGCCATTTCAAACTTAGCAAGGAAATGTGCCCAAAGACCCAAGAAGACATGGATTATATGTCTAAAGTTCCATATTCATCAGCAATTGGAAGCTTAATGTATGCAATGGTCTGCACAACGCCCAATATTGCACATGCAGTGGGAGTTGTAAGCAGGTACATGAACAATCCAGGAAAGGAACATTGGATGGCAGTGAAATGGATTCTCAGATATTTGAAAGGTACCACAAATCAAGCATTATGCTTTGGTGGTTCAAACATCTCCCTACAAGGATATGTTGATGCAGATATGGCAGGTGACAGAGATAACAGGAGGAGCACTACGGGATATGTATTTACTGTTGGAGGAACAGCTGTCAGTTGGGTTTCAAAAATCCAAAGTGTTGTTGCACTTTCAACAACAGAAGCAGAGTATGTTGCTGCTACAGAGGTTAGTAAAGAAATGATTTGGTTACAAAGGTTTATGGGTGAATTGGGTAAGGAGCATGATATGGGCACGTTATACAGTGATAGCCAAAGTGCCATTCATCTTGCAAAGAACTCAGCATTTCATTCCAGGACTAAACACATACAGCTCAAGTACCATTTCATACAATCAGTGTTGGAAGATGGAGAGTTGAAGCTGGAAAAGGTACACACTAGCCAGAATCCTGCAGATATGCTAACAAAAGTTGTAACCAGGGAGAAACTGAGAATATGCTCAGTTTCAATTGGTCTTCAAGGATGACGATGAAGATGAGAAACAACTAGGTCCAAAGAGGAGTCATTGTCCAGCAAATGGAGCAGCGATGGAGTTGCTACAATCAGTCTCCAAGTGGGAGATTGTTGGGTGTGGAGCCTGATTATCTTCTATATTCAAAGGTATCGCCACATTCGACCCTAGTTCGAAATGGGGGTGGCAACGCCGCCCGTAAAATATTCGCTGCAAGGGGGGTCCATGGGGGGGGGGGGGGGCGGCTGTGACCTTTGGGAGCCCCCCCCTAGCGGGGGGTTTCGGGGGCAGCACCCTCGAAGCTAAAAACAGCTGTAAAATTTCCTTGTAAAAGTATAGTAATTTCTAGTCAATCTGGGCCGTTCATTAGGCGGATGATCTGACGGTAGAACTTATGTTTAGTTTAGGGTTTTCTGCCCTAGAAGGCAACCCCTCTCTTTGTATGAGGGCATTGTATTTGATGCTGTGTGATAGATGTGTATTCTGTGAGCGGGAATAAAGAGGTGAGACTGTGAGAGAAAACAGAGGATATTACAACGGATCTGCTGTAGGTAGTGTCTCTTCATTTTGCTAGATAATAGAAAGGAAGGACTGGCTGTTCGGGGTGGACGTAGCCCAAACTGGGTGAACCACGTATATCTGTGTCTCTCTTGTTTTATGTGCTTTCTGTGTTTATATTTCTGCAATATTTTATGTGTTCCATTGCTCCATAATATATAATTTTCTAACACCACTAACTCGACATGACTAATCCAATCACCAAAACTATAAGTTGAGACTACGGCCTAGACTGATTTACTAGGGAATTACAAACACAAGGCTAGTAGAATGTAGTGAATAAAGACACCCCTCGAGTAACCATCATGGGGGATCAATCATTGATAGGAATGAAACATCCAACCACTGCAACAAGGGGGATGCAAATGCACACCACCTCCAACCCATATTCTACCACCGGCCTACCTTACAAATGACTAACTCCACCCTCCAAGGTATCTAAACTAACAACTCACAAAGGAATACAATAATCATAACTATATGAAAGTAGAGAGATAACTTACCCATGACAAGGTCAGATTCCTCTGGTAATTGAATTTGAATATGTTAACCTTGTACAGATAATACCTACAAATAAACTCTTAAAAAATAGAAAATATACATAAAGATTTTTCTCTTGGAACCCAAAATAGGGAAAACCAAATCGATTTTTCATTGTATTCCTTTCAATGTTACAATAAATTATATACATGTCGAAGCATTCATAAAAACTAAATCTATTAACCCTAGATTAGAATATAGTTGTAGTTCCCTTGATCAGATCTACAAAACCATGGGCATAACCACCACGCGTAAAACCATGGGTGGGTCCACCCAAGAAAAAAAATGGGCTACTGCCCCCTTGCAACAACTAGTGAAACTATCACGCATTCCCTAGTCATGAAAAGAGTATAACACATACCCATCATTATCACACTTATTATTTTATTTGCACAAAGTGGGCAGAAGAAGTACATAGTCACCACTCCATGGCTGCAACACCCATTTTTTCTCTACACTATGAAAACTTCTCAGTACTCACAGACTTTTTCAATGCCTCTGCAACATCTTCAAAGTCTCCACCTTTACCAACAATGCCTTTCTGTGTTCAACCATATCCTCACAAAGTTGTACTAAACATATATATGCTTTGTCTTTGAATGATAAGAAGGGTTCTTTTCCAAGAAAATTACACTTTAACTGTCATGATATATCCTTATAGTTTCTTGTAACAACCCCATACCTGAACACAATCTCTATATCCAAAGAGCTTCCTTACTTGGATGAGTAACTGCCATACATTCATCCTCTATAGTTGAAATTTTAACTACAAACTATCTCTTGCTCATCCAGATGATTGCTCCTTCAAATAGGTTAAACACATACACACTTGTCAATATTCTCTAAACCATATCTCCAACCCAATATGCATCAACAAAGCCATGTATGTTCAACATTTTCTCCAACTCTGATCTTCCTTGGTAGAACAAAACATAATAACTAGTGCCACACAAATACCTAAAAACATGTTTTACTAATGGCCAATGCTCCTCCCCTAGTTTTGAGATAAACCTGCTCAATACTCCCATTGTGTGTGCAATGTCTGGTTTGGTATAGACCATTGCATACATTAGACTTCAAATTTCACTTGTATATGGAACATAAGACATGCCCTCTTCCTCTTCTTGTGTCTTGGGACATTATTCTGCAAATAAATTTACACCTACATGAATAAGAACCTTCATTGGTTTACTACCCTACATATTAAACTTCTGCAATATTGTCTCAAAATACTTCCTTTGATTTAACCAAAGTTTCCTCTTTGCCCAATCTCTTTTAATTTCCATGACCAAAATAAAGTTTGTAGCACCAAGATCCTTCATGTTGAATTTAGAGGATAATTGGGTCTTCACATCCTCGATAATTTTTTGTCACTTTCTATCAACAATATATCATCCATATACAAGACAAAATAAATAGCATGATCACCAACTAATGTAAAATACGCAAAGTGATCTGCTATGCTTCTTGTGAAGCAAAGTATCGGTATATATGTATCAAATTTTTCATACCACATCCTTGGTAATTTATTTAATCCAAACAGAGAGATCTTTAACTGCATACCAATTATTTCTTACCCTTCACTGAAAAGCCTTTAAGTTGCTTTTTGTAGATCTCTTCTTCTAGATCTCCATGTAGGAATTTTTTCTTCACGTCCATCTATTCTACCTAAAAAAAAACAATAGCAATAAATAAAAGTAATATAATGGAAGATAACTTGGAAATAGGAGAAAATATATCACCAATATCAATTCCCAGCACCTGGGAATAACCTTTTTCTACTAACCGAACTTTTTATTTCTCTGCTTTGCCTTCTAGTTCATATTCTTCTTAAACACTCATTTACTACTAATGGGTTTTCTTCCAACCAGAAACTCCACCAGATCCCAAGCCTCATTCTTATCCAAGGTTTCATTTTCTTCAACCATGGCCTTTTTCTAGAGTTTTCCATCCTATGAATCCACTGCCTCCCTAACAATTCTAGGATTAGCATCAATCATAAATAAAGGAAAATTTGAGTAGAAATCAAATGGGTTATACCTCTATCGTTGCCTTCTTTTCTGAACTAATCTCCTCAAAACTAGAGTGTGTGGTTCTTCTTCTTCTTCTAATTCATGTTTTTCTAGGAGTATAGTTCTTCATCCTTCAAGTCAAACTCTATCTTCTCAGGTTCCTTTTCCCTAGATAGGACTTCTTGTTTCTTGACATCCTTCACTTCTCTAAATACCTCATCTCGACTGTACAAAATATTTTTGTTTTTGGGTTCCAAATTTTGTAACCTTTTAAACCATCTTTATACCCATCAAAGATACACATTTTTGATTTACTATCCAACTTGGTCTTTTCCCCTTCGGAACATGCACATGTGCATCACAACCAAATACCATGAGATGTGACAAATAGGGTTTCTTATTAGTTTATACCTTGTGTGTAATCTTGTCCTCCAACGCTAATGAAGGTGATCTATTAACTAGGTAACATGCTATATCCACTGCCACTGCCCAAATTTCCTATCCTAATATAGTACCATTGAGCATGCTCCTTTCCTTTTCCATCAATTTCCTATTCATCCTTTCAACAACCATGTTCTGTTGAAGTGTGTATGGATTATTCTTCTTCCATTTTATACCACACTTCTTACAGAACTCTTCTAATTCCTTCTTACAGAACTCTCCACCATTATCTATCCTCAACACCTTAATCTTCTTCTTTGTCTGATTTTCCACAAGAACCTTAAATTCTTTAATCCTATCAAAGACTTCAAATTTCTTCCTGAGGAAATATTTCCATGTATTCATCGAGAAGTTATCTATAAATGAGATGTAGTGCACATATTTACCCAATTATGGAATCAACATAGGTCCATACATATCATTGTGCACAAGCTCTAATATTAATTCTTCCCTCTTAACGTTAGAGGAAAACCTCACTCGTTTGTTTCCCATATAAACAATGTTCACATAAATCAAATTCCATCGGGAAATTATACATACCTTCTACCATACCATTACCATGTAGTATTTGAAGTCCCTTCTGTTCAATATGTCCCAATCTTTGATGCCACAACAATATTTTCTCCAGAGACGACAAGACTTTCTGCTCCACTTTCAGGAACAACAGAATTGTTGCACCCATCAATAATAGTATTGCCCAACAGCTTGTACAAATTTTTTATCCAAATTCCCCTCATCAACATTAATGCTCCTCGAACCATCTTGTAAGCATATTTCTCGAACATTGTTTTTACACCTGCATCATCCATCTTGCTTACAGAAATTAGATTTTTGGTCAATCTTGTAATTTTTAGAACACCAAGGAGTGTTCTAATCCTTCTTCCTATCAACTTTAGCTTGAATTTTCCTCATCCTGTGATTTTGGTCTTCCTGTCATCACTTAGGAAGACATCACCACCATTATATTTCTCGTACTTGTAAAACCACTCCCTATGGGGAGTCATATGGAAGGATGTGCATGTGTTAATCAACCATGCCTCATGATCTACGTGTGTACTTGAATAAGCCAAGTACACATCCCCAACTTCATCTGAGGTGTTTTTTTCCTTTGTAGAAGGAGCATCATCATATTCCTTTCCTTTATTATGAGTTTTATATCTACAATATTATTGAAAATAGAAACAAGAAATGATAAAAATAGAATCTGAAAATTCTAGCTTAATTTGTACTTGAATTAAACTGAGAATTAAAATTGAATTCTATTCTCACAGCAACTTGTAAATAGTTAATTAAGTTTAATTAACTTAATTAGCTTAGGAATTTCAAGTTGGAAGTCTTTCTGAAGTTATGTATATGTTCTCCCTATATTATAGGGGTCCATGATGAGTTAATTGTGAGTTGTAATTAGATAACTCAGTTTACTGAGTTAAGTTCAATTAAATTAGTTCCAAAATGTTTGAGGAACTAATAGTGAGTTAACAGTCAGTTGTTGCACTAATGCATTAACTAGTGCTACTCCAATTAACTGAAGATTCCCTCATCAGAAACTCGTGTATGTTGATTATGAGAAAGACCCAGTTGATACTAGAGTGCAGGGACAGTCGACTATCAGTTGTATAATTTTCTGAGTTGTACGGATGGTGCATGCAATCAAGACTGAACCTTGAAGGGACTGTGCAATTATGGATGCACTGGTTTCCCTTTAATATGGGCTATCCAGTCATAGGATTTGTGCAAGGAAATAGGGGCTTGGAGAGTTGGATAATTGGCTAAGTGTTGGCAAAGAGTTTTCTTGTGAGTTGGAGATAGATTTTACTGAGTATCGGAATTGTTCTTGTGAGAACAAGCATTGTATTATCATCTTGGATTTTTATTAATGCAATACATATAATGGTGTTTCTAACTGAAGCTTTCCCCAGATAGATATTGTGTTATGTGCCATTGATTTGTCTTCCTCTTGCTATTATTGTTTTCATCAATCTATTGGCTTCCATTGGTTGAAAGTAGAGGTAGATTATTGTCTTTTGCTTTAGTACATCGCAAAAGCCTGTGAATCTACACGATATTCTACATGGTATCAAAGTTGAGAAAAATATACTAGAGGATATTTTGAAGATTTGAGTTCAGGGTTACAGGTGAAATTAGAATTTGTAGTACATACTTCAGGATCAAAAGATGGTGTTCTACGGTTTGCGGCTCGAGTATGCCTTGGATGGTAGCTCGAATTATATAGCCTGGAAGGATAGGATGGAGACCGTGTTGGAGGATAATAGCTTGAAGGGATTCATTGATTAGGACATTCCTAAGCCACCAGCATCGGATGATCAAAATTTGGCTGAATGGAAGAAGTGTGTGGCAAGGGCGAGGCGGATAATCCTTGAGGGAGTTCGAAAACACATTGTCTTGAGTCTCCATGGGAAGGAAACTCCAAACGCTATGTGGAAAGAATTGAAGGATACTTTCCAGAACAACAGTGACCAAAGGAAGTTGGCACTGAAAGATAAACTTCGAAAAAATCAAGATGGAGGCGGGTGACTCAATCCAAATTAATTGGCCAAGTTCACTCAATGTGGTGATGAGCTTGGAAGTGTTGGAATCATTGTTGTCGAGGATGATATGGTGAGTCTTTCTCTTCTAGGACTCCCAAAGAGTTGGCATAATTATCAAGACTACGTCAATGGTTGAGATAAGCAACTAGACTGGGAACGACTGTGGTCGGATTTGATGCAGGAGGAGATCAGGAGGAACACCAAATATGGGACCTCTTCCAAGGAAGTGGAAGAGGATTTTGCCTTAGCGAGTGATGAAAAGAAGGCCAAGGGAAATAAGTCCCAAGGTGAGGACTTGACAAAAGTAAGGTGTTTTCACTATCACTAGCACGAGCATTATGCCAAGAAATGCCCACAGAAGAAAGAAAGCAAGAAGGAGCCGATAATAGCAGCAGCAGGTGAAGCTCTAGCTTCACAATTTGAACTTGATTTCACTCTCATTGCATGCATGGATGACACTTCCATGGGAGGCGCGTGGTATCTTGACAGCGGTGCCTCATTCCATATGATGGGGAATAGTGATATGTTTAGTGATTTTGAGGAGAAATACCTCAAGAAAAGCATAGAGTTTGGATGTGATGAGAGGTAAAGAGCTATGAGGATCGGTACAGTTACCTTTAAGAGGGAGTTTGGCTCCCCTCTCAGGATCACAGATGTGATGTATGTTCCAGGACTAAAGAAGAATCTTGTTTCAGTCATGGTATTGGAATATTGTGGCTATGATGTGGTTTTTAGTAAGGGAAATGTTTTCCTTAGACACATCACCACGGGACAGGTGAAACAGATCAGTTCACAGGTCAAGAACATGTATTCTCTTGAGGTTCAATATGCATGCAAAGCCTTGAGGAGCAAGGCAAAGGTTAGAGACTTAGTGGTTGAGAGGGAGAATAAATTACCTCTCAACATGCAGCCCCAAAGAAGCCTCGGAAATCGCTTGAGGAAGTTGTGGAGCAGCCACAACTAGAGAAGCTGAGAGGAGACTGAGTGGAGAGATCCACTCAAGCGGAGAACAAGTAGTCTCAGAAAATTGTGGAGCAGCCACAATTGGAGAAGCTGAGAGGAGAATGAGTGGAGGAATCCACTCATGCAGAGACCTCCAGTAGGGGGGAATTTCAAGCCAAGTGGGCAGAGGGATCACATGCAGACATACCTCCAAGTGTGAGGTGGGGCGATGTGACGTGATAGTCCCAAGAGGGTTGAAATTGGGAAGGGTACATTGAGAATTTTTATCTCATAGATCATACCTTGCTACAAGAGCCCAAAGTACATAGTAGTGATAGGAATCAGTGGGATTGATGCAGTCAGAAATCAGAGTTACAGAGGTTAGAGCAGTGAGATACTGAAGAGCGTAAAGAAGGGTTGACAACAGTGCAGAAAGGCTGAGTCAACAAAAGCACAAAGTTTTCAGTTGACAGAGGCAATAGCAGTCAGAGACTTTGATCACAGAGGCATCATTCTGATTCATGTTGGATGTTTTTTTGTTTCTAGAGTTGCTGGAACAACAACACTAGAGATAAGTGTTGCATGCAGAAAATTCCAAAGGTTCGAGATCGGGATCGAGTTGAATTCCTTTCTTGTTGAGAGGGAGTGTTCAAAATAGCAACAAGAAATGATAAAAATAGAATCCAAAAATTCAAGTTTAATTTGTCCTTGAATTAAACTGAAAATTAAAATCGAATTCTATTCCCATAGAAACTTGTAAATAGTTAATTAAGTTTAATTAACTTAATTATCTTAGGAATTTCGAGTTGGAAGTCTTTCTGAAGTCATGTATATGTTATCCCTATATTATAGGGGTCTAGGATGAGTTAATTGTGAGTTGTAATTAGATAACTCATTTTACTAAGTTAAGTTCAGTTAAATTAGTTCCAAACTATTTGAGGAACTAATAGTGAGTTAACAGTCAGTTGGTGCACTAATGCATTAACTAGTGCTACTCCAATTAACTAAATATTCCCTCATCAGAAACTCATGCATGTCGATTCCGAGAAAGACCCAGTTGAGACTAGAGTGTAGGGATAGTGTACTATCAGTTGTATATTTTTTTGAGTTGTACAGATGGTGCATGCAATCAGGAACTGAACCTTGAAAGGATTGCACAATTTTGGATGCATTGGTTTCCATTCAATATGGGCTATTCATCCATAGGAATTGTGCAAGGAAATAGGGGCTTGGAGAGCTAGAGAATTGGCTAAGTGTTGGCAAAGGGTTTGCTTGTGAGCTGGAGATAGATTTTACTAAGTGCTGGGATTGTTCTTGTGAGAACAAGAATTGTATTATCATCTTGTATTTCTAATTAATGCAATACAAATAGTGGGGTTTTTAGCTGAGGCTTTCCCCAGATACCTTTTTTTTTTTTTTTTTTTCTGTTTTCTGAATTGAGACTAAATCTATTAAGAAAAGACATATGGTACAATCATATCTTGCAAAGAAGCGAAGCAAAAGAGCAGGGGAGCCGGAAATGATATGAAATCAACCTCGGTGCCAAAAAACCATGGCACAAGCAGAAGAAAGTAGAGAGGACAGAAAGAACAAGCAGGACTAGGGAGTCTACCCAGCATGAGTAAAATTTTCCAATCTACATTTTTTTCCTTTCTTTTTGCTAACTTTGACCCAACCATTTTGGTCTGGCTGGACCAGAACTACTTGCAGACTGATCTGAGCTAAAGGAGAAGACTCCTTGTCTGAATCAGAGGGCGAAGACTCATGAGTACGTTTCTGCGAGAATAGAGGTGCAGAAGGATCCAAATCGCGGTCTAAGGATGAGTCCTTCGGGCACTCCAAGTTCTCCTCGTCCACTTCGATGTCCTCCTCATCATAGCTGGAGGACTCTATGTCATCCATAGGGGGTCTGTCACAAGGTTTCCAACTCTTGGATTTGGATTTGCGAGTGATATTCTTCTTTTTGTTGAGGAACGCTGCACATGAGTTCTAGAGATGCCTTGTCTGATGGAAATGACGACATATGAAGGCTGTATTCTCATAGTCCAAAGTTTGCATCCAATGGAAGTCCCCGACTTTGAGGATGATCTGATCTGGCAGCCCTTTACTGATGTCTATTTCTGCACAAATTCTGCCGTAGGTGTATATTCCTTTCTCCCCCCTCGAGGTATCTGTTGTCAGGAAGCGGCCAAGGGTATCTCCTATTCCTTGAAAGACAGCAAAATGCCATAGATGCACGGGGAGATTTGGTAGCCTGACCCAGATAGGAAGCTTGGAGATGACTGCAGAGGAGGGGTCAAAATCTGGGAACCAAGGAGAGAGGAAAAGTCCAGCTGATCCCCAGAACCAGGGGCCCACCTCTAAGGCTCTCTGGTAATCTTCGTTGAAGGCAAAGACTACAATAAAGAATCCTTTCGAATAGAAAAAGAGTTTGCAGTTGTTGGTCCAATTAGAATGGACCCACTGGTATAGATCAGCAGTGCGGGGCCATAGGCCATTAAATCTACAAATGAGGGTTGTTTCTGCAAATGTCTGGTATTGATCATCCAAAGATGGATGAGAGATTTCAATGGCAGGGGTTTCCTCCATTTTGTCCACCAAGAAAGGTTTGGGAGTCTCAGCGGATTAGGCGGACTTCTTGGTCGGCTGTGCATGTACGGCATCTTTGTAGGAAAAACCTTTGGAGGTAGAGGATTTCCCCACTGCACCTCCCCTTAGACAAAGAGATAGGATCACTGTGGCATTTATTTCTATATTATAAAAGGAAAGAGGCCGATTGTGGTCAAGCTGCTTACCAACAAAGAGGAGCCACAGAAGGGAGGAAGGGATCCCCAACCTCTGTTCGAGAATCTCTGAGAGATGGCGCACTGTGAAGGACGGCCGGACCTCAAGTAGCAGGGTTTTGCCTGTCAGAAGAATTATTTGGATCTGAAAACTTGCTTGTTGGAGATGAGTAAAATCTTGGCTGCCTGAATGAGGGCTTGAGGTTGAAACATCATGAATGTGTGCCTACTGGGCCATCCGCTGATCCCGGCTATACTGTTGCTGCATATGGACGAGAGCGGTAGTTGCCGGAGAAGGGAATCTGCAGGCAGGGACATGGAGTAAGAAGAGCCGACTGCCCAAAATGGAAAAGGCCAGAGCGAAACGTTTTTCCATGGCGTAGTTTGACGGCCAAATAGCAATGGCGTCCAGAGTGGTCTCAAGCTGAGGGTCCAAAGTGCCGAGGGGCCCAGTTCTTTTTCTCCACATCGCCCTCCCTTTCTGCCATGGCACACAGGCTAAAGGGTGACATCTTGCACCATTCTTGCTCCTGGCATTTCTGCAGGGGTTCCAGGTGGTAACCGCCGTGGGTAGTCGGTCCTGCGTCGTGGGTATGATCCCAACATTCTCGATGCTGTGAGAGAGCAGAGATCCATGGCCGCACCTCCAAGACGGCGCGAACCAGCAAGCGGCGGCAGCTTTCGAGACTAGAAACCCTAGGGCGGGAGAAAAATCGCCTGCGCACTCCATCCGATTCTGCTCCAACTTGCTATCAATATTGATTACTTTCCCTAGATACTTATTGTGTAATGTGCCATTGATTTTTCTTCCTCTTGTTATTATTGTTTTCATCGATCTATTAGCTTTCGATGGTTGAAAGTAGAAGTAGATTCTTGTCTTTTTCTTTAGTACATTGCATAAGCCTGTGAATCTACAGGATTTTCTACATGGAATCGAAGCTAAGAACAGTATACTAGAGGAGATTTCAAAGTTTTGCGTTCAGGGTTATAGGTCAAATTCGAATTTGCAATACATACTTGAGGATCAACAAATGGTGTTCTAGAGTTTGCGGCTTGAGTATGCCTTGGATGGCAGATCAAATTATATAACATGGAAGGACATGATGGAGGCCGTGTTGGAGGATAATGGCTTGAAGGAATTGATTGATCATGACATTCCTAAGCCACCAGCGTCGGATGCTCAGAATCTAGCCGAATGGAAGAAGTGTGTGGCAAGGGTGAGGCAGATAATCCTTGAGGGAGTTCGAGACCACATTGTCTCGAGTTTCCATGGGAAGGAAACTCTGCATGCTATGTGGAAAGCATTGAAGGATATTTTCCAGAACAGAAGTGACCAAAGGAAGTTGGCACTGAAAGATAAAATTCAAAAAATCAAGATAGAGGCGAGCAACTCAATTCCAAATTACTTGGCCAAGTTCACTCAATGTCATGATGAGCTTGGAAGTCTTGGAATCTCTATTGTTGAGGATGATATGGTGAGTCTTTCTCTTCTATGACTCCCAAAGATTTGGCATAGTTATCAGGACTCTGTCAATGGTCGGGAGAAGCTACTAGATTGGGAACGACTATGGTTGGATTTGATGTAGGAGGATATCAGGAGGAACACCAGGGATGGGAAGAGGATTTTGCCTTAGCGAATAAGGCAAAGAAGGCCAAGGGAAATAAGTCCCAAGGCAAGGAGAGTGGAAAGAAGATGAGCTTGACAAAATTCAAGTGTTTTCACTATCACAAGCACGGGACCTATACCAAGAAATGCCCATGGAAGAAAGCAAGCAAGAAGGAGTCAATAGTAACATCAGGAAGCTCTAGCTTCACAATTCGAACTTGATTTCACTCTCATTGCATGCATGGTCAGCACTGCCATGGGAGGCATCTGGTATCTTGATAGCAGTGTCTCATTCCATATGATGGGAATAAAGATATCTTTAGTGATTTTGAGGAGAAATACCTCATGCAAAGCATAGAGTTTGGAGATGATGAGAGGTATAGAGCTACCGGGATCAGTACGGTTACCTTTCAGAGGGAATCTCACTACCCTCTCAGGATCACATATGTGATGTATGTTCCAGGACTAAACAAGAATCTTGTTTCATTCGCGATATTGGAAGACTTTGGCTATGATGTCATTTTTAGTAAGGGAAATATTTTCCTTAGACACATTACCACGAGACACGTGAAACAGATTGTTTCATAGGTCAAGAACATGTATTCTCTTGAGGTTCAAGATGCATGCAAATCCTTGAGGAGTAAGACAAAGTTTAGAGACTTAGTGGTTGAGAGGGAGAGTAAATTACCTCTCAACATGCAGCCGTAGAAGAAGCCTCGGAAGCAGCTTCAGGAAGTTGTGGAGCATCCACAACTAGAGAAGTTGAGAGGAGACTGAGTGGAGAGATTCACTCAAGTAGTCTCAAACAATTTTGGAGCATCCACAATTGGAGAAGCTGAGAGGATACCAAGTGGAGGCATCCACTCATGCAGAGACCTCCAGTAGGGGGAAATTTCAAGCCAAGTGGGTAGAGGGATCGCATGCAACCATACCTCCAAGTGTGAGGTGGGGCAATGTGAAGTGATAGCCCCAAGAGGGATAAAATTGGGCAGGGTCCATTGAGAGGATTTATCTCATGGATCGTACCTTGCTACGGGAGCCAAAAGTACATAGTGCGGGAGGAATTAGTGGGATTGATGTAGTCAGAGATCATAGTGATAGAGGCTAGAGCAATCAGATACTAAAGAGCATAGAGAAGCGTTGACAACAGTGCAGAAAGGCAGAGTCAACAGAAGCGCAGAGTTTTCAGTCGATAGAGGCAATATCAGTCAGAGACTTTGATGACAGAGGCATCATTCTGATTCAGGTTGGATGTTTTTCTTTTCTAGAGTTGTTGGAACAACAACACTAGAGATAAGTGTTGCATGCAAAATATTCCAAATGTTTAGGATCGGGATCGAGTAGAATTTCTTTCTTGTTGAGAGGGAGTGTTCAAAATAGAAACAAAAATGTTAAAAAAAGAATCCAGGAATTCCAGTTTAATTTTCCCTTGAATTAAACTGAGAATTAAAATCAAATTTTATTCTCATAGAAACTTGTAAATAGTTAATTAAGTTTAATTAACCAAATTAGCTTAGGAATTTCGAGTTGGAAGTCTTTTGAAGTCATGTAGATGTTCTCCCTATATTACAAGGGTCCAGGATGAGTTAATTGTGAGTTGTAATTAGATAACTTAGTTTATTGAGTTAAGCTCAGTGAAATTAGTTCTAAACTATTTGAGGAACTAATAGTGTGTTAATAGTCAGTTGATGCACTAATGCACTAACTAGTGCTACTCTAGTTAATTGAATATTCCCTCATTAGAAACTCATGCATGTCGATTCTAAGAAAGACCCAGTTGAGACTAGAGTGCAGGGATAGTGTACTATCAGTTGTATAATTTTTTTAGTTCTACAAATGGTGCATGCAATCAGGAATTGAACCTTGAAGGGATTGCACAGTTTTGGATGCACTGGTTTCCCTTTAATATGGGATATTCAGCCATAGGAATTGCACAAGGAAATAGGGGCTTGGTGAGTTGGAGAATTGGCTAAGTGTTGGCCAAGAGTTTGCTTATGAGCTAGAGATAGATTTTATTGAGTTTTGGGATTATTCTTGTGAGAGAAGGCATTATATTATCATCTTGGATTTGTGATTAATGCAATACAGATAGTGGGGTTTTTAGTTGATGCTTTCCCCAGATATTTATTGTGTTATATGCCATTGATTTGTCTTCCTCTTGCTATTATTGTTTTCATCGATCTATTGGCTTCCACTGGTTGAAAGTAGAAGTAGATTCTTGTCTTTTTCTTTAGTACATTACATAAGCTTGTGAATCTATAGGATTTTCTACAAATATTTCCTGTAGTGCCCTTCTTTTCCTCATTTTCAACATATCTTTACACAGATTTAGATCTCCCACTTGAGGACTTATTTTATTTTTGCTCTAGGGGTATCTTCTTACAGACAAGGCATCTCCATTCTAGCTCTCCATGTTTTTTTGTATCATCTCCTTTGACAACAAGGATAAGGCTATTTCATCAAATTTCAAGGTAGATGCATTAGTACCTCTAGAACCAACTAGAATATCCCATGAGTCTGGTAGAGAAAATAATAGGATAATGCACTTATCCTCGTATGAAATCATAATATCAACATATAAAAATTGACTTAACATAGTATTGCAGGTATTTAGATCCTCTTTCACTGAGTCTCCATCCCTCAAATTAGGTTATACAACTTCTTCCACATGAATAATTTATTACCAAGGACTTAGATAGATATAAAGTTTCTGAATTATCCCACAAATATTTTTCTATAGCTTCTCCTAAAACATTCAGTAATACTGAATCTGAGATACACAATCGTATTATGCTCTTTACCTTTCGATCTAACTTGGTCTAGTCTTCTGTTGACATTGTCATTGATTTAGTACTTGGATCCACAGTGATACATTGATATTTATCCACTAACAAATCCTCCATCTTGAGCTTCTATAGCTCAAAACTATATATGTTGAATTTTTTTATCTCTATCTTTCCATTGTTTTTTATTTCCTTTACCATAAGAATTGATCCCACTGATCTCCCCCTATAACATGGTCTACCACAAACTTGAGAAAAATACCCCTCAGCCGCAAAGGCATCCCCTTGAAGCCAGAACCTGGCTCTAATACCAAATGAAAGATTTAACCCTATATAGATAATACCTGCAAAATGAATTCTTAAAATATAAAAAAATATACAATGGAAAGAATAGAAAATATAAACAGATATTTTTCTCCTGGAACCCAAACCAGGAAAACTAGATTGATTTTTCATTATATTCATTTCAATGTCACAATAAATTATATAAATGTTGACGCATTCATAAAGTCCCAATCCATTAACCTTGGATTAGAACATAATCATAGTTCCCTTGACTAGATCTACAAAACCATGGGAAAAATCATATAACACATACCCAACAAAATTACAGTGCGCCTTCTTGTCCCAGCTGGAAGTGCTTGTTCTCAAAAAGCAGTGAGATATCACACTATGAATGAAACCAACCAAACTTCAACAATGTTGTGAAGGAGATACAATTTGAAAAAGGCAAGCACCTGCTTCCCCCAGAGCCATGCCCTCCACGAACCAATAGGTGAGATTTCACCCTAATTCGACCACTCAACCAACTCAGTAAAACTTATACGCATCCTAAGATGGGCCAAATGCCACTCTAATAATAGCATAAACCTCCAATGACAAATTTAAAATCCCAAGACTGAAACCAAAATCCCCCCGTAGAGAAGCTGAGAGATTTGAACATAGAGAGTCGAGACATATTGAATGTAATGTTAGCCGCCCATTCTACTCCAATTCTCCATTAAAATTGTCACAAAATACTTTGTATAGAACCCAATCCTAATTCCTTGAGCCACCGAGGTCAAAATAGGAAAAATCCAGGTGGGAGAACTAGATAACAAAAGGAAAAAGCATCTGGCATGATCCCTAACCCAATTCCCCATCAAGACGTCCATAATAAATTCAGCTTAACTGAAAAAAGTAAAAACTAGAACAACAAGAAATGTTACACTTTACAAATGTACACCATGCATGCTAAATAGTCACCCAAGTAATATCGCCTCGTAGGGTTAGTTGGAGCTTATACCCCATAGCTATATCCAACCATTCCACATTACCCACCACCTTCGTACAATCCTTATCCCAATTCACTTAATCATTCCCATATTGATATAGTGAATAATTTCCCTCCTTTTTAACCATCACCTTTGTAATTATCCATCAAGGTACATGCATAGCCTTAAACCTTCTTCACTCATTTTTCACACATCATGTCATTCATCCGTGTGTTAATTAAAGCATTGAATAAGGGTGTTCAACAGAAAAATGTTAACAAGGGTGATTAAGCACAATATTAACTAGAATCAATAACATGGATTCTTCAAGGATCCCTTTGAATCAACACCCCAAAAATCATAAACCCACCTTAATGGTAGTGGGGTTGGGGGTGGAGTTCACTCAACTTTGCCTAATGCAATTTCATCCCCAACCCTTGCCATCATGCACCCACTCTCATGATGATGGGGTTGGGACGTAAAGTTCTATCCACCATTATTAAGGTGGGGGTGAAAAGTGAAGTAGGGCATTAGATGATGGGGCCATCCTCTTGAGGGTTAGGGTCACCCAAGAACTTCACCTCCCACAAATAGGGGGGGTTTTTTGTTTCGATGATTAATAAGAATTCTTAGCCTAGATTACCAAAAAAGATACACTACCCATGTGCCATTTCCCATTTTAAACATAATTTCAATGTGTTATTGTACAAGCGGTTAAGTAACTCATGTTGTCTTCTAACTTTATGCTAATAGTCAATGTAGGAAAAATTGCAAATGATAAATTGAAGGATATTAGATTAACCACGAGATTCAACTTATTCTATAAACATAGGTAGATGTTAGGGAGGAAATTTGAAGAACGTATGTTATGATGTAAATATTGGATTTTACTGCAAAACACATGCTAATTGAAAAACACTTCTAAAATTGCAATGTGCCAAAAGAGCTTTAAATTTGATGTCTTATCATGCATTATGTAACAATCACTTGGAAATTAAAATTTTGTAACATTAATAACTTTTTAAGATGATTTTGGTTAATACAAACATCAATTTATTTTTCCTAACATTAAATTTCTTCAAAAGGTGTTTTTTTATCAATAATTTTTTTAAGACTATTGTGTGCATGTATTAATTCATCGAAAATCTCATGGGAAATTTTGAGCATTTCCTTCAATTTCGTGGATGGTATTTAGAGCAAACTCATTGATTGATTTGGGTTGTATAAGGAATGAAATGAAAGCCAAGAAAGGAAATGAAACACATACAACAAATATAGTAGAGACCACAGTAATATAGTGAAAACCCAACTTCTATGGATAAATAAATAAAAATAACATAATATTATAGAACAAAGACTAGCTAGAATGGTGGTTGTTATCTCTAAAGATAGAAAAATGGTGGTTATGCACATTTAGAAAAATTGCTACAAGAGGCTAAAAGAATGGCCTTTTAACATAAACAAATAACCCTATAGGTCCCAAACCCTAACCCTAGAAGATTAAGCACCGAAAGGTTTATGGGCCCCGATATGGTTAACGGTTACATCAATTTCCTAAGGGCATGAATTCTGCATACAATGTTCAGTTGGGGCACATGATAGCCCATTGGAAAGAATTATCTGAGGATTACAACTTTTCATAGGGTCCAAGGCATTCCATGGCGACCATTAGGCCCCATAATTTATAAAAAGCATCGTTTACAACATGTTACACAGTATTTTTTCACGCCTCCTGCACTTCCCTGTGACATACCCTAAAGTGCTCGAAACCTGATCATTATACAGTATGCTCATCAATATCTGTAGCTCAAATCCCTCCTTTAACTTTTCCTGGAAAATATATAGAGCTTTCCCTAAAGAAATAGCTCATGAAACCCTAAAATGAGAATCATCTCCCTTATGAAGCTCAAAACCGCGATGATCGTTTGTTGCACCTTGTTAAGATAATGACGGAATTGCTCTATTCTCTCTCATACTCATGATGGTCTCAAAAATGAAGTTTTCTCAAAGAGGATGAGAAGCTTCATGATCTAGAAGCTTCCAGAGTGGCGAGCTGGAGGTGGTTTCGCATAGATGAGGTCAAATCCGCCTAATTTGACCTCTTCATCTCATCCCTATGAGCTACCTCCTTAAGATGTGGGCCTAATCCTATATTTGGAGGAGGTCTAACTCCCTCTCCCAGCCTATAAAGTTTCCCTCTACCATTCCCAAATGGTTGATCTATGTCCATTTGCGCCCCTATGCTGAGCTTGTGCCTAGAGGTTATTCATTAGACTTGGAGGAGTGTTGGAGAGTTTCTTGGCTTGGACTTGGATTACCACTTAAGGAGAGCCTTTCAACATCAAGGCTATGTTTGTAAGCTTCCTCTTTATTCTTTAAATAGTAATACAATTGTTGGTTCATCTTCCCAATATATATGTTCATGTATGTGTTTGTTTGGCATTCCTTGATCGGCTAGATAAATTATTATTGGATTTTCTATTGGTTTTGGCATGCCTTATTGTCTCTTCTTTGATCGGCTAAATAAATTATTATTGGATTTTCTATTGGTTTTGGCATGCTTTATTGTCTCTTGGTTGTTTGTGCAGGTACATAAATGCTGGAAGAAGTAGGAACAATACCTTGACATAAGCAATTCAAGGATTTCAATAATGGAAATCGGATTAGCATCAGAATAGGGTAGGCCTTCTCTCTTGTTCTATTTTTCAATCATAATCTAGGAATATGTCTAGTTGATTGTCCTCTAAAGTTGCTAGACCCACTCATTGGGCTAGAGGGATTGTCTCTGTCCACAGAGAGGATTAACCTTGTCAACAAAATGGCGACTCCACTAGGGAGCCTATGACCTTTTCCTTCCTCTCCTTCACCTTGTCTTTTGACGAGTTTGGTCAACCATTGATTTTTAGACTTCATTACTTGCTTGCAGTTAGTGTCATTGCCTGGTAGATGTTTGAAGATTGTTAACTTGATTTGTTTTTGAAGATTTTAGATTTCTTTGTTGTTTTCCTCGACCAATACGGATTTGAGCCTGACAGTCGCGATGATATCGCGGGTTTTTTAGTTACAGTAGTGATGATCTCTACTTTACTGCTGACGGGTGCAATGATTGTATAAAACTTAGAAATTTAGGGTTTTCTCTTTGATTTTCGGTTTTAGTTGTCTTCTCCTTGATATTTACCAGTGTGTTTGTTCATTTACTCTCTCAGCATCTGCTTGCAATTGCTTTTTGACTTGGCTTGAGTGTTCTTGAAGTTTGATTAGAATTTTAGGGTTATAAGTCTTCTAGGTCAACCTTAGTACACTCATCATTCTTCTGATCAGAGATTGATTGCCTGCATTAAAAAGTCTTCGTGTGTTCAAACCTGCTTGTAGATTTGTTAGGTCCCTATAATACTAGTGGTTCCCCCATTACTATTTTCATTGTATCCCTTATTGTTATTGTTGTGCCCCTATTGTCCCCATATTGTTATTATTGTGCTCCATAGAATCCCACTATTGTTATTTTTGTGCCTTTATATTATTATTGTTAGGTTGGATTTGGTTATATTGTGACCCCTTATACTCCTATATATAGAAAGGAGGTTTTTTCATTTGAATCATCTAAGAATTGTTCATTTGTGTAATGTAAAGGAGGTTTCCCCCTCGAAGAGGCTTATTTCTAAGGTGTTGATCTATCTTTTCTATCTTTTTGTGAGCTGGTTTCATAACATTTGGTATCAGAGCTTTGGATTCTAGGGTTTCGTTGCTCCAAACATGTCATCGTGGAATTTTCGCTATAACTTTTTTGCTACAAAGTTTCAGAAGCTTAAAAAAAACTCATTTGAGATGGAATCAGTCTGAACCTCGGGCCCGAATTTCAGATCTTGTCTCGCTATATTTTCAAAGATATAATCTGAGGAAGTTAGGGTTTTTGCAGACCCCCAAATTACATTCCAAACATGTGACCTTGGGAAAATCGTCATAACTTTCGCTCTGAGCATCAGATTGAATTTGTGTAAGAATTTACAGAGAGAGGACGGAATGTAGTTTTTTTTGGTGTCATTTTCAAAACCTAAGGTTGAAATAGTGACCCGCGGCACATCGTACAAGTTCGCTCTACTGAACCAGTCTATACTCAGGTCATCGTGGGAGACTTGGCATAACTCTTCATTGGAGAATCCAATATTGATCATACTTGAAGGGTTAGAAAGATTACTTAGAGGGTTACCGTAGGAAGAAATTTCAGAACTTGGAGATCCAAAATTACAGAGATACATCAGATTCAATATTGAGCTCCTACAAAGTGAAAAAAGTTGTGTAGTTTTTTTTTTAAATTTTGTATAAGCTTGGTTTGAAAAATTAGTTTGAAGGAATTCAGAGGGCATAGTGAAGCATTATTATCAGTAATTGATGCCCCGAAGAAAGAATATGGAAACACCTAGTAAGCAACCTGAAAGCTCTAGCATGACTCATAAAGAAGAGGAAGAAATGCAACATGATATATCCAAATTATGAGACCAAGTGCAAAAAATTCACTCGCACAAAAAGTAACAGAAGCTAAGATGGATGGTTTAAAGAAAGACGTAGAAGCTAAGATGTATGGCATGGAAGCTAAGATCAAATGGTTTAAAGAAAGATGTAGAAGCTAATATGCATGACGTGGAAGCTAAGATGGACGGCGTGGAAGCTAAGATGGATGGCGTGGAAGCTACGATGGATGATTTAAAGAAAGGCATGGGAGATTTGAAGACAGATTTGAGAAATTTTCTACAAGAAATGCTTACTAATGGCGAAAGGGTAGCAAAGGAAACTCATGATAAGAACAAAATAAATGTTAATCATGATTTCATAGACTCTAATGTTGGATCAAAGAACCACCATGTTCCAAATATCGATATGAGGAAGTTTGATGGCAAGGATCCCAGAACATGGATACTACAAATGGAGCAATTTTTCAATCTCCATAATGTGCAAAACACACAAAAGGTATGCATTGCAACTTTATATTTGGAACCAAATCAGTTTGTATGGTATCGCTGGCTTTTCTCTCATAAACAAATTGTTACTTGGGCTATTTTTATGGATGAAATGATAGCATATTATGAGGATACAAAAAGCAACACTTTTTTTAGCCAATTGATAAATCTCAAACAAAAGGGTTCAATGATGGAGCACATTGAGGACTTCCAAAAATTTAATATAAGGGTAAAATATATTCTAGAGGAGCATAGGATTGATGTGTTCATAGGAACTTTAAAAGATAACATCCAACATGAGTTTTGCCTTTGGGAACCAGATGTATTGGAGAAGGCGTCCAGGTTGGCAAGAAAAATGGAAAGCAAAATTATGGAAACAAGGAAGCCTTCCACTCACAATCATAAATATGGATGTGTTGCTGCCCCTAGCCATCCACAACCTATGAGGTTGACACCACAACAATTGGAAGAAAAAATAGCAAAAGGACTTTGTTACAATTGTGATAGAAAATACACTAAACGTCATAAGTGTGCCGAGAAGAAATTATTTTACATAGATTGTGAAGAGGAGGAATAAAAGGAACAAGAAATGTCAAAAGAAGAGGATATACACCAGGAAAAAAACCTAGAAAAAGAAGAAATGAATTTGACCATATCTTGTAATGCATTGGCTGGAATTACCACTCCTCAAACTATCAAGATAGAAGGGCATATCAAGAAGAAAAAGGTAATAGTGTTGATTGATTTGGGAAGTACCCATAATTTTATTAATTATAAGATAGCCAAGGAATTGAATTGCTTCCTATATCCAGCACTAGAGTGTCAAGTGATGGTCGCAAGTGGAGGAACCATAAATTTCTCAAGAAAGTGACATAATATCAAGCTATCCATGGGAGAATATAAAATGAATAGCCCAATGCTTTCCATTCCAATGGGTGGTGTTGATGTTGTACTAGGAGTCCAATGGCTACAATCCTTCGGTACAATAGCTTTTAATTTTCAAGAACTTTTCATGAAATTCTCTTCAGAAGGAAAGCAAGTTGAATTAAGGGGTATCGCAGGGAAATTGAGAAAGATAATCAACTCTAACGGAATGACAAAGGAATTATTTCACAATTATGTTCACTAGAGGTTCCAAATCGAAATCATCCATTTCTCCAGATCTCCAAAAAGTATTGGACAATCATTCCAAGGTATTTGAGACTCCCAAAGGCCTCCCACCTATTCGTGATCATGATCATGCTATTAATTTGATTCTAGGAAGTGTTCCTCCAAACATCAGGCCTTACAGATATCCCTATGTTCAAAAGAGTGAAATTGAACGTATGGTTGCAAAAATATTAGAGGCTGGTATAATTCAACCTAGTTAGAGTTCTTCCTCTGCTCCAGTAGTATTGGTTCACAAGAAGGATGGATCATGGCGCATGTGTCCAGATTATAGGGAGCTCAACAAGCTCACTATAAAGATAAATTTCCCATTCCTGTCATTGATGAGTTATTGGAGGAATTGCATGGATCAATTTACTTCACCAAGTTGGATCTTCATTCAGGATATCATCAAATCAGAATGAAGACTGAAGACATTCCAAAAACAACATTTAGAACTCATGAGGGTCATTATGAATTTTTGGTCATGCATTTTGGCCTTACTAATGCACCTTCTACATTTCAAGCATTGATGAATTCCATTTTCAAACCCTTCCTTAGCAAATTTTTGTTAATATTTTTTGATGATATACTAATCTACAGCAAGTCTTGGAAGGATCATGTCCAACATGTTGACATGGTGCTCAAACTATTGGAGGAGAAACAATTATATGCAAAAATCTCCAAATGTTTCTTTGGAGTACAAGAGGTGGAATATTTGGGTCATATTGTATCTCATGAAGGTGTTAAGGTAGACCCTAGAAAAATTAAAACCATTAAGGAATGGAAAATCCCCACATCCATAAAGCATCTACGAGGATTTCTCGGGTTGACAGGGTATTATCGCAAGTTTGTTAAGAATTATGGGAGAATAGCAGCACCTCTAACAACATTATTGAAGAAAGATGCATTTTCATGGACTCTAGAAGCAATGAAGGCCTTTGAACATCTTAAAGAGGCAATGTGCCAAGCACCAGTATTAGCTATATCAGACTTCACAAAAACCTTTATTGTGGAATGTGATGCCTCAGGAAATGGAATCGATGTTGTTTTAATGCAAGAAGAAAGACCCATTTCTTTCGAAAGTCGTCCAATCAAAGGAAAGTATTTACACAAAGCTATTTATGAGAAGGAAATGTTGGCAATACTACATGCACTTAAGAAATGGCGACCCTACCTAATGGGAAGACACTTTAAGGTAAAAAAATATCATGGTAGTCTTAAATACTTTTTAGAACAAAGATTATCTTCAGAAGAGAAAAAAAAATGCGTCACAAAGATGTTGGGTTATGACTTTGAAATCATCTACAAAAAAGGGAAGAAAAATGTTGTGGCAAATGCATTCTTAAGAAAGGATGAGGATGTGGAAGCATTTCTTTGTGCCATTTCTATTATCCAACCAGATTGGATAAACAAAGCAAGGGATGAATGGAAGAATGATGAGGAATTGTGGGCACTCATTCAAAAGATACAACAAGATCCCAGTACATTTGATACATTTAGCTGGAAAAATGATTCGTTATGGTACAATGATCGGTTATACCTATGTAAGAATTCCCAAATCAAACAAAAGATTCTTAGGGAATTGCACACCTCTCCCTTAGGAGGGCACTCAGGATTTCTAAAAACCTACCACAGGGTTAAGAAGGATATTTTTGGGATGGCCTTATATCAAATATTCAAAATTTTGTGGTGGAATGTTTGGTTTGCCAACAACATAAAGTTGAAACAATTAAGACCCCATGACTATTACAACCTTTATCCATTCCAAGCCAACGTTGGGAGGAGGTTTCAATGGATTTTATCACAGGTTTACCCAAGTTTGAAGGAAAGAGTGTTATCATGGTGGTAGTTGGTAGACTTACCAAGTATGCACACTTTTGTGCATTATCTCATCCATTTAAAGCGAGTACAGTTTCTACTGCATTTATGGAAACAATTAAAAAGCTACATGGAAACCCAAATATTATTGTAAGCGACAGAGATCC
This sequence comes from Pinus tabuliformis, assembly GCA_031772625.1. Lineage (NCBI taxonomy): Eukaryota > Viridiplantae > Streptophyta > Pinopsida > Pinales > Pinaceae > Pinus > Pinus tabuliformis. The sequence goes on from CM062819.1 coordinate 1,279,158,651, forward strand.
CATTTTCACTGGAAATTTTTGGAAAGAATAATTTTCTTGTCTTGGTACTTAGTTAGCTCATAGCTCATCTTATCATCCTCAATCTGATGGGAAAACTGAGATAGTAAACAAATGTTTGGAAGGATATCTTCGTTGCTTTGTATTTGATAAACATACACAATGGGTCAAATGGTTGCCTCTGGCTGAATGGTGGTATAACACTTCCTTCCATACTGCAACAAAAATGACCCCATTTATGGCACTTTATGGATATCATCCACCATCCATCACATCATATTTAAGAGAAAATTCTAAGGTTCAAGCAGTGGAATATCACATCGAGCATCAGCAACAAGTTCTCCAACTCTTAAAGGATAACCTCACCTTGGCGCAAAATAGAATGAAACAGTAGGCATATCAACATCGCAACGAAAGAAGTTTTGATGTAGGTGATTGGGTATTCCTACAGATACAACCATATAAACAAATGTCCCTCAAGCAAGCTAAGAAGGATAATAAATTATCACCAAAGTATTATGGTCTATACAAGGTGTTGCAAAAGATAGGTACTATGGCATACAAATTGTAGCTTCCTGCAGCTTCCTGAGTGCACCCATTTTTCCATGTTTCATGCTTAAAGAACGTTATAGGTGACAAGATTCCAGTTCAAACAATATTTCCAGAACTTGATGAGGAAGGAAAATCATATTGGAACCTGAAGCAGTCAAAGAAAGAAGATCTTGACAGCTACAAAATCGATCAATTTCAGAGTATCTCATCAAGTGGAAGAACTTACCTGTTGAAGATTCCACATGGGAGGATGCGAATTTTATATCAAAGCATACAGAACTACTCAACCGTTGAGGACAACACTCTTTTTAAGGAGAGGGGAATGTTAGGTCCCTATAATACTAGTGATTCCCCCATTACTAATGTCGTTGTATCCCTTATTGTTATTGTTGTGCCCCTATTGTCCCCATATTGTTATTATTGTGCCCCATAGAATCCCACTATTGTTATTTTTGTGCCTTCATATTATTATTGTTAGGTCGGCTTTGGTTATATTGTGACCCCTTAGACTCCTATATATAGAAAGGATGTTTTTCCATTTGAATCATCTAAGAATTGTTCATTTATGTAATGTAAACGAGGTTGCCCCCTCGAAGAGGCTTATTTCTAAGGCGTTGATCTATCTTTTCCATGTTTTTGTGAGCCGGTTTCATAACAAGATTACTTTTGGTTCTTGTGCCTTAAGTTGTTTTCATTAGTGGATATAGTGAAATTTTCTTAGGCTTCATTTGACAAGCGATAGACTACAAATCGATTGTCTCTTTAGGAACCAAAATAAAGTGTTTTCTTTGAAGTTGTTTATGTTTAGAACTGAAAGTGAAAGTGCAATTGTTTTCAGAACATTTTGCGTTGCGTTCAAATCATTGATGTGAAAGTGATTTTCATACTTCTTGACTTGCTTGCATTCTCTTTCCCTTTGCACTAGATTACATTTGTTGCATTTTGAAAAGAGAGAAGAAAAAACCATCATTATATCTTAGAGATTTTGCTTTAAGATTTGTTCTGCCATTGCATTTGTTTATCACATGAAATATTAGATTTCATATTTTTGCATTTGAAGATGGTCATAAATGCGTATTGCATTCAGATTAATGCATGATTTGAGTGATTTTCTTCCCTACATAGCTAGCCTTCATCGAATTGAAAGATTTCATTTCATCATATAGTTTTCATTGTAGGAAGAAGAAACATCATTAGGGCCTTGAAATTGAGACATAATTACAAGATAAACTTTAAAATATATCAATTAACCTAAGGAGCATTTGAAACATTAACAATCATATCTAGTGGTCTAGGTTAGAGACGTGTTCCAGCGTCTTTAAAACTTAGCAGTTGTCATTAGCTTCGGCATTAGACAGTGTTAGCATGGACTTGTGCTCCCCATATCGTCGCGTATATAAAGTAAGACCCCTCTAGGTTGCAATCCTTTATCCATAGGAAGCCAAGTCTACCGCCCTGTGAACTTGATACACCGAACACAACATTCGGTGAGATTACCTGCACATACGTGAATTCCTTAGTCAATTTATTGGTTGAGGTGTATATTGCAGTTCACAGTTACTTGGTACTCATTTTACCTAGATTCACCTGAGCATTCATTTGATCTTTTCTGACTCGTTAAATTTGAAAAGATCATCAAGCAACTTGTCCTTTCACGCTCACAAAAACATTGAAAGTGACTAGAATCACCTTTTTGCCCTTTTCTCGACTCTTAAAAGATAAAAAGGCAATTTTTTTTTTCTAAAATATAACTGCCCACGGTAAACACGTCATCCCAAGCAGTTGCTTCTTAGACCAAATTGAGTAATTCCCTATTAATTTCAAGATTGTTAAAGCCTTAATCAAATTGTTTCCTTTCCTTTTTTCTGTTGAGGGGAAGCCATCGTGGCTGAACCATTGATTCCATCTCATAGTTCCCCTTCGTTGTCTAATATTGAAGGGTCCTCCCAAGGAGTTCATCTGAAACTTCCTCAGTCGCTTGAGTATAAAGTTGTTGAACTTGAAATTGTTATAAATATCCAACCTTTTTCTTCTCACCCACCTCCATCAGACTCCTAGTCACCATAAGAATTTGATCAAGATTCCTCTGATAATCCCATCCAGACACCCGAGAGTCCCCAACCTCCTGAAAGTCCGCAAAGACTGGTTGTTTATCCACCAAACCCATTGTTCGATCATGTTGTGATATCTCCACAACATTCGTACAATCTGTATGATTGTCCTGGTATTCCTTTGGAGTTATCTCCTCGGACATCTGGTTTCTCGTTGCCAGTTGTTTCCATCTATGGAGTCAAAAGGCAAGATCTCGGTCTCCTCTCTAGGTCATTCGAAGTTTTCCTCTACCCACACTCCTCACGTAGCTGATGAGCAGGGATATGAGTTCCCTCCAGAAGGCTTCCCTTTTACGAGAAGATTCATGTCTCTCTCTTATCCTAAGTTAAGTGAGCCCATATTGCTGCATGGTTATACCTCTCTAGCTCAGTTGGCTTCGAGCACTCCTAGTGCCTCATCATTGTATCAAAATCCCATCTGGTCTTCTAGCGCTATTCCTACATCAGGTTTGTTCGTTCAGAACATGACCTCTCGACCGATTGTGCAAACTACAGTCACTTCAGTTTCGGTTCAACCTACAATTTTGTGTCAACCTGTCTCGTCATTTCGACAGACTCTTCCTATTCAACCGACAGTATCAGTAAGTTCACCTATCCCTCCAGCAAGTGGATAGACGGTGCCACTATCTGGGGGGCAAGATCCAAATATCCCCATGATGTTTGGTGGAACCAGTGTGAGTGGATTACAAACTCACACGGTTGGAATGAATCAACCCTTTTACAGCACTATTCCTAACCTTGTTGGTCCATCTGGGTCAGGTAACGTCGAATACCAGCATCCATATATGGCTCAAGTCCCATTCCAACCGACTTATGTCCCATATGGTTCGCAAGCTATGGTAAATGCACCTTACATTCCTCATATTGGGCCTTATGTTCAGCTTGGTCAATCCACTATGCCTAGTGGATATGGCCAGATCCAATTCGGGGACTATCAATACCCTCATGGTAACACCCCAGGAATTGTCCAAATACCCTTGCAATAACAAGGATAACCTTTGCAATAGCAAGGGTAACCTTTGCAGCAGCAAGGGAAATCTTTGCAGCAAAAAGGGCAAGCATTGAAATAGCAAGGAAAACTACTACAACTGCAAGGGAAACCTTCGCAATAGTCGTAGCAAACTTTATAGCCGCAGAAGCATTTTTTTCAGCAGTCCTCCCAACCTTTGTCCTCGCAAGGCCAACCTCTGCAGCCGTAGGGCCAACCTTTACAACAGCAAAGCCAACCTTTGTAGTAACAAGGTCAGCCTTGGCAAAAGCAAGCCTTATATGTGTATCAACAAGGTTAGCCTTTGTAAGGTCAAGGTCAACCCCTACATCAACAGGTTCAAAATCCTTACATACAGGGTCAACAGGTTCAGCAACCTTATAACCCGTATGTCGCATACAATGCTCTTCAACGGCCTATGGGAGGGTAATATCAAACCTACACAGGACCGAATCCTCCTTATGGGAAAGGTAACCCTCAGTGGGGACAAAATCATATTCCATATGGACAAAATCTGCCACTATGGGGGCAAAATTCTTACCAACAAGGATGGACTCCACAGTTTGGGTCTCCTAAAAGGCCCTATATTCCATTTAATACACAATTGCCTTTCTTAGCTATGTTGGAATTGCCTGATGTTTCCAGACTCATGAATGATCCCATTCTTCATTCATCATACTGAACTCCAGTTCCATCAAATATTTGAGCGATTGCCCAAAATTTGAAGGAAAAGTGAAGGAGGATCCCCAAGCCCATGTGATGACATATCACCTCTGGTGCTCCTCTAATTTGTACGTCGATGATTCTATTCGTCTTTGACTTTTCCAAAGGACTCTCATAGGTGTTGTCGCCAAGTAGTACATCGTATTGCCTCGAGGTACCTACGGTGACTTCAACTCTCTCGATATGGATTTTCTCACTCATTTCCATCTTCTAGTTTGCTATGAAACTAGCACCCATTTGCTTACGTCACTAAAGCAAGACACTCCAACACAAATCTTTGATCATATCCATGAATGGAGACGTCGGCGTCACCTCATCAAGTTTGAGATTGCTGATGAGTTGTTGACAAAATGGTTCACAAAATAATTCGTCAACAAAATTGCTAAGGACATAGCCATGGGTGGATGTGTTACTGAAGAGCAAGCTATCGCCCATGCTCAGTATTTAGACCTAGTCTATTCAAAATCTGGCACATTGTATGAGATGTTACCTGATGCTCTGAGACCATCATCAGATCTGACAGCATTGAAGTCTCCAAATACACCACTCGTTGACGGTGTGATTGGTTTCATGTCTCAAACTCATTCGAAAGCTTCCTTGAAGAAGAAATCAGTCTTGAACACTGGTTCCAATAATCCATCTAAAAATTCATCCAGTCCTGGTAAAACCTCTGAGGTTCATGCTGTCTAGTCTACCACAATAGATAAATCCTCTAAAGGTAAAAAGAAAGGCAAAGGTAAAGCCAAAGTTGATGCCCCAAAACAGGACCCTCCTAAATCTTCTGTTGATGATGCTTCTCGACGAAAGCCAAAATATCATTGCCTCATCTGTGAGGAGGATCATTACACTAAAGATTGTCCTCGACGATCTGAAGTTATTCGCTTTGCTAAAAGGAACTCCGGCTTTCTTAAAAGAACCCTTTCAGTCACATCAAACCCAATTGGTAGACCAGCCTCAGTCTTCTGCTTCCTCAAGTTCTCAAGTGTTCATGATGCAAGATTTGTCACCTATCTCAATCGCTACTTGAACCAAGGACTAGCATGCTACATCTAAACAGACCACGGAGAAAGAAGCCCATGATGTTCCTTCTACTTCTACTCTGTCCTCTTTTGGTCTGCTCCATATCGAGTGCCCTAACAGTGAGTTCGTTATCCGACCACCCCTAAAAGGTTTTCTTTTGAAGTCATCTTTCAGTCTGAATGCCAGAGCTACAGTACATTATAATATTGTTGAGGATTTAGCTCAGGTGCCTTTGGCAATGTTTGCCTTGGAGGTTCTTCAATCCTGTCCAATGAAGTGGAAGTCACTGATGTCTGTTATAAGTTCTATCGATCCTTCTGATTCGAGCCAGATTACTTTCGATCTAGAGAATCATGTACCTTGTCTTCCTCATCAGATTTCATTTCTGATCCAGGTCATTATCAAAGGAAAGACGATTCATTGAACAATTATTGATGAAGGTGCCTCGACCTACATCATGTTAGTTTCATGTTGGAAAGCCATTGGCTCTCCTCCTCTTAACCAATCTCCAAACACCTTGGAAGCCTTTGATGGTAGAGGTTCATGACCATATGGTATTCTCACAAACTTATTGATTACATTAGAAGGAAAGACTGTTGAATTAGAAGTAGAAGTTATAGATGCCAATCTCAACTACAACCTTCTTCTTGGGCAAAGCTGGACTCACGCCATGTTTTGTGTGGTGTCTTCTTTGTTCCGCGTACTTCATTTTCCTCATGAAGGAAAAATATTCACGGTTGATCAACTATCTTTCTTTTCTTCTGGTTCGTCCAATAGTAACGTTCCTTATGTGGGAAATATTGAGATTCCTTATGAGAGCGTGGGTGTAGGTCTCTTCAAAGACTCCGCTTTGATGGGTACTTTTATCACCCAAAAATTCTCAAAACATCATTATGTCAACTCTGCTTTTGGTCATGATTTCAAGGAGGTATAAAAGTCATTTTAGTCTTGATATGGGTAGGTGATGGGTTAAGAGTCTCAAAAGTCTCATTTTTATATCCAAATAAAGTTTAACAACCTTATTCCATGTCTTAGAAGTCTCACATTCTGTTTAGAACTCATATCTTAAACCATTTTGAAAATTTTTTGGAATTAGCCCCAAAACCACGTTTTCGTAGCACAAACAATGTAAAAGGTCTGTTTTGCGCTACGAAAACGCTGCTCTTTTCATAGCACTTTTCCCTGAAAATACACTAAGCACGCTACGAAAGCACGGATTCGTAGGCAGTCTTGTCAAAACATCAATTCGTTCAAATTCTGTTAATTTTTCATTATTAGGTGTCAACTAGGAGTCAATTCTTAAGCATGCAACCATCCAAATCCATCATTTCAAATGTAGGGGTCATCATGATAGGTAATTTCAAATTCGAAAGGGCTGCCTGGTTTCTTATTGCAATTTGCATGCAAACACTCAAATAGACTGTTTTCAAATGATAAGCTTATGGTAATCTCTCACCAAAGCTTCTCTCATCTATAAGAAAGCGAGGCTGATAAATAGAAATTCAAGCGAGGCTGATTTGTTACAGGAATTTAGAGGCAAAGATGATAGAAGAAAGGGAAAAACACAGGTATGGTCATTGTTTAAGAACAGAGCCTAAAAGCACTGAGGTCTTAGTTCAAGATAAATCAGTAATGGAAGCCTTCAAGAAAACAAGATGTTGGAAATTTTGTGAAAAATTGCAGGGAGGACACACTCAGGTGACAAAGGAGTTTGCCCTACATTTCACTGGCTCAAACACAAAAATTGGAATCCTAAACTTGCCAATTACTCCTGAGATCATAGCTTTGGTGACAGAGATTCCTACGGGGCAAGATAGATCGTTCAAAAACTTCATATTTGACATGGAACCATGTAAAGTGTTTCTGAAGCCAAAGTTTGCAGAAACAGACTTAACCAAGGCAATTCCAAGGAACTACATCAAAGACATATATGCCAACTTGCTCTTCAACATTCAAAGGTATTTTACCTCCGAGGGAAGATATCATAAAGTATATTCATATCATTTTAAACTCCTGTATCGAAGTATAGCTAAGATGGCAGATAAAGTGCAAATGAAATCTCTAGGATATGAAACCTCCCTTTTCCGTCATGGTCTAATTAAACTGATAGTTTTACATGAGCTCAAAAGGATCAATAGAGAATGGTCTTCATTTTTGTTTTTATGTGGTTTTGGAATGGAAAATAAAGATACAGGCATTAGCCCTAACGCTAAAGAAACTCCACCACCAGAAATCAATAAGCCTTTAATTACCAGGTCAAAAAGATTTGTTAAGTTGAAACCTAAAAAGTAGGTGAAAGAGAAAGTGAGTAAAGCATCAGTGGTTATTCTTGAGACTCCTCAATATACAAAGGAAAAGATAGCTGAAGTTAAAGAAATGACACAAGATCAGTCAGCTGTCACCTTTGAAAAGTTAACTTTGTGACAAACAGCTTGTTGTCCAAATAGTTCTTTACAGCTGTCATATTTTTAAGAGGGCATTTTGGGTTATAAAGGGAAATTTCCATGAAGATGAAAGCATAAAAAGAAGGCTATGTGTTTGGATAGGAGCCTATAGAGCTTTAACTGATCATGGATGACCTCAGCTTCACACAAGCTTTCATCCAGACAAGTTACATGTATTTCTACCAGGAGTTGCAAGGGGATTTGTGTGTTTCTTGGACTGTTTTGAGCTGTTGGTTTCAAAAGGAATTTTCAGGCAAATGAAGATGAGTTTCAAAAATATGAAGGAGGTTTTTTCTAAGAACATAACAAGGAACAAAAACCTCTTTCAAATTTCTCCCAAGTGCTACCAATTTGGAGATTCGAAGTTTCCTTTGAGACCTATTTTCAGAATTCTGAATTTTTCCTGTTTTATACATGATTTTATAATGCAGATTCCGGACAACTGAAGCTAGTTTTCAAAAAAATGAGAGAGGTTTTTCTTATAAAAATTATTATCTACAAAAAACTCCATTTTTGTAACAGATATCAGGGATCAAGAGATAGGATCTCAGGAGTGCAGCCTTCTTTTTGAGGAAAAATAGAGTTATTTTTATTGGTTGATGAAGTGGCTGAAGGTGAAAAGGTTGTTTCTTGAGGAGGGAGAAAGGTAAAACATACTTAAAGCAGTTCCACATCAGCATGAAAAAGAGTATCAGAGCATGACAAAGAGTATTAGATCAATCATTTGACAACTGGAGATATTCAGTTAAAGGAAGAGTTTGAAGACACTAGTCTACATGTGCCAGGTCATCAAACTAATATCTCCTTAATGATAGGCAAAGTAACTTCACGAAGGTAGTCAGAATATTAATGTTTAGTTGATGGTTAGCATGGTTAAAAGATAGGATTCCTTTCGAGGAAGATTTGGATCAATTTGGTTTAAATGTAATAATTAGGTGTTTGAGTCATAGTAGGACTCTAACTCTTAATTCGAAAAGGTGTCAGTCCTAGTTTTATGAATCTAGTTAGTAGTTAGATTTGGTGTCAGTTGTAAAGTCTAATGATCTAGCCACTTGGCAGACTTGTTGTAAAGGCTAGATGCCTATAAGTAATGTAAACTTCGATGTACACAGGGTTGGAAAATGTTATAGAAAAGGACTACTTTTGTAAATGTTGTGAAGGGACTGATATATACAGAAGCAGTTTAACTTTTCTGAATCTGAGATTCTTAGTTTACTTCAGTGAGCTTTATCTTTTATCTCTGATATGTTTTACTTCCATAGTCTTAACTCTTATTACTCATAATTCATGGGGGAACATGCTCTGACTTCCTTTAAGTGTTAAACTATGGTGAATTGAGTTCTTGTGTCCTATCTTTGGATGTTTTTCTTCAATGTTTTAATACTTATTACTCAGAATTCATGGTTATTCATGCTCTGACTTCCTTTTAGTATTAAACTTTGATGAATCAATTTTAATACTTTCCTTTTGAATACCTTGATGTATCATTACTCAGAATTCATGCCCACGTGCTCTAACATCTATGAACTTCAAGTTAATGAGACTTTCCTGAATGTGTTACTCTTTCATTGAAGTATATACAAGCCTCAGTTTTATAAGAAAAGCTATTTTTTATCTTTATCTCTGTCACTGACTGCATAGCCCAATGGTATAAAGTCTCCATCTTTCAACCTATAAACATATAAAATCACAAACCATAGAGTTAGCCATCTATCTATATCTTTAATCAATATCATTAACCCTTGAGAGAGCCCTCTCAGGCTGAGGAGGCTAAGCCTCAGCTAAAAGATTGGTTTGAAATAGTTACACTGAGATTGACTTGATGAGAAACCTATCAAGGTCTTATTTTGGTAATAAAATTTTGGTGTGTCTGCCAGGAGCCTGAATATTACTCATTCCTGAAATCAAGAAGCTGAACTTCTACAGATAGTAGGAGCTCAGGAAGCTGTTCGAGGCTGCATCTACCTTGGCGACTCCACACATCAAATAACAAATTGGAAGGTGAATCCACTGCTAGAATATCAGTAGCTTGATGAAGTTTCAAGATGAGTGACATTGCAAGAATGAATGCCAGGTATGCCCCTATGAATCAGTCTCATATCCCTGGTTTTCCAAATCCTATGCCAAAGGTTGAATGGTTAGATGATCTTCCAATATTCAAAGATGAAAAGAAAGAAAATTTTTCTCTTCATTTGGTTAGGTTCCATATGCATTTACACAGCCTTAAGGTTCAGTTCCCTGAAGATTGTCTCATGAAGATGTTTATCATCACTTTAGAAGGAAAAGCATGGTCTTGGTATAAAGGTTTGGAAAATGGTTCATTATATTCTCTTGCTAATTTCCATGATGTATTCTATGAGATGTATAAAGAGTGTCATCCCTCCTTATTGCTGGTCAAAGATTGTTGTAAACATTCTGTGAGTTTTATTCAATATTTGGAGGATTGTTATGATGATGATGAATTCATGGATGAAGAAATTTTAGAGGCTCTTCATAACAATACATTTCAGCACCAAGAAGAAAGGATAATGTCCCATAAAATGCAACATGAAAATCAGTGGGGGTTTACTTATGAAAAACATGTTACATCCTCTGAGATTAATGTAAAGATGCAGCAAACTTGCTAGTCTTTTGATCATAAAGAGTATGAAAATCATTGCAAACACCAAGAAGAAATACTAGAAGATAGCTTTTATAACCCTCAGGTAGAGGAAAAGGTTGATTTTTTATGTCATACTTTGCAACAGCTTACATCAAAGAATGATCATAATAATGAGGAAAATTACATTGTTTGTGGGAATCATTTAGAAAAGCAGTTGGATAGCATATCAAAGGAATCTTGTGTGGTTGAGAATCAGTTGTCTGAAGATATAGAATTTTATGATGATCATCAAACTAACCATGTCCTCTTTGACCCTATAACTAAATACATGGCAAAGCTTTGCACACCAGTATTTCATTTTCATTTGCATTGTGAAGATCAGATACATTATAAGTTGATTTGGTCATCTCACTATCATGGTTATTTTGAGGTCGAATGCAGTCAAGAGCCTCAAATATCAGAAAAGAGAGTTGATTGGCTTTATTGGAAATATCATGTTGCCTGACCTAAAGTGGAAATTGTAGCTAATAGGGTAGGTAGGAATGTGAAAATAAGCTCAAGATAGGTTGACTAAGCATTTTTTTAGTAGGTGCAGTTTGAGTCCCTCTTGCAGAATTCATTAAAGCTTGGGGAGCATATTGGACGAAATTTCAGAGTTTTAGTCTAAAGGATGGATAGCAGCACTGGAGCTACCGGTTCTTAGTGTACCACTGGGGCACACTATCCCTAGTGGAGCCACTGTTATCACCCAAAAATTCTCAAAACATCATTGTGTCAACTCTACTTTTGGTCATGATTTCAAGGAGGTCTAAAAGTCATTTTAGTCTTGATAATGGGTAGGTGATGGGTTAAGAGTCTCAAAAGTCTCATTTTTATATCCAAATAAAGTTTAACAACCTTATTCCATGTCTTAGAAGTCTCACATTCTGTTTAGAACTCATATCTTAAACCATTTTGAAATTTTTTTGGAATTAGCCCCGAAACCACGTTTTTGTAGCACAGACAGTGTAAAAGGTCTGTTTTGTGCTACGAAAACGTTGTTCTTTTCGTAGCACTTTCCCAAAAATACACTAAGCGCGCTACGAAAGCACAGATTCGTAGGCAGTCTTTTCAAAACATCAATTCATTCAAATTCAATTAATTTTTCATTATGAGGTGTCATCTAGGAGTCAATTCTTAAGCATGAAACCATCCAAATCCATCATTTCAAATGTAGGGGTCATCATGATAGGTAATTTCAAATTTGAAAGGGCTACCTGGTTTCTTATTGCAGTTTGCATGCAAACACTCAAACAGACCGTTTTCAAATGATAAGCTTATGGTAATCTCTCACCAAAGCTTCTCTCATCTATAACCAAGAAAGGATGATAAACAGAGATTCAAGCAAGGCTGATTTGTTACAGGAATTCAGAGGCAAAGATGACAGTAGAAAGGAAAAACCACAGGTCTGGTCATTGTTTAAGAATAGAGCCTGAAAGCACCGAGGTCTTAGCCAGAGATAAATCAGTAATGGAAGCCTTCAAGAAAACAAGATGTTGGAAATTTTGTGAAAAATTGCAGGGAGGACACACTCAAGTGACAAAGGAGTTTTCCCTACATTTCACTGGCTCAAACACAAAAATTGGAATCCTAAACTTGCCAATTACTCCTGAGATCATAGCTTTGGTGACAAAGATTCCTAGGGGGGCAAGATAGATCGTTCAAAAACTTCAGATTTGACATGGAGCCATGTAAAGTGTTTCTAAAGCCATAGTTTGCAAAAATAGACTTAACCAAGGCAATTCCAAGGAACTACATCAAAGACATCTATTCCAACATGCTCTTAAACATTCAAAGGTATTTTACCTGTGAGGAAAGATATCATAAAGTATCTTCATATCATTTTAAACTCCTGTTTCATTTTACTGGTATGATTTCTTTAGATTTGCCTTTCTTCTTGTATCGAAGTATAACTAAGATGGTAGATAAAGTGCAAATGAAATCTCAAGGATATGAAACTTCCCTTTTTCATCATGGTCTAATTAAACTGATAGTTTTACATGAACTCAAAAGGATCAACAGAGAATGGTCTTCATTTTTGTTTTTATGTGGTTTTGGAATGGAAAATCAAGATACAGGCATTAACCCTAAGGCTAAAGAAACTCCACCAGCAGAAATCAGTAAGCCTGTAATGACCAGGTCAAAAAGATTTGTTAAGCTGAAACCTAGAAAGCAGGTGAAAGAGCAAGTGAGTAAAGCATCAGTGGTTATTCTTGAGACTCCTCAATCTACAAAGGAAAAGATAGCTGAAGTTAAAGAAATGACACAAGATCAGTCAGCTGTCACCTTTGAAAAGTTAACTTTGTGACAAACAGCTTGTTGTCCAAATAGTTCTTTACAACTGTCATATTTTTAAGAGGGAAGTTTGGGTTATAAAGGGAAATTGCCATGAAGATGAAAGCATAAAAAGAAGGCTATGTGTTTGGATAGGAGCCTATAGAGATTTAACTAATCATGGATGACCTCAGCTTCACACAAGCTTTCATCCAGACAGGTTACATGTATTTCTACCAGGAGCTGCAAGGGGATTTGTGTGTTTCTTGGACTGTTTTGAGCTGTTGGTTTCAAAAGGAATTTTCAGGCAAATGAAGATGAGTTTCAAAAATATGAAGGAGGTTTTTTCTAAGAAAATAACAAGGAACAAAAACCTCTTTCAAATTTCTCCCAGGTACTACCAATTTGGAGATTCAAAGTTTCCTTTGAGACCTATTTTTAGAATTCTAAATTTTTCCTGTTTTATACATGATTTTATAATGAAGATTCCAGACAACTGAAGCTGTTTTTCAAAAAAATGAGAGAGTTTTTTATTATAAACATTCTTATCTACAAAAATTTCCTCAATTTTTGTAACAGATATTAGGGATCAAGAGATAGGAGCTCAGGATTACAGCCTTCTTTTTAAGGAAAAATAGAGTTATTTTTATTGGTTGATGAAGTGGTTGAAGGTGAAAAGGTTGTTTATTGAGGAGGGAGAAAGGTAAAACATACTTAAAGTAGTTCCACATCAGCATGAAAAAGAGTATCAGATCAGTCATTTGACAACTGGAGATATTCAGTTAAAGGAAGAGTTTGAAGACATTAGTCTACATGTGCCAGGTCATCAAACTAATATCTCCTTAATGATAGGCAGTGTAACTTCACGAAGGCAATCAAAATATTAATGTTTGGTTGATCGTTAGCATCATTAAAATATAGAATTCCTTTCGAGGAATATTTGGATTAGTTTGGTTTAAATGTAATAATTAGGTGTTTGAGTCATAGTAGGACTCTAACTCTTAATTCGAAAAGATGTCAGTCCTAGTTTTATGAATCTAGTTAGTAGTTAGATTTGGCGTCAGTTGTAAAGTCTAATGATCTAGCCACTTGGCAGACTTGTTGTAAAGGCTAGATGCCTATAAGTAATGTAAAATTCAATGTACGCAGGGTTGGAAAATGATATAGAAAAGGACTACTTTTGTAAATTCTGTGAAGGGACTGATATATACAGAAGCAGATTAACTTTTATGAATCTAAGATTCTTAGTGTACTTCAGTGAGCTTTATCTTTTATCTTTGATATGTTTTACTTCCATAGTATTAACGCTTATTACTCAGAATTCATGGGGGAACATGCTCTGATTTCCTTTAAGTGTTAAACAATGGTGAATTGAGTTCTTGGGTCCTATCTTTGGATGTTTTTCTTCAATGTTTTAATACTTATTACTCAGAATTCATGGTTATTCATGCTCTGATTTCATTTTAGTATTAAACTTTGATGAATCACTTTTAATACTTTCCTTTTGAATTTCTTGATGTATCATTACTCAGAATTCATGCCCACATGCTCTGAATTCTATGAACTTCAAGTTATTGAGACTTTCCTGAATGTGTTACTCTTTCATTGAAGTATATACAAGCCTCAATTTTATAAGAAGAGCTATTGGTTATCTTTATCTCTATCACTGACTCCATAGCCCAATGGTAGAAAGTCTTCATCTTTCAACCTATAAATATATAAAATCACAAACCATAGAGTTAGCCATCTATCTATATCTTTAATCAATATCATTAACCCTTGAGAGAGCCGTCTCAGGCTGAGGAGGCTAAGCCTCCTCTAAAAGATTGGTTTGAAATAGTTACACTGATATTGACTTGATGAGCAGCCTATCAGGGTCTTATTTTGGTGATAACAGGCACTTTTACCCTTCCACCTCCACATGTTCATTCAATCAATATGATCTTGGATTCCATGGATCCTTGGTTTATCCCTTCTAACGATCAAATTGACTCATTTGGCGATTCTATGCCTTTAATTCCATTGGAGATAAGTTATCAAGAAATTTTTTAGCTTCGATGGCCACTTCAAAAAGTCATTCTATCTTAAGTATGAACCTGGCTACTTATGTGCCATCCCCTTGGCTTGGTTCTTGGGATTCTCTGAATTCCTTGAACGAGACTTTCCCCACTGATGAGATTATTGTGGAAGTCATGTCTCTGGAGGAAGTTCCATGGAACGGTCTACATCATTGTTCTTCCTTTCTCCCTCACCTTGACTAGATGCCTTCCTTTCCTGAAGCGTCTGTTTCTCATCCTTTTATGCCTTCATTTCAAACACCTGTTTGGGTACATGAAATTTTGTCAGAGGGTAATATGGGAAACATCATTGCTACGATGCCTATTGACATTTCCATTAAACCGGGAATTGTCGAGAACATCCATATAGGGGTTTCTTGTTCTCTAGATGAGATCAAGATCTATACTCATCTTTTTAAAGAATTCTAAGATGTTTTCACTTGGTCATATGAGGAGATGCCTGGTATTGATCCAGCCATAGTGGTGCATGAGATCCCAACATATCCTGGTGCTAAGCCTGTTCGACAACAGCTTCACCCTATGCACCCTCGCAAGGCTGCTGCTATCAAAGCAGAAGTAGAAAAGCTTTTGAAAGCAGGTTTCATTTATCCTATTCCATTGATGGATTGGGTATCTAATATCGTCCCTCTTGCCAAAAAGCAAGGCACGATGTGGGTTGGTGTTGATTACCCTGATATCAATCGTGCGTGTCCTAAAGACAATTATCATACTCCCTTTATTAACCAGATCATCGACAAATGCGCAGGGAGTGAGATTTTTTCTTTCATGAATGGATTCTCTGGCTATAACCAGATTAACATTTCACCTACCGGTCAACATAAAATAGCCTTTATCTATCATTGGGGTACCTTCACTTACAAAAATCTTCCTTTTGGTCTGAAGAATGTTGGTGCCACTTTTCAGCGAGCAATGTCCTATGCATTCCATGACATTCGACATATTGTTTAGCCATACCTAGACGACTTGCTTACTCATTCGCCTAAACGTCATGAACATTCAGATCACTTGAGAGCTATCGTTTTACGATGTTGACATTATAATATCTGTCTCAATCCACACAAGTGTGTGTTTTATGTCGATTCTGACCGGCTCTTAGGTTTTTTCGTGTCTCATGAAGGGATCATAATTGTTACTTTGAAATTTTAGGCCATAGTCAATATACCCCCTACAACATCGTTGTTGCAATTATGGAGCTTGCAGGGAAAAGTTAAGTCCCTCCGTCGATTTGTCCCGAATTACGTCAAACTTGCCAAAGGTTATACTCGCTTACTTAAGAAGGGGATCCATTTTATTTGGGATGAATTTGCTCAAGAATCCTTCGATGCTTTAAAGAAAGCCCTGGTTATTGATCCTTTACTTCATCCCCCCAATTACCGCCATGACTATTTTCTGTACTTGGATGAAACTGATAACAACATTGCTATGGTGTTAGTTCAGGATGGCGATGATGGAAACGAGCACGTGGTATATTATCTAAGCCAGAATCTTCTTGATACTGAGTCTCATTATGCTCATGTTGAGAAGCTTGCTTTGGCGGCGGTTCATGTCGTCCAAAGATTTCGACACTATATCCTTTTAAGTAAAACCACTGTAATTTTTTATTCTAACCCCATGAAATATATACTGACTCATATGTTACTAGGGGTAAATAAAAGAAATCACTCGTCTTTGCTGAGTTAGTCTATGCTCTTCTGTCTGCAAGCACCCTAACTGATTTTACTGAGCAGATTGGCGAGTGTCAGTATTCCAGCAAGAATTTTGCAACTCTTGGGCTACCAGCTTTACTTTATCAACCCGGGTTCCGTACAAACTTGGAGGTGACAGTGTTGTATACACGATAAAAGTAATGGTTATGCCTGTTGTCTCTGTTCAGCTGGCAAGAGACCACTGGGGTTTTCAAGCCAAACTTCTATGGAGTGAGAAGAAGCTTGATTTCTTGATGGAAGAAAGGTAAATCTACTCTAAGAGATAGCTACTCTACTGCAATAATGGAGAAGACCGAAATTCAATGCTAAATCACACCATTTCCTAATTAACTGCTAAGAAACTATGCTTCGCAGAAGTGCTAAATCAACATGAACCAAATGCTACTATCTAAGTTATATAAGTAAGAAGCATCAAACATAACTAATGAGCAAGTAAAGAGATTGAACTAAATCTTTTTTTGTCTTTTTGCCTTGTCATGCAAAATCAAGTATGCAAACTAATTTCTTCTAGTGATGTGGCAGGCGAATTAAGGATGTTTGAGGATGGATGGAAGGGTTAGGAGATGGTTGGATGGTGTGGGAGACCTTTGGGAGGCTTTTGGTGATTTCCTAGAGGTTTTCCCTCAATTCGGCCTCAAAACAGGCAATTTCAAGAAAACCTACAGGATGTACTAGAAACCTACAGGATTCCCTGTAAACCTACAGGATACATCCGAGCGAAAAATGTGAGGTTTTAAGGTGATGGAGGGCTTAGTAAAGGTGGTTGATGGGTGGAATGGAGTGGGAGAAGGTATAGGATCACTCAGAAGTCAACAACAAAGATAGGAGATGGTTGGATTCGCTCAATGTGCTTGGAAGAATTTCTATGAAAAATGATGAAAACTTGTGAAGGTGATGGTGAAAACAAGGGATGGCTAAGGTGGATGGAGTGGAAGGTGGATACTGGCTATGAAGTCTTAGTATCCTCCTGAAGCACCTGCTCTTCATAAAACACATATATCTTCCGAAAAGCTATTTAAACAAGAAACATTCTCATAAACTAGGAAAGCAGAATTAATGAACTAACTGCCTACGTTATGCATGAGGAAAGTTGTTGAAAGGAATGAAAGGATGGATGAGATATACTGAAAAAATGAAGATGAAAAATATGACAATGGAGTCCTACCTTGCAAACTGACCAAATACTAATTTAAAGACAACAAACTCCAAAGCTCATAAAAGAAATAGAAATCTATGTTTTTGGGGCTGCTTAAGGGTCCCTTCCTCAAGTCATGATCCCAGAGGGAGGAAGTGAGGCCGAGAAACCTGCTGAAAAATTTATGGTGCTCCTTTTATCCCTACTAACCTGCTACTAAAGTAAGGCATAAATGGAAGAAAACTAATAAACAACCAATCCAATCTACACTACTTGCAATGGAAATGCATCTAAAAGAAAATTAACAATGAAGCTATGAAACTAAACTAAACATACATATACAAGAAAGAGGAGCCTTGGCTGCTAGGGTTGGGCCCTAACCCAAGAGCTTCAGCCCTCTGAGTTAACTCAGTGCTGGCTCAAAACAAAACTCATTCTTATTACCAAAACAGAAAATTACATCAATAAAACTTTCACAAGTCTGGAGCTCGAAAATAGCTTAGAGTTTTACAACCAAAATCCAAATCCTAATGAGGCTCTAGGCCTTTCTACTTATACAACTGAAGTCCCCAACGAATTCCTTAAAATCAGGGAGGCTCAACTCCCGAACTCGAGATAAACTAGCTCTTTGTCTCTCACTTGCTCGGCTGCCTTCTAATCCTCATGGCTTGGCTACTTGCACTCCAAGATGGTGTGATGGATGGAGGAATATTCGAATGGGGGATAAGTAAATGAGGAGGATTTACCTCCTATAATCCATCTCCCTTGTCCCATTCGAGTTTTAACCTTAGTATTTGCAAAAATTCCTTGATTTTCTCCTTCAATCTTGCATTCAATGCATATTAGTCCACTAGGCATAATATCCAACTCTAACTCATCTCATAAACAAAATATAATTAAAAAACATGTAATAACTTGTGAGAAAAGTTGGTTTGACTAAGCTAGGAGGTGAATTAAGGCCCATATAATTACCCAATGATGAGGCTCATCATCACCCCCTACTGAAAGTGTTGCTCATTCTCTGAGCAACTCAATCAATATCCATATCCTTCATAGCTCTAGTGGCCTCCCCGAGATCCCATGCCTCTGCTATGGTTTCATCTTCTTGTTCATGGAAGCCTACTTTCCTTTCTACCTCCTCCCACTACCTCCTTTCTTCTTCTTCCTTCCTTCCTTCCTTCTAGCATTCCTAAGAGTAGTGGTGGACTAAGTTTAAGGCCAATCCAATTGACTTTCAACCTTTACATAGATTGCTTGTACATGGGTGTCATGTTTAGTGCTTCTCTCAATCTTTGAGGAGAGTGGTACTCTCTTATCTTTAAGTTGTATGGAAAGGTGTTCCGTCTCCTTAGGCAAGCATGTATGCTATCATACCCTAATAGCCTGAACATGTCCTCAAAATGTGAAATTGCTTGCTCTTAGGCAGCAAGATATCTAGATGCAAGCTGAGGGTCATTTGCATCAAATTATGGGTACTGATGAGGGCCATGGGATATGATTGTTCATCTCTGATCATAGGAGGTTCAGTTTGCTCTCTTGCCAATATCTTCTTCATCTCTACAGCCCTTGACTCCTCATGGTTCATCCATGATGCCAAAGCCATCAACTATAAATCTCCTAGTTTGGCATTAGGGTCCCATACATTCATGTATGTTAAGGCCATGTTGTGCAAATAAAACTAAGCCATCTTGGCCCTATCTTCTAGTGTGCTATGATCACAAAGATCAATGAACTGCCTATAGTCCTGAAATGGCATGGTACCTCTCTATGCTAGGGTCTTGATCTGGAACTGCATCCATTGTTCCATGAGGTATATGGCATAAGATTTAGCTGGCATCCTACATTGGATTGCTTCCAAAGAGAGACTGGCCATACATGCCAATTGATTCTCTCTTTCCTACAGTTGTCCTCTCAACCATGCATTTTATGTCTCTAGTTGATTTTTCATTATGGCATCTCTGTCTTTCAAGCTACTTAGCTCTCTGACCATATCCTTGATCTTCTCCTCCATATGCCCAATGTCTTCCACCCCCTTGGATTTGTCGATTTTCATCCATCAGTGAGTTCTAGCTCTCTCCTTCTCAAGGTCGAAGAATAGTGGAATAGCAAATTTTTGAGGTATGACCCTACCTCCTTCAATAAACCTATAGTAGGAGTCAGTTGGGGGCTAGTTTCTTTTGACTCTGGGTCCTCTTCTTTAGTCTCTTGCTACTTTCCTACCTCCCTTTCCAATTTTTGTTCCTCCTTTAGGTTCAGCAGAGTATCCTGTAGGACTGCTTCTGCTTCCTATAGATTCTATTGTGTATCCTGTAGGATTTCTTTTCCCTTGGAGGAGGTTGATCTAGTCATAGGCCTTCTCACATAGGTGATAGGAGACTTAGGGGAAGGCATTTTCTCCTTTTTTTTAGGGGAGTCTTCAATCACAATGGGAATTTTGGTTGGTGTTTGGGGTTTCCCCTGCCTTATTCTTGTGCTTTTCCTTGTCCTGAAATATAAGGGGGTATGCCTTTGTCTTTTGTCTTTTTGAAAGATGGGGGTTCTAAGAGCAGTGAGGGAAGTGCTGCCTCTCTCTCAGTGGGTTCTAGAGACACCCTAGGTGACTCCTCCCTGTTTATGTCCCCTCTTTTCCATTGCTTTCTTCACCTATGTCCTTCCTTTCTTCTTCCTCTTGTAGATCCTCAACATCTTTATCAGTTTCCTCCTTAACATCCTCCTCTATTTCTTCATCATCCTCCTTCTCTTTCTCCTCTTTTTCTTCATCTTCCTTATTTCTTCTGTTTCATCTCCTTCTTCATCCATCTCATCTTCATCTCCTTCTGTTTCTTCTTCTTCCTGCTCTACTTCTTCTTCCTCTGCTTCAATCTCTTCCTCTTCCTCTTCACTGACAGTAGGACTAACATCATATGTGAGAGCTTTGATGTCTTCCTCTGCCTGCATGTCTCTAAAAACTGACCATGTTATAGGAATTCTGAGGTTTTGGAGGGCATCTTCTACAATGATTCTAATTAACCCATGGTGAGCTAACTATTGGGAATTTCCCTCTTGCACTTTGATGCTTGAGTCTATTAGTGATTGCAGTAGGAAGTATGGTATGTTGAGCCTGTGGTGAGGGGGTGTTTCTGCTCCAAATCTCAATTCTTCAAGAAGCCTAAAATGATATCCATAGACCACACTATACTTACCCTCACATGAAATGTATTTGATTAGTTTGTATCTTACTTCATTCTATGGATATGGCAGACTTGCTCTCCTTACTCCATTTTTGTCCTCAGTGGGTTCCTCACCTTCTAAAAAGAATTTCCTTTTGGCAACCTGGCTACCTCCTTTCTCTTCCTTCCTCCATGGTATTCCTAGGGGAAGTGTGGTAACGTTGCTGATGAGTTCAGTGGTGAGTTCTATGGAGAGGCCTCTTACCACAACAGTGGCATGGACTCTGGTGAGTGGAATGAGGAGAGAGAAAAATCTCAGGCCACCTCATCATCATACCCCCTAATTTTTTTGAAAAAACCCATCCAATTATGCCTTGTGAAGATTTCTAGTACCTAAGGGTGTTGTTGGATTCTCACATTGTTTGTGGTCTCCCTCTTATTAAACCCTCCTGTCATCTTGGTTGGTGAGGTTCTTAGGAGATGAGATCGTTGATACAATGCAGAAGTAAAAATTGAGATGACTGTGTGGACAATTCTCTTGCACAGTTACCAAATTCACTCAAACTAGAGGATTTTTTTTATCAATTTACTTGGAAAGAGGAATAAAATTACAGAGTCTACCTCTTCATAATTTTTGTTGTGGTCAACCCCCGATATTTCCCCTTTGAAACTCCCATCGGCTTATCCTATAGACTGTCTCTTTGTATCCTGTAGGAATTCCTGTGTAGTAAAACGATGGAGTTTTGCTTTCTGTAGGTTGCCTGGGTATGAGAGCGAGCCCCGAGAAAGTGAATGCATGAATGCATGGGGATGATGATTATTTCCTCTTATGGTCATTTGGGGTGAGGTGGTGTGCTGGCAGCAAAGGTACATTTCCATTTTTTGACCGTTGGTCCCCACTACCACCTCATCACTCCCCACTCCTCATAATCAGCTCCCCCCTTATGCATACATAGCTTTAACTACTTTTATCCTTCTCCTTCTTTGTTTTTGAGTTGACTGCTGCCATGTGTGAGAGAACACCCTGTTTTGTCTTTGTTGACTAAGCGAAGGTGGCCAAGTTAACTGGACACCTTTTCGCTTATAAACCAACTTGCTCGTAACCTTTACATTTTTTTGAATACATGATGCATATGAGAGAGCGAGCGGGATACTTACCTGTGGTGCCAATACCTTGATACAGTTGTTGAAGACCGGAGGTGCTTGTTGTGTGTATTGGTTGCATGTCATTCTTCTTCCCTTCTTGTTGCTTTCTGATGATCCCTTTATTTGTGCAGGTACATGTTGTTAAAGATGGTGGTGTTGTTGTTGCTTTAGAGCTCCTTCTGCCCTTAGATCATCATGATGGAGGCCTACTGCTATTATGATTTGTATTCTGTGGGATAGGCTACTTCAAGATGTTCTATAGCTGCTTCTCCCTCATGACTCTTAATCATACACTTTTATGGGGTTGTGAGGATGGTGACATGGATGGAGAGAGAGACTAGGAGTGTGGAGAACGAGGAATACTCAAGTGATGGTCTCTATTGCTCCCTGTTTCCCTTCTTTTCGAAGACTGTAAAAAAAAAAAAAAAAAAAAAAAAAAAAAAAAAAAAAAAAATTGAAACTGATTTTGTTTTTAAGGGTGAATGCAGGGGTGATGGAATGATGGTGAGTAAGGTATGGTGATGGAATGATGATGAAGGGGGTGTTATTTCATTGACATTCAAGGTCATTTTTTCTTTAGGGTTACTTCCTGTAGGATTTCTAGGTCACTTTGATTCCTACAGGATCATCTTGTAGGTTTTCAGGGGATCCTGTAAGTTTACAGGGATCCTGTAGAAAACATAGTCCCCTTGTAAACTGAACGAAAGTAGTGAAAAAAATGAGAGAAATGGTAGAGTGATGAATGAAAATAAGTGGAAAAATAAAATGTGAGTGAAATAGGTCTCTTGGTGATCCTCCTTTGCTCTCTGATCGTCCTTCTTGCTGACCTGCAAAAACAGAAATTTTCATGATTTTTCTCTTTTCTTTTTTCTTCCATGTTTTTTAATTTTTTTTCTTTTTTTGAAAACAACTAGGCTACCTCTGAGAGGTTTTCATCCTAGTTGTTTTCCCTGGGCGCCTCAAGAGAGGTTTTGACCCAGGATCTTTTTATTCTCATTTTTTTCTCTTTTTTTTATATTGACACTATTAGGTTGCCCCGAGAGGTTTTCAACCCGATAGTGGGACTCAGGTGCCTCATGGAGGTTTTTACCTAAGCCCTTATTTTTTCTTCTTTTTTTCTCAGTGATTTGATGAGGCAGGAGCTGAAACTTGCTCCATTATCATCATTTTTTATTGATCTCATCAATGAACTCTTGTCTTGACAAAGGTATTTTGTAAATTTTCAATCGGTGTCCATTAACAAGTAAAGGAATGGCCTCTTCATCTATGGTTCTGACCTGCACTGAACCATTATCATGGAATATTTCTACAACATAAGGTCCTAGCCATCTTGTCCTTAACTTGTCCTTGAAGTCTTTATACATAGAATCATATAACAAAGCCCGATTACCTTCTTGGAATTGCTTTTCATTGATGTCCTTATCATGCCAGATATTCCTTTGCAGTTGAATTACCACTGTATGTATGAGGGCCTGCATTCTAAACTCGTCCAAACCATTCAATTGGAGCAATCTCTCTTTTTGTGCACTACGGAGATCTAGATCTAGTTGGGTTGCCATCCTGAATGTGTTATACTCAAATTCAATAGATAGCAAGGCCTTTTTCCCATAGACCAGCTCATAGGGTGTGAATCCAGTGGTGGTCTTCCAGGTGGTGTTATAGGCCTAGGTGGCCTCAACTAGTCTATCTACCCAATCCTTCCTATTGTTGCTTACCAGTTTGGTCAAGATGCCCTCCAATGCTCTGTTGGTCACCTCCACTCTCCCATTAGCTTTTGGATAATAGGGAGTGGAGGTTCTATGCTTGATCTTGTGCTGGCTGAGCAAGTCTTCAATCATTTTGGAGGTAAACTGACTACCTTGGTCCGTGACTAGCTCTCTAGGGTACCCAAATTTGTAGAATAGATTCTCCCTTAGGAACTCAGCCACCTTCTCCTCTATTGTTGCCTTAATTGCCTTAGTTTCAGCCCACTCAGTCAAGTGGTCAGTGCATACAATGATGTATTGTTTTTTCTTGGAAGGAGGGTCAATAGGCCCAATCAAGTCCATGCCCCACTTGTCAAATGGCTCGAAAGTCACTTGAGGTTGCAAAGGAATTTCATCTCTTGGAGTAGGCCTTCCCATCCTTTGGCACCAATCACACTAACTAGTATATATTTTCACATCTTGATGAAGAGTGGGCCAATAATAACCTGCTTGTAACACTTTGAATGTTGTCCTCTTTGCTGCAAAGTGACCTCCACAAGGCCCATCATGATAGTTCAGAAGGATGTAAAAGACTTCCTCCTCGACACACCTTCTCAAGATTTGATCTTGGCCAAGTTTGAAGAGATTGCCCCCAATCCAAGTGAAGGGGGTACTCTTTCTTACTATCTTGCTCTTTTCTTTGGAGGACAAGTTCGATGGGAACTGTGTCGATACCAAATAGTTTGCTATGTCAGTAAACCATGGAGAGATAATTGAAATAGCAAATAAGTGCTTTTCCGATAACTAGTCATTAACCATTCCTTCTTCACCTGCAGGAAAATTCAATCTAGACAAAAATTTTGCAACAACATTTTTCTTACCAAGCTTATCAACAATAGTTAGATCAAATTGCTGTAATAAAAGTAACCATCTTATGATCCGAGCATTCACATCTAGTTTATTCATTAAATATTTGATTGCAGCATGGTTAGTATGCACAAGTGTTTGATAGCCTGTAATATAATGCCTAAATTTTTTCAATGAATGCACAACAACCAGGAGTTCATTTTCGGTCACTGTGTAATTTAGTTTAGTCTTTGACAGATTCTTACTGATAAAGTAGATAACATAAGGAAATTTTTCATCTATCTGACCTAGGGCTACTCCTATGGCTTTGTGTGAAGCATCATCATGAATATGAAAGGGGTGGCCCCAATTTGGGCCTCGGAGAATCGGTGCAGCAGTTAACTTGTCCTTTAGGGTATCTAAGGCCTCTTGAAAGCTTTTTGACCATATAAACTCAGATTCCTTGGCCAACAAACCAAATAAAGGAGAGGCCAACTTGCTGAAGTCCTTTATGAACCTTCGGTAGTATCCAACTAACCCTAGGAAACTTCTGACATCTCTCTGCTTTTGAGGAGGTGGGACCCTTTGGATGATAGCTATTTTGTTTGGGTCCACCTGCAATCCTTGCTGAGATATTGAATGACCTAGCACAGTCCCTATAGTCATCAAGAATTCACATTTTTCGGGACTGAGAGATAGGTTCATTTCAATGCATTTGTGCAGTACTTTGCCTAGGTTGGACAGAGCCTCTTGAAAATCACAGCCATAAGGTGTAAAATCATCCATATAAATTTCCACCGCATCATGGACTAACTCGGCGAAAATACTCAGGACTGCTCTCTGGAAAGTGGCAGGAGCATTGCATAGGCCAAAAGGAAGGACCCTATAGGCAAAAGTACCCCAAGGACAAGTGAAGGTGGTTTTATCTTGGTCTTCCGTGATAATTTGGATTTGGTTGTACCCATTGAATCCATCTAGGAAAGAGAAAAGCTTTTTCCCTGTCAGGCCATCTATCACTTGGTCAATGAAGGGTAGAGGGAAATGGTCCTTCTTTGTGGCTTTGTTCAACTCCCTGTAATCAAGACAAATTCTCCACTTGCCATTTTTCTTTGCAACTAACACCAAAGGAGAGACCCACTCATTGTCGGAGATAGGGTAAACGAATCCTGCATCTAGCAGTTTTTGTAGTTCTTCTTTGACTATATCTTTAAGAGATGGATTCATCCTCCTTTGGGGTTGTCGGATTGGATTGCAACCCTCTTTCATGTATATGTGGTGAGTACACACTAAGGGGTGTACTCCCTTCATTTCTTTGTAACTCCAAGCAAAGGATTCTAGATTTCCCTTTAGCATGTTGCATAACTTCTCTTCTTGGAGAGCAAAAAGAGATGGACTGATTTTCAAGGTTCTCTCAGGGCCGAATTCTATGGTTTTGACACGGAGGGGGTTGGAATCGGCCAAGCATAGGTCAATTGGATGATTGTTTTGGGTTTCCTTTACTACATCTTCTAAGGGAAATGTGTTGGGAGTTGGACTTTGGAGTAGGTGTTCAATCAAATCATCCTCGTCCTATTGTCCTCCTCCCATGGTTGCTTCTAAAGTATAAAGTTGGGTGGAATAAAATTCATCTTCTTCCTCCTCCTCCAACCATAAAGGTAAATCATGCTCTAGAGATGGCTGAGCAGGAGGGTATAGGACTAACTGCTTGGACATATGCCCATTCTTGATGGTCATATTCCCAACTCTACAGCTAATGTAAGCATCGACAGTGGCCAACCATGGTCTCCCAAGGATGAGAGGGTAACCAGTAAGCTTAGCCTTAGGCTGGAGAACTAGGAAATCTACAGGGTACTCCCAAGAGTCAATGGAGACCATCACATCCTCCACAATCCCCTCAGGGGTTACTGTGGAGTGGTCTACAAGTTGCATAACTGTTGTGGTCTTCCTCAATGAACCTTGGAGGTTGAGCTTGAGCATGGTGTCCTTGGTCATCACATTAATGGTAGCCCCAAGATCGGTCAAAGTGTGTAGGACAATGGTGCCATTGATGTTCACATCTACTACAGGGCTTCCAGGGTCCAAATATTTTGGACAGATTACCTGCCCCAGCATTAAGTCGGAAAACTGTCCAATGACATTAATGGTAGGGGCATCCCTTCTTCGCCTCCTTGGATGCTTGAAGCACTTCTCCTTAATCAACTTATTGTAAATAGGAACATCTTTTATTGCTTGGAGAAGTGGAATCTTTACACATAGATTTTTTAATTCTCCCAGAAGTTTAGTCTCTTATGGGGTAAGCTGGAGTGGTTGGGTTAATCTCTCAAGAAAGGGTGAATTCACTTTAAGAATGCTTTCCTCTCTTCCTTCCTCAACCTCCCTAGGTGGAGGTGGAGGTGGAGGTTGGTTATCCACGAGAACTCTCCCAGATCTCAGGTTAATCTCCTGGATTTTCACAGGATAAGCTAGATATCATGTCTCTCCACTGTATACTTCCTGAGTGTGTCAGTTGTTCGCGTTTAGATTTGGCTGGGTAGGCATCTGGGGTTTCTTGGGTGGAGAAGAGTGTAGCAGTTGTGGTTGGGTAGGTGGTGGAGGTAATAAGGCTATAGAATTGTTGTATTGGTGCGTCCACCCATAGGGCAGTGCATTCCATTGAGGTTGTGGCAGAGCATATGGTTCAAATGACTGGTTGGCTAGATGGGAGTGATATTGAGATGCAAAGGACCAAGGAGGGGGTGTAGACCAGGAAGGATGAGCAGGGGGTCCCCAAGAAGGTATGGTTGCGGTTTGGTTGGGGTTGTAATACGCATGGGACAACCCTTGCATGCCCTGCTGGTATGGTCTAGGCCCATGAGGTCTCCTCTGGTTTATGTAGCAGAGCTGCTTAGTGACCCCTTTAGCTCCTTGATATATAGATTTGAGTCCAGGAAAAGAAGGGCACTTGTCTGTGGAGTGGTTTTCTTCACAGACTAAGAAAATATCAATAGAATTTAATGGACATTCATTCCTTGGATGCCTCCTGGTGCATCTAGGACAAAAAATGGCTAAGGCTCTCTCTGCTTCCCCCTGCTTTCTCTTAATGTGCATAATGTCCATTTACAAGGCAAGGGTTTGCAACATCTCACTTTTGAAATCTTCCAGCATGTTTCCAATTTCACCCTTGATGGATGAGTTGGAAGAGGATGTACTGACCATAGGTTGACTACCCCTACCCTTTTTCCTAGCTGCCCTAGAATGGTTTCTAAAGACATTCTTGATATCCTCATAGGGTAATTGGTAGATATCTTCTCCTGCTAACAAGTGTATGGTATCCAGAAGATCTTCCCTTACTCCCCTAAGTAGGACCAGCTTTAGTGACTCAGGGTCAAGTGTGCACCTGGCCCTTTTGTAATTAAGCTAGAATCTTTCTTCGTAATCCTCTAGGGATTCATCATTGCCTATGGTCATCCTGAAAATTTCCTCTTTAGTGTCCTTTGACCGAAAGTAGTCTCGATATTTTTTGTTAAAGGCTTGCTACATCTGAGCCCAAGTTGTGATGCTATCCCCAGGTAAACCCATGAACCAACGCAATGCTGCATCCTTGAGGGTAGATGGAAATAGTTTTAACTTCTTCTCATCGTCTGTACAGTCATAGGTTCGGCATATAACAACAAAATCAAATAGGAAAATGTCGGGGTCTTCTCTGGTCAAGCCATGGAAATGAGGTAGAGCAGAGGGGCTTATATTTTTCATCTTAGTGTCACCATTGGTTTCCCTGATGGGGAAGGAACCCTCAACTCTCTCTCTATTCCCTCTGTCATTTATGTTTTCAGCGATTGGCTCAGTAGGAATGGGTTCTTCTTCTTCTTCTTCCCTTGTAGGTTATTCAAATACGTCAAGTTGCTCACCTAAGGGTTCCTCCAATTCACAGCCACTTAAGAAGAGGGAAGGTTGGTTGTTTGATGCAGTGGGGGTATTTGGCAAAAATTTCCCTAAGTTATCCCTATTCCTACGAGGCATGAAAGTAAATGTTTTTGGTTTGGTTTTGTGTTTTTTTTTTTCAAACTTGGAAAGTACTTCGCAGAATTGAAATTGTTGATTGAATGAAAACTATTGAATGAATGAAAAGGCTACTTGCTATATTGAAATATTGCTTGCAAAATGGAAAGGAAAGTAGAAAATGGAAAATGGAAAAAAAAGGAAACAACTAAATTACTTTTGCAGAAATAAACTAATGGCAGAATATTGGAGACAAGAAATAGAAGAAAAGAAAGAAGTAATCACATTTTACTCAGACACCTCCCAACAACAGTGCCAAAAAGTGGCGAGCACCAGTATTGCAACAAAAATGCAACAACTCCTAGGCTACCAGCTTTACTTTATCAACCCTGGGTTCGTACAAACTTGGAGGTGACAATGTTGTATACACAAGTAAAAGTGATGGTTCTGCCTGTTGTCACTGTTCAGCTGGTGAGAGACCACTGGGGTTTTCAAGCCAGACTTCTATGGAGTCAGAAGAAGCTTGATTTCTTGATGGAAGAAAGGTAAATATACTCTAAGAGAGAGCTACTCTACTGCAATAATGGAGAAGACCAAAATTCAATGCTAAATCACACCATTTCCTAATTAACTGCTAAGAAACTATGCTTTGCAGAAGTGCTAAATCAACATGAACCAAATGCTACTATCTAATTTATAGAAATAATAACCATCAAACATCACTAATGTGCAAGTAAAGAGACTAAACTAAATATGTTTTTGTCTTGTCATGCAAAATCAAGTATGCAAACTAATTTCTTCTAGTGATGTGGCAAGTGAATTAAGGATGTTTGAGGATGGCTGGAAGGGTTAGGAGATGGTTGGATGGTGTGGAAGACCTTTGGGAGGCTTTTGGTGAATTCCTAGAGGTTTTCCCTCAATTCATCCTCAAAACAGGCCATTTCAGAAAAACCTACAAGATGTACTAGAAACCTACGGGATTCCCTGTAAACCTATAGGATACAGTCGAGAGAAAAATGTGAGGTGTTGGAGGTGATGGGGGGCTTAGGAAAGGTGGTTGATGGGTGAAATGGAGTGGGAGAAGGTCTAGTATCACTCAGAAGTCAACAACAAAGATAGGAGATGGTTGGATTTGCTTAATGTGCTTGGAAGAATTTCTATGAAAAATGATGAAAACTAGTGAAGGTGATGGTGAAAACAAAGGATGGCTAAGGTGGATGGAGTGGAAGGTGGCTACTGGCTATGAAGTCTTAGCCTCCTCCTGAAGCACCTGCTCTTCATAAAACATGTATATCTTCCAAAAATCTATGTAAACAAGAAACATTCTCATAAACTAGGAAAGCAGAATTAATGAACTAACTGCCTACATTATGCATGGGGAAAGTTGTTGAAAGGAATGAAAGCATGGATGAGATCTGCTGCAAAAATGAAGATGAAAAATATGACAATGGAGTCCTACCTTGCAAACTGACCAAATACTAATTTAAAGACAGAAAACTCCAAAGCTCATAAAAGAAATAGAAATTTGTGTTTTGGGGGCCGCTTAAGGGTCCCTTCCTGAAGTCATGATCCCAGAGGGAGGAAGTGAGGCCGAGACACCTACTGACCATAAATCATATTCCATAGCCATATCGCATCCACCCCTCATCGCAAGTTCCACTAAAGCACCAACCCTCCGCCATTGCGATCCCCGATTGCAATGGGCCCGGACCCGATGCAGATATATATTATATTTCATGCCATATCACATCTGGCCCAATCGCAAATTCCTAGCTAACAATAGACCCAAAGCAATATATACCATAATTTATTGCCATTTCGCATCTGCCCTTCATCACAAGTCCTACTAATAGCAATACCCTCTGCTGATGCGATCTCCGATATGCGATTTGAACCTGGACCCGACGGTGTTTATCTGCCCACATTGCTATATTGTTTTTTTTTTAATGATTTTAACGAAGAAATAACTAAACCTCCATTTTAACCGCTAATCTGGGTTTTAAGCCATAATACAGCCATTTCCGCCATTTTTTATCATTTGTACCTTCCGTACTCCTTCTTCACTCCAACACCGTTTGATCTAAGGCATTCAGACCCAACGGCCCTTGGTAAATTTCGGGTTGACTCTTTGTACGAGCATTACCCACCCGAAAAGCGGTATTTCACTGTTCCCTTTGCTACATGTCAGGCTCAGATCGTTTTGGGTAACCTCTCCCCAAAACCACTCGTGCCTTATAAGCGGTGCGATGAAAACTACCTTCTACAAAATGACAAAATGGTTACTATTCACTATCGTGCCATATTTCAAAGGAAAACTGTTTTTCCTGTTTAAACGCCAAATGACCATTTTGCTCTGTTTTTGCCTGTTTTACACAGCGAACCCTCCATAAGCCTCTACGACCAAAAAACCATCATTTTACCTTCAGATACGCCCCGAACTCCTTCCAATAGCCTTTAAAGCTCAATAAAGCCATTCATGACCGTCTCTGTCACCTTGTTTTTCTTAAATGATTTTTGTGTTTTGCAGGTGAAGACTGTTGTTCCAGGTTTACAAAGAAAAAGCATGTGTATAGTTGGAGGACAAATATGAAGACCATATCAAATTGCTTCACCCTGTAACATAAAATCCAAAGCGATTTACTGTTGAAAAACACAGTAAAAATCTGAAATCCACAGTAAGGATAAAAGGATCACAGTAAAGGTTACTCAGTAGGGTGAAAGCATATTAAACAGAGTTTAAAGAGTATCAGGTAAAGATTAAATGAAGGAATCAGCCAGAGTAAAAGATACAAACAATCGATCAGCATAAAGGGCAAAATATCAGACAAACAAAGCCAGCACAACCTGAATAAAAGGGGACAGCAAGAAGCAGTTCAATAGCTGCCCCTATCTTCTTGCATGAAGATCTTTTCCTTTCCTAGAATAAATCTTAATCAGTTTTAGGATATTTCTTAAGTTTATTATTGTATAAATAACTCTCTTCTCGAGATGTTATGGGTTCAGAGTTCAAGATTCATAGTTCATTGCTTGTAAAGTCTTGACTGTTAATACTACTTTGAACCTAGAAGTCACCTTTGAAGGAAGCTTTTGCAAACACTTGATGTACTCAATCTTTCTGGAACCTTAATACAAAACAGAGGATTCTGAATTTGGTTTTACACAGTTTTGTGCTATCCTATAAGTCTTTCCAGTTATCAATCATTGTTTTTTTCTTCATATACTTATGACTTATAAAGATATCTAGCTAGGAATAATTGTGTCTCAATTATTTCCTATAAGCTCCTGAAGTGATCATCTATTAAGAGACTGAATTAATGAACCATTTGTTTAGCTAATCCCCTCTAATCAATAAATCATCAGCATCTTGTGTAAGCATTGAGTATACTACCTTGAACCTTTGGAACATAGTTTAGAAGGTTTTCCAACTTATGGTTGTTCTGTTTTACAGTCTGGAAACTGTGCTAATCATATTTGTGTTGTCTTCTACTCACCACTATTTTTGATCTATATCACTGTGTAATGCTTTATAGCAGCCCTTTGCTGAAGTATTAATATAACCCAAAGGATTAATTACTTCAATTCTACATCTGTCTTCATTCATTGGTCTTCAAAAATTAAAACCAAAAACCCCCAAAACAATTATTTTAGATGCTCTGGCATTGGGAGCTGACCTACTACTATCTCAGAGGTACAACATCAGACTGGCGCCATTGCCAGGGATTCGAATTTCATTTAAGTTTCCCTTGGGACAACGATACTCATTCATTCTTTCCTTTAAAGGTGATTAAAGGTTTGGAAAGGTTAAAATTGTTCACCTAGGCAACTCCACACTCCTAAGCTGGCACCTTATAAACATACTAGATCTCGTTCAGAAGCCGACATAGTTAAACCTCTGTCGGATGTTGAAAGGCTTCTGAGAAAAGCCAGTTCTAAAAGGGGACACCAACCATCTTCTTCTTCCTCTTTAGTCCTACAGTCTGAAGAATTAGAATCATTTGACCCCTATAGTAATATTCCAGCTGATCCTGATTACTCCCATTTATCACCTAGAATTGTTGAACTTCTAGATAAAGGAGTTGATTTTAAGTCAGCCTACCTTATCCATTCATTAGAATCTCATCCAATACCCACACTACCATTAGGGTCACCTAAAACTGAATCTGATTTGGGTGTCAATCTACCAGAATATAAACCCACAGATTTCATATCCCCTACCACCTATCATTTTCCTTCCATTTTTGACCGACCTGAAGCTTCTTCTTCTAAACAATCTGAGGAGACCTTTTCTATATATTCTAATCCTCTCTTTGAAACAAAAGAAGGTATTCCTTTACAGGTCCCAAAGTTAGTTCTTAGGACACCTTTGAATTCTTTCAGGAGATCTCCTCCTTCATCTCCTCCTTCACCTCCAACTAGTCCATCAACCCCTCAATCACCATCTTCTTCCTCTACTTCTTCTTCATCTTCTACATCCACACAAATACCTCATACTCCACCTGGACAACCTCATATACCTCAACAACCTCATATACATCAAGCACCTCATACACCACCTGTTATCATGGCTTTCAGACCTATTGTACAAGCTAGATGTGCTGCCTTAGTCTTACCTAATAACCTTGATGCATTCCTAGCTAGATACTTGAAATACCTTCCAAAGTACAATGGAGAAATTGGTCCCTCAACTGAAGACCATCTTCAAGCTTTCCTAGACTTTGCAGATAACATGAATATTGAACAAGAAAATGTTTACATGAGATTGTTTGTACAGTCACTTGAAGGAAATGTGAGGATTTGGTTTAGGTAGTTACCAACAACTACCATTAGAAATTAGGAAGAGCTTTCAAACATATTTAAAAATCAATGGGGTGTGAAAAAGGATCCTCTTTATTTCCTCACAGAATTTGAAGAGCTTAAAAGGAACTTCGGTGAACCAATATCAGATTTTATCAAAAGATTCAATAAACTCTATCACAAAATGCCTGTTGATTGTAAGCCCCCTATAGCAGCAGCTAAGTCTAGATTTTCTAAAGCTTTTGATGATGACTTTGTTGTTATGCTACGAGAGAGAACTTTAAGAACTCTTGAAGATATGAAAACAAATGCTATAGAAGTAGAAGCAAATAAGGCCACCTCAACTTCTTTAAAACTTAAGGAAGAAAAGGCCCAAAGAAAACTCAAATATGTTCAAGAAGCCTCTAGTTCATCTAAGACTAAATCAGAATACTCAAAAATAGATGAAATAACATCTCTTCTTAGAAACCTATCAAATAGGATTTCAAAGATTGAGACTCAACCTAGAACAATACAACAAACAATTACTAAACCCCAAAATCAAAATCAAGGTCAGTATAAAAGAAATCCACCACTACAAATTCTTCAGAGACCCAGCAATGATCAACAGGTTCCTACTCCTCTATCGATAGATGACCAACAACCTCATGATAATACTATGACAATTACTGAAGATATTAATAGTATGAATTCTTCTTCCAATCAAATAGCCATCATTCCTCTCTCACAACAGAATCAGGTTCAAGAAGAGCAGGAAGCCTCACAGGTCTCTAAATATCATGCTTTCTCTGAATTTTTAATTGCAGAATTAAACAAGAGGTATGATCTTAGGACTAGGCCTAGTCCTGGGAGACCTCCAAAGGAAAATCCAGTAATTGAACCACGTGCCAAAACTGCTGAAGCTCAAACAACTCTTATTCAGCCCTTAGATCAGTCAATTGAAAATACCCAAGCTGGTAAAAACATTTTGACTGTATTTAATGTTGAAAAAGAATTAGAAAGG
Source organism: Pinus tabuliformis (assembly GCA_031772625.1). Lineage (NCBI taxonomy): Eukaryota > Viridiplantae > Streptophyta > Pinopsida > Pinales > Pinaceae > Pinus > Pinus tabuliformis. Next base: position 1,279,192,921 of record CM062819.1, read on the forward strand.
GTTAAGATCCCTATTCCACTTTCAGAACTTTCTAAAAACCCTGGTTACAAAAGCCAAGTCTCAAAATGGATACAAAATACCTCGGTTGATGCTGAAGGTGATGTCATAAGTCTGCAAGATGAAAAAACAGCAGTAGTTTTTGGCCCTAGTTCAGACATGATAGATGAGATAGTGCCTCCTTTCTATGTAACTCTTAAAAAAAAATGACTCCATGTTGTATAATTGTATGCTTGATTCAGGAGCATCACACAACCTTATGCCAAAATCCATCATGGATCATTTGAAACTCGACATAACTAGATCCTACCATGACCTGTACACCTTTGATTCTAAGAAGGTGCCCTGTTTGGGATTGATCAAGGATCTAGTTGTTACCCTTGCCCAAATTCCAGTGAAAAGTGTAGTACTTGACAGTGTTGTCATAGATATCCCTCCCAAGTTTGGAATGCTCCTTTCTAGGTCATGTTGTGCCAAATTAGGGGGAACTCTGCAGATGGATATGTCATATGCTACTATTCCCGTTTATGGAGGAGAGCAATTAAGATTATATAGAGAGGTAAGATTTATACATACTGTTTGTAAGACTGACCAACCAAGGAACCATCCAATTTATGTAGTAGATCAAGAATTTGGTTGTTTTCAACTCACTTCAAACCAACATAAAACTCAAGTCAAAATTGAAGAGGTAGTTGAAAGACCTGAACCAAACCAAACTGATATTTGGAAGTTTTTCTTTGATGGCTCTTGCACGAAAGATAGGGCAGGAGCTGGAGTAGTTTTAATCTCAGCTGAAAAAAAAAATATAACACAATCATGTAAATTAGATTTTGAAGTTACCAATAATGTTGCTGAATATGAAGCTTTCCTTTTAGGTTTGCAATTAGCTAAAATCTTAAAAGTTCAAAACTTAAGTGTTTTTATTGATTCAGAGCTTATTGTTAAGAAAGTAAGAAATTCTTGCGAGACCAAGTACCCTAGACTTAGGTCTTACTGAAATGTAGTATGGGATTCAGTTGAAAACTTCTTTGATGCTTTTAATTTGACTCATATTCCCAGAGATCAGAACATTCATGTAGATGCCTTAGCTGTCTCTGCCAGTTCTTTTAAAATTCCTGATCATACTGATGTACTCTATCAGATCCAAGTCAAATATAGGCCATCTATCCCAGATAATCTGAAACATTGGCAAATATTTGAAGATGATGAACAGTTGAAATCATTTCTGTAGGTAATAGATGATTTTTCATTTCTACAAATTGATGAAGATAGAACTGAAATGAATGAAAATACAGATGGAAATGATACTTCAGATTTTAAAACCCAAAATGCAAATCATGACATTATTCAATTATCAAATAATTTTATTCCAAAAGGACTCATTCCTTTAGAAAGATTGTTTGATCAAAATGATGTCCTCCGAAACCCTCAGTCCATTTCTTCAGAAGATGACATAGAAGAGATTAACATTGGAACTAATGAAGATATCAAAAACATCAAATTATGTGCATCTCTAGACCCTGAGATCAAAGCTCAATATCTTAAGTTACTGCAAAATTATAAGGATGTTTTTGCTTGGACTTATGCTGATCTAAAGACCTATGATACTTCATTAATACAACATAAGATTCCTTTGAAGCCAGAAGCAAAACCTTATCAACATATGCTTAGAAGGATAAATCTAGCCCTTCTACCAACTATAGAAAGGGAGATTAAGAAAATGTTAAATGCTCAGATCATCCTCGCTCTTAGATATTCTAATTGGGTTGCAAATCTAGTTCCTGTTAGAAAGAAAAATGGAGAAATAAGACTCTGTGTGGATTTTAGAAATCTGAATAAGGCATCATTAAAAGATAATTATCCTTTGCCCAAAATGGATCAGTTACTTCAAATGGTTTCAGGAGCAAAAAGACTTTTTATGCTTGATGGTTTTTCAAGTTACAACCAGGTAAATGTTGATACAACATACAGAGAGAAGACAGCCTTTACTACACCCTGGGGTACATTCATGTACACTAGGATGCCATTTGGCTTTACCAATGCTGGAGAAACATTTCAGAGAGATATGGACATAGCTTTCATGGGTCAGGTAAACAAATTTGTATTTATTTATCTTGATGACATAACTGTTTTTTCTAAATCTGATCAGAAACATCTAAAGCACTTGATGAAGGATTTTGACAGGTGTAGAAAATTTGGAATATCATTGAACCCTAAGAAGTCCTTGTTTGCTGTCAAAGAAGGAAAACTATTGGGCCATATTATTTCAAAGGAGGGAGTAGTAATTGATCCCAAACGAGTATCTACCATTGAAACATTGACCTTACCTAGAAACAAGAAGGAGATTCAAGCTTTTCTAGGCAAGATTAATTTTCTAAGGAGATTTATTCCAAATTATGCAGAGATTGTAAAGGATATAAATAACATGCTCTGAAAGGACCATGAAGTCAAATGGACTCCTACTTCTAGACATGCATTTGAACAAATAAAAAAGGCTATCTCTGAAGCTCCCACCTTAGCCAGCCCTGATTATACTAAGCCATTTAGTATTTTCTCTTTTGCCTCTGAAACAACCCTTGCTGTTGTTCTATTACAGAAAAATGAAGATTCCCATGACCAACCAATAGCCTTTTTCAGTAAGGTCATGAGAGATGCTGAGCTTAAGTATGACACCATTGAGAAGTAAGCCTATGCCCTCATTCAAGCACTGAAGTCATTCAGGATGTATGTCTTACATTCACCTATTATTGCTTATGTCCCTAATAGTGATGTGAATATTGTCCTAACCCAATCATACATTGTTGGGAAAAGAGGTAGATGGATCACTCAAATTCTGGAGTTTGATCTAACTACCAAGACTACCAAGTTAGTAAAAGGTCAAGGATTAGCCAAGCTTCTAGCTGAATCCAACTGCAAAGTTCTCGGAATCAATTCTGTTTTAAAAATACAAGGGAAGAATACACAAGAACCTTTTGGCCTTGCAGAAGGGGAGAATCCACAAGAACCTTCCCTTCATTCTGAAGGGGAGAATCCACAAGAACCTCCGCCTTCAAAGCAGATCAGTCCTATACACATTGATGAAAAATTCTTGTTGTGAAACTAGTATCAAGATATTGTAAATTTCTTGATTCATTTTGAGTGTCCAACATCGTCTCCAAAACCCAATGTAAAACTCTTAAGTTAAAATCAGTCAAGTACTGCATTATAAACGCTAATTTATACTGGAAAGATCCACTAAATATTTTGTTATTATGTTTAACAGAATCAGAAACTGAAGGAATCATTGATCAGTTTCATACAAGATTTTGTGGGGGACATTATGCTTGGAGAGCAACAGCATACAAGATTCTGAGGGGAGGATTTTATTGGCCCACATTGTTCTTACAAGTAGGGGCAAAAGTCAGAGGTTGTGTTCCTTGCTGGTAAACAAAAATTAGCAGCTCTTCCACTCATTCCATCAATAGTTTCAAAACCTTTTTCTCAATGGGGATTAGATTTTGTTGGAGAGATTCACCCCACTTCAAGTAATCAGCATAGATGGATCCTCACTGCAACAGACTACTTTACTAAATGGGTGGAAGCAATTCTAGTCAGAAATGCTACTGATGCAGTAGTAATTAAGTTTATTGAGGAGAATATCTTATCTAGATTTGGTTGCCCAACTCAAATTGTCACTGATAATGCAACAGCCTTTTCTAGTGTTAAATTGATTGACTTTTGCCAGAAATATTAGATTCTGTTACATCATTCAACTCCATACTACCCTCAAGGTAATGGCCTTACAGAATCATCCAACAAAAGTCTGGTAAAGGTAATCAAAAAGACTCTAGCTGATCATAAGAAGAGTTGGGATTCACATTTGATTTATGCAGTATGGGCAAACAGAATTACTCCAAAGAGATCAACTGGCAAATCTCCATTTCAGTTAGTCTATGGGAAAGATGCAATTTTCCCTACCAATTTGGCTTTCCCTATTTTAAAATTCCTGCAGGATTCAACAGATGAACCTGATGATTTTTCAAGAAGAATAAATCAGATTATTGAACTTAATGAAAACAGAGATGAAGTTCAATGCAAATTGAATAAATATCAGAACAAAATGAAGACCCTATTTGATAGAAAAGCCAGGAAAAGGGACTTTAAGGAAGGTGATCTAGTTCTAAGATGGGATGCCAGGAGAGAAGAGAAAGGAAAGCATGGAAAATTTGACAATCTATGGTTTGGACCTTTAGCAATTGCTAAAGTTGAGGGTAACAACACTTTTGTGCTGCAGCATCTTGAGGGGCTATATTCCACTTATCCTGTAAATGGAAGGTTTCTCAAACATTACATTTAGTACTAAGAAGTTGAAATAGCTTTCATTGTAAATACTCTAGTTTTCTTTACTTTTCAAGATGTCAGTGTCATTTTCTTACAGCAAGGACCCCATAGCCCGAGGAGAAGGCACATGGATCTGTAGGTTCTCTGCATTCTACAGGAGAAAGCAGTCCCCAAATGGAGCCAATGTTGTAGCATTTTTTTGGTTTTGATAAGATAGAATATTTGAAAAAATGTTAAGTTAGGATATGGACATAACAGTAGTAAATAAAATGTTAGTAAAAGAAAATATCTTGATAATAATGTCCATATCAAAGAAAATGTTAGGTTAGATGTGCTAAAAAATCAAGACAAAAAGAAAATGTTAGAAAGAAAAGAAAACAAATAAACTCTAAAAGTGAGCAAGTCTAAATGCCACTACTCTTTTTCTGCAAAATAATGGTTGTGTGTAGCTTGTCTTAAATGCCACAACCCATGACAATCAAATAGTTTAATCTTGACTGCTTCATGCTTTAAATTTGATGTTATTGTTAGAGAATAAAAATATCTAGCCAAACTGTTTAATCTTGGCAAATCAGTGGTTAGGTAGAGAATAATAAGGTGCTCATCAGTTTAATCTAAGCCCTTGGAGGTTATAAGGGTAGATTTAGATAGTTTTCTTTTGTAAAAATAAGAAGAAAGGAAAATGGTTTGCTAGCTTAAATGCACCCATTAAGTGAAGAAAAAATCATAGGATAAGAAAAGGGTAAGTAGAAGAAGGTTGCAGAATGTTTGATGGTTCATTGGAAAAAGGGTACATTATCATCTTTTACCATATGTTTCTATGTCCATGATTCAATTACACAAAGCAAATGAAGGACTACTTTACTAATTTCATCCCCATTCATTCCTATATTTACTAATTTCCCCTTTCCCCACCTTCATACATTCAAAATCATTCATTTTCTATAAAAATCCCTTTTCCTAAGGTCAAAACCCTTTTTACCTAGGAAAAGTAAAAATCCCATGTAAAATCCCTTTTACATGAAAAACCCACAAAAATATGTTTTACCCTAAGTATTATGCATATATGAAAATCAAATAACTCATTAAAAAGCATAATACTCAGTGAATTTCCATTTTCCACCTATAATTCCCCCTTTACGCATACATTTACCCTTTTCCACTCAAAATTCCACATTAATACTAACTTAATGTATTAAAACCCCTAAAATTCCCTTTCCCATATATATTAGCTCCTTTAATTAAATAACCCGAAACCCTTAGTTTTGTTATAAAACTATGTATTTTATAAAAAACATCGCATCGGCGGGATCGCAAGTCTTTCATATAAATAACCCTCCACCATTGTGAAATGTGATTGCGATGGGCCCAGACCCAACGTGGATATAAATCATATTCCATAGCCATATCGCATCCGCCCCTCATCGCAAGTTCCACTAAAGCACCAACCCTCTGCCATTGCGATCCCCGATTGCGATGGGCCTGAACCCGATGCGGATATATATTATATTTCATGCCATATTGCATCTGCCCCCATCACAAAGTCCCAGCTATAACATATATCCTCCGCATTGCGATATGCGATGCGCGATGGACCCGAAGCAATATATACCATAATTTATCGCCATTTCGCATCCGCCCTTCATCGCAAGTCCCGCTAATAGCAATACCCTCTGCCGATGCGATCTCCGATATGCGATTTGAACCTGGACCTGACAGCGTTTATCCGCCCACATTTATAAAATCTCAAATCCGCTATATGCGTTTTGCAAAGTTTTTCTTCGTTAAATTGTTTTTTATGATTTTAACGAAGAAATAACTAAACCTTTGTTTTAACCGCTAATCTGGGTTTTAAGCCATAATACAACCATTTCCGCCATTTTTATCATTCATACCCTCTGTACTCCTTCTTCACTCCACCACTATCCGATCTAAGGCGTTCAGATCCAACGGCCCTCGGCAAATTTCGAGTTGACTCTCTGTACGGGCATTACCCACCCGAAAAGCGGTATTCCATTGTTCCCTTTGCTACGTGTCAGGCTCAGATCATTTCGAGTGACCTCTCCCCAAAACCACCCGTGCCTTATAAGCGGTGCGATGAAAACCACCTTCCGCAAAACGACAAAATGGTTACTATTCACTATCGTGCCATATTTCAAAGGAAAACTGTTTTTCCCGTTTAAACGCCAAATGACCATTTTGCTCTGTTTTTTCCTGTTTTACACAGCGAACCCTCCATAAGCCTCTGCGACCAAAAAACCATCATTTTACCTTCAGATACACCCTAGACTCCTTCCAATAGCCTTTAAAGCTCAATAAATCCATTCATGACCGTCTCTATCACCTTGTTTTTCTTAAATGATTTCTGTGTTTTGCAGGTGAAGACTGTTGTTCCAGGTTTACAAAGAAAAAGCTTGTGTACAGTTGGAGGACAAATATGAAGACCATATCAAATCACTTCACCCTGTAACATAAAATCCAAAGTGATTTACTGTTGAAAAACACAGTAAAAATCTGAAATCCACAGTAAGGATAAAAGGATCACAATAAAGGTTACTCAACAAGGTGAAAGCATATTAAACAGAGTTTAAAGAGTATCAGGTAAAGATTAAATGAAGGAAGTGACCAAAGTAAAAGATACAAACAATCGATCAGCATAAAGGGCAAAATATCAGACAAACAAAGCCAACACAACCTGAATAAAAGGGGACAGCAAGAATAAGTTCAATAGCTGCCCCTATCTTCTTGCATGAAGATCTTTTCCTTTCCTAGAATAAATCTTAATCAGTTTTAGGATATTTCTTAAGTTTATTATTGTATAAATAACTCTCTTCTCGAGATGTTATGGGTTCGGAGTTCAAGATTCATAGTTCATTGCTTGTAAAGTCTTGACTGTTAATACTACTTTGAACCTGGAAGCCACCTTTGAAGGAAGCTTTTGCAGACACTTGATGTACTCAATATTTTTGGAACCTTAATACAAAGCAGAGGATTCTGAATCTGGTTTTACACAGTTTTGTGTTATCTTGTAAGTTTTTCCAGTTATCAATCATTGTGTTTTTCTTCATATGCTTATGACTTATAGAGATATCTAGGTAGGAATACTGCCTTGAGTATACTGCCTTAAGTATAATGCCTTGAACCTTTGGAATGTAGTTTAGAAGGTTTTCCAACTTATGATTGTTCTGTTTTACAGTCTGGAAACTGTGATAATCATATTTTTGTTGTCTTCTACTCACCACTATTTTTTATCTATATCATTGTGTAATATTTTATAGCAGCCCTTTGCTAAAGTATTAATATAACCCAAAGGATTAATTACATCAATTCTACATCTGTCTTCATTCATTAGTCTTCCAAAATTAAAACCAAAAACCCCCAAAAAAATTATTTTAGATGCTCTGGCATTGGTAGCTGACCTACTACTATCTCAGAGGTAAAATAGGAGGGAGACAAGTTTCCAATAAACCTACACAGGCAAGATGATCGGGGCGTCAATCAAGCAGTGACACAGTGGACCTCATTAGTAAGAAGAAACTCAACTAAGTTTAAGTTTGTAGAATTCATTGACAATTTTGTTCATACATTTGAAAGGATTATTAGCAGTTTGTTGTGGCCAGCAACAACCCCCTTCTTATTGAGTGTTATTCCTAATACTAAATAAGTGGGGACCCTTAGTTAAAAATCTAAAAAATCAAAATAGTGGTTAAATTTCCTTTTCAAATAAACTTACCATCATAAGCTTAGGAAACCCCCTTAGAAAATCCAAAAAGCTAAGTTTTATGATAAGGTAAGATAAAATCTTTCCTTAGGAGATATCGCATCGCATAAGATAGCGGGATGCCACCTTACAAGCACAATTCCAACATTTGTGAGATCGCGATATGCGATAATAAACGAATATCGCATCGCATTCAGCACAACTTACATGAAACACTTTAAAATTTTCCGATATGCAACATTGCAGATCGCAAGATCGCATCTCGCAGGAAACAGGTTAACGAAGTTTGTCATACATAACATTCCTGCGATTTGCGATATTGCAATTTCACGATGTCGCGATCAAGTGATAATGCGATGTCATAAACGATCAACATTGCGATTTTGCGATGTTACGATCTGCGATGTTGCGAAGCAAATCGCAAAATCGCTCCATCGTAGATCTCTCGGGCGCGTTATTCAAGAAAAGTATTTTCCTTAAGCTAACACCTGGTTATGCACTTTAATGCTAATAAATGAGGTAGTTGCCAGTTATAATGGAATATGGGTGCGTGCTTTTCAATGCATCATTTCACGTAAGGTGGTATGCTTGGTATGTCTGCGGCATTTAAAACTTTTCCCATCACCCTTCCTTGTCATTCATTTTCACTTCACTTGTGAATTGCAGGAACGGAGAACAGAGGACGATACAAAGCAATACGCAGGTTGAAATGGGAAAGAAAAGCAAAGCTCCGAGCTCTGAAGAAAAGGAAATGGCACCCTTGTATATAGACACGGCCTGTAACAGAGACGCGGGAATAGCTACGTGGGAAGGCATGTATAATCTGCTCGAAGAGGAGAATCCCAGAGTAATGGAAGTTACTGCTACTACAGGCTCAAATGGTTCTTCTGAAGCATCCCTTACAGAGCTAGCTTGCTCATTCTTATACCGTGTTAGCCTCCTATCGCAATAGGTGTTCATATTTCATGATTGACAGTTGAAAGTGCCAAATATGTCATCTTCTCATGCTGCAAGGTTCCATATTTCCAAAAGAGGCCAAAGAAGAGGCCATGAAAGTGTGCCAGTCTAAATGCCACTGTTGTATTCCAAATTTTGATGAGTTTTTCAGTTAAGGGAAGTCCAAACAGCTTAATCTTGGCTTCCCTAGGTTTCAATTTCTTGTTGTAGAATATAGAGAATGAATATCTGTCCAAACAGCTTAATCTTGGCAGATTTGTAGATAGGTAGAGAAACAAGGGTGCTTAACAGCTTAATCTAAGCCCCTGGATGATATAAGGGTACGTTTAGATAGGAGGGCAGTCAAAAGAAAAAGGATAATCAGGGTCTGCAAGTCCAAGTGCACCCATGCAAAAAGAAGAAAAAATGCTAGGTAAGTAGGCTGGGTAAGTAGTTTTGTGGTTGCAGAATCAAGCTATGTGATCCATTTCATGTTTTTTAATGTTATAACTATTCAGATCACAAGTATAAGGCAATTTCCCTTTGGAGGAGCTCAAGCGAGGCATGTCTAATTCCCCTTTCTTCTAAATCTCCAAATCACTCACTAACATCCCCTTGAGGACCTTGGGATCTGCCCAACCAGTCCTGTCATCACTTCATTTTTGTAAAATACCAAGTCAAGCTTTGACTTTCTTCAGTGAAAAGAAGCCACATTTCTTGTGTAAAAATCATTTCTCCAATCCATTCACTTCCTATGTCTAAGTTTCAGCTCACAAACTTAGCCTCTCCCCTACACTTCACCTCACAAATTCATATTAACTCCTAACTCTACTATCTAGCTCCCTAGATCATTTCCTTATCCCCCATTATACAAAAAAAAAAACTACATAAAATCCCAAAAATATTACATATCCCTCCCTATAGCACTATAGCTATGTACATACAGTTCTGGGAAATAATAGTCCATCTGGGACTGTATGAACCCATCCGCGTCATAACTCTGGGATTGGTCTAAACCTCTGGTTAGGCCAATAACCAATATCTACCCCTTCACCCTTAAAACCTTATATTTTTACCCCTCCGCAGTCATTTTCCCAAAGTTAATGTTTAAATGTTTTATTAAACATTAAATTATCCTTTCCCCCCGCTTAAAACTAACCCATAAAACCCACATTTCCAAAGTTTTGGACCCCCCCGTCGCGCATTTTTGATTAAATAAAACGGGCGGGTCCCGTCCCTAACCTCCCGCTACCTCACCTACCCCGCCAGCCGTCCGATGGCCAGCGCCCGAGATCAATGGTGGGCGGTTATTCCTGCGCCCCGATCTGCCGGAAGTTAACGTCCGGGGGATGGGCGGTTTCCCTGTCATACCCCCGCCACGTGTCAGCCTCCCGGTGTGTTCGGAGGCCCCTCCCCCAATACCACCTACGCGGAAAAGCGGTGCGGGAGAAAACCGGATACCGCCTCCGTCGAATGACATCAGCACCACGTCACTGCCATGTCGCTGCCACCATACTGCCACGTCATTGCCACCGTGTCACTGCCACATCACCCTACCGTACTGCTGACGTCACCCTGCCACCTCACCACCGTACTGGGACCCACCGCTGACGTCATCACCGAAAAGGGCGCGAAGCGCGAAATCTGCAGCAAGGGATGCCCGGAATGAAAAACCGAGGTAGTTTTTGATGCACGATTAGCGGCTTAACGCTAATCGCGCATCGCTAAGAAAAATAGGCCAAAATGGAAGCCCTCTCATGGCTCAGCTACCATAGGCCTGAAATTCGCGAAATGACAGCAATTTCTTCACGCAGGATTCAGAAAAGGGGCAAAGACAGTTATTAAGGCAACAGAGGGCCGAACAGCGGCCATAAAATGTCAATGGGACAGTTTAAAGCATTCAGAAGACAATAAGGAGCCCAGGTTCAGTGAAAGTGTATCAGAGGAAGCGGCGAAGACTATTAGTTAGTGTTTTGGTGGAAATCCGTATTTCAAAAGAAGGTAAACATTAAGAGGCCCCCATAAAAGTCAATAAAGCAGTATTGGGCCATCAAAGCTCACCTGATCAAAGTTAATGCATAAGGCCACCTAAGGGCAACAGTGCAGAAATCAAAGCACAGTTATGGCCAAATGCCGGCGCGGGGCTCTAAAGACATCATAGTTACTCATTTTTTGAGGCGGCTTCCCCTGGCGCAGCATTAGATAGATATTTTGGCATTTATTTCAAGCATATGTTAGGTTAAAGACACTTATTACATCAGATCTATCTCAGATCTGATTCTTGTAGATATTTTGCTTATAAAACCACCCTAATTTACTGTTTAGAGGGTTGGTTGGTTGATTTGCTCCACTAGAGACTCGCTCTGTATACTTGATGTTTTCCTTAATCAAAGACTACTGAAAAGCTTGGAAGATGGACTGTTCACTGTGTTATTACTGTTTTGAAGAACGAATATGGAATTCTTGTGCTGCAACATGATTCAATAAGTGTTTTATACCTCTGTTTTCCATTGATATATGCTCATATCATACATGTATCACCATCTAAATAGCAGACAGAAAGATTAGCTTAGAACTTGCTTGGCTGCACTCTATGCTCAATTTCTGCTGTTTCTTTATGTTTTCCTCTGAATTGGTAATGAATATGAATTCCCTTTGGCTCATATTTTCCCTGATTCACCCATGTTTGACAGTTATCTAGGGATTCTTTACTGCTCCTAGATAGAGCTCATTCACCTTCCCTCTGTTAAGCTGAAAGAGAGATTCTTAATTGCCTCTCATTCCTTAGCCTTCAATCCATCTCCATTTAGCTTGAATGTTGTTTCATGTGCTGCTATCTTGCTCCATATTCCTCTTGTGACCAAGAAAACGCACCAGCAGTCCTACTCCATGACTCCATGCCCAATGGTTTGAACTTATCATACTATGCATTACCTCTCTACTTAGAAGCATCATCCTTCCCACCAAAACGTAAACAAAACCCCTTGAACTCAATAACTAGCCTAAAATCATCATCAACAAAGCTAAATCATAAAGAGAGAGCCCTCTCTGATTGCAGGTGGGCTAGAACCTGCAGTCCAAAGACTGGTTTGTGGTTACCTTGGTCGTATCCCTTCGGAGCCAAGGGACAACCTGAGTGATAACATAACGGCGACTCCGCTGGGGACATTCTCAGAAAAATCCAAGAAACAACTTGGAAGGTTGCTCCAAAGAGGAAATCTTGTTTTCTGGAGAAATTGCTCCTTGTCTTCAGAACTTTTTCATGTTCAGATCTGATCTATGATGGTGGACAGGGATCAGACACACCAAAAGATAAATCATCCACCTGGCGACTCCACATAATCTTTTCAAACAAGACTCCACTGGAGGAGTGAACCCGAAAGAGAAATAGGATCCAAAGCTTCAAGTTTTCCGATCGATTCTACAACCAAATTGTCCTTATTCAAAGAATTAATAGTCAGACAGGATGACTAGGTGTGTGGAAGATCTTGCAATAGCTCGAGCTTTAGATGAATTCAGGAAGTTGTTATCCGAATAAGAGCTTGATGAAGATTTTTGAGACTGGTGTTGTTACAGCTCAAAACAATACAACAGCCTCAAATCAAAATGTATTTTCTTGATTTAGTTGTTGAAGAACATGAAAATGAAATTGAACTTGTGCATTCTCAAATTCAGTCATGTGATTTTCGCGATCCTAAAGAATTCCTCCAAAATCTTCCTTATCCAAGTCATGAGGAAATTGTACTACCTTCTGACTTACAGATTGAGGATAATCTGGCTTTCAAGACACAGACTGAAGCATTGGTTGCAGGGTTTGTTACTGAGGAGACAGTTGTTCCTTCAGACCAAGAAGGCCTAGAAGAAACTGTCCCACATAATGCTTTCGTGGATCCTGTAGCACATTACATGGAGGATCTTCTCAACTCAAAATCTTTAACATGTTTTCTCTATGAGGGCCAAGTATATCAGCAGTGGCCTTTATATGTCACAATTTTGATTATGGGGGCACATGACCGAATAAGGTTTTTGATTTCACCAACTATCAGTCAAGCAGTTCGTTTCTTTCTACAATTGCTTAAGTGGTTGCACTGGCTGTTTCATTTTACCTAACCAGCAAAAGAAGGCTGATTAGCGTAAGTAGGTAGGATTTTGGTTTTTTTGTTTGGATGGCAAGCTTGCTGCAGTTGAAGCCCGAAGTGAAGGCCCTAAGCTCTTCAAGTCTGTTGTCATATATATAAATAAAGCAGCCAACGAAGGGAAGTTTTTAGAGTGCAGCAACAATAGAAGATCAAGGCAGTCTAACCTGCTGTTCTTCACTTTTCACAAGGAAAAGCCATCCCCAACTGGAGCCACTATTAGCCTCCTATTGCAATAGGTGTTCATATTTCATGATTGATAGTTGAAAGTGCCAAATATGTCATCTTCTCATGCTGCAAGGTTCCATATTTCCAAAAGAGGCCAAAGAAGAGGCCATGAAAGTGTGCCAGTCTAAATGCCACTGTTGTATTCCAAATTTTGATGAGTTTTTCAATTAAGGGAAGTCCAAACAGCTTAATCTTGGCTTCCTTAGGTTTCGATTTCTTGTTGTAAAATATAGAGAATGAATATCTGTCCAAACAGCTTAATCTTGGCAAATTTGTATATAGGTAGAGAAACAAGGGTGCTTAACAGCTTAATCTAAGCCCCTGGATGATATAAGGGTACGTTTAGATAGGAGGGTAGTCAAAAGAAAAAGGATAATCAAGGTCTGCAAGTCCAAGTGCACCCATGCAAAAAGAAGAAAAAATGCTAGGTAAGTAGGCTGGGTAAGTAGTTTTGTGGTTGCAGAATCAAGCTATGTGATCCATTTCATGTTTTTTAATGTTATAACTATTCAGATCACAAGTATAAGGCAATTTCCCTTTGGAGGAGCTCAAGCGAGGCATGTCTAATTCCCCTTTCTTCTAAATCTCCAAATCACTCACTAACATCCCCTTGAGGACCTTGGGATCTGCCCAACCAGTCCTGCCATCACTTCATTTTTGTAAAATACCAAGTCAAGCTTTGACTTTCTTTAGTGAAAAGAAGCCACATTTCTTGTGTAAAAAACATTTCTCCAATCCATTCACTTCCTATGTCTAAGTTTCAGCTCACAAACTTAGCCTCCCCCCTACACTTCACCTCACAAATTCATATTAACTCCTAACTCTACTATCTAGCTCCCTAGATCATTTCCTTATCCCCTATTATACAAAAAAAAAACTACATAAAATCCCAAAAATATTACATATCCCTCCCTATAGCACTATAGCTATGTACATACAGTTCTGGGAAATAATAGTCCATCTGGGACTGTTATGAACCCATCCGTGTCATAACTCTGGGATTGGTCTAAACCTCTGGTTAGGCCAATAACTGATATCTACCCCTTCACCCTTAAAAACTTATATTTCTACCCCTCCGCAGTCATTTTACCAAAGTTAATGTTTAAATGTTTTATTAAACATTAAATTATCCTTTCCCCCGCTTAAAAATAACCCATAAAACACACATTTCCAAAGCTTTGGACCCCCCCGTCGCGCATTTTTGATTAAATAAAACGGGCGGATCCCATCCCTAACATCCCGCTACCTCACCTACCCCGCCAGTCGTCCGATGGCTAGCGCCCGAGATCAACGGTAGGCGGTTATTACTGCGCCCCGATCTGCCGGAAGTTAACGTCTGGGGGATGGGCAGTTTCCCTGTCGTACCCCCGCCACGTGTCAGCCTCCCGGTGTGTTTGGAGGCCCCTCCCCAATACCACCTACGCAGAAAAGCGGTGCGGGAGAAAATCGGATACCGCCTCCACCGAATGATGTCAACACCACGTCACTGCCACGTCGCTACCACCGTACTGCCACGTCACTACCACCATGTCACCGCCATGTCACCCTACCATACTGCTGATGTCACCCTGCCACGTCACCGCCGTACTGGGACCCACCGCTGACGTCATCACCAAAAAGGGCGCGAAGCGCGAAATCTGCAGCAAGGGATGCCCGGAATGAAAAATCGAGGCAGTTTTTGATGCGCGATTAGCGGCTTAGTGCTAATCGCGCATCGCTAAGAAAAATAGGCCAAAATGGAAGCCCTCTCATGGCTCGGCTACCAGCAGGCCCGAAATTCGCAAAATGATAGCAATTTCTTCATGCAGGATTTAGAAACGGGGCAAAGACAGTTCTTAAGGCAACAGAGGGCCGAACAGCAGCCATAAAATGTCGATGGGACAGCTTAAAGCATTCATAAGACAATAAGGAGCCCAGGTTCAGTGAAAGTGTATCAGAGGAAGCGGTGAAGACTATCAGTTAGTGTTTTGGTGGAAATCCGTATTTCCAAAGCAGGTAAACATTAAGAGGCCCCCATCAAAGTCAATAAAGCAGTATTGGGCCATCAAAGCTCACCTGATCAAAGTTAATGCATAAGGCCACCTAAGGGCAGCGCTACAGAAATCAAAGCACAGTTATGGCCAAATGCCGGCGCAGGGCTCTAAAGACATCATAGTTACTCATTTTTTGAGGCGGATGCCCCCGACGCAACATTAGATAGATATTTTGGCATTTATTTCAAGCATATGTTAGGTTAAAGACACTTATTGCATCAGATCTGATTCTTGTAGATATTTTGCTTATAAAACCACCCTAATTTACTGTTTAGAGGGTTGGTTGGTTGATTTGCTCCACTAGAGACTCGCTCTGTATACTTGATGTTTTCCTTAATCAAAGACTGCTGAAAAGCTTGGAGGATGGACTGTCTGTTGTGTTATTACTGTTTTGAAGAACGAATATGGAATTCTTGTGCTGCAACATGATTCATTAAGTGTTTTCTACCTCTGTTTTCCATTGATATATGCTCATATCATACATGTATCACCATCTAAATAGCAGATAGAAAGACTAGCTTAAAACTTGCTTGGCTGCACTCTATGCTCAATTTCTGTTGTTTCTTTATGTTTTCCTTTGAATTGGTAATGAATATGAATTCCCTTTGGCTCATATTTTCCCTGATTCACCCATGTTTGACAGTTATCTAGGGATTCTTTACTGCTCCTAGATAGAGCTCATTCACCTCCCTCTGTTAAGTTGAAAAAGAGATTCTTAATTGCCTCTCATTCCCTAGCCTTCAATCCATCCCCATTTAGCTTGAATGTTGTTTCACGTGCTGCTATCTTGCTCCATATTCCTCTTGTGACTAAGAAAACGCACCAGCAGTCCTACTCCATGACTCCATGCCCAATGGTTTGAACTTATCATACTATGCATTACCTCTCTCCTTAGAAGCATCATCCTTCCCACCAAAACGTAAACAAAACCCCTTGAACTCAATAACTAGCCTAAAATCATCATCAACAAAGCTAAATCATAAAGAGAGAGCCCTCTCTGATTGCAGGTGGGCTAGAACCTGCAGTCCAAAGACTGGTTTGTGGTTACCTCGGCTGTATCCCTTCAGAGCCAAGGGACAACCTGAGTGATAACACACCGGATAGCAGCAAGGCCAAAAAATCCTCCCATACACG
Source organism: Pinus tabuliformis (assembly GCA_031772625.1). Classification (NCBI taxonomy): domain Eukaryota; kingdom Viridiplantae; phylum Streptophyta; class Pinopsida; order Pinales; family Pinaceae; genus Pinus; species Pinus tabuliformis. The sequence continues at coordinate 1,279,209,426 of CM062819.1, forward strand.
GACATTGTCAAGTGGATATTGGATAGCGCAGAAATTAGAAACAAACAGTTTAAGACTCAAGGTCAAAAGTTCACAAAAGTATTATTTTTACAAATTTTGAACTTTATATCTGTTGGAAGGAAAAAGTGCAAAAGACGAAAAACGCATCAAGGAAACCCGGATCAAGAAATGGAGGTAGTTTCCGATGCGCGATTCGCGCTAGGCGCTGAGAAAAATTTCTAGAAAAGGAAAGCTGCTAGTTGCCTAGTCACTTGCAAGTCCCAAAAATCGCAAGAAAGTAAAACTACAGGCAGATTGGAAACAGAGAGCTCAAGAAAAGACAAAAGCAATTCAAGGGTTAACCAAGTTGAATTGGGATTATTACTGGGCATACTTGGTAAAGCCACATAGCCAGTAGATCATTGTTAAGTGTATCATCAATTCAGCCGAAAAGATGGCGCCATCTCTCGTCGATTCTATTTTCTCAGCTCAGCTAAAAGCGGAAGTCATCCAACTGACTCTTCTCAAACAGATGCTGCATGCGTGCGATTTCAAGGACCAAATACATAATTAGTTTAATATTAGATTTAATTTTAGCTTTAATTTTGTTTTATTTTCCTGAAAAGAGGACGGTCATTTAAACCGCATCCTACATTTTTGTAATAATTTATTTTTAGATTTAGTTAGTAGTATTTAAACTCTGCTCATGCATTTAGAGAAGGGTCCTGAAATTTATCAAAAACTTATCCCCAGAACATGCACTTCTGTACCCTCTGAGGAGGTTTTGATGAATGAATGGAACATGATTTATTAATGTTTGCATTTGATATCTGCTACTGATGTTGCACTTCTGTACTCTTAGTAGATATTTGATCAAGGAGAGATAAATTGTGATCACTTGAAGCTCATGAGTAGGACTAGTTATAAATGGTATTTCTATCTCTTAACTATTTCTACCTTGTGTTAGAGTGATTTCTAGTTCAGTTATTTATATATTAATGTATGAATGCCTGAGTTATCATTTGGCACTTTTGTACAGTGATAGCTATTTATTTACGCTTAGTGTATGAATAGCTCATTATGCGATATATTTTACACAACTGTTTCGTCTAACTTTTTATACGAAGTGGTTCATCTGTACTGAATTCCTTTCTCATAACAACTGAATGATCTTTATTACCAGTTGTTGTTTGAAATCATTTTAGATCGCATAGAAGAAAAATTACACCCCGGGTTAGTGTAGATTTACATATTTCTGTCATTAGAATAATAATTTCCTTATTATTAGATTAGAATTAGATTAGAAGTATTCCATTTAGAAACTGTTAGAAACAGAAATCAATCTTTCTCACACACACACTGAAATTGAGAAACTAGTCCCACATCCCCCATCGGACCCGCTATACCAAACAGAAAAGGAACTGCCAACCAAGGTCCGAACTGGGTAGGTATCCCCCTTGTTGTAGACCCGATTTTCGGGCCTTCAACATATTTGGCGCTAGAAGGAGGGCCTTCGAACTGTGAATGGCAAGCAAATCCAAATATAAATACCATTCTGAGAGTAAATCGCCCTCACCATCTTCTCCGACTTCTCCATTGCATTCAGAAACTTTAAATCCAGAGTTAGAAGTCATTGGATCAACAACCACTGCTACAAACCCTGACTTTTCATAACAATCTACTATTGAACCTCCTGAAGTTGAATATTTGATTCACAAACTTCAGCGATTTTCTATATCTCCTCAAAAAATCTGATAAATCTCAAGGCAACATGACTTCGCAATACAACCCTGCTCATCCTCTCACCAGATTAAAGAGTGAAAAGTTTGGTGTTCAGCCAACCGAATTACCTCTACCTTCTAGGAAGAGAGCAAGGAAGTCTCCTAAAGGATCTGATAGCGAGACTCTTTCATCATCATCATCCATCTCAACCTCTTCACCGCGAAGTCAACCATCCACTCCTCCACTTCAGATCATTGTCCATCAACCTATTGCAACTTCCTCAACTCCTTCTCAAACATCTGGAGTTATAATATCCTCATCTTCTCAATCGCAAGGATCATCTTCTGCACTTTCCTCTGTTAGTAGTTCAACAATGGCCCAATCTCCATGGAATAACCCAGGGGTAGTCTTAATGCCTGCACCTTTGAGTCAGATACTGGCCCATCCTAAAAAATGGCTGCCTAAGTTTAACCCTGAGGCAGGTATGCTAGCAGAAGAACATATAAATAAATTTATGCTATCCATAAATCTCAATGGAGTTGTTAATGAGGATGTTGTTGTTCGTCTTTTCCCTTATACTTTGCAAGGGACGGCCGGATCATGGTATTTCTTGTTACTATCTGGATCTATTACTAGTTGGGACATATTCCAAGAACAATTCTTGACCAAGTTTGGTGATGACAAGTCTACAGAGACACTGATAAACGACTTGTCTAACCTTAGGGCTGAGTCAAGAGAACCTATGAAAGATTTCAATTTACGTTTCAATAAAATCCTAAACAAAATACCTACTGCTTCTCAGCCTAGTGAAGAAGTACGAAGTGAATGGTATATTACTGCTTTACCATCAAACTTAACAATCTTTGTAGATAGGGATAACAAAACAACCTTAGTTGAAAACATGAAAGAAGCAATAGCAGTAGAGAAACGTATTACGGCCCTAGAAAAGAAAAACGCGATGGAAGAACGAAAATCTAAGAAGGTCTCTTTCAAAGAAGATCCCAAGAAAAAACAACCGAAAGATCCATTTGATTTAGAAGGATTACAAAAAATTTTAAAGACCATGTCTAACGAAATGGTCGACATTAAGAAACAAGTGGCAGAAACTTCTTCTAAAAAGCCATACAAGCCTTTTAAAAGAAATCCTTCAACTGATTCCAAACCCCCTAATGCTATTTCAAATGTTGAATCAGAAGAAGAAGAAGAGGAAAATGCTACTGAAGAGCATACCGATGAAGAAGAAGTTGTAGAATTACAAGGCATGTGGGATTTCATCCTCCCAAATGAAGAATATCAAGAGGTATTCCCGGTTAGTACTCGTAGCAGAAATCAACTTGATCCTCCTCAGCCTACACCTAAGCCAAAGAGCGCAAGCTCAATGACTAAGGATAAATTCGTAGCCAAGAAAACATCACCTAAAGCGACTCAAACTAGCCCAGTCCAAACAGACACATCTACTCCATCTAAAACGCTAATCGTTTCGAACGAAATGGAGTATAACATCGTTGAAGACATGAAAAAGACTAGGGCCAATATTACTCTTTTTGAATTGAGCAAGTTAAAACACCAGCAGAAAGTACTTTTGAAAGAATTACATGCTGTGCCAGTTGCACCTTTACCAGCTACTGTAATCTCTCAAGCTTCCCATGATATGGGAAGACCTCCAACTAATACGATAAATAAAGTTGATCCAAATGATATCGCATTAATTGGAGGAATATCGAGATCGCATACTCCCCCATTTCTCCTTACTTATGAAATCTTCAATAAAAATGTGCATAATTTCTTATTGGATTCTGGAGCTTCATCAAATATTTTTCCAAGATCAATTTGTGCAAAATTGAATGTTCAACCACAGAAATCCATTGTGTGCATAGTTCAGCTAGATCGATCACAAGTTGAAGTGATTGGCGAGTTAAATCAGGTTACCATAAGGCTGTCATCCAATCCAAAGGTATGTCAAGTTATCGACATTTTAGTTGCTGATATTCCTGAATTTTATGGCTTAATTCTTAGCAAAGATTGGTCAGAAAAACTTCAAGGATACTTTGCAACTGACTGGTCACATATGTGGCTGCCTTATAATGGTAAACCAAACCAAATAAAAGTTGAACGCGAACGACATCAAAAATACATAGTAACAGAACTCGAGGGAGAAAATGAACTAGTAGCATATAATTCTAACATCATTGGCAAATATTCAGTAGAATCTTTCTTAGGAAATTTTAATGCTCACACATCACCCTACTTAGAACATTCTGTTTTGTTTCAAATAGAAAATTTTTCTTAAATAGATAGTTCTAAATGCATTAATTTTATAGATAGTCCTGTAAATAAATATTTGTTTTGGAAATTATTTTTTGATGGTTCTAAGTCTAACGAAGGAGCAGGAGCAGGATGTGTGTTAGTAAGCCCAGAGGGAGATAAAACCATGTTAACTTGCAGACTCGAATTCGAGTGCACCAACAATACCGCAGAATACGAAGCTCTAGTCCAAGGCTTGTATAAGGCAATCAGATTAGGCGTCAAATACCTGCAAGTTTTCGAAGATTCTGAAATAATAATCAGATAGGTACACAATATTATACACTATTTATCAGGTCATTTAAAGCATTACCAATCTCTAGTTCAAGATCTAACTGAACATTTTATAGCATTTAATATCTCGTCAATTCCCAGACTCTAGAATGCTAGCGCAGACCTCTTAGCCAACGTAGCTTCCAAGCTCATTCCTTCAGAAGATTTTAGCCCTGACCGATTTTCAATTGAGTTAATTTTTAGACCATCTATCCCTGATAACATCACCAATTGGAGGATTTTCAATGACGATCCTGATATTGTGAGTTTTCTCACATCTGAAGGATCCTACACCAATCAAATAATTGACGAAGACCAACATGACCAACAAGTGCAACATGATAGTACTAACAATGTTATACCTAAATCAATAGTCAAATTAGAAGACCTTTACGATTTGAAAGATCGATTCAAAATATCTACTAATTCAAAACTCCAAAGTTCAACTTTGAATTATGAATTGGTAAATCTAGGAACTGATGCCAAACCACAGAATATCAACCTAGGCCTTGGCCTAGCCCCTGAAGAGAAATTAGCATATATCTATCTCTTGAAACAATATAAAAGTGTCTTTGCTTGGAATTACGATGAACTCAAAACATACGACACCTCCATCATCCAACATACTATCCCAATGATTGATAATGAAAAACCTGTCCAACAAAAGTTGAGAAAGATCCATCCAAATTTAGAAAATTAGATTAAAACTGAACTCAACAAGTTATTAAAAGCCAATATAATCTTTCCCGTTAGACATTCTAAATGGGTCTCCAATATGGTACCTGTTAGAAAGAAAAACGGAGATATCAGAATCTGCATTGACTTTCGAAACCTTAACAAGGCCTGCCAAAAGGATAATTTTCCTTTACCTCCCATGGAACAAATACTGCAGGTAGTTGTGGGCTCAGAACTAATGTCATTCTTGGATGGATTCTCAGGATACAACCAAGTGCTGGTACATCCCGACGATCAATTGAAAACGACATTCAGAACTAAATGGGGCACATACGCATATCAAAAGATGCCATTTGGTTTGATTAACGCGGGCGCCACATTTCAAAGAGCCATGGATATTGCATTCAAAGGGTTAGTTAATAAGTCAGTGGTAATCTATTTGGATGATATTACTGTTTATTCCAAGAAACGAAACAACCATCTCAAGGATTTAAAACAAATCTTCCAACGTTGTTTAAGGTATGGAATTTCGCTTAACCCGAATAAATCTTTTTTCGCATTAATCTGGAATTCACATTGATCCTGACAGAATCAAAGAAATTTCCGCAGTTCCCCTACCTCACAATAAGAAAGCCATGCAATCTTTCCTTGGCCAGATCAACTTTGTAAAGAGATTCGTCCCAGATTTTTCAAGAATTGTGTCTCCTTTACAAGCCATGATTAAAAAGAACGCAAACTTTAAATGGGGCCAAGATGAACATGAAGCATTCAATCTGATCAAACAAGCCATTATTAATGCTCCATCATTAGCAACTCCAAATTTTTCCGATCCTTTTATTTTGTATACCTTTGCCTCAGATAGATCATATGCTGCGATACTCACTCAAGCAAATCAAGAGAAGGCGGAAGCCCCAATTGCTTTTTTCAGTTCCAATTTACAAGGTGCTGAATTGAATTATTCAGATGTGGAGAAACAAGCCTATGCTGTTTTTAAAGCAATTAAATACTTCAGACCTTTCTTACTCAAAACACATACCAAGATCATAGTACCGTTTCCAGCGGTAAGAAGTCTTCTAGTACAGAAGGATGTGGGTGAGAAAAGGGAAAATTGGGTTACTGCCTTACAAGAATACGACGTAGAAATCAAACCAGCAAACATTGTAAAAGGTCAAGGCTTTTGCAAATTGCTTGTAGGAGCATCGCTAATGCCCGAAAATCCATCTGAAGAGGTACAAGTGTATGAGGTAAGCCTAAACGATGTTGAGTCATTATATGCTGATATTATTTATTATTTAAAGAATGGATATGCTCCTCCAAACCTCGATCATACCAAGAAAAGAGCCCTGAGGTTAAAAGCCAAACAATATCAACTTGTGAATGACGTTCTTTTCAGAATAAATTATGATTATGTTCTACTTAGATGTCTTGAGAAAGCTGAAGCTGAAAAAGTTTTGCAGGAACTCCATGATGGGCCAGCAGGCGGACACTACACTGGAGATGCAAATACTCATAAGATCTTATGCGCAGGCTATTACTAGCCCACATTATTCAAGGACGCACATAACTACGTAAGGAAATGTCAAGTCTGTCAAATTGCTGCCAGAAGACAAAAGAAACCATCCTTGCCACTGCAACCAGTTACCATCGAACAACCTTTCGATCAGTGGGGATTAGACATAATAGGTGAGATCGTTCCTCACTCTTCTAAACAGCATAGATACATCCTCACAGTGACAAATTACTTTACTAAATGGGTAGAAGCAGTTCCACTCAAGACGGCTAATGCTGAAAATATCATTGAATTCATAGATCAATTCATAATCACCAGGTTTGGATTACCTTCCGCTTTAATGTTTGATAATGCATCATACTTTTCTAGTAATATAATGACTAAGTTTGCACTCAAAAGAGGTTTCAAACTAAAATACTCGGCCAATTATTATCCACAAGGGAATGGGTTAGTTGAATCCACAAATAAGAACTTAATTAGAATAATTAAGTGAACCATTGACCAAAATCATAAAAATTGGCATGTCTTTAATATATGCTTTATGGGCAGACCGAATAACACAGAAAGCCTCTATCGGCACTTCTCCCTTTAATTTAGTTTATGGGAAAGAAGTGGTTCTTCCAACACATCTGGCAATTCCCTCTTTAGCCTTAGTTTAGTACATTGATGAAGTACAAACTTCTTCTTTACAACTTAGGCAACTATAATTAATTAAATTAGAAGAACAAAGAGAAAGGGCTAAGATTACTCACGCTTATCATCAAGCATTGGTGAAGGCCTCTTTTGATTCCAATATGGTATCCAGAAAAGATTTTCAGATAGGAGATTTAGTTTTAAAATGGGACAAGGCTCATGAGGAAAAGGGAAAACATACAAAATTTCAAAGAATGTGGCTTGGTCCTTTTCAAATTGTAGAAATCATAGGTCCATCGACCTTCATGTTACAAGATTTAGCAGGGAAAAGAGATTCTCTACCTGTTAATGGTCAAATTCTCAAGAAATATTTTCCATAGAAGAATATTCTTCTATTTTTGTAGAGTAGTTGTTTTTCTTTTCATAATAAAACCAGTTGTGAATGGTTACGATAGGCATTTATGAAAAAGATACCAATTCTCTCTCAAATTTTTATTTTTTTGCTTGTATAAATAGCAAATCTTTTAGAAAATTGATCTTTATTATTGAAAGATACAGTTAAAAACTCTAGCCTAGATATGATACTAGTTTCAACTTCATAAAATTCGATGAAAACAACCTTTAGTGAAAATTTGTTTTATATCAGTACAATGAAAAGTATCAATAACAAAATAAAGATTCTCTGTAAAACAGCTATTTCCAAAAAACTCTACTATTTTCGTCCAGAGCTATCTTAAGGAAACGATGACTTCCTCCCTACTAAGGGAATCAACTTTCAGAGGAACAATCCAATGATACACTTTATCTTAAAGAGTGAGAGGTCTCATCACGAGCTGGCTTATCATAATCACAGATATTATAACTTGCTGACTTTGCCAATACTGTATACCACAACAGGGCAAAAGCTCAAGATTGTTGCAATTAAAAGGCAAGGGGTCTCATCACGAGCTAGCTTGTTCATCAAAGTTATAAATCAGTGAATGACTGTGTCATAAATTGGCTATCAAACGAAGACATTGCTCTTTAAGAATAAAAAGAAAATGAAAGTAGAAAGTGTGGATATGGATTCTTCTTTGGGAATTGTGGGTTTCTTTAAGTAGGATACAGGATCATTGCTGGGTAACAGGTAACCCTGTCGAGGCTATAAACGCCTGCTGGCAGCAGAGGCTCTACCTATGACAAATGAGCATATTTAAAACTGGTTTACAAAGAAGACTTTGTTTTATCTTTACAAACCAAGTAATGACTGATGTAAATAGAAGGACTAGCTTAAGGCAGCAAGTAATCAAAGTTGAAAATAGTTGAAACAAAATGTCATTGACAGGTTAGAATATAATGTACTTTATCTTTCTATAATAAAGTTTAACTTTCTGGAAAATTTTCTATTCTGGAAGTTTTGAAAATTCAAAAAGCAACAGAGATAACTGGTTCTTCCAAGTGAATTGCCAATTGTTGTGGCCAGCAACAACCCCCCTTCTTATTGAGTGTTATTCCTAATACTAAATAAGTGGGGACCCTTAGTTAAAAATCTAAAAAATCAAAATAGTGGTTAAATTTCCTTTTCAAATAAACTTACCATCATAATCTTAGGAAACCCCCTTAGAAAATCCCAAAAAGCTAAGTTTTATGATAAGGTAAGATAAAATCTTTCCTTAGGAGATATCGCATCGCATAAGATAGCAGGATGCCACCTTACAAGCACAATTCCAACATTTGTGAGATCGTGATATGCGATAATAAATGAATATTGCATCACATTCAACATAACTTACATGAAACACTTTAAAATTTGCCGATATGCAACATCGCAGATCGCAAGATCGCATCTCGCAGGAAACAGGTTAACGAAGTTTGTCATACATAACATTCCTGCGATTTGCGATATTGCGATTTCACGATGTCGCGATCAAGTGATAATGCGATGTCATAAGCGATCAACATTGCGATTTTGCGATGTTGCGATCTGCGATGTTGTGAAGCAAATCGCAAAATCGCTCCATCGCAGATCTCTTGGGCGCGTTATTCAAGAAAAGTATTTTCCTTAAGCTGACACCTGGTTATGCACTTTAATGCTAATAAATGAGGTAGTTGCCAGTTATAATGGAATATGGGTGCGTGCTTTTCAATGCATCATTTCACGTAAGGTGGTATGCTTGGTATGTCTGCGGCATTTAAAACTTTTCCCATCACCCTTCCTTGTCATTCATTTTCACTTCACTTGTGAATTGCAGGAACGGAGAACAGAGGATGATACAAAGCAATATGCAGGTTGAAATGGGAAAGAAAAGCAAAGCTCCAAGCTCTGAAGAAAAGGAAATGGCACCCTTGTATACAGACATGGCCTGTAACAGAGACGCGGGAATAACTACGTGGGAAGGCATGTATAATCTGCTCGAAGAGGAGAATCCCAAAGTAATGGAAGTTGCTACTACCGTAGGCTCAAATGGTTCTTCTGAAGCATCCCTTACAGAGCTAGCTTGCTCATTCTTACACCAGATAGCAGCAAGGCCAAAAAATCCTCCCATACACGGACATGGTCAAGTGGATATTAGACAGTGCAGAAATCAGAAACAAACAGTTTAAGACTCAAGGTCAAGAGTTCACAGAAATATTATTTTTACAAATTTTGAACTTTATATCTGTTGGAAGGAAAAAGCGCAAAAGGCAAAAAACGCATCAAGGAAACCCAGATCAAGAAATGGAGGCAGTTTCCCTAGGCGCGCGCTAATCGCGCATCGTTGAGAAAAATTTCTAGAAAAGGAAAGCTGCTAGTTGCCCAGTCACCTACAAGTCCCGAAAATTGCAAGAAATTAAAACTATAGGCAGATTGGAAACAGAGAGCTCAAGAAAAGACAAAAGAAATTCAAGGATTAGCCAAGTTGAACTGGGATTATTACTAGGCATACTTGGTAAAGCCACATAGCCGGTGGATGACTGTTAAGTGTATCATCAATTCAACCAAAAAGATGGCGCCAGCTCTCGTCGATTCTATTTTCTCAGCTCAGCTAAAAGCGGAAGTCAGCCAGCCGACTCTTCTCAAATAGATGCTGCATGCATGCGTTTTCAAGGACCAAATACAGAAGTAGTTTAATATTAGATTTAATTTTAGCTTTAATTTTGTTTTATTTTCCTGAAAAGAGGACGGTCATTTAAACCGCATCCTACATTTTTGTAATAATTTATTTTTAGATTTAGTTAGTAGTATTTAAACCCTTCTCATGCATTTAGAGAAGGGTCCTGAAATTTATCAAAAACTTATCCCCAGAACATGCACTTCTGTACCCTCTGAGGAGGTTTTGATGAATGAATAGAACAGGATTTATTAATTTTTGCATTTGATATCTGCTACTGATGTTGCACTTCTGTACTCTTAGTAGATATTTGATCAAGGAGAGATAAATCATGATCACTTGAAGCTCATGAGTAGGACTATTATAAATGGTATTTCTATCTCTTAACTATTTCTACCTTGTGTTAGAGTGATTTCCAGTTCAGTTATTTATATATTAATGTATGAATGCCTGAGTTATCATTTGGCACTTTTGTACGGTGATAGCTATTTAATTATGCTTAGTGTATGAATAGCTCATTATGCGATATATTTTACACAACTGTTTCATCTAGCTTTTTATACGAAGTGGTTCATCTGTACTGAATTCCTTTCTCATAACAGCTGAATGATCTTTATTACCAGTTGTTTTTTGAAATCATTTTATATCGCGTAGAAGAAAGATTACACCCCGGGTTAGTGTAGATTTACATATTTCTATCATTAGAATAATAATTTCCTTATTATTAGATTAGAATTAGATTAGAAGTATTCCATTTAGAAACTGTTAGAAACAGAAATATCAATCTTTCTCACACACACACTGAAATTGGGAAACTGGTCCCACATCCCCAATTGGACCCACTATACCAAATGGAAAAGGATCTGCTAACCAAGGTTCGGAGCAGGTGGGTATCCCCCTTGTTGTAGACCCGATTTTCGGGCCTTCAACACAGTCATGATGAGCCTTGGATTAGTGCAGAAATCAAAAGGGTTTTACACTTGAGTGAGCAAACAAAGACTGGAGACTGGTATTTATACCAAAATTACACATAAATAAGAGTATATGGATGTGAGTTGGCTCCATACAAGTTGCCAAAGTATGTTCCAATGATAATTTTCTCTCTGGAATATATAAGACAGATGATAAATATGGATGAAATCCATTTTGTTTCAAGGAAAAGGAAATCACAATTCAGGATCAAAACTCAAGTAGGACCATTCATATGCAATACTAGAACAGTAGGTGATGAAGTAGATTTGATCCTCAAGTAGTTCAAATTTCAGCCTAGTTTCACCTGGTCATATGATCCATTCAGTATTATTTCTAATCTAAGGGTGGAGCTTAAAACTACACCTTATAATCATACCCCCAGGCCAGAAATTGAGAAATTTATGAATCAAGACCAATGGGAGGAGAATACACTTCAAGAAGTAGAAGAGAAGACTCTGTCTACAGCTACCCTTCACACTCATGTACCTCAAGAAAAACAAGGGAAAAGGGAAATATAAGAACCCTCATCTCCAGCTTGTACAAAAATAAGTGCTCAAGAGTTTATTATTCAGCAGAAGAAGCAGAAGACAAAGCTCCTAGATGTGACCATTCAAAATGAGGAAGAGTAGCAAACTATTGTTATGAGTGGTTTGTAGTTTTCTACAAGGTCAGAAGAACACTCCCTGGCACCCCATCCTCTTCGGCCTCACAGAATCCTTCAGATAAGTCACAATCAACAGAATTGGCTGAACTAGATGACCCCAACATCTTCAGCAAGTTTTTGCAGATTAAGAAAAAGAATGAAACCCTAAAGGCCAGCACCTATGCAGTTTTGGAAGCAATCTTCTACCTCCCAACATAGGTTGTTAATGACACTTGACAGTGAAAAAGGAAGAATGCAAATGGATTCTTACAAGCTCAAATGCCATCTCCAAAAACTTCTGTAGATTATAAGAAAACCATTTTCTCATTTGATACAAAATTAATACATCCTATTGATCAAATGGATATGCATAGACAGTCTAGAGAAATGATTTTCTCCACCATGAAAAATACTTCCATAGAGCTTTCAAAGTTAAGGACATCTCTCTCAAATGTCCAAACTCAGTTGAAATTGGAGAATATTTCTTCATTAGCAAAGGACACCAGAATTAAAACATTGGAAGATTTGGTGATTAAGCTGGGATATGATCTCGATGATGTCAAAGCAGTGGAGGAGATCATCAAGAAGAAGAATGCAGATATTGCAGCACTTAGAAAACAGCTAAAATTGCCTTCTACAGAAGATCCATTGGCAAAAGAGATTGAAGAAAGTGAACAGCATAAGGAAGACATGCTCAAACTGATCATTGAGAAAAATATACAGATGAAGGAGATGGAGGAACAGATTGAGAAACTCCTTAAAGAAAAAGAAGAGGTTGCACAATTAATTATAGCTCCAGTGACAACCATACCCATCACAGTTGCAGATACAATAGGAGATTCGACATCAACACCTGAAGATTTAAATAAAGTTGTGCAGGACTTATCTCTTCAGAGACAGGAAAATGACAGGCTCCAGCAAAAGCTCAAACATGTAGAAGCTCAAAATATTAAAAATGATTCTCTTTTGGTAGAAGAAATGCAGAAATCTCACCAACTGGCCAAGAAGATTGACCAATTGGAAAATCAGTCACTAATGGCTCACACCTTGGCCCAAGCCAAGGAAAGGATCTGGGTAGATATCAATCATGCCATAACTAAGGTGTGGCCATCTATCTAGATTATATTTGAGCAAGAATAGTTAATCGATAGATGCAGAAGAGCTATTGAACAGGTCAGAAAAAAATTGGGGCAAAAACTAGCAGATACCACTTCCATGATCAGAATCTTGAATTCAAAGACCAGGTCAGAGTTGGAACAGATTCAGATTGCAGATAAAACAGAGACCATTCTAGAGATCAAAAAGGTGTTACAGAAAAGGAATTTAATGACCCAATTGGAGACCAAGTCTCAAGCTCTGGAAAATGTTGTCTAGAGATTTCACACTAAATTCAATTTACTAAATCAAAGAGGATTGCCAAGGCTAGTAGCACCAAATGACAGACTTATCAGCTTGGAAGATTACTATGAGAAGCTTTACATCATTGCCACAGATACATCAAAGTTTACAGGTATTAAGGGGCATGTCATGGGGAAATAAATTATTGAAGCATTAGAGTTTGATTTAACCATCAAACATGAAATCAAGCATATCTTCATCAACAAGCCCACTTTCGAGAAGTATACTAAGGTAGATGAGGTATATAGAAAGCTAATAAATTTGTCTATACCAACTGATGAAATATGGGATGAGTTATGTGATACCATCAAGTAAATTTTTTTAATCTCCAACAGACAGATAGAAAGATAGCATTTTGGGGGCTAAGTCATCAATAGCTTCCTTGAAGATAATGCCAGCATCTCAACAATTTATGTTAGGAAACCAGCTCACAAAAGATAGAAAAGATAGATCAACGCCTTAGAATTCATCCTCTTCGAGGGGGCAACCTCCTTTACATTACACAAATGAACAATTCTTGGATGATACAAATGACTAAACCTCCCTTCTATATATAGGAGTCTAAGGGGTCACAATATAATCAAGCTGACATAATAGTAATAACATAAGGGCACAAAAATAACAATAGTGGGTTTGTATGGGGCATACTAATAACAAAAGGGATACAATGACAATAGTAATGTGGGAATCACTAGTATTATGGGGGCCTAACATGCCCCTCTCTTTCCGAAAAGGATTGTCCTCAACGCTTGAGTAGTTCTGGATTCTTCTATATAAAATTCTCATCCTCCCATGTGGAATCTTCAGCGGATAAGTTCTTTCACTTGATGAGATACTCCAAAATTGATCGATTTTGTAGCTGTCGAGTTCTTGTTTCTATGACTGCTTCCGGTTCCAATATTATTTTTCCTTCCTCATCAATTTCTGACAATATTGTTTGAACTGAGAGCTTGTCACCTATAACCTTCTTTAAACATGAAACATGGAAAATTGGGTGCACTCGGGAAGCTGTAGGAAGCTCCAATTTGTATGCCATAGTACCAAACTTTTGCAACACCTTGTACGGACCATAATACTTTGGTGATAATTTATTATCCTTCTTAGCTTTCTTAAGGGACATTTGTTTATATGGTTGTAGTCATAGGAATACCTAGTCACCTACATCAAAACTTCTTTCGTTGTGATGTTGATCTGCATGTTGTTTCATTCTATTTTGCGCCAACATGAGGTTATACTTTAAGAGTTGGAGAACTTGTTGTTGATGCTCGATGTGATGTTCCATTGCTTGAACCTTAGAATTTTCTCTTAAATATGATGTGATGGATGGTGGATGATATCCATAAAGTGCCATAAATGGGGTCATTTTTGTTGCAATATGGAAGGAAGTGTTATACCACCATTCAACTAGAGGCAACCATTTGACCCATTGTGTCTTTTTATCAGATACAAAGCAACAAAGATATCCTTCCAAACATTTGTTTACTATCTCAGTTTCCCATCAGATTAAGGATGATAAGATGAGCTATGAGTTAACTGAGTACCGAGACAAGAAAATAATTATGTCCAAAAATTTCCACTGAAAATGGGATCTATGTCACTTATAATAATATTTGGGTTTCCATGTAGCTTTTGAATTGTTTCCATAAATGCATTAGAACCTGTATTGGCTTTAAATGGATGTGATAATGCACAAAGTTGCATACTTGGTAAGTTTGTCAACTACCACCATGATGACACGCTTTCCTTCGGACTTGGGTAAACCTGTGATAAAATCCATTGAAACCTCCTCCCAATGTTGGCTTGGAATGGATAAAGGTTGTAATATACCTGGGGTCTTAATTGTTTCAACTTTATTTTGTTGGCAGACCAAACAGTCCGCCACAAACTTTTGAATATCTGATTTAAGGCCATCCTAAAAAAATTCCTTCTTAACCATGTGGTAATTTTTTAAAAATCCTGAGTGCCCTCCTAAGGGAGAAGTGTGCAATTCCATAAGAATATTTTGTTTGAGTTGGGAATTCTTACGTAGTTATAAGTGATCTTTGTACCATAACGAATCATTTTTCTAGCTAAATGTATAAGATGTACTAGGATCTTGTTGTAACTTTCAAATGAGTGCCCACACTTCTTCATTATTCTTCCATTCCTCCCTTGCTTCGTTTATCCAATCTGGTTGGATAATAGAAATGGCGCACAACAATGCTTCCACATCCTCATCCTTTCTTGAGAGTGCATCTGCCACAACATTTTGCTTCCCTTTTTTGTAGATGATTTCAAAGTCATAACCCAACAACTTTGTGACCCCTTTTTGTTGCTCTTCAGAGGATAATCTTTGTTCTAAAAAGTATTTAAGATTATCATGATCTGTTTTTACCTTGAAGTGTCTTCCCATTAGGTAGGGTTGTCATTTCTTAAGTGCATGTAGTATTGCCAACATTTCCTTCTCATAAATAACTTTGTGTAAATACTTTCCTTTGATTGGATGACTTTCGAAAGCAATGGGTCTTTCATCTTGCATTAAAACAGCACCAATTCCATTTCCTGAAGCATCACATTCCACAATAAAGGTTTTTGTGAAGTCCGACATAGCTAAGACCAGTGCTTGGCACATTGCCTCTTTAAGATGTTCGAAGGCCTTTGTTGCTTCTGGAGTCCATGAAAATGCATCTTTCTTCAATAATGTTGTTAGAGGTGTTGTTATTCTCCCATAATTCTTAACAAACTTGTGATAAAACCCTGTCAACCCGAGAAATCCTCGCAGATTCTTTATGGATGTGGGGATTTTCCATTCCTTAATGGCTTTAATTTTTCTAGGGTCTACCTTAACACCTTCATGAGATACAATATGACCCAAATATTCCACCTCTTGTACTCCAAAGAAACATTTGGAGCTTTTTGCATATAATTGTTTCTCCTCCAATAGTTTGAGCACCTTGTCAACATGTTCAACATGATCCTTCCAAGACTTGTTGTAGATTAGTATATCATCAAAAAATACTAACACAAATTTTCTAAGGAAGGGTTGGAATTCATCAAACCTTGAAATGTAGAAGGTGCATTAGTAAGGCCAAAAGGCATGACCAAAAATTCATAATGACCCTATGTTGTTTTCAGAATGTCTTTAGTCTTCATTCTGATTTGATGATATCCTGAATGAAGATCCAACTTGGTGAAGTAAATTGATCCATGAAATTCATCCAATAATTCATCAAAGACAGGAATGGGAAATTTATCTTTAATAGTGAAATTGTTGAGCTCCCTATAATACAGAAACATGCACCATGATCCATCCTTCTTGTGCACCAATACTACTGGAGCAGAGAAAGAACTTTGACTAGGTTGAATTATACTAGCCTCTAGCATTTCTGCAACCATATATTCAATTTCACTCTTTCGGGCATAGGGATATCTATACGGCCTGATGTTTTGGGGAACACTTCCTGGAATCAAATGAATAGCATGATCATGATCACGAATAGGTGGGAGACCTTTGGGAGTCTCAAATACCTTGGAAAGATTGTCCATGACTTTTTGGAGATCTAGAGAAATAGATGATTTCGATGTGGGAACCTATAGCGAACACAATTGTACAATTCCACCTCATTTTTCCTTCTTTAGAATCTTTGTCGTACCATTAGAGATGATTATTTTCTCGTTTTCCCTACAATACCCCTTAATTCAACTTCCTTTACTTCCGCACAAAATTTCATGAAAATTTCTTGAAAATTAAAATCTATTGTACCCAAGGATTGAATCCGTTCGACTCCTAGTACAACATCAGCACCACCCATTGGAATGGAAAGCATTGGGAAATTCAATACATATTCTCCCATGGATAGCTTGATATTATGGCACTTTCTAGAGCAATTTATGGTTCCTCCACTTGCAACCATCACTTGACACTCTGGTGCTGGATATAGGAAGCAATTCAATTCCTTTGCTATCTTACAATGAATAAAATTATGTTTACTTCTCGAATCAATCAACACTATTACCTTTTTCTTCTTGATATGGCCTTCTATCTTGATAGTTTGAGGAGTGGTAATTCCAGCCAATGCATTACAAGATATGGTCGGATTCATTTCTTCTTTATCTAGGGTTTGTTCCTAGAGTATATCCTCTTCTTTTGACATTTCTTGTTCCTTTTCTTCCTCCTCTTCACAATCTATGTAGAATAATTTCTTCTCAGCACACTTATGACCTTTAGTGTATTTTCTATCACAACTGTAACAAAGCCCTTTTGCTCTTTTTTCTTCCAATTGTTGTGGTGTCAACATTATACGTTGTGGAAGGCTAGGGGAAACAACACTTCCATCTTTATAGTTGTGAGTGGTAGGCTTCCTGGTTGCCATAATTTTGCTTTCCATTTTTCTTGCTAACCCGAATGACTTCTCCATTGAATCAGGTTCCCAAAGGTGAACCTCATGTTGGATATTATCCTTTAAAGTCCCTATGAACACATCAATCCTATGCTCCTCTTGAATATCTTTTACCCTTATGTTCAATTTTTGGAAGTCCTCAATGTGCTCCATCATTGAACCCTTTTATTTGAGATTTATCAATTGGCTAAAAAAGGTGTTGCTTTTTGTATCCTCATAATGTGCTATCATTTCTTCTATAAAAATTGCCCAAGTAACAATGTGTTTATGAGAGAAAAGCCATCAATACCATACAAACTGATTTGGTTCCAAATATAAAGTTGCAATACGTACGTTTTCTGTGTTTTGCACATTATGGAGATCGAAAAATTGCTCCATCTGTAGTATCCATGTTTCGGGATTCTTTCCATCAAACTTCCTCATATCGATTTTTGGAACATGGTGGGTCTTCAATCCAACATTAGAGTCTATGAAATCATGATTAACATTTCTTTTGTTCTCATCATGATTTTCTTTTACTACACTTTCACCATTAGTGACCATTTCTTGTAGCAACTTATTCAAATTTATCTTCAATTCTTCCATCTTATCATCCATGCCATTCATCTTAGCATCCATGCCATCCATCTTAGCTTCCACGCCATCCATATTAACTTGCACACCATTCATATTAGCTTCCACGCCATTCATCTTGGCTTCATTTACCTTTAGTGAGAGTGAAATTTGTTGTACTTGGTCTTGTAATTTTGATATATCATGTTACATTTCTTCCTCTTCTTCACGAGTCATGCTAGAGCTTTCAGGTTTCTTACTATGTGTTTCCATTTTCTTTCTTTGGGGTATTAATTAACGCTAATAATTCTTCAGTATTCCCTTTGAATTCCTTCAAACTAATTTTTCAAACTAATCTTATGCAAAATTAAAAAAAAAACTAAACACCTTTTTTTCACTTTGTAAGAGCTCGATATTGAATCTTTTGTATCTCTGTAATTGCGGATCTCGGATATCTGAAATCTCATCTTGAGGTAGCCCTTTGATTCCTATTTCTAACCCCGCAAGTCTGATCAAGATTGGATTCTCCAAGGAAGAGTTATGCCAAATCTCCCACGGTGACCTGATTATAAACCAGTTCTGTAGAGCGAACTTGAATGACATTCCATGTGTCACTGTTTCGACCTTAGTAACTGAAACTGATACACAGAAAACTACACATCGTCTTCTTTCTGAAACTTCTTACAAAATTGCAATCTAATGGTCAAAACAAAAGTTATGATGATTTTCCCCAGGGCACATGTTTGGAATGTAATTCGGGAGTTTGCAAAAACCCTAACTTCCTTAGATCATATCTCCACAAATATAGCGATACAAGCTCTGAAATTCGAACCCAAAGTTCAGAACTATTTCAGCTCAAATGGTTTTTTTTTAGCTTTCGAAACATCGCAGAAAAAAATTTATAGCGAAAACTCCACGATGACCTGTTTGGAGCAGCGAAACCCTAGAATCCAAAGCTCTAATACCAAATGTTAGGAAGCCAGCTCACAAAAAGATAGAAAAGATAGATCAACGCCTTAGAATTTAGCCTCTTCGAGGGGGAAACCTCCTTTACATTACACAAATGAACAATTCTTGGATGATACAAATGACTAAACTTCCCTTCTATATATAAGAGTCTAAGGGGTCACAATATAATCAAGCCGACATAACAGTAATAACATAAGGGCACAAAAATAACAATAGTGGGTTTCTATGGGGCATACTAATAACAATATGGGGACAATAGGGGCACAATAATAAAAATAAGGGATAAAATGACAATAGTAATGGGGGAATCACTAGTATTATAGGGGCCTAACAGTGTAATCAGTTCTATATTTTTGTACTATTTTTGTAAATTAGTTCAGATCTTTATAGAGTCTTATATTATTGTATAAATAAATAGTAACTTGATGCATTAAGAGTTGAACCCTTGCATGAGTTTCTCTAAAGTAGAATTGTATCAAGACTAAATTCACTTCACATTAGTGAAAGGATTCTGGATTTTCTTCCAACAGCTTGTTTCTTTGTGAGTTTTTCTTAATGTTTTCACTTCGTTTTTGTTATTCTACATGTATTTAAGTTTTGAGAAGATAATTGGGTAACATAAAATTGAATATCAGTCTATCTTAAATCCCCATGAAGTTATAATCTATTTTAGGGAATAGTTTATTGGACTTTTAGTCTTTATAAGCTCCTCTACATTTATAAATTGTCAACCATCTTCATAAGGTTAAATACATTTTGTTGGGTTGTAAACATTGTTTACTTGCATGCTTCCATATGATTAACTAAAATTCAGTCTGGATATTTAGGAAATCATAGCTTCTTTCAATTCTGCCTTTCCATACACTATAAATCAAATTATTGTTCAGAGGTAAAGAATCAGCCCTTTCATAGTATGTAGTACTAATAAAGTTTAAGCACTTGCCTTAACCTGCTCATCACATTGGTCATCCAAAAACTTTTAAAACAAACAAAATATTTTAGATGCTCTAGCATAATTAATTAACCTAGAATGATCTCAAAGGACAATAGTTAGTATCTACCCTCTTGTATAAATAAACATGCCAAAGAGATCATTAGGATACGAACTTTGTTTTCAGCTAGGAAGTTATTGATATCAAGCACTTGATATTGTTATTTTGTATTGGTTATGTGATGTATTTGACCTTGATACAATGATAATGAGAATTTTCTTATTGATCAATCATTGAGTTATATACAAAGGGTTGAGGTTCTTGGTTTTGGGCCCAATCCCAATGGCTTAGGTCCCTCTTATGTATTGGTATTTCTTTTTAGCTTAGAATGTTTATTAGTTTTTTTCATTTCATTAGAACATAACCCCTCAAAAATCTTGTGATTGCAACCTCTATCTCATCTCTGTCATGGAAGCCTAAATGGAAGAATCTACGATCACAGCCCAAAAATGTTATGTTTATGATTTCTTGGAAGAAGGTCTATATTAGTCATCTTGTTTTGCATATGTTTATTGTATCTTAGGAATTTATTTATGTTATGAAACCAGCTCACAAAAAGATAGAAAAGATAGATGAATGCCTTAGAATTCAGCCTCTTCGAGGGGGAAACCTCCTTTACATTACACAAATGAACAATTCTTCAATGATACAAATGAAAATACTTCCTTTCTATATATAGGAGTCTAAGGGGTCATAATATAATCAAAGCCGACATAACAATAATAATGTAAGGGCACAATAATAACAATAGTGGGCTTCTATGGGGCACAATAATAACAATATGGGGACTACATGGGCACAAAAATATAATAAGGAGGTTGTACTAATAACAATAAGGGGTTACACTAGTAGTATAGGGACCTAACAATTTATTGACTAGATCAGAGTTTTTTGGCATAGATTAGATGGTATTTAAATTCATCTCATCTTTTCCATCATTAGTTACTTTATTTTGTCAATGATAAAAGTATATGTGCATGTGATGTTTCAAGGTTGTTTGGATTTGCAGGCAAGGGGCCTTTCACCATCTCCATCTAGGACTTCTAACCCTCTTTGATGAATCCCAAAATTTTGTTCTTGAGCTCATTCCCTTAGGTCACCGTGAGTAGCTCTCCTAGTTCAAAATAGGGCTTTCTAAAGAGTTGAGATTGGCTAGGGGTGTTAGACACCTTTCATCCATCTACCACAACCTCCATCCACCTTATCATCCCTTGATCTCATCATTCTTACCTCTTAAACCTTCTTGACAGCCTTCCTATAGCATTAATGGCCTTCCTGTAGCAATACAAGGCACCTGTAGTAGCTTGTTTCACCCTCTATTTTTAACTGTGATGCAATTTTGACTTATTTTAGGAGTAGGTTTACCCCTAGCTACAACTCCATGATCAAGGGAAGCACCTAGGCCATTCCAACCATCTTTTTCCTTCACTGCAAGATAGAATAACATTAGTTTCTTTATCACAGATTTAGCACAAATAGAACATTGATTTATATGCAAGTGTGAGCTAGATAGATGATGCATGAAATATTGAGTTATGATTTGGTAGGGTAGTTTCTTGTCTGCAAGTGGATTTGGTAGCTAGATGGTTGATTGCAAGATAGTGTAGTTCCCTTTCTGCAAGTAGTGTAGCTCTTATTTTCTTCATGAATTGATTTAGTAGCATTTACAAGTTAATAGCATCTACAAGTTGAGGTTTAAAAAGCATTTTCCTTTTTTTCATTAGAGCTAGCTTCTAAATTGCACCTTCAGTAGTTAATTTCCTTCTAATTCAGTAGAAAGAATGGTCTTTGAGCATTATTAATCAAATGTCCTAGTTGACGGTGGCATGAGTAGAATCTCGTCTACTATGTATATAGAAATGTCACCTTGAATTTTGTATGAACCCTAGGTTGATAAATAGTATTGAGGAGCCCTTGGCAGTTGTAGCACTCTTGGTGCAATACTAGGGCTCACCACTTTTTGGCATCGTTGTCGAGGAGGTGTCTAAGTAGATGTTATTTTTTCTTAAGCATTACTTTCTGTTTTGCATTTAGTTTTGAAAAAATAACATAAAAGAAGAAAAAAAAAATTCATGCCTCATAGGAATAGAGATACTCAAGGAATTTTTGTACCAAACACCCCCACACCCTCAAACAGTCAACCTTCACTCTTCTTTGGTGGCTGTCATCTTCCCTCTATAACTATAGGGGAGTTAGAAGACCCTTTAGGTGAGAAACTTGAGATATTTGAAGAACCTATTAGGGAAGAACAAGAACCCATTTCACCTACCAAAACCATGGTTGAAAACAAGAACAATGAGGGTTTTCCATTCAGAGAGACTAATGGAGAGGCTAGAATGAATAATATAAACCCTACTTCCCTTCCACACTTCCATGGCTTAACCTCTGAGGATCTTGATACTTTTATGTTTGAATTTGATGTTGTTTGTAGTACCTATGACTATGCCTCTGATGACCAAAAGTTGAAGTTATTTCCATCTACCCTTAAGGATGCAGCCTTGCCCTGGTTTATGGGTTTGCTTGGGGATATTGTTGTAAATAATACTGAGAGGGGGGGGGAGGGGGGTGAATCAGTATTATCAGGTCAATTATTTTTCATTTCACAATCAGATTTGTATATGCTACTTCAATTAGTAAATACCGCGTATGTACGCAACTTCAGTTAAGGAAACAAGCGTATATGAGAAGACTTGTAATTTAAATTATTCTTCAGATGTTGATCATTAATCTGTGCATCAAACCATATGAACAGTAACCAGGAACAATAAAACAGAACAGGAAATCACACATAAGAACACAAGATATAAGGTGGAAACCCAATGTGGGTGAAAACCACCTGCTGCAATTCGTCTCTATCTTCTTTCAATTAGAAACTTCTTTTTACAATGTTTCTGTACTGGTGCAGTCTTATACCAGTATGCAGGCTGCTACCTGCAGAAGGCTACAACCTTCTCTCGTTCTCCAGCTTCTCCTGGAAGGGAGCTACAACCCCCTTAGCTCTTGTACTAGCTGAGGTACTAGTACGTAGGTGCTGACCTACAGAAGGCTACAACCTTCTCTTTTCTTCCAGGGACCACGTTTCATAAATTTTCAAACTGGATCCATGAATATTAATCAAACATCAAGTATATCTGCATTAACCAAACCCCTTTGTACATAAAAAATACTAAATCAACCAAAACTTCTCAGAATGTTGTAACCAGAAAACAATACCAGAGACTAAACACTAATTCTGAACCCAGAACACTGCAGCAGTAAACAGAAGCAGCTAAAACATTTTTCATGAGATGTACGCTACTTTAATCCGCGGAAACCTGTGTGCAAACACTTCTGTATTAAGGCCAACCAGTGTATACGTTGTTTTTATTTACTGAACCAGCGTGTATACGCGCATCTGACGTGTCGAACCTACGTACAGATCTATAAAAGATAATTCTTTCAAATATTCAGACATCAGTTATACCCAGATTATCATATTCATAGATCACCTTATGCGCCAAATATAACAGATCAAAAATTACACAAAGATACTTCTCTTCAAGCTGCCTTAAGATCTTGACTCATCAATAGAACTTATCCTTCTCCTTACGCTCAGGTTCCTTCTTGATTCAGATCTAGTTATGCAACATAACCCAATGACAGTATTCTAGATCTTGCTCTTCATAAGATATTCAATCCTTAAGTTAATTCCCTTGCCAAATGATCTCCTTCCCTTTTTATAGTCTTAGGCCTTACTCAAACCATGGTCAAAAACCATAGAGATCCAATACTAGGGACTCAATACCTGGGTTCAACACTTTGGATGCAATATCAAGGACCAAAACCATAGGTTCAAATACGTCGGACTAAATACCATGGACCAACCATAAGTTTTCCCACATGTACGTGCTTTTCTTTGCATGAAAGTGTGTGCATACGTATATGCGCCTTTTGATCGGTACTCCCATGTGTATATGCGATTTTGTTAAGAGGAACATGCGTATACCTCATTTTCTTTCATTCTGAGAGCCTGAACTGTAATCTTCCCTTTGAGTGAGTTGCCATCAAGGACAACACCTGTGCCATAGAGCCAAACCTATGTCATAATGCCAACAATCTCCCCCTTTGGACTTGATGGCAACCCCAAGTCACTCAAAATCATTCTCCCCCTTTGACATCAAGGGCAAAGGGTTATGCTCCCCCTGAATTCACGCTGAATTCTCTGTTCTGCTATGTTGTCCAAACTCCCCCTGACAGTAGGCAAGGTCTGCAAGAAGATGTTCTACAAAAGAAACATGACTTTACACATCATAAATGACCTTCCTATCACCAAAGACTCATACATACATCCATCTCTCAACCAAGTGAGGACATACCAATATTGACTCATCCACCCAACCAAGTGGGGATACACTAGAAGTTTACACATGACAAATAAGTACATTACATCATTCATCCCAGGCATAGTGGGGAAACCAAAATAGGTCGTTACATGACCTTGATAATAAAAGATATACATGACATAGAGACGAAATATCTATGACAATTCTATGAAAGTCATCAGCAGCATCTGTCAATCATCATTCAAATCAGCAACCATAATCTCCCTCTCCACCTGAAACCAAAACAGTTGTGAATGTAAACCAAGATCTTCTAAGATAATGCCAACAATGCATTATTAGAAGAATATATGCTCCCCCTGAACCTGTGCCAGATAGTCTCTGCCAGACCCATATTAGACTCTTTCCAACCTGAGTCTGACCACACTGCTTTCCTTCAAACCATCATATACACGACTGTATTCACACAAACCGGTGTATGTACATGGATACACCTCATTAAACTCACGTACAACCATTTTTCTCTGGAACAGACAAGTTTCAATATCAAGATGATGCATCAACTACTCCCAGCTTTTGTCTGAGGTATTCAAATGTCTCCCTGGGTAGTGGTTTGGTGAGTATAACAGCAACCTGTTCCTTAGAGGGAACATACTCCAACTTGACCTTTTGTTCAAGCACTTGTTCTCAGAGCAAATGATATTTGATAGGTATGTGCTTGGTCTTTGACTGCATGACTAGATTTTTTGAAATGTTGATTGCACTTGTATTATCAGATAGAATGGGGATAGGTGGAGTACAATTGATTTGCATGTCTTGTAATGTTTGCATCATCCAGAGGAGTTGTGTGCAGCAAGATACATCAGCTACATATTCTGCTTCAGCTGTAGATAGAGCAATTGAACTCTATTTCTTGCTGAACCAAGATACTAACCTAGGACCCATGAAGAATGCACCACCACTAGTGCTTTTTCTGTCATCCACACTTCCTGCCCAATCTGCATCTGTATATGCATGAAGTGTGAGATTTGTACTTCTAGGATACCATAAGCCATAGTTTTGAGTTCCTTGAAGATACTTAAAAATTCTCTTAACTGCCTGAAGATGAGTTTCCTTTGGATTTGCTTGAAACCTTCCAACTATTCCCACTGCATGCATAATATCTGGTCGGGTACCTGTTAGATAGAGCAGACTACCAATCATGGATCTATAGGTTGGTTGATGCACTGTTGTTGATTCATCATTTGCACTGAGGCTGCATCTTGTTATCATAGGGGTACATACTGGTTTCGAATCCTCCATCCCATATTTCTTCAAGATCTGCTTGAGATACTTGGTTTGTGATAGAAAAATGTTGTCTTTGTTCTGTTGGACTTGTAAACCAAGAAAATATGTGAGCTCACCAAGCATGGACATTTCAAATTATTTTTGCATTACCAAGGCAAAATTTTGACTCATGTCTTCTTCATTGCTACCAAAGATGATATCATCAACATACACAAGTATTAGCAACTTATCATTGCAAACTTTTATATATAGATTGTTATCTGTGGAACCTTTTGTAAAACCTTGTTGATGGAGGTACTTATCCAAGTGATAATACCAAGCCCTTGGAGCCTGTTTAAGGCCATAGAGAGCCTTTTTGAGTCTGCATACAAGCTTTGGATCATTTCCAAGGATAAACCCATCTGGTTTCTCAATATACACTTCTTCATCCAAGTCTCCATTTAGAAAAGCAAACTTCACGTCCATTTGAAATACTTTGAACTTCTGAAAGCTAGAAAGAGCAAGGAACATCCTTATGGCCTCAAGTCTGGCAACTGGTGCAAAAGTTTCTTCAAAGTCTATGCCTTCCTGTTGAGCATACCCTTTACAAACAAGTCTGGCCTTGTTCCTAATCACATCTCCATTTTCATTTAGCTTATTTTTTAATATCCATTTTGTACCTATGACATTCTTATCTTTTGGTCTAAGAACCAACTCCCAAGTGTTATTCTTTTCAATCTACTCAAGTTCTTCCTCCATGGCCTTTACTTAGCATTCATCTTTGCATGCCTCTCTTACATTTTGTGGTTCAGTGGAGGAGAGTAATGCTAGATAACTTGAAGCTTCTGAAATGGTTCTTCTTGTTTGTACACCTGCCTCCTTTTGCCCCAAAATTTGAGTTTCTGGATGATTCTTTTGAACGTACCTGGATGGAGTCTTTTCTTCTATCCTTATCTGTTCTTCTAGTGCCTCAAGGGTTTCTTCTTCATCATGAGTCTGATTTGTTGTAGAAGGATAGTCCTCATTATCTTCAAATTCTTCTGATTTTACTTGCCTTGGAATGTTTCCTTCTTCATCAACCACTACATCAATACTTTCAACAATTTTTCCAAGTCTTTTATTGTA
The DNA here is from genome assembly GCA_031772625.1 of Pinus tabuliformis. Taxonomy (NCBI): domain Eukaryota; kingdom Viridiplantae; phylum Streptophyta; class Pinopsida; order Pinales; family Pinaceae; genus Pinus; species Pinus tabuliformis. The sequence continues at coordinate 1,279,236,208 of CM062819.1, forward strand.
ACACTTATATGCTTTGCTATGGGGAGAGTAACCAAGGAGAATGCCTTCATCTGCTCTAGGTTCAAACTTGCCAAGGTTTTCATCAATCGTTTTGATGTAGCATTTTCTCCCAAAAATTTTGAAGTATTTTTACCGTGGGAGTCTTACCATACCAAAGTTCGTGAGTCTGAGCGTTGTTTACCCGGACGTTTGTATTGTTGAGAATAGTAACTGCAACAAATGCGGCTTCACCCCAGAAGGTTGCGGAAGTTCCAGACTCATCAAGCATAGCACGAGCCATTTGTTAAATCGTTCTGTTCATCCTTTCCACTACTCCATTTTGTTGAGGAGTCCTTGCAGTAGAGAATTCCCTTCTTATTCCATGTTCTTCACAAAAATCGAAAAACTCATTCGAGGTAAATTCCCCACCTCTATCAGACCTGAGGCATTTGATTCTGCGATCTGATTCGTTTTCAACTAAGGCTTTGAATTCTTTGAACTTTTCGAAAGCTTCGTCTTTATGCTTCATAAGTCCTAACCAACACATCCTGGAAAAGTCGTCAATGAACAATATAAAGTATTCTTCTCCTCGAGGTGACCTTTTCCTAGATGGTCCACATACATCAGTATGGACAAGTTCAAGTGGCCTGCTAGCTGATCCTTCCTTCTCTGGGAAATTAGTTCTAGTTTGCTTACCAAACTGACATGATTTGCATATTGTATTGTCTGGAATTCTGATGTCAAGGAGATCACGAACTGCCTGATATTTACATGCTTTCCTTATCTGAGAGAAGCTTAGATGCCCCAATCTTCTATGCCATAGCCAGTGTTCATCATTCTTGCTAAGATAGCATTATTGTTGTCCTCCCTTGAGTATGTATAAATTATTTTGAGTTCTTATGCCTTTGATCACTGTTTCTCCTGTATCAAGCTCACGAACAATACATCCATTTGATCAAAATATTACCTCATTTCCTTGATCACACATTTGACTGACACTTAATAGATTATGCTTTAAGCCATCAACATACATAACATTCCCAGCTTTGACCTTTTCTTTCAAAAGAACTGAACCTTTACCTTTTATGAATGCAGGGGTGTCATTTCCAAATGAGACCTTCTTTTCCTTTTCTAAGGCGCTATATGATTGAAGTTTTTCTTTATCACCTGTCATATGTTTCGAGCATCCACTGTCGATGTACCACTGATTTTCCTGTCCTTCCGCATATAAGGCTATACCACATCTTTCTGGTTGCGGTTCTTTCTTCCTCCATGTTTTGGGGCTCAATGAAGCTTGCTCCTTTTGAGTTGTTTGCCGAAACCTACTCCTGCATTCAGAATCTTCATGACCAAAGTTGTTACAGATAGAACATTCTATTTCATTTTCAAGAGCAAAAAAGTTATTGTAGGTTCTTTTCATGATTCCAGTCACACTCCTTTGATTTCGTGCTTCTCTGGTCATGATGGTCTTGTAGGCAACGCATTGAGCTGCTTTATGTCCAAAGTTATGACAAGAGAAACATTGGCCATTGAAGAAATTCCTGCGATCATCAAACCTTCCATTGTAATAGCCATTCATTCTTGAGGTAAATTGAGAATGATTTACCTGTGGTTGGTTGTAGCTTTTGTTCATCCTTGAAGTAGATTGCCCTCGATTTACTTGGTGATTTCTATTCATTCTTGAATTAGATTGTCCCTGATTGACCTAGTGATCTACATTGGGCCTTTGGTGTCAATTGTCAACCTGTTCACTTCTCCTTGTAGCTTCAAGATAAATTTTGGAGGTAGACGGCTTCTGTGCTTGAGATGTTTCTTTAGTATACCCAAGACCTATCTTGATTAGAGGAGAACGCTGCACTTTGATAATCTCATCTAAAGTTTCAGATCCTTTAGCAAATCTAAGATTAAGAGCTTTCATTTTCTCAATGTCCTTTCTAAGTCCCACAATTTCACATTCTAACTTTTCATTGTGTTTCTCCATTTCAACAAGTTGGAATGTCAGAGTATCTATAATCATATTTTTCTCCTCTAAGCAAATTTTGAGTTTAGAAATTTCTTCATAAAGACTTTCTTCATCTATAGCATCCAAGAAATCATCATCTTCAAAAGCCATCAAAAGTCTATAATCATTACCTTGTTCATCTTCATCGCTATTTGAAAGTCCATCACTGTCTTCATGTGTGTAATAGCTCTTCTTACTTACATTCTGTTTTCTGTTCCATCTAACTGGTTCCTTACCTTTGTCAAGCTTATCTTTATGAGGACACTTGGCAGCATAGTGACCGACTCTTCCACAAGCAAAACATTTGAAAGGTAGCTTACCTCTGAATCTTCCAGAACCTCGTTGAAGGTTCTTGACAAAATTTGATTCTTCCTCTTCTTCTGACATATGTCCTGAGTCATTGTAATCTCCTTTTCCTGAGGCTTTGAATGCGGCTTCTCTCTTGTCTAATGGTCCCCCTTTTCTCATTTCGTAAGCGGTTAGGATTCCGTGTAGCTGTGACATGGTAAGGCTCTATAGATTCTGTTTTTCTTCTATGGCAGAAACTTTTGATTCAAACTTAGAAGACAAAGATCTTAGAACCTTTTCAACCAAAACAACTTCTTTTATTTCTTCACCCAAATTTTTCATACAATTAACAATCTCATCTATACGTAGGAAATAGTTAGCCACACTTTCATCATTGTACATTCTGAGATTTTCATATTGAATTCTGAGAGTTTGTAGTTTTGCTCGTTTTACCTGTTCATCTCCTTCATAGCTCAGAACGATCTTGTCCCATATTTCTTTTGCGGTTTTGAGCTGCATAACCTTGACGAATTCTGATTGAGATAGGCTCCCTAATAGAGTATTGACAGCCTTTGCATTTGTTTCATACTGCTTCTTACCAGCCGTATCTATAGGAGTTGTTGATGGAAAAGTGTATCATATTTCCACAATATCCCAAACTTCTGTACCAAGAGATTGAAGATAGGCAGTGATTCTTACCTTCCAATAGACGAAGTTGCTTCCATCAAAAATTGGTGGCCTGATTGATGCTTCTTTTTCGTAGTTGCTCATGATGATAGATCTTCCTTCAAGCGATCAAGCTTCTTCTGAAGGACCTGCTCTGATTCCAATTTTTGTAAATAATACTGAGAGGGGAGGGTGAATCAGTATTATCAAGTCAATTATTTTTCATTTCACAATCAGATTTGTATACGCTACTTCAGTTAGTAAATATCGCATATGTACACAACTTCAATTAAGGAAACAAGCGTATATGAGCAGACTTGTAATTTAAATTATTCTTCAGATGTTGATCATTAATCTGTGCATCAAACCATATGAACAGCAACCAGGAATAGTAAAATAGAACAAGAAATCACACATAAGAACACAAGATATAAGGTGGAAACCCAATGTGGGTGAAAACCACCTGCTGCAATTCGTCTCTATCTTCTTTCAATTAGAAACTTCTTTTTACAATGTTTCTGTACTAGTGCAGTCTTATACCAGTACGCAGGCTGCTACCTACAAAAGGCTACAACCTTCTCTCGTTCTCCAGCTTCTCCTGGAAGGGAGCTACAACCCCCTTAGCTCTTGTACTAGCTGAGGTACTAGTATGTAGGTGCTGACCTACAGAAGGCTACAACCTTCTCTTTTCTTCCAGGGACCACGTTTCATAAATTTTCAGACTAGATCCATGAATATCAATCAAACATCAAGTATATCTGCATTAACCAAACCCCTTTGTACATAACAAATACTGAATCAACCAAAACTTCTCAGAATGTTGTAACCAGAAAAGTACCAAAGACTAAACACTAATTCTGAACCCAGAACACTGCAGTAGTAAATAGAAGCAGCTAAAACATTTTTCATGAGATGTATGCTACTTTTAATTCGCGGAAACCTGTGTGCAAACGCTTCTATATTAAGGCCAACCAGCGTATACGTTGTTTTGATTTACTGAACCAGCATGTATACACGCATTTGACGTGTCAAACCTACGTACAAATTTATAAAAGATAATTCTTTCAAATATTCAGACATCAGTTATACCCAGATTATCATATTCATAGATCACCTTATGCACCAAATATAACATATCAAAAATTAAACAAAGATACTTCTCTTCAAACTACCCTAAGATCTTGACCCATCAATAGAACTTATCCTTCTCCTTGCGCTCAGGTTCCTCCTTGATTCAGATCTAGTTATGCAACATAACCCAATGACAGTATTCTAGATCTTTCTCTTCATAAGATATTCAATCCTTAAGTTAATTCCCTTGCCAAATGATCTCCTTCCCTTTTTATAGTCTTAGGCCTTACTCAAACCATGGTCCAAAACCATAGAGATCCAATACTAGGGACTCAATACATGGGCTCAACACTTTGGATGCAATACCAAGGACCAAAACCATAGGTTCAAATACGTCGGACTAAATACCATGGACCAACCATAAGTTTTCCCACATGTACGCTCTTTTCTTTGCATGAAAGTGTGTGCATACGTATATGCGCCTTTTGATCGGTACTCCCGCATGTATACGTGATTTTGTTAAGAGGAATATGCGTATACCTCATTTTCTTTCATTCTGAGAGCCTGAACTGTAATCTACCCTTTGAGTGAGTTGCCATCAAGGACAACACCTGTGCCATAGAGCCAAACCTATGTCATAATGCCAATAGATAGCATCAATACCTGGGCTCAAATGAAACAATCCTTTAATAAAAAGTATAGGGACTACCGTGGGTCCAAAGAAACCAAAGAGGAAATATTTAGAATGACTCTTGGACCTGATGAATCCCTAGAGGACTATGAGGAGAGATTTCAACTCAGTTATAGGAGGGCCAGATGCACCCTTGATCCTAAATCACTCAAGCTAGTTCTTCTCTGAGGGATCAGGGAGGACATGTTGGAAACCCTCAACATGTTTTCTGGGGGATACATCTATCAATTATCCTATGATGACATCAAAACAGTGTTCAAAAATCACTCTAGGGCTGCTAGGAAGAAGGGTAGGGCTAGTCAAGCCTTGGTCAGTTCCTCTCCTTCCACAACATCCATCAAGAATGAGATTGGGAACATGTTGGAGGAATTTAAAAGTGAAATGTTGCATACCTTTTCTTTGAAAATGGATACCATGCAGATCAAGAGGAGACAAGAGGAAGCAGAGAGGGCCTTAGCTATTTTCTGCCCTAAATGCACTAGAAGGCACCCCAGAAATGAATGCCCATTAAATGTCATAAAGGTCTTCTTAGTCTGTTGGGAAAACCATGCCACAGGTAAATGTCATTATTTGTCTGGTTTAAAATTTTTATACCAAGGGGAAGAAGGTGGTGTTGAGCAACTCTACTTTATAAATCAAACGAGGCCTCAAGTACCTCGACCATACCAGCAGGGCATGCAATGTGCACCTTATTCCTATTACCATACCAACGAAAATGAACCCTTGCCACCCTGGTACTCTTCCACTCATCCATCATGGTCCACACCTCCTTCTTGGCCTTATGCTCCTCAATATCCTCCCCAACCTGTCAATCAACCATTTCAGCCATATGCTTCTCAACATCCTCAATGGAATAACCCATCACAAGGGTGGAGGCCTCAACTCAACCAACCTCCTACTTTACTGCCTCCACCTCCATCTCAACCACAACTCACTCATCCTGCTCCACCAAAGCAACCTCAAATGCCTACTCAACCCAATTTGAACCCGAATAAAAATAAAGCACAACAGGTCTACAATGGAGAGACATCTTACCCTGCCTATGTTGTGGAGATTCAAGAAATCAACCTCATCTCCAAAAGAGTGCTTCCAGATAACCAACCTCCATCTCCACCTAAAGAACTTGAAGAGGAAAAGGAAGAGAGTACCCCTCAAGTAAATCCACCTCCTTTTCCTGAGAGATTGATCCATCCTAACCAGCACACCCCAAAAGAGACTGAACTTCTGGGAGAATTGAAGAATTTGTGTGTTAAAATACCCCTCCTCCAATCTATTAAGGATGTTGCCATCTATAATAAGCTTATCAAAGAGAAATTATTCAAACACCCTCGGAGGAGAAAAAGAGACACCCCCACCATCAATGTTATTGGTCAATTATTTGATTTGATGTTGGGGAGAGTGATTTTTCCAAAATATTCAGACCTTAGAATTCCAGTAGTATATGTGCACATTGATGGCATCATTCTCCCTCATACCCTCGCTTAGTCTTGAGAAATGTGAATTCTTAATGAATGCAGGGATTTTCCTTTGTCATTGAATATCTCAAGAGGGAGTACAAGTGGACCCAAACAAGATTGTCATCATCAAAAGGGTTCATACTCCTCAAAAGCAAAGGGATGTTAGGAGTTTCTTGGGTTTAGCTGGATATTATAGGAGGTTTATCAAGGAATTTAGTAAAGTGGCTTCACCATTGTTTGGATTGTTGGCCAAGGACTTAGAATTCTGTTGGACAAATATCTGCCAAGAGGTCCTTGAGATTTTGAAAGAGAAATTAACCACTACACTCATACTTAGGGGCCCAAATTGGGTGATGCCTTTCCATATCCATGTTTATGCCTCCGAAAAGTTGTGGGGGCAGCCTTGGGAAAAATAGATGGTAAGTTGAACTGAACTACAATATAATTGAGAAAGAACTCCTAGCTGCTATACACTCCTTAAACAAATTCAGACACTACATCACTGGATACCAAACTTTTGTGCATACTGACCATGTAGTTATTAAGTATTTGATGAATGACCCTGATGTGAATGCTATAATCATTATATGGTTGCTATTGTTACAGCAGTTTGATTTAACTATCATTGATAAGCCATGAAAATAAAATGTAGTCGCAGATTTTTTGTCTAGACTTGTTTTTCCTGCAGGTGATGAAGGGATGGTCGATGATCAGCTTCCAGATGAACACCTATTTTCTATCTCATTTCTCTCTCCATGGTTTGATGACATAGCCAACTACCTAGTTGCTACAAAATTTCCCCCAAATCTGTCATCTAGGGAGAAGAGCATAATTGTAAGGAAAAACACCCCTTTCACTTGGATTGGGGGTAATCTCTTTAATTTGGGACCAAATCAAATCTTAAGGAGATGTGTTAGGGAATAGGAAATCCTTGAGATCCTCTTGGCCTATCATGATGGGCCCTGTGGAGGTCTATAAGCTGGCTATTATTGGCCCACTCTCCACCAAGATGAAAGAAGCTATATCAACAGATGTGAATAGTGCCAGAGGATGGGAAAACCCACACCCAGGGATGAAATGCCCCTACAACCTCAGGTGGCATTAGATCTATTTGACAAGTGGGGCAGGGATTTCATTGGGCCAATTGATCCACAATCAGGGCGGAAAAACTACATCATTATGTGCAATTATTACTTGACAAAGTGGGTTGAGACAAAGGTTTTCAAGGCAGCAATGGAGGAGAAAATGTACGAGTTCTTAATGGAAAATATATTCTACAAATTTGGGTACCCCAGAGAGATATTCATCGATTAGGGAGCTCAATTCATACCACATCTAATCGAGAATATTTTAAGGTAGCATCATATCAAACACAGAACATTTACTGCTATCACCCTCAGGAAAATGTGCAAGTAGAGGTTACAAATAGGGCATTGGAGAGCATCCTCAATAAGGTTGTGAGCAGCAGAAGGAGAGATTGGGCAGACATATTATTGGAGGCCACTTATGCCTATAACACCACTTGGAAGACAACTACTGGGTTTACTCCATATGATCTGGTTTATGGAAAGAAAGCCATGTCTTCTATTGAGTTTGAGTATAATACTTTGAGAACAGTAACCCAATTGGACTTAGATGTCAACAAATCACAACAAGAGAGGTTTCTCTAAGTGAATGGCTTGGATGAGTTCAAAATGAAGGCCCTCCTACACACTAAATTTATACAATTGCAAAGGAAGTTCTAGCATGATAGGCATATCAAGGACAAAGTTTTTCAAGAAGGGGATTGAGAATTATTATATGATTCTAGGTTCTAGGATTTCAATGGAAACTAATGACAATATGGTTAGGCCCATACCTGATATAGAAATGTCATGAAAATGGAGCTATTCAAATCAGGACCATTGATGAGGAAGGGATTCCCTTGCTTATCAATGGCTACAGGTTGAAGGTATACAAAAAACCTATGTCTAAGGAAGAATTCATCAGTACAATCAGTAGAGAAGTCAATGTGATTGGAAGTGTCATAGCTTCTAGTCCATAGCATTTTTAGATACTTTTTTTGAAGAAGGAAAAATAAAAGGCCTGGATTAAAACCTTTATGAGGCGTCTAAGGCCAACTCTTGGGTCGAAAACCTCTATGAGGCAGTCCAAGAGCAAAAAGGTGAAGAGAAATAATAAATATACCTAGGTGAAAACCTCTCCTAGGGCACCTAGGGCAGGCATACAAGTTGAAAAACTCCTATGAGGTAGCCTGTGTGTCTCCAAAAAAAAGAGAAAAAAAAACAAAAGAAAAAACACAAGAATTGGATCTACAGCGCGTCTGCTATTTTTTTTTGTCATTTTGTAGGATTAAAGACAGTGGAAGATTCCATAGCTGCAGGGCCAACATTCTCAATATTCCCTTCACTCCTCCCTCCATCCACTTCATATCTATCATCTACACTCATGCGATCACCGCTCTCTACCAGACCTATAATTTCTACAAGAGGGCTCTGAAAAGCTACAGGAGGGACATCTGAAGGAAAGGATAACACAACTTGACCTTGGAAATTATGAATAAGGTTCCCCACCATGGTCCACCATCCATCCCATTTCATAATAATAATAATAATAAATAAATAATCACTAAAACCCCTCCACTTTGTCTTACCCATGTTAAACTTTTTTGGAGAAACACACGTAGGACATCCTCTCCATTTCTACAAATCTACACCACTCCCTAAAAGTCCTATTACTGTTCTTGAGACCTTTTACATCCTCTCTCATCACCCCTATGCATCTTGAATACCCCAGAGGAAAAGGAAAGGACGACTATAGGAAGAGAACCTCCTCCTGTAGCAACCTGTGCACAAATCACAGGAAACAATAATCTCACTTTTTCTCATCAGTATGGATGATGAAAACTTATGAGGCCACTCTGTAGTAGTCATATCACTCCCAACATGACTCTCCACCAGCAGTAGCAGCTTGGACATCAACAAGGTACCTGCACACACATCAACCACAACAGTCAAATATCATGAGGAGCAATGAAGAAATACACAGGAAAGAAACACAACAAGTCAACTCCCTTGATGAAAATAATGAGGTCCAGCTCCAACATGAAAATCCCTGCATCAGTTTGATCATGAGGTAGGCACAAGTATGGCAAACTCTCATCTCCTCCCTATGTGTAAATAATGAAAATGTGTAAATGTTGAGAGGAGGTGTTTTAATAAGTTGGAGGTGGCCAGTTAACTTGGACACCCTTGGCTAGTAAAATAAAAGTGATGGTAATCACTCATGCAACACGGAGGTGTCACATCAATCAAGTTGGGATCACAGAGAGTGGGTGGTAATTATGAGGAATAAGAGAATAATTATTCCGAGTGGGGACAATGACCCAAAAAAAGGGAACCTCGTGTGACTACCAAGTCATCACAGTGCTCCTCGCCTAAGCCAAAAATGGCAATGGCACTTTATGTACTGGAGCTCGAATTCTTTTGCATAAATGCTCATTTCAAAAATAGTTAAGAGAGGATGAGCTCTAGGTTCCATCGAGGAGTTTCGAACCTTGTTCTCCCGTTGGTACAAGAGGGAGCTACAGGTAAGCCTGCAACTGATATAGGAAAGCCGAGAGACTACTACAGGAAGACTGAAAAGGTGAAGGAATGTTACAAAGGGTCTAATTGGTCTCTAATTTATTACCTTCATACTCGACCATGTGATAAAAATTAAGTGCCACCATCTCCTTTATTCATCCATAAATTGTATGCAAGGTGCACTTCAAATTCTACTGGCGATAGCAGTCAAATTGTGAAATTGAAGGATATTTTGGGGCTATATATTAGAGGGAATATAGGAAATTACCATCAAAAAGGAATTTTAACTCACTGTTGTCACTGAATTATACACCAAATTTATTAAAGGAAGTATCTCTCCTTCACTTAGATAAAAACATAGAGAAGATATGGGGGGAGGATTTAACAGAAGGGAGCCCTCATATACCAAAATAATCCATCTACACCCTCATGTGGTAAACATTTTTAGAAGACACCAGTGGCTAGGATTCTTCGATTTGTTGAAAGGATATGATGATGAAATTTCTTTTGAATTTTCCATGGCCCTGAACTCACAAACAGAAGACAATGCCACCACTGTGGTGAGGGGATTAGCTATTTCACTCAACTCTAAGCTAATTAGTAGAGTGACAACCCTACCTCTAGGGATCAAATCAGTGCCACTGCTAAAAATAGCTTCTTCATTGCCAATGAAAATCTTGTTGAGGACAAAAATGGAGTTAGGAGGGAAAGCCTACCTTATCCTTGGGATGAGGTGGCCTACCATATCCTGAAATACATCTCCTGTGAGGGAAGGTTGAGTGTGGTCTATGCCTACCACTTTAGATTACTTCATGAACTCATATTTCAAGCAAAATCGCATTTGGGTCAAAGACTTAGTGTGACATATTTCCTCCTACAGTCCATCAGGGACATGAGTCAAAAAGTGAGAGAGGGAAAACATCGAACCTAGGCCACCATGGCCTCATTAAACTGATAGTGGTGGATGCCTTGAGAAAATTGAGAATCCATGTCCTTTGGTCCAACTTCATAAACATGGATATAGAGGCCTTCATTAACACACAAACTCTCATGCCAAGTGATATCCCAACCTCTAGTGTTGGAGGAAGAGAGGGGAAAGAAGAGGAAGAAGAATAAGGGGAAAAGGGAGGAGAGGAAGAAGCAGTAGGGCCAGAATAATAGGAAAGAGAAACAGAAGCATAGAGGATAGAGGAAGAACCAGAGGCAGAGGTAGGAAAAGAGCAAGATGAAGAGGAAGAGGGGTAGCAACAAAAAAAATCAAGTCCTGAGAAAACTACTGAGCCTAGAGAAACAAAGGTATCCCCAAATCAAGCAAGTTTGTCTCCAAGACCCACTGAAAAAGAGGTAGTTTCAACTTTAGCTACCTTGAGCACCCAAGTCAAACCTAAAAGGAAGAGACAAAGGTAAGCCCCCTATACTTTAAGACCAGGAAAAGAACCAGGATCAAGCAAGGAAGGCCACAAACTCCCAGAAAGGCCCCTATCACAATTTAAGAATCCCCAAGTAAGAAAGAGGAGGTGGGGCCCACTGAAAGAAAAATTGAAGAGGTCACCTCTCCAAAATCCATAACAAAGACTCCTATAGCATATGTAAGGAGGCCCGCCACTAGATCAACATAATTCAAATAACCCAAGACACCTACCAGCCTCCAACAAAAAGAAAAGGGGTAGTTATAGGAAGGGCAGAGCATGCTATAGGAAAAACAGAGTTTGGTATAGGAAAATCAAAGTGTGCTACAGGAGGAACAAAGGATACTATAGGAGGGGTAGAATGAGCAACAGGAGGGGTAGATGTGACACAATAGCTACAGGAGGTAGCTGCTTCCCCAAAAACATCTGAGAGGGACTTCCCAAAGCTCCAAGAGCCTGATCCACAATCTAGCCTAAGCTTCTATTATAAATTCATTGAAAGAGGGAGAATTATTCCCCAAAAAATTTTAGTCCCACTTTTCTTTGAGCTAGAAGAAGAAAGAGGAACAACCCACAAATGGATGCAAATTTTGAAGCCTAAAAAGGTGGAAGATGTGGGCCTCATGGAAGAAAAGTTCCTTGAAATGGGAAAATAATTAAGTGAGCTAAGAGAGAGGGAGTCCAAATGAGGGAGCATTTAAAGGAAGAAAATAGGTGGTTGAGGGAGAAGTTGCAGGAGAAGGAAACTCAATTGGCCACAATGGAGGTGGCAGCTTCTCCAAAAACATTTGAGAGGGACTTACCAAAGCTCCAAGAGCCCGATCCACAACCTAGCCAAAGCTCCTATGATAAATTCATTGAAAGAGGGAGAATTATTCCCCAAAAAATTGTAGTCACACTTTTCTTTGAGCTAGAAGAAGAAAGAGGAACAACCCACAGATGGATGCAAATTTCTAAGCCTAAAAAGGTGGAAGATATGGGCCTCATGGAAGAAAAGTTCCTTGAAATGGGAAAAGAATTAAGTGAGCTAAGAGAGAGGGAGTCCACAATGAGGGAGCAACTACAGGAAGAAAATAGGTGGTTGAGGGAGAAGTTGCAGGAGAAGGAAACTCAACTAGCCACAATGGAAAGCCTCTCCATGGAGGCATTACAGTGCATACAGCCATCCAAATCTTATGCACTCTTTCTCAAAGAGTAGTGGATGAAATTCCAAATCAAGACCTTAGCACAACATGGTTCTATGCCATTTCAAGATTACAAATAATTCATTGAATTTTTCAACCAAGTTAGCATAGAAGATAGAGAAAAATTGGTTGAGTTCTACATTCATAACCTCACCTTGACTAATATGAATATTTGGGATCCCAATGCAAAATTGGGGGATACACAACTGATGGCCCTAGCATCCTGGATGACTCATGAGGAGGCAAGAGCTAAGGAAGTAAAGAGAGTCATGGAAAAGGAAGAAAAGGAACCACTATATATCGTAGCAGAGCTAATAAGCCCAATGGCTATCATTAGCAATCATAGCATCATCTCCAATGATGTTAACCTAGCACCCAAATACCTTTCCACCCAGGAACAATCCATCTCACATTTTGAAGACACACTTAGGTTGTTAGGGACAGAAAGCCAGCAAGCCTGCCAAAGGAGATGGAATGCCTTACCCCACATTCTTCAGATTAGGGAGTATCACTGTCCTAAAAGGTTGAGGAATGTATTGGAGAGGAAAACCCTGTACAAAAGAATCATGAAAAGATTAAAAGTCAATTGGATTGGACTCAAGTTCAGTCCACCCTTGTTGTTAGGCCTACAGGAAGGAAGAAATGAAGTAGAGGAGAAGAAGGAGTGGACAAAGATATAAAATAATGTAGGCTTCTATCCCTAAGAAGGCACACCATCTGAGGAGACTTTGGATGTCAGGAAGGCCACCAACATCATGAAGGACATGGACATAGATGACTGAGTTGCTCAGAGGATGAGCAACATTTTGAATAGGGGAGCGATGATGAGGCTTATCAATAGGTACATCATAAGGGTCATAATCCATCCTCAAGCTTTAGAACTATCTCTTTCTCACATTTATTTACAATTTTTATAATATTATTCTTAGTGAGAGGGGTAAAAGATGTTTTGTTATGTCATGTGGCCTAATATGGTTTAAATATAGGAAATGGATCATTTTTTAGATGATTTCAATGCAGGATCTCCAAGTAGACAATAGGGAGATATTCTAGGAGGTTTTCCACCTCCTTAACTCCCTCAATTAGTCAAAACCACCACACACTCTCTCATCAGCTCGAGGTCATTGGCAGCCAAGGAATTGTAGTTAAAGAAGATCTAGATCCACCCTTATCGAGTTTTGGGAGACAAAAATCCCTATTTTCGAGGGAGTCATTAGTAGTTACCCTCTTGTATAAATAAACATGCCAAAGAGCTCATTAAGATTCGAACTTTGTTTTTATCTAGAAAGTTATTGAACTTAAGCAATTGATATTGTTCTTTTTGACTGATTATGTGATTTATTTGACCTTGATGCAATGATAATGAGAAGTTTCTTATTGACCAATCACTAAGTTAGTTCCAGAGGGCTGAGGCTCTTGGATTTGGGCCCAACCTTAGTGGCTTAAGTCCCTCTTATGTATTGGTATTTCTTTTTAGCTTAGAATTTTATTAGTTTTATGCATTTCATTAGAACATGACCCCTCAAAAAGCTTGTGATTACAACCTCTATATCATCTCTCTCATGGGAGCATGAATGGAAGAATCTACAATCACAACCCAAAAATGATATGTTTATGATTTCTTGGAAGAAGGTCTATATTAGTCATATTGTTTTTCATATGTTTATTGTAGCTTAGGATTTGATTTATTGACTAGATCAGAGTTTTTTGGCACAGATTAGATGGTATTTAATTCAACTCATCTTTTCCACCGTTAGTTATTTAATTTTGTCAATGATAAAAGAATATTGGCATGTGATGTTGCAGAGCTAATTGGATCTGCAAGAAAGGGGCCTTTCACCATCTCCATCCAGGACTTATTCACCCTCTTTGATGAATCCCAAAAATTTGTTCTAAATCTCATTCCCTTAGGTCACCGTGAGTAGCTCTCCTAGTTCAAAACAAGCCTTCCTAAGGTGTTGAGCTTAGCTAGGGGTGTTGGTCACCTTTCATCCATCTACCAAAACCTCCATCCACCTTACCATCCCTTGATCTCATCATTCCTACCTCCTAAACCTTATTGATAGCCTTCCTGTATCATTACAAGCCTTCTTGTATCAATATAGGGCACGTGTAGCAGCTTCTTGTAGCATGCCTATAGCAAACTGTTTCACCCTCTGTTTTGACCTGTGATGCAAGTTTGACTTATTTTAGGAGTAGGTTGACCCCCAGCTACGACTCCATGATCAAGGACAACACCTAGGCCATTCCAACCATCCTTTTCCTTCATTACAAGATAGAATAGCATTAGTTTATTTATCACAAATTTAGCACAAATAGAACATTGATTTATATTCAAGTGTGAGCTAGATATATGATGCATGAAATCTTGAATTATGATTTGGTAGGGTAGTTTCCTATCTACAAGTGGATTTGGTAGCTAGATGGTTGATTGCAAGATAGTGTAGTTCCCTTTCTGTAAGTAGTGTAGCTCTTGTTTTCTTCATGAATTGATTCAGTAGCATTTACAAGTTAATAACATCTACAAGTTGAGGTTTAAAAATAATTTTCATTTTTGTCATTAGAGCTAGCTTCTAAATTTCACCTTCAGTAGTTAATTTCCTTCAAATTCAGTAGCAAGAATGGTCTTAGAGCATTATTGACAAAATTCCCTAGTTGAGGTTGGCATGAGTAGAATCCCATCTACTGTGTATATAGCACTATCACCTCAAATTTTGTACGAACCCCAGGTTGATAAATAGAGTTGAGGAGGCCTTGGGATTTGTAGCACTGTTGGTGCAATACCAGGGCTCACTAGTGAGGACTAGCACACAAAAAAGGAAGTGTTTCATATCCTTGAATTCTTTCTATTATGATTCAAACTAGAAAAAATTTACTTTAACTTCACCTTTAGTCACTTGATTTAAGGGCCAAGCAATGTGAGAGAACCCCAGTAGGAACCTTCAGTAAAAGTTAGCAAGGCCCAAGTATTTGTGGAACTTTTTTAGTGTCATTGAGGACAACCAATCCCAAATGATTTGGATATTGGATGGATCCACAAGCACCCCATGTTCATCTAAACAAATTTCCATGAAACTTGATTTATCACCATCCATTTACACTTTGCAATCATCCCCTACGAATCCAAAAGAATTCATTTTCCATAATTTACAAGATGATGAGCCTCGATATTGCAACAAGAATGCTGCAACTCCCAAGCTACCGACTTTAATTATCAACCCGAGGTTCATACAAACTTAAGAGGTATTGGCACTATATGTGCAACATACAATGTGTCCTTCCTCTGTTGTCATGAGAGAAAAGAAATGCTGCCTGTTTGCAGGAATGAAAGACTGAATTTAAAAATGCTTGTAAAGTAACAAGAAATCCTCTATCTACTTATTAACACACTTTTCTTGAAAAAGAACCCTAGTTTAACCTTATTTGTCACATGTGGTGTTTTAACTAATATAAGTAGGAAATATGATCTAGAGAGTACTAACTGTTGTGTGCATGTGTAAATATAAAAGAACTCATTTTTTTAATATTTTTGCTTTATAAATGCAAATGCTAATCTTTCCTTGATCTTTGGTAGGGAAGACAGGTGTGCAGGAAGAGGGGTACAATGATTTTGATGGCTTGGAGGTCAATTAGGGGCCTAATCCCATCTTCAATGATGATTTTTCTCAATTCGGGCTCAAAACAAGTCGATGCAGGATTTCCTATAGGATGTACTAGTTCTCCTATGGGATCCCCTAGTTCTCCTACAGGATCCCCTATTTTACTATAAGATGTTACAGATTTACTATATGAAATTATAATTCATTGAATGACCAAGAAAATCAAATCCAAATTGGATGGGACAAAAAAATTTATTGACTAGGATGTCTTAGGTCCCCATTCCAAGTGGAAAATTACTAGTCGAAAATCTAGAAATTCGAGAACTAGTGAGCTAGTAAATCTATAAAATGCCTAACCTAATCAAGTGAAAATGCAATGGGATAATTTTTTTTATGAACTAGAATTTTTTGTGATCTAATGCAAGTGGAACCAACTCGATTGAAGCTCATTAGAATGCTCTAAAAAATAGCAGAAATTTATTGTTCTTTGCCACAAAGGAGTTCCAGAAATCTAGATTTGGGAATAAGAAAGCTAATCCAAGTAGCTCAATGATTACTATGACCTTCCAAATATTTTCCAAGGATGAAATGATGCTTGTGATCCTGTAAAAGAACTTACATCAACCATTTAACCCAATCCTACAACAAGAAATCATTAATACTAAATGCAAAAATATAAAGAAATAAAAACAAGAGATGCATGTGAATAAGAAGTGAAAAGAAGGAAAGAAAATGATACAAAAGGGCTCTAAGGCTCCTGGGATGGCCAAGCCAAAGGAAACTCAGATACCTATCGAGGAGAACAATATTTAGAAGCTGAACATGACACCAGTCTTCATTATTTTCATCAATACAATTACATCCTTGCAAGAAAATACAATGGAGCTGCAGAAATACGAGTTCTCTCCACAAGAACACTAATGAAAATCTCCCCCTAGAGGCATATTCAACTTGGTACTCATAAAAAATTATTATGAATTATTCCCCATGAATGGAGGAAGCTTTCCCCACCAAAATCCCTTGATTAGTGGATCTGGTTCCCAATACTAGGAATCTATATTAAATGGCAAGGAACACATTGCTATATTTTCTCAATCATTGGAGTTCCACAATCTGTGCCATAATTACATAATATCTTGTTGATTTATAATTTAATAGTGATCCTCTTGTAGTAGGGAGCAAGTCCCTAAATTATATCCTCCTCCAAATCTTCATAATCTCCCCAATATTCTCATAATATTCCACAAAAATAAATAATATTAGGCACAAATATGCAATTATTCATAAACCTTCCTACTTAATATATTAAAGTTAAAAATAAATTATTTAATGCAAAAATAGAGGTTTAATGTGCTAAAGGATGGTCATAGGCCTTTATTTATGTTTAATTTATAGGCATGGGCCTTAATTTATGTCTAATTTAGAGGCCCATCACAAGAATCTTGGATTACACTGGCTAAAAACCTTAATTTTGTGGGTCATTATTTAGAGGCCCATCACAAGAATCTTGGATTACACTGGCTAAAAACCTTAATTTTGTGGGTCATTACACTTGTCCTTAAGACAGACTGCGATAATGCAGGTTGCACAAATGGAAAATATGTCGTTCAGTGCGATTTTCTTTCACAAAAATTGCGATGAACACCTAGAAATGAGGAAAAATTGTGATAATGCAGGTTGCACAAATGGAAACTATGTCGTTCAGTGCGATTTTCTTTCACAAAAATTGCGATGAACACCTAGAAATGAGGAAAAATAAAAATTAATTTCAAAATTTCTCTCTCTAGAAGCTTCAAGAGTGGTTTTAACTATTTACTGTTGGATCAGATCTCGAACACCTATTATTGAGGTCTTATCTTGATCCAGGTGGATCTTTAGATACAATGGCATGGAAAAGCTCAAAATTCAAAGTGGTAGAAAGGCAAGTATCTTGACATCAGATCGAATTGCTCGTCACCCTGATTCTAACGGTGTGAACGACACTCCAATACGAGTCCAGATGATGAAGTTATGGCAGAAAGAAGATTGTCTTGTTCCTTTGGAAAATGAGGATTTTTCCCTAAAAAATGGGTTTTTAGCCTTAAAAGGGAAAATCGCATCGAAAGAAGTGCAAAGGGCGAACTTAACGCAAGGCCTTTAAAACCCCCGATTATCGATCGCCGATATATTGGGTCAAAGGAAGGTAGGCTATCGGCAATATTGGGGACTTAAGACATGCGATGGAGCGATCGGCATCGGCAGATCGGGTCGGCAAAACACAAGGCATAAGACCAGGACCTCTGGGCCGTTGTGATTGCGATATTCCAATCAACAACGTGCGATCTCCACCATCGGATCGGAAAACAAATCAACGGCCAGGATTAAATCGGTGGTCAAGCGATCAGCGATCCCAAATACCAAGGGGCGATGCGATAACAACATGCGATGCAATCTGGACCATCTGATCAAGGAATAGATCAACGGTCCAGATCTAATCGGCATATCGGCGATCAGCGGATCAGCGTATCAGCGATCGACGATCCCCCAATATACAGGGCCATTGACATTAGTGATAGCGATTTGCAATTTATGATAAAGCGTAGACCCGACAGGAGAATAGGCCCGATTTAATAAAATTTGAGATCCTGCTTTAAGGCTTCGGTCAGATTTTTCAGTGTATTTCGTGTATTGTCTGTTTAACAGAAAAAGGCCTATTTTCGGGTTTTGGTTGTGCCCACCGATCCTTCCATTCAACAGATGCTATTCTAAACAAACCAACCTCTGATCTAAGCACGCTTGTAACAAAGGAAGTGTTTTAAAACCCAATGCACGTAGACATGTAGAGGGGAGAGGATTTTGGCATGTAGTTCGAGGCAACAGCTTGCAGGAGGGGTGATTGGTCATTTTGTCTGAATTGGGAAAATTTTATGTAGTTTTTTCCCTTCTCAATCCACAAACGTAGTGGTGGTATTTGTTTCTCCATCTGAGTTCTCCATTTCTCAACCATTTTCTGGAATGGAGTTATAAGCCTCCTTTTATGTAACTGATGATTGTATTCTCTTCTTTTCATGCCATTTAATGAATGAAGACCTCCCCATTGATCGAGCAGGGCCCAGAGACGTAATTCGAGTTGGACAAACTCTGTTATCAAGTCTTGTTGTCTTATTTTCATGTTTTATGTGTTTCTTCTTCTTCTCTCATGTGCACATTAAATTTCTTTTGATACATCTAAAAGCAAAAGATCCCTGGATCAAGTGGTATCAGAGCAGGTCTTTTAGATGTGAATTGTATGTTTGTATTCTAACAAGAAATAGGCTCCAAAGAGGCGAAGGGGAACTAGAGTCTTCCGATCCCAAAGCGGGGCATGCACATCGAAGGAGCAACATGGATGAAGAGGCGCATATTGAGGAGGAGCGCAATTTCCGTAAAACCTTCTATTCGATGGTAGAGAATGTCAGTCAGTTGTTTTCAAGCATGGAGAAAGCAGAAGAGAGAAACCCAGAAGAACAAGGTTCAGCTCATGGAAATGGTGGAGAAGAACCCCCTCCTTCTCCTTCCACGAGTGAAAGTTCTTCTTCCTCTCACCACCATAATAATAGAAATTCAAGGGATGCATCTAAGAAACCTTTCTTTAAATTAGATGTGAAATTTGATCTTCCCGTGTTTAATGGTGAAAGTAATGCAGACAAGCTTAGTAATTGGATTAGGAAGATTGAGATCTACTGCAGGATTTAGTAGATCGTGGAGGATGAGGCAAAGATTCAGTTGGCCTCTCTACGATTGAGCAACACCACTCTCGTTTGGTGGGAGAGAAAATTGCAAAGTAGTAAGAATGTGGGTAACCTCTTTTCCTCATGGCCTAATTTTATTTCTGCGTTAAAGGAATAGTTTTATCCCTTGGGTTACAAGCAAAAAGCTTTAATGAATTGGCAGTATTTAAGGCAAGGCAAAGGTCAGGATGTTCAGAGTTTTACAGAGGAGTTTAGAAAGCAAGCACTTAATTTGGGTATTGCACTTGATACACCTGAAGTAGTAACTAAGTACATTGGATCACTACATAGTTACATTAGGCATTCATTATTGTTGTTTGAACCAACCACTATTGACTCAGCCAGCGTAAAGGCAATTCATATTGAGAACAGGGGCAAAAATGAAAGAGATGATCATTCTAGAAAACCACCGTTCGAACCTCCCAATGGCAAATCTAAAGCGAAATGGAAAGGAAAGGAGAAGAAAATGGCAGCAGCCAAAGAAGGAGAAAGGCCGTATTGCAATCACTACAAAAAGGAAGGTCACGATGATGATCACTGTTGGAAACAGCACCCAAAAAAGAGACCGAAGAAGTATGGAGGAAAAGGCAAGCAGAAGACAGTGGCAACTACACAACAAGACCTTGGATCCGATTCAGGAGATGAATAATTGATCACAGCAGCAGGAATAAAAGGTACTCTTACACCTAATGTTAATT
Organism: Pinus tabuliformis; assembly: GCA_031772625.1. Classification (NCBI taxonomy): domain Eukaryota; kingdom Viridiplantae; phylum Streptophyta; class Pinopsida; order Pinales; family Pinaceae; genus Pinus; species Pinus tabuliformis. The sequence goes on from CM062819.1 coordinate 1,279,256,585, forward strand.
CTGAATCACATGAAGGCACTAGTTCTGTAAATGAGTCCCTTCCTAATGATCGAAAGAGAATTGAGCTATTTCATATCAGAGTTGTTGTAAATCATACTAAAGTATAAACTCTGTTTGATACTGGATCCCAAGCAAACTTAATTGTAAAATCCTTGGTAAAGAAACTTAGCTTAGAAACAAAACCACATCCGAAACCTTACTCTCTTGGATGGATACATGATAAAGCAAAACTGAATGTAACTGAGCAGTGTAAAGTAAAATTTGTGATCGCTTCTAAGCTAGTGGATGAAGTAGAACTTGATGTGATACCATTGGATATATGTGGCATGGTGTTAGGGAGTCCGTATCTATATGATAGAAAGGCAATCTTCTTCCATGATGAAAACAAATACCAAATCACAAAAGATGGGGTAGAATATATAGTAAGGGCTCATCAAAATAAAATCAATGCCAGCCTTGTAAGTGCATGACAAATGAAAAGGCTGGTGAATTCCAGTAAGGGTTGCATGCTTATGGTTGTAAGGGGAAAAGATGCAGAAGTAGCTGATGCTTTCCAGGGTTGTGATCAAGAACATAAACAAGAATTCTGTGAATTAATTTCTAATTATGATGAGCTGTTTCAGGAACTGAAGGGATTACCTCCGAAGAGGGAAATCCAACATGAAATCTGTTTGCAGCATGACGCTCCTTTACCAAATATTTGCATGTACAAGATGTCGACCATTGAGACGGTCTGAATTGCAGAGCAGGATGTGTGGAAAACTACCTTCAAGACCAAACAGGGGTTGTTCAAATGGATGGTGATGCTATTTAGACTTTGCAACGCTCCAGCCACTTTCATGAGGGTCATGAATGATCTCTTTAGGCCTTTCATTGATGAATTTGTTCTTGTATATCTAGATGATATCCTTGTCTTTAGTAAAAGTTGGAATGAACATGTGTGTCATGTAAAGAAAGTGCTTGAGGTATTGAAAAATGAAAAACTCTATGTGAAGTTGTCAAAGTGTGAGTTCGGGAAAACATCTTTGGGTTACCTAGGTCATATTGTTGGTCATGGTCAGTTAAAAATTGATCCTTCTAAAGTTGAAGCAATTATAAATTGGCCTAAGCCTACTAGTGTAACTGAGGTCCGCAGCGTTTTAGGTGCAGTCCAATATTGGAGATTTATTGCCAATTTCCCTGTTATTGCAGCACCTTTGCACACGTTGAAAAGTGTGAAACGTCTTCCAAGGGGGAGGAAGACAGCAGAAGTCCTTCGAAACATTGAAGGAAAAAATCAGCACCGCGCCAGTCTTAGCCTTACCATATCTCCAATAGCCATTCGAGATCGAAACCGATGCTAGTGGTTATGTCATGGGAGCTGTACTGATGCAGCAAAAGAATCTGATATGTTACCATTCTGAGAAGTTTTCTCAGGCTGTGATCAACTATCCCACTTATGACAAGGAGCTTTATGCCTTGGTGCAGAGTGTGAAAAAGTAGAAACACTACCTGATCGCAGGGAGACCATCATCCATACAGATCATCAGCCCTTGTACTACCTTCAATCACAAACCAAGTTGCAACAATCTCGTCATTTCAGGTGGATGGGTTTCTTCAACAGTTTCATCTGGTAATAAAGTATAAGAAGGGCACTAGCAATACAGTGGCCGATATGCTATCTCGCCCTCCTATTTCTGCTTATGTTATTTTGCATAATGCTTCGTTGTCTTTTGAGAGTTATGTTGAACAATATGCTAATGATGATGACTTTAAGGAGATTTATGCAAAACTAACCCATGGTTCACAGGCGGACAACTATCACTTACAGGGGAAATTGTTCTATCACCTTGGCAAATTGTGTATTCCCACAGGGGAACGAGTACATGTAATCGGAGAGGCCACATCTCTCTTGTGTCTGGACACTTTGGTGTCAAAAAGACTTTATGACATGTACAAAGATTTTGTTTTTTGCCTCATATGAGGAACATTGTGACTCGCTATGTAAAGGGTTGTGTGATGTGTTCTGTTTCAAAGCCCTCTAATAGAAAACTCGGGCTCTACACACCACTCCCTATTTCGAGTCATAGAAAATTTTAGGGGCGAATGTTCGCCCTTTGGGGGGAGTTAAGGGGTTTTAAATTTTTAGTGGGCGAATATTTTGTATCATAGTACATTTTTACAAATCACCTCAAATAGCCCACCTTATTTTAAGGGAGAGGGTAAAAAAGGTAAATTTAGCCCTTGAAATTAGGAGTTACAACCTTCCATTCGCCCATTTTCAAGAATAGGTTTTATTTAAGTGAATCCATTCGCCCATTTTCAAGAATAGGTTTTATTTAAGTGAATCCTATGGGCCAAAGGCCCAAATACCATATTTATAAAAGAGGTATGGTAAATTAATAAAAATATAAATAAATGAGAGGTATGGTAAATAAATAAAACATTTTTTATATTTACTCCATAAGTCACCTTATATACATGCAAGGGTGTAAACAAATAAAAATATAAGTATATTGGAGGTATGGTAAATAAATAAAACGTCTTTTTATACTTACTCAAAAGGTATGGTAAATACATAAAAATATAAATAAACTAGACGCATGGTAAATAAATAAAACCTCTTTTAATATTTAGTCCATAACCCTTGTTCTATTTATGAAGGCTCAAGAAAGAGGTTTTATTTAAGTGAATCCTATGGGCCAAATACCATATTTGTAAAAGAGGTATGGTAAATTAATAAAAATATAAATAAACGAGATCTATGGTAAACAAATAAAACATTTTTTTACATTTACTCCATAAGTCACCTTATATTTACGAACACTCAAAAAATGCATTATATTTAGGTGAAACCTATGGGCAAAATACTATGGGACAAATACCATGGACTAGATTGTTATTAATACCACGCAAAAAAACATTATTAACCCTAATATTAGTATTAATAAAAATAAAAATGGCACATGGTATTGACCCATGGTATTCACCAAAATGGCACATGGTATTGACCCATGGTATTAACCTGGAATGTAGCCTATTTAAATGGGGGAATTAAACCAGCATAGATCCATCTTTACTCTGTATCTACTAACCCCCGAGAGGTATCAAATATCGTGATATGCAAACTAGCATAGAGTGAAAAAATATTTGATCCCTCTCACGGCTTGTGGATCAAGAGTAAAAATGGATGTTGTAATTTAATGTATGTTAAACGTTTTAGCTTGGTTAAAATAAAAAATAAAATAAAAATCAACTATTAATTTTATTAATTTTTATAAATTACTAATAGTAATTTTTAAGCTCCAGGTTTATGATAACCCATGGTATTGACCCATGGTAATACCATGGTATTGACCCATGGTAATACCATGGTATTCATGTGAGCATAGACTATTTAAAGGGGAAATTCTATCATCTTAGATCCATCTTAATTCTGGGTCTACCAAGTGCTCAGAGGGATAAATAGATTTCATCCCCCTAAGAGTGGTAGATGTGGAGTTAAGATGGATATAGGTTGGTTTTTATGATAATGAAGATATTAAATAGACTTAGGAAATTATATTGTAAAAACATCTTAAGGTGAATGGTTAAAGCATAGACATTGGACAAGTATATTTGTATACTTCTGTTTTAGAAACAAATCCAGGGCTAAAAGGAATGGATTGATTGCACTAGTCATCCTTCTATAACTTTCCAACATATGCTGGAGTAAACAGATTGTAATTTGGGTAATTTTCCTAATTGCAAACAGGAACATACTTGTGTATTGGCAAGGTGGTTACGAGGTCCCTAGAAGTGATGAATTTGAATTTTTCTTGGTTTTATATATAGTATTAGGTTTTTTCTCATGCTTTCTGTGAATGGCACGGGTGAATTTTATCCACACCCACTAGGTTATCGATATGTAATTTCGGTAATTTTGATTTCAAAAGATATTTTAAAGAAATGCAATGATTTCATTTGTGTATTCAATAAACACAAGATTTTATAAATGAGTAAAATATTCGCCATGCCTAGTGAGAGATTCACCAAAAAATTATATATACATATCATATTATTGATAAAATCGCCTTCCATTTTTCCTATATACCATGGAGATTCGCCCATTTATTATACATGTAAATTTAGGGGGGGTTCTTAAAATTTTCCCTGTTTCGAGTCGTCCATGGGAAAGTGTGTCAATGGACTTTGTAGGAGGTTTGCCTTTGTTTGCACCAGAGTATCTCGATGAGTTACCTAAAGACATCATCCTTGACAGAAGAACCAGGACTTCACGGCGATGAGATGTGGAATACCTTCAACTTGGTTTCAAGGGGATGCACCCTAGCAAGGCAAAATGGCTGGAGAAAGAAAGGGTGAGGGAACAATTCCCTCACTTGCCAATTGACTAATAAAAGCTTTTGGCGGTCCAAAAGCTCCTCAATGGGGACGATTGATCCAGGTGGATCTTCAAATACAATGGCATGGAAAAGCCCAAAATTCAAAGTGGTAGAAAGGCAAGTATCTTGACATCAAATCGAAGTGCTCATCACCCTAATTCCAATGGTGTGAACGGCACTCCAATCCGAGTCTGAATGATGAAGTTATGGTAGAAAGAAGATTGCCTTGTTCCTTTGGAAAATGAGGCGTTTTCCCTAAAAAATGGGTTTTTAGCCTTAAAAGGGAAAGTCGCATCGGAAGAAGTGCAAAGGATGGACTAAACACAAGGCCTTTCAAACCCCCGATCAGCAACCGCCGATATATCGGGTCGGAGGAAGGTAGGCTATCGGCGATATCGGGGACTTAAGACATGCGATGGAGTAATCGACATCTGCGGATTAGGTCGGCAAAACACAAGGCATAAGACCAGGACCTTTGGGCCATTGCGATTGCGAAATGCTAATCAGCGACGCGCGATCTCTGCTGTCATATTGGAAAACAGATCAATGGCCAGGATTAAATCGGCGATCAGGAGATTGGCGATCCTAGATACCAAGGGGCGATGCGATAGCGACATGTGATGTAATCTGGACTGTTTGATCAAGGAACAAATCAACGGTCTAGATCTAATCGAAATATCGGCAATCGGCGTATCAGCGATCGGTGGATCGGCGTATCGACAATCGGCGGATCGGCGTATCGGCAATCAGCGGATCGGCATATCGACGATCCCTCAATATACAAGGCCATTGACATCAGTGATAGCGATTTGTGATTTTCAATCAAGCGCAGACCCGAAAGGAGAATAGGTCCGATTTAATAAAATTTGAGATCCGGCTTTAAGGCTTCAGTCGGATTTTTCAGTGTATTCCGTGTATTGTCTATTTAACGGAAAAAGGCCTATTTTTGGGTTTTGGTTGTGCATGTCGATCCTTCCATTCAACGGATGCTATTCTAAACAAATTGAGCTACGATCTAAGTGCACTTATAACAAAGGAAGTGCTATAAAACCCAATGCATGTAGAAGTGCAGGGGGAGAGGATTTTGTCACGCAGTTCGAGGCAGCAACGTGTAGAGGAGAAATTGGTCATTTTGTCTGAATTGGGAAAATTTTATATGGTTTCTGCCCTTCTCGACGCCACAAACGAAGTGGTGTTATCTGTTTCTCCATCTAAGTTCTCCATTTCTCAGCCATTTTCCATAATAGAGGTATAAGCCTCCTTTTATGTAACTGATGATTGTATTCTCTTATTTTCATGCCATTTAATGAATGAAGACCTCCCCATTGATCGAGCAGGGCCTACAGACATAGTCTGAGTTGGACAAACTCCGTTATCAAGTCTTGTTGTCTTCTTTTCATGCTTTACATGTTTCTTCTTCTTCTCTCATGTGCACATTAAATTTCTATGTTAAGCTGCAATTTTCACACGTGATTCTTTTGATACATCTAAAAGCAAAAGATCCTTGGATCATATCTCTTATATCCTAGAACTTACCTCCCTCTAATGTGGATCCAAGCCTTAGATTGGTAAATCCAAAACCACCTCATTTACCCATAAATGCAGCCTCTACCATAGAGTTTGGGTTGGATTTTGGAGACTCTGATTATGCCTTTATGTTGTCCTTTTGTGTCTATAGGTCCATAATCCATCCTTGTGCTTTAGGTGCGATTCAAGGCTTACCATTGTGGCAAAGGAATGACAAGATATCTGGGAGAGATTCATAAGGTCAAGGCCTGCAAGGGTTGTAATATTTTCCTGTCATTATTAATACAAAAGTGCATTGTTTCTCCTATAAATAAAACATGAATCCTTGACTTCTTGTTTAGAGTTTTTTGTAGATGTTATTTTGTATAATTGGTTATCTTGCTTGTTTTGGATGATTTTCAAGTTCCACTTATAGAAATTGGATTTGGAGTTGGAGCTAACAAGTAAGGAGAAGGAGGAAGCTTGCATTGGATTCCAAGTAGGTTTTCTTCCTATATTTCAAACATATCTAAGGAAATCATTGCAGTTTTGTCTTGGTTGTTTCTAGAATAAGCCACTAGGTCTAGGGAGATTGCTTCTATTAGAAAAGGGAATTTATCCATAAAACAATCCATAATGTGCCCAAAATTATAAATTTGTTGCATACCAAATGAGAACTTATCCATATTGGCATACAACTTGGGTTGTCACAGGGTGCTTATCACCTGCTAAATGGCCTGCAAAGTTTCTTCCCAAGTTCTTCTACAAATGAGGATGTCATCCACATAAACAACCACAAAAGAGTTTTTGAATGGCCACAAGTTATCATCCATCATCCTCATGAATGTTTATAGAGAATTATTCTAACCGAAGGGCATGATCAATCACTTAAAAAATCTTTCTTTATATTTAAATGTTGTCTTCCATACACCGGTTTCCTCAATTGGAACTTAGTGGTAGCATGACTTTAAATCAAATTTACTAAATAATTTGGTACTCTTAAGTTGATTTTCAATTCAGGGGATCAGGTATCTATTCTTGAAAGGGATTTTGTTCAAATCCCTATAATTAGAGTCTCCATGTACCATCCCTTATGTGCCAATACAATCGGGCTCTAGAAGTGAGGTACTCAATTGAATGTGGCCCTTTTGGATGAGCACATGAATCTAACATTTGATTTCCTCATTCTCCAAGAGAGAGGATCTATATAATGGGCCATTAGGTAAAGGAGAACCAAGTATCCAATAAATTAAATGTTTGACATGACAGTTCAGAGGCACCCCCATAAGTGAAGCAAATATATCTTTGTATGCTTCTACAATATTGCTCCTCTACTTCTATTTTGTTAATTTCCCTTGCCACTGAGGCCATGGTGTTCCCAGTGACCTTCTTCTCACCCTATGACCAAACCATGAAGAGTACAAAATTTTTAGTCTGAGAGATTACCTTTCAACATTTTTCTAATGATATTAATGAAATTGAGGTAGTTGGAACTACCTTTGGTACCCTGTAGAGATGACCATGTAGAGTAACAATGACTCTATGTGGATGGGTCTCAAAGACATCATGATGTTTCCACATACAAGGTTGTCGTAAAATATCATAAACTCCAAGTAACATCACTGTTACACAGTAAATTGTCACCGTTGGTCACCGTCCCTATCGCCTCAATTTTAGTACATTGGAGGATGATTTCCGGGACCTGTGAGCAGTGACATAGCCTAAAAACACTTGCACTATGTTCCCCTGAGTATGTACTTCATGTTCCCTCAAGACACCTTCTGCAAATTATCCCTGAAAAGTGCCCTTTTCCCATTGGCGCAGGTACCCAATGTCTGACCCGCGCCAATAACTCAGATCCTCAAAAAGGGGCGCGATCATTGGAGCTCTGTCTTAAAACAATGCCCGCGCCAGTCAAGTTTAGTAATGTTTTTTGCTAAAAGCACGACTGTATGATTTTTCCTCCCAGACCATGAGCTCCTTTGAGGGAAAAATCCATCTGATAAAGCTCGAAGAGTCATCATATCTATCCACAGTAGCTTTTCATGGATGTTGCCAATTCACAATGGGTGTCCTGGTGCATTGAATCTTTCTCCCTTCTTCATCTATAAAAGCTTGTCCTCATGCATTAGACAAGCTAGAGTGCTAGTTCCAAGTTTATGAGTTCCGAAGTGCTGTAGCTTTGAGTTCTTGAGTTGTTGGAGTAATGCTAGAGAGGTTATACTGCCGGAAGTCCGAGAGAGAGGTAGTCTACTGCAAGGCATATAGCTGCTCGCCCAGCCAGAGGAAAGGTTCAGCGTCAAAACCTTGGTTGTAACTTTTCCTGTCTATTATTAATTAATGAACGACTGTTATTATAGTTCCAATCTCATTGTCTATTATAGTGATGTTGATTTATTTCCTTTCTGACTGAAATATAGTTGTGCCTTGGTGGATTTTATGCTTGTATATGTTTCTTCCTTTGCATGTGCAGGTGTCCGTTTGCAAAGATCGCAAGGATTGTGACCTGCCGGAGCGAGGGAGCGGGAACACCAACTCTGCTTCGACTATAGCGTTGGATTCCAGGTTGGTCTTCTTAATTCACCTTTACTGTACAACTAGGAACTTGCGTAGCAGCGTGGATTGATTGTGGCTAGTTCTGTTTTAAGCTAGTGGGATCGCCTCTGTCCGCAGAGGGGATTTACCTCACCAACAATTTGGCGACTCCACTGGGGAGAAGCTATTTGGAGTTTGTCTTGCATGATTAGTTTTCTCTCGCTTGCCTGAGTTAATGAACTTTCTGGGTCAGTTTTGAAATTGCTATCTACTGTTTGGTTCTTCTGGGCACTGTCAATCAGGGTCAGTAAACGCGGCTGGCGCGTTTTTTCTTCTGACAGTCGTGCCAGTTGGCGCATGTTGCTCCATAGGAACTCGCGCCAATTAATTGTTAGCGCGAGTTGCAGTTTCACAGTCGCGCCATCTCTGTGAATTTTTCCAGTTTGATAGTTGAAAGCTCCTTAAACTCGGATTTTTTGTTCTTCCCTATCTTTTGCTGCTTCTGGAAGTGTGTTGGACCTCTGTGTGACTGGTTGTTACTTTCATCCTTCAGTTGTTTGCTTATTTCTATCGATTTTGTATCCCAGCCCTAGAGTACCTAGTGGTTGTGCATGTCGAGCCTTCTGTGGGACGTTGTGGTTTGATCATCCAGTCAGCTTCTCGATTATTTTCCACACTCATCTAGTGATTCACTTCTAGCTTGCTTGTATCTTGCTTGACTTCATTTGAACTTAGATCACATGGTTCATTGAACGTCTTTGTGTTTTCCTTTGCTTTGACAGTTCATCTTCATGTTTCTGAATTGGTTCTGTGTCCATTGAGTGAATTGTGTTTGTACTCGTGGATATCTCTTGAGGTTTGTTTACATGCATTATGCCATCTTAAAAATCAAAAAACAAAAGAGCTTTTTGCATTATATTAGTTAGCATTTATTGTTATTTGTCGCTTTTAAAAAGAAAAAGAAAAAACTTTTATTTCTTGTTATTAGTTGCATTAGGACCTTTGTTATTTGCTTGATGATCATTTTGTTTGTGTAAAAAAAAAAAAAATCTCTACTCTTCTGTAGGTAGAATTCATCGAATGCAACGATATAATTTTGGCATATAGATTGCATTTAGGAAGTTTGGAGAGACCACATACGGTAGGACCAAAAAACTGAAACATAATTGAAGATAAACTATAAAATAAACTCAATAAACCTAACAACGCATTGGAACATAACGCAAACATTCTAGAGGTCTAGGTTAGAGACGTGTTCCGGCGTCGTTAAACCTGGTAGCTTACCGTCGAGTGGTTGGGTGATTCCTCCACGGTGAAACGATAAGTGCCAATACGGACTGTGCTCCCACGTACCGTCGCGTATATATTGGGAGACCCCTATAGGAATAAAGCCTTTATCCATAGGAAGCCGTGTCAGCTGCCCTACGATTCGCAATGCAGTGAACACAGCATTCACGAAGATCGACCACCCGTACCCTAAAAAGTATTCTGTGGTTTTGCAAAAAGTTTGGCACACCCTCTACCTAGAATTCCAGAGCAGTCACTTTTGATCCTTTTCGGACTCCTTAAACGAAAAGGTGCCTGTGAGCGTCTTGTCACTTCGTGCTCATTAAATATTCGAAGGAGACTAGAGTCATCTTTTCGTCCTTTTCTTGACTCTTAAAAAGTGAAAAGGTCAAGTTCAAAGTTCAGTGTCTTAAAATTTATTTGACCACGATCACATATAACCCGGTTAAATTTCGCTTGCGGTAGGAAGTCGGATTCTTTCTAACTCAATGGCATCCTTCCCTGAGCCCACCGGCCAAGGTGGTCCCCCGGCTGGTCCGATTCCTTCTGTCGGAAATGTCGGTGTTCAGTATATCGCAACTTTGTCTTTTCCCGGGTTAACCATCGGTTTGCCCGTATGGTTGTTTTCAAACTCGGTGGTCTCGAGTGTGATAACTTATGCTCCGAATGAACCCACCTCCCAGGTAATACCCACTTCGAATGTTACTTCCAAGGTCAATGTCGTCCAAACCACCACGGCAAACAAAGCCTCGAAAGCAAAGAAGAAAGGGAAACCGAAGAATAAGCCAGATCAACCCAAGCAGGAAGCCCCTAACCCTCCGCCCGAGGATGGTGCCAAACGCAAACCCAAGTATCCTTGTCTTATCTGTGATGAGGATCACTATACAAAGGACTGCCCCAGGCGGTCCGAAGTTAGTCGTTTGTTGAAAGGCACTCCCGGGACTCCTGCGGTGCTTAAAGAACCCTTTCCCTCACAGCAAACTCAAAAAACTCAAATGGTGGCTGACCCATCTCAGCCTCCCTCTTCCTTTGGTTCTCAAGTGTTTATGACTGGAATGATACCCATCAATATAAGTACTCGAACAAAAGATTACCCACCATCTACCGGGAAGGCGCCTGAGATACCCTCTAGTGCTCCTCCGCTCAGTTCGGGTCCACCACCACCTCCTCCACCCAAACAACGTCTTGCTGATTCCAAGGTGGACCCTTCCCCTTCTTCGCCTACTGTTGCGTCCTCATCTTCTACTTCGCTTGGTGAACCTCTGGATTCAAGTAACCAGGTGGCTAAGAAGAAAAAGAAGAAGAAGACAAAGAAGAAGAAGACCCCTAAACCAGAGGTTAAAGGTATAACCCAAGTCGAGCCACTTTGTGCTCCTCCGCGGAAGGTCAAATTTCCTTGTAAGTTGTGCAAGGAAGACCACCTTCTCCGCGATTGTCCTGGCATTCCCAGGGTTTTAGAAGTATGGTCTCATGATCCGAACCGCCCTGCATCGTCCTCTGTAGATCATGGCGATGTTACCTTATCACATGGAAACGATAAGGGAAAAGAGAAGATTCGAATCCCTTGTAAACTTTGTGAAGGCAATCATCCCCTTCACCTTTGTCCATTCATGGATAGAGCCTCTATTATATTGGAAAGTCTTACAGCTCCCTCAACCCAATTTCCTACTGGTTATCAACGTCTTTCTGCCATTGCAGAACGTTCCCCTGCTGACAAAGAAATCAACCAAGATTCCTCTCTTGTCCAGCCTCCTCTTCCTGAGTCTGGCTCTGCCAAGCCTGTTCCAGACCAACCATTGGTCGGAAAGAGTGTCGACTCGAGTTCACCACCCGCTGACCACTCTATTTCGAAAGAGCATAATTCCCATGTTCTTCTCGTCTCCTCAGATTCTCCTGAGTCCGGAAATGACTCTCCTATCCCAGCTCTTTCCGAGAGTCCTACTTCGATCTCTTTAGAGCAGGGGGGCAATCATACCATTCCCCCACCAAGTAGTTCAGTCGTTTCCTTCGACTGGAGACGTTTGACTACCTTCTGCCTCCCATCCTATGTGCCTTTCTGGGTCACGGTACATGCCTATGACAAGGCAATCCCTGGCACTGTTTTGGATGAAGGTGCATCTGTTAGTCTTATGTCTGCCACTACTTGGCAAGCTTTGGGTTCCCCACAGCTTGTGCCAGTCACATCGAATCTGACGGCTTTTGATGGAGGAACTAGCCAACCATTAGGGATCCTTCCAAAGTTACCTGTTACTTTGGGAGGTAAAACCGTTTATATAGACGTAATGGTTACCCAAGGTGCTTTAGATTTCAGTCTTCTCCTTGGCCGCGACTATGTTTATGCCATGGGGGCCCTTATTTCTTCACTTTTCCGTGTGGTTTTCTTTCCACACGATATAAGAATTGTGACTATCGATCAATTATCGTTCGTTCGTCCACGGGTCCCCCCTGCGCAGTCGTCATCCCCTCTTGGTTTACATCCACCAGTTGCATCTGCCCCACCGCAGGTCAACTATGTGGGCACCCATCCCGTCCCTGTAACCAGCGATGCCGCCGTCGTGCATAGTGTCCTGGGGGCATTGGGCGCTGATTTCCACAATGTTGGCCTTCCCTCCGGAGCGGCCCTCTTGGGAGCCTCCACTTCCCATTCATTATGATGAAGTCAGGTTGGAGCATAGTTCCTTGTCTTGTGTCAAGCTCATTAAAAAATGAAATAAGGGCTATGAGGATAGTTCTTTTCCTGCGTCAACCTCATTAAAAAATGAAACAACTCCCTTTCCAAATCGAGTCTTTTGATTAAGATCTCGTAAAGAACCAGTCGAGTCTTTCATCGATCTTGAAAGTGAACCTTCATTCCATCCACTCCGTGAATGCCATGAAGCTTGGGGGGCATGTACCTCGATTTGCATTATCATGCTGGGGGCATGCAAATTTATAACAAGCATAGTTTTTCGTTTCAAGCTTGTGTAAACATGAAACCAAATCCAAGCAAAGTTCTCCATGGTTCAAGCTTGTGTAAAAATGAACCCATACTTGATTTACATCCCGTGATTGCCTTTTATCTGCTAAATTCTGCTAGATGAGCCTTGGTTGTTTCATTCCATCGCCACCATCTCTTTGGCCGATCATATGCTTTCACTTGGTTGTTTATCCTTTCCTGAGGAACCGCAGCGATGAGTGGTTTGTATTAGCCAGCCTCTTGACCATTACGTGTTTTGAGCAGTTCCACCATTACCGGAACCAGTTGCTACCCTTTATACCACTCGTTCCTCTAGGACGAGTCACCTTTAAGCTCTTTTCTGACTCATAAAATATGAAAAGATTGCCGAGTATTTTTCCTTTTTAACTCGTTAAAGAGAATAAAAATGAAGGTTTGCTTTCAGCTCTTTTCTGACCGTTTAAAAACGAAAAGATTGCCGAGTTTTCCCTCTTGACTCGTTGAACGTTAATAAGGGGCGGTCGTTTTAAGTTCTTTTTGTCGACCGTTAAAACTTAAAAAGATTACCGGGTTTTTGTCGTTTCGGACTCGTTAATGGTTACGAAACGACGTGGTCTTGATCACTTTTTTACTTTTTTAGGTCAAAATCACTATTCATGAAAAGTACTCCTCGATCGTAATGATCGGGCGGTTCTTTCGGGCATTATTTTATACTTTTTCGGGCACGAGAGACACAACTTTACGAAAAAGGACACCCCTGGAGTTTCCTTTTCGCTGTATTTTCAAACTCTCTAAACATGAAAAGACGCCGAGTTCTTCCTTTGTCAGACTCGTTAAAACTTGATGACATCGGATTTTGTCGAAATGACGCACCACAAGCATATGCTATCCCCATCAAGCTTGTTAAAAATAATAGGGGTACTCGCCAGAAATAGTGGGGGAAAATAAATTTTGGAACCATAATTATTGTTGTGTCGACAGTATGTCACTCTTGAACATGGCACTCCTCTGCTTTCGTGTTTGGGTGGGGACATCTCATCTTATTTTTCATTTGCCTCCGTGGGATTGGGTAATCCTATTTGACCTCTCATCTGCTCATTGCCTCGTCACTATGACCTCTGATCCGTCGATGTCAAATACTGCCAACTCCACTCTAGTGCCGCCGGTATGTTCAAGAGAAGTTGACCTTTGCAAAGAAACAACCTCCCGCTGATAGCTCATACAATTTTCATTCACAACATCATCTCTCTGTCTCGTGTCGATGATGTGGGAAACATTATGGCCCACCTTCGATCAAGGTCACTTCCTGTCGACTTCAGCTCATTATCCAGGAAGCTGATCTAGAGACTCCCTTTCGGTGCCTTAGAGCCTGCATGCCTCAATGGCAGGTTCTTCGTGTTCGACGCGAGGTTTTCATCATTGGCCTCCGATCGAATGATTCTACGGGTGTTCGACGTCAGATCACTAATTCGCACGCCGTAGATTATACCGATAGTACCTTGAGGGCCATTGTCATTATTGGTGGTACCTCTCGCGTCTGTTAACAGTTCCAAATATTGACTGGTAATCAGACGATGTTCATGCATGTTCGATTTCAGCTCACATATTCGCATGCTTGAACTTGTACTTCTGTTCGGGTCGAGATGGAGCGCAAGACCCTGGATTGTGTCTATTGTAATCCAGGCGTGATTCTTGATACATGACTCATTCACTGGATGGCTGCGACCATACCTGAGTCAATTCATTGATCCTACCCAGATGGCTGCGTCCATACTATGGATCTAAATTATCATGTACTCTCTTATGGATGGTTGCGACCATACCACGTACATCATGTATTTGAGCTATCAATAGTATCTCTCAATGCAGGTTCTCGGCAGCAGCTATATGTGTTCTTGCAAAGCATTTCACCCCTCTCTCTCGCTCGGGCCTCATGCTTTGGGGGGCATCTGTTACACAGTAAATTGTCACCGTTGGTCACCGTCCCTATCACCTCAATTTTAGTACATTGGAGGATGCTTTCCGGGACCTGTGAGCAGTGACATAGCCTAAAAACACTTGCACTATGTTCCCCTGAGTATGTACTTCATGTTCCCTCAAGACACCTTCTGCAAATTATCCCTGAAAAGTGCCCTTTTCCGATTGGCGCAGGTACCCAATGTCTGACCCACGCCAATAACTCAGATCCTCAAAAAGGGGCGCGATCATTGGCGCTCTGTCTTAGAACAATGCCCGCGCCAGTCAAGTTTAGTAATTTTTTTTGCTAAAAGCACGACTGTATGATTTTTCCTCCCAGATCATGAGCTCCTTTGAGGGAAAAATCCATCTGATAAAGCGCGAAGAGTCATCATATCTATCCACAGTAGCTTTTCATGGATGTTGCCAATTCACAATGGGTGTCCTGGTGCATTGAATCTTTCTCCCTTCTTCATCTATAAAAGCTTGTCCTCATGCATTAGACAAGCTAGAGTGCTAGTTCCAAGTTTATGAGTTCCGAAGTGCTGTAGCTTTGAGTTCTTGAGTTGTTGGAGTAATGCTAGAGAGGTTATGCTGCCGGAAGTCCGAGAGAGAGGTAGTCTACTGCAAGGCATATAGCTGCTCGCCTAGCCAGAGGAAAGGTTCAGCGTCAGAACCTTGGTTGTAACTTTTCCTGTCTATTATTAATTAATGAACGACTGTTATTATAGTTCCAATCTCATTGTCTATTATAGTGATGTTGATTTATTTCCTTTCTGACTGAAATATAGTTGTGCCTTGGTGGATTTTATGCTTGTATCTGTTTCTTCCTTTGCATGTGCAGGTGTCCGTTTGCAAAGATCGCAAGGATTGTGACCTGCCGGAGCGAGGGAGCGGGAACACCAACTCTGCTTCGACTATAGCGTTGGATTCCAGGTTGGTCTTCTTAATTCACCTTTACTATACAACTAGGAACTTGCGTAGCAGCGTGGATTGATTGTGGCTAGTTCTGTTTTAAGCTAGTGGGATCGCCTCTGTCCGCAGAGGGGATTTACCTCACCAACAATTTGGCGTCTCCACTGGGGAGAAGCTATTTGGAGTTTGTCTTGCATGATTAGTTTTCTCTCGCTTGCCTGAGTTAATGAACTTTCTGGGTCAGTTTTGAAATTGCTATCTACTGTTTGGTTCTTCTGGGCACTGTCAGTCAGGGTCAGTAAACACGGCTGGCGCGTTTTTTCTTCTGACAGTCGCGCCAGTTGGTGCATGTTGCTCCATAGGAACCCACGCCAATTAATTGTTAGCGCGAGTTGCAGTTTCACAGTCGCACCATCTCTGTGAATTTTGCCAGTTTGATAGTTGAAAGCTCCTTAAACTCGGATTTTTTGTTCTTCCCTATCTTTTGCTGCTTCTGGAAGTGTGTTGGACCTCTGTGTGACTGTTGTTACTTTCATCCTTCAGTTGTTTGCTTATTTCTATCGATTTTGTATCCCAGCCCTAGAGTACCTAGTGGTTGTGCATGTCGAGCCTTCTGTGGGACGTTGTGGTTTGATCATCCAGTCAGCTTCTCGATTGTTTTCCGCACTCATCTAGTGATTCACTTCTAGCTTGCTTGTATCTTGCTTGACTTCATTTGAACTTAGATCACATGGTTCATTGAACGTCTTTGTGTTTTCCTTTGCTTTGACAGTTCATCTTCATGTTTCTGAATTGGTTCTGTGTCCATTGAGTGAATTGTGTTTGTACTCGTGGATATCTCTTGAGGTTTGTTTACATGCATTATGCCATCTTAAAAATCAAAAAACAAAAGAGCTTTTTGCATTATATTAGTTAGCATTTATTGTTATTTGTCGCTTTTAAAAAGAAAAAGAAAAAACTTTTATTTCTTGTTATTAGTTGCATTAGGACCTTTGTTATTTGCTTGATGATCATTTTGTTTGTGTAAAAAAAAAAAAAATCTCTACTCTTCTGTAGGTAGAATTCATCGAATGCAACGATATAATTTTGGCATATAGAATGCATTTAGGAAGTTTGGAGAGACCACATACGGTAGGACCAAAAAACTGAAACACAATTGAAGATAAACTATAAAATAAACTCAATAAACCTAACAACGCATTGGAACCTAACGCAAACATTCTAGAGGTCTAGGTTAGAGACGTGTTCCGGCGTCGTTAAACCTGGTAGCTTACCGTCGAGTGGTTGGGTGATTCCTCCACGGTGAAACGATAAGTGCCAATACAGACTGTGCTCCCACGTACCGTCACGTATATATTGGGAGACCCCTATAGGAATAAAGCCTTTATCCATAGGAAGCCGTGTCAGCCGCCCTACGATTCGCAATGCAGTGAACACAGCATTCACGAAGATTGACCACCCATACCCTAAAAAGTATTCTGTGGTTTTGCGAAAAGTTTGGCACACCCTCTACCTAGAATTCTAGAGCAGTCACTTTTGATCCTTTTCGGACTCCTTAAACGAAAAGGTGCCTGTGAGCATCTTGTCACTTCGTGCTCATTAAATATTCGAAGGAGACTAGAGTCATCTTTTCGTCCTTTTCTCGACTCTTAAAAAGTGAAAAGGTCAAGTTCAAAGTTCAGTGTCTTAAAATTTATTTGACCACGATCACATATAACCCAGTTAAATTTCGCTTGCGGTAGGAAGTCGGATTCTTTCTAACTCAATGGCATCCTTCCCTAAGCCCACCGGTCAAGGTGGTCCCCGGCTGGTCCAATTCCTTCTGTCGGAAATGTCGGTGTTCAGTATATCGCAACTTTGTCTTTGCCCGGGTTAACCATCGGTTTGCCCGTATGGTTGTTTTCAAACTCGGTGGTCTCGAGTGTGATAACTTCTGCTCCGAATGAAACCACCTCCCAGGTAATACCCACTTCGAATGTTACTTCCGAGGTCAATGTCGTCCAAACCACCACGGCAAACAAAGCCTCGAAAGCAAAGAAGAAAGGGAAACTGAAGAATAAGCTAGATCAACCCAAGCAGGAAGCCCCTAACCCTCCGCCCGAGGATGGTGCCAAACGCAAACCCAAGTATCCTTGTCTTATTTGTGATGAGGATCACTATACAAAGGACTGCCCCAGGCGGTCCGAAGTTAGTCGTTTGTTGAAAGGCACTCCCGGGACTCCTGCGGTGCTTAAAGAACCCTTTCCCTCACAGCAAACTCAAAAAACTCAAATGGTGGCTGACCCATCTCAGCCTCCCTCTTCCTTTGGTTCTCAAGTGTTTATGACTGGAACGATACCCATCAATATCAGTACTCGAACAAAAGATTACCCGCCATCTACCGGGAAGGCGCCTGAGATACCCTCTAGTGCTCCTCCGTTCAGTTCGGGTCCACCACCACCTCCTCCACCCGAACAACGTCTTGCTGATTCCAAGGTGGACCCTTCCCCTTCTTCGCCTACTGCTGCGTCCTCATCTTCTACTTCGCCTGGTGAACCTCTGGATTCAAGTAACCAGGTGGCTAAGAAGAAAAAAAAGAATAAGACAAAGAAGAAGAAGACCCCTAAACCAGAGGTTAAAGGTATAACCCAAGTCGAGCCACTTTGTGCTCCTCTGCGGAAGGTCAAATTTCCTTGTAAGTTGTGCAAGGAAGACCACCTTCTCCGTGATTGTCCTGGCATTCCCAGGGTTTTAGAAGTATGGTCTCATGATCCGAACCGCCTTGCATCATCCTCTGTAGATCATGGCGATGTTACCTTATCACCTGGAAACGGTAAGGGAAAAGAGAAGATTTGAATCCCTTGTAAACTTTGTGAAGGCAATCATCCCCTTCACCTTTGTCCATTCATGGATAGAGCCTCTATTGTATTGGAAAGTCTTATAGCTCCCTCAACCCAATTTCCTACTGGTTATCAACGTCTTTCTGCCATTGCAGAACGTTCCCCTGCTGACAAAGAAATCAACCAAGATTCCTCTCTTGTCCAGCCTCCTCTTCCTGAGTCTGGCTCTGCCAAGCCTGTTCCAGACCAACCATTGGTCGAAAAGAGTGTCGACTCGAGTTCACCACCCGCCGACCACTCTATTTCGAAAGAGCATAATTCCCATGTTCTTCTCGTCTCCTCAGATTCTCCTGAGTCCAGAAATGACTCTCCTATCCCAGCTCTTTCCGAGAGTCCTACTTCGATCTCTTTAGAGCAGGGGGGAAATCATACCATTCCCCCACCAAGTAGTTCAGTCGTTTCCTTCGACTGGAGACATTTGACTACCTTCCGCCTCCCAACCTATGTGCCTTTCTGGGTCACGGTACACGCCTATGACAAGGCAATCCCTGGCACTGTTTTGGATGAAGGTGCATCTGTTAGTCTTATGTCTGCCACTACTTGGCAAGCTTTGGGTTCCCCACAGCTTGTGCTAGTCACATCGAATCTGACGGCTTTTGACGGAGGAACTAGCCAACCATTAGGGATCCTTCCAAAGTTACCTGTTACTTTGGGAGGTAAAACCGTCTATATAGACGTAATGGTTACCCAAGGTGCTTTAGATTTCAGTCTTCTCCTTGGCCGTGACTATGTTTATGCCATGGGGGCCCTTATTTCTTCACTTTTCCGTGTGGTTTGCTTTCCACACGATGGAAGAATTGTGACTATCGATCAATTATCGTTCGTTCGTCCACGGGTCCCCCCTGCGCAGTCGTCATCCCCTCTTGGTTTACATCCACCAGTTGCATCTGCCCCACCGCAGGTCAACTATGTGGGCACCCATCCCGTGCCTGTAACCAGCGATGCCGCCGTCGTGCATAGTGTCCTGGGGGCATTGGGCGCTGATTTCCAAGATGTTGGCCTTCCCTCCGGAGCGGCCCTCTTGGGAGCCTCCACTTCCCATTCATTATGATGAAGTCGGGTTGGAGCATAGTTCCTTGTCTTGTGTCAAGCTCATTAAAAAATGAAATAAGGGCTATGAGGATAGTTCTTTTCCTGCGTCAACCTCATTAAAAAATGAAACAACTCCCTTTCCAAATCGAGTCTTTTGATTAAGATCTCGTAAAAAACCAGTCAAGTCTTTCATCGATCTCGAAAGTGAACCTTCATTCCATCCACTCCATGAATGCCATGAAGCTTGGGGGGCATGTACCTCGATTTGCATTATCATGCTGGGGGCATGCAAATTTATAACAAGCATAGTTTTTCGTTTCAAGCTTGTGTAAACATGAAACCAAATCCAAGCAAAGTTCTCCATGGTTCAAGCTTGTGTAAAAATGAACCCATACTTGATTTACATCCCGTGATTGCCTTTTATCTGCTAAATTCTGCTAGATGAGCCTTGGTTGTTTCATTCCATCGCCACCATCTCTTTGGCCGATCATATGCTTTCACTTGGTTGTTTATCCTTTCCTGAGGAACCGCAACGATGAGTGGTTTGTATTAGCCAGCCTCTTGACCATTACGTGTTTTGAGCAGTTCCACCATTACCGGAACCAGTTGCTACCCTTTATACCACTCGTTCCTCTAGGACGAGTCACCTTTAAGCTCTTTTCTGACTCGTAAAATATGAAAAGATTGCCGAGTATTTTTCCTTTTTGACTCGTTAAAGAGAATAAAAATGAAGGTCTGCTTTCAGCTCTTTTCTGATCGTTTAAAAATGAAAAGATTGCCGAGTTTTCCCTCTTGACTCGTTGAACGTTAATAAGGGGCGGTCGTTTTAAGTTCTTTTTGTCGACCGTTAAAACTTAAAAAGATTACTGGGTTTTTGTCGTTTCGGACTCGTTAATGGTTACGAAACGACTGGTCTTGATCACTTTTTTACTTTTTCAGGTCAAAATCACTATTCATGAAAAGTACTCCTCGATCGTAATGATCGGGCGGTTCTTTCGGGCATTATTTTATACTTTTTCGGGCCCGAGAGACACAACTTTACGAAAAAGGACACCCCTGGAGTTTCCTTTTCGCTGTCTTTTCAAACTCTCTAAACATGAAAAGACGCCAAGTTCTTCCTTTGTCAGACTCGTTAAAACCTGATGACATCGGATTTTGTCGAAATGACGCACCACAAGCATATGCTATCCCCATCAAGCTTGTTAAAAATAATAGGGGTACTCGCCAGAAATGGTGGGGGAAAAGAAATTTTGGAACCATAATTATTGTTGTGTCGGCAGTATGTCACTCTTGAACATGGCACTCCTCTGCTTTCGTGTCTAGGTGGGGACATCTCATCTTATTTTTCATTTGCCTCCGTGGGATTAGGTAATCCTATTTGACCTCTCATCTGCTCATTGCCTCGTCACTATGACCTCTGATCCGTCGATGTCAAATACTGCCAACTCCACTCTAGTGCCGCCGGTATGTTCAAGAGAAGTTGACCTTTGCAAAGAAACAACCTCCCGCTGATAGCTCATACAATTGTGATTCACAACATCATCTCTCTGTCTCGTGTCGATGATGTGGGAAACATTATGGCCCACCTTCGATCAAGGTCACTTCCTGTCGACTTCAGCTCATTATCCAGGAAGCTGATCAAGAGACTCCCTTCCGGTGCCTTGGAGCCTGCATGCCTCAATGGCAGGTTCTTCGTGTTCGACGCGAGGTTTTCATCATTGGCCTCCGATCGAATGATTCTACGGGTGTTCGACGTCAGATCACTAATTCGCACGCCGTAGATTGTACCGATAGTACCTTGAGGGCCATTGTCATTATTGGTGGTACCTCTCGCGTCTGTTAACAGTTCCAAATATTGACTGGTAATCAGACGATGTTCATGCATGTTCGACTTCAGCTCACATATTCGCATGCTTGAACTTGTACTTCTGTTCGGGTCGAGATGGAGCGCAAGACCCTGGATTGTGTCTGTTGTAATCCAGGCGTGATTCTTGATACATGACTCATTCACTGGATGGCTGCGACCATACCTGAGTCAATTCATTGATCCTACCCAGATGGCTGCGTCCATACTATGGATCTAAATTATCATGTACTCTCTTATGGATGGCTGCGACCATACCACGTACATCATGTATTTGAGCTATCAATAGTATCTCTCAATGCAGGTTCTCGACAGCAGCTATATGTGTTCTTGCAAAGCATTTCACCCCTCTCTCTCGCTCGGGCCTCATGCTTTGGGGGGCATCTGTTACACAGTAAATTGTCACCGTTGGTCACCGTCCCTATGCCCTCAATTTTAGTACATTGGATGATGCTTTCCGGGACCTGTGAGCAGTGACATAGCCTAAAAACACTTGCACTATGTTCCCCTGAGTATGTACTTCATGTTCCCTCAAGACACCTTCTGCAAATTATCCCTGAAAAGTGCCCTTTTCCCATTGGCGCAGGTACCCAATGTCTGACCCGCGCCAATAACTCAGATCCTCAAAAAGGGGCGCGATCATTGGCGCTCTGTCTTAGAACAATGCCCGCGCCAGTCAAGTTTAGTAATGTTTTTTGCTAAAAGCACGACTGTATGATTTTTCCTCCCAGATCATGAGATCCTTTGAGGGAAAAATCCATCTGATAAAGCTCGAAGAGTCATCATATCTATCCACAGTAGCTTTTCATGGATGTCACCAATTCACAATGGGTGTCCTGGTGCATTGAATCTTTCTCCCGTCTTCATCTATAAAAGCTTGTCCTCATGCATTAGACAAGCTAGAGTGCTAGTTCCAAGTTTATGAGTTCCGAAGTGCTGTAGCTTTGAGTTCTTGAGTTGTTGGAGTAATGCTAGAGAGGTTATGCTGCCGGAAGTCCGAGAGAGAGGTAGTCTACTGCAAGGCATATAGCTGCTCGCCCAGCCAGAGGAAAGGTTCAGCGTCAGAACCTTGGTTGTAACTTTTCCTGTCTATTATTAATTAATGAACGACTGTTATTATAGTTCCAATCTCATTGTCTATTATAGTGATGTTGATTTATTTCCTTTCTGACTGAAATATAGTTGTGCCTTGGTGGATTTTATGCTTTGTTATGAAACCATCTCACAAAAAGATAGAAAAGAGAGATCCACGCCTTAGAATTCAGCCTCTTCGAGGGGGAAACCTCCTTTACATTACATAAATGAACAATTCTTGGATGATACAAATGACAAAACCTCCTTTCTATATATAGGAGTCTAGGGAGTCACAATATAATCCAGCCGACCTAACAATAATAATATAAAGCCACAAAAATAACAATAGAGGGATTCTATGGGGCACAGAAATAACAATATGGGGGTAATAGGGGCACAACAATATAAATAAGGGGTATAACTACAATAGTAATGGGGTAATCACTAGTATTATAGGGACCCAACATGCCCCTCTCCTTCAAAAAAGTGTTGTCCTCAACGCTTGAGTAGTTCTGGATACTTCTGCATAAAATTCTCATCCTCCCATGTGGAATCTTCAGCGGATAAGTTCTTCCACTTGATAAGATACTCTGAAATTGATCGATTTCGTAGCTGTCGAGTTCTTGTTTCTGTGACTGCTTCCGGTTCCAATATAATTTTTCCTTCCTCATCAAGTTCTGGCAATATTGTTTGAATTGGGAGCTTGTCACCTATAACCTTCTTTAAACATGAAACATGGAAAACTGGGTGCAATCGAGAAGCTGCAGGAAGCTCCAATTTGTATGCCATAGTACCAATCTTTTGCAACACCTTGTACGGACCATAATACTTTGGTGATAATTTATTATCCTTCTTAGCTTGCTTTAGGGACATTTGCTTATATGGTTGTAGCCGTAGGAATACCCAATCACCTACATCAAAACTTCTTTCACTGCGATGTTGATCTGCCTGTTGTTTCATTCTATTTTGTGCCAACACGAGGTTATCCTTTAAGAGTTGGAGGACTTGTTGTTGATGTTCGATGTGATGTTCCACTGCCTGAACCTTAGAATTTTCTCTTAAATATGATGTGATGGATGGTGGTTGATACCCATAAAGTGCCATAAATGGGGTCATTTTTGTTGCTGTATGGAAGGAAGTGTTATACCACCATTCAGCCAGAGGCAACCATTTGACCCATTGTGTCTGTTTATCAGATACAAAGCAACGAAGATATCCTTCCAAACATTTGTTTACTATCTCAGTTTGCCCATCAGATTGAGGATGATAAGATGAGCTATGAGCTAACTGAGTACCAAGACAAGAAAATAATTCTGTCCAAAAATTTCCAGTGAAAATGGGATCTCTGTCACTTACAATAATCTTTGGGTTTCCATGTAGCTTTTGAACTGTTTCCATAAATGCAGTAGAAACTGTACTGGCTTTAAATGGATGTGATAATGCACAAAAGTGTGCATACTTGGTAAGTCTGTCAACTACCACCATGATGACACTCTTTCCCTCAGACTTGGGTAAACCTGTGATAAAATCCATTGAAACCTCCTCCCAACGTTGGCTTGGAATGGATAAAGGTTGTAATAGACCCGGTGTCTTAATTGTTTCAACTTTATTTTGCTGGCAAACCAAACATTCCGCCACAAACTTTTGAATATCTGATTTAAGGCCATCCCAAAAAAATTCCTTCTTAACCCTGTGGTAAGTTTTTAAAAATCCTGAGTGCCCTCCTAAGGGAGAAGTGTGCAATTCCATAAGAATCTTTTGTTTTAGCTGGGAATTCTTACAGAGGTATAAGCGATCTTTGTACCATAACGAATCATTTTGCCAGCTAAATGTATCAGAAGTACTGGAATCTTGTTGTAACTTTCGAATAAGTGCCCACACTTCTTCGTCATTCTTCCATTCCTCCCTTGCTTCGTTTATCCAATCTGGTTGGATAATAGAAATGGCACACAACAATGCTTCCACATCCTCATCCTTTCTTGAGAGTGCATCTGCCACCACATTTTGCTTCCCTTTTTTGTAGATGATTTCAAAGTCATAACCCAACATCTTTGTGACCCACTTTTGTTGCTCTTCAGAGGATAATCTTTGTTCTAAAAAGTATTTAAGGCTATCATGATCCGTTTTTACCTTGAAGTGTCTTCCCATTAGGTAGGGTCGCCATTTCTTAAGTGCATGGAGTATTGCCAACATTTCCTTCTCATAAATAGCTTTGCTTAAAAACTTTCCCTTGATTGGACGACTTTCAAAAGCAATGGGTCTTTCATCTTGCATTAGAACAGCACCAATTCCATTTCCTGAAGCATCACATTCCACAATAAAGGTTTTTGTGAAGTCCGGTGTAGCTAAGACCGGTGCTTGGCACATTGCCTCTTTAAGATGTTCAAAGGCCTTTGTTGCTTCCGGAGTCCATGAAAATGAATCTTTCTTCAATAATGTTGTTAGAGGTGCTGCTATTCTCCCATAATTCTTAACAAACTTGCGATAATACCCTGTCAACCCAAGAAATCCTCGCAGATGCTTTATGGATGTGGGGATTTTCCATTCCTTAATGGCTTTAATTTTGCTAGGGTCTACCTTAACTCCTTCATGAGATACAATATGACCCAAATATTCCACCTCCTGGACTCCAAAGAAACATTTGGATCTTTTTGCATATAATTGTTTCTCCTCCAATAGTTGTAGCACCCTGTCAACATGTTCAACATGATCCTTCCAAGACTTGCTGTAGATTAGTATATCATCAAAAAATACTAACACAAATTTTCTAAGGAATGGTTTGAAAATTGAATTCATCAAACCTTGAAATGTTGAAGGTGCATTGGTAAGGCCAAAAGGCATGACCAAAAATTCATAATGACCCTCATGAGTTCTAAATGCCGTTTTCGGAATGTCTTCAATCTTCATTCTGATTTGATGATATCCCGAACGAAGATCCAACTTGGTGAAGTAAATTGATCCATGCAATTCATCCAGTAATTCATCAATAACAGGAATGGGGAACTTATCTTTAATAGTGAGCTTGTTGAGCTCCCTATAATCCGGACACATGCGCCATGATCCATCCTTCTTGTGCACCAATACTACTGGAGCTGAGAAAGAACTTTGACTCGGTTGAATTATACCAGCCTCTAGCATTTCTGCAACCATACGTTCAATTTCACTTTTTTGGACATAGGGATATCTGTACGGCCTGATGTTTGGAGGAACACTTCCTGGAATCAGATGAATAGCATGATCATGATCACGCATAGGTGGGAGACCTTTGGGAGTCTCAAATACCTTGGAATGATTGTCCAGGACTTTTTGGAGATCTGGAGAAATAGATGATTCCAATGTGGAAACATCTAGCGAACATAATTGTGCAATTACACCTCTTTGCTCCTTTTTTAGAAGCTTTGTCATGCCATTAGAGCTGATTATCTTTCCTGGTTTCCCTGCAATACCCCTTAATTCAACTTCCTTTCCTTCCACAGAAAATTTCATGAAAAGTTCTTGAAAATTAAAAGCTATTGTACCCAAGGATTGTAGCCATTGGACTCCTAGTACAACATCAGCACCTCCCATTGGAATGGAAAGCATTGGGCTAGTCAATACATATTCTCCCATGGATAGCTTGATATTATGGCACTTTCCAGAACAATTTATTGTTCCTCCATTTGCAATCATCACTTGACACTCTGGTGCTGGATATAGGAAGCAATTCAATTCTTTTGCTACCCTACAATGAATAAAATTGTGGGTGCTTCCTGAATCAATCAACACTATTACCTTTTTCTTCTTGATTTGTCCTTCTATCTTGATGGTTTGAGGAGTGGTAATTCCCGCCAATGCATTACAAGATATGGTCGGATTTATTTGTTCTTCATCTAGGCTTTGTTCCTGGAATATATCCTCTTCTTTTGACCTTTCTTGCTCCTTTTCTTCTTCCTCTTCACAATCTATGTAGAATAATTTCTTCTCAGCACACTTATGACCTTTTGTGTATTTGCTATCACAATTGTAACAAAGCCCTTTTGCTCTTTTTTCTTCCAATTGTTGTGGTGTCAACCTTGTAGGTTGTGGAAGACTATGGGCAACAACACTTCCGTCTTTATAGTTGTGAGTGGTATGCTTCCTAGTTGCCATAATTTTGCTTTCCATTTTTCTTGCTAACCTGAATGCCTTCTCTAATGAATCAGGTTCCCAAAGGCGCACATCATGTTGGATATTATCCTTTAAAGACCCTATGAACACATCAATCCTATGCTCCTCTGGAATATCTTTTACCCTTATGTTCAATTTTTGGAACTCCTCAATGTGCTCCATTATTGAACCCTTTTGTTTGAGACTTATCAATTGGCTAAAAAAAGTGTTGCTTTTTGTATCCTCATAATGTGCTATCAATTCTTCCGTAAAAATTGCCCAAGTGATAAATTGTTTACGAGAACAAAGCCATTGATACCATACAAACTGATTTGGTTCCAAATATAAAGTTGCCATACGTACCTTTTGTGTGTTTTGCACATTATTGAGATCGAAGAATTGCTCCATCTGTAATATCCATGTGGCGGGATCCTTGCCATCAAACTTCCTCATATCGATTTTTGGAACATGGTGAGTCTTCGATCCAACATTAGAGTCTATGGAATCATGATTAACATTTCTTTTGTTCTCATCATGAGTTTCCTTTACTACCTTTTCACCATTAGTGACCCTTTCTTGTAGCAACTTCTTCAATTCATCCATCTTATCATCCATGCCATCAAATTTAGCGTCAATCTTAGCTTCCATGCCATCCATCTTAGCTTCCATTCCCTTTATCTTAGATTCCACGCCATTTACCTTAGATTCCACGCCACTTATCTTAGCTTCTGTTAGCTTTTGTGAGCGTGACATTTGTTGCACTTGTTCTTGTAATTTTGATATATCATGTAGCATTTCTTCCTCTTCTTCATGAGTCATGCTAGAGCTTTCAGGTTCCTTACTAGGTGTTTGCATTTTCTTTCCTCGGGGCATCAGTTACCGATAATAATGCTTTACTATGCCCTTTGAATTCCGTTGAACCAAGCTTACACAAAAATTAAAAAAAAAAACTACACACCTTTTTTCACTTTATAGAAGCCTGATATTGAATCTGATGTATCTCTGTAATTTCGGATCATCCAATTCTGAAATTTCTACCTGTAGTAGCCTTCTACGTCCTCTTTCCAATGCCACAAGTCTGAGCCAAATTGGATTCTCCAAGGAAGAGTTATGTGAAATCTCCCACAGTGACTTGCTTTTAGACTGGTTCAGTAGAGCGAACTTGTACGACGTGCCACGAGTCACTGTTTCAACCTTTGAATCTGAAACACACACACAAGAAACTAAAGTCCGTCCTCTTTCTGTACCTTTTTACGAAATTTCAATCCGATCCTCAGAGAGAGAGTTATGACGATTTTCCCCAGGTCACCTGTTTTGAATGTAATTCAGGAGTCTGCAAAAAGACCAACTTCCTCAGATCATATCTCCGAAAATATCGCGAGAAAAGCTCTGAAATTCGGACCCAAGGTTCAGCGCCAATTCTTCTCAAATGGGTTTTTTTTGCAACTTCTGAAACGTCACAGAAAAAAAGTTATAGCGAAAATGCCACGATGACCTGTTTGGAGCAGCGAAACCCTAGAATCCAAATGTTATGAAACCAGCTCACAAAAAGATAGAAAAGAGAGATCCACGCCTTAGAATTCAGCCTCTTCGAGGGGGAAACCTCCTTTACATTACATAAATGAACAATTCTTGGATGATACAAATGACAAAACCTCCTTTCTATATATAGGAGTCTAAGGAGTCACAATATAATCCAGCCGACCTAACAATAATAATATAAAGCCACAAAAATAACAATAGAGGGATTCTATGGGGCACAGAAATAACAATATGGGGGTAATAGGGGCACAACAATATAAATAAGGGGTATAACTACAATAGTAATGGGGTAATCACTAGTATTATAGGGACCCCACATGCTTGTATCTGTTTCTTCCTTTGCATGTGCAGGTGTCCGTTTGCAAAGATCGCAAGGATTGTGACCTGCCGGAGCGAGGGAGCGGGAACACCAACTCTGCTTCGACTATAGCGTTGCATTCCAGGTTGGTCTTCTTAATTCACCTTTACTGTACAACTAGGAACTTGCGTAGCAGCGTGGATTGATTGTGGCTAGTTCTGTTTTAAGCTAGTGGGATCGCCTCTGTCCGCAGAGGGGATTTACCTCACCAACAATCACATAATACCTCATCTTCAAAGGGATTGATGCCATAGGACAGGCGGAACTATTGGTTGACATGGATGTCTCATCCATGCCTCAATCAAGAAATGGTTATGGGTCGGGGCATGGCACTGTAAACAGCTTCAATATCTTGATGATATTGGTTAATATCAAGTTCTTCTAACTCCCATGTCAAAAATCAAATGTAGCAGGATTCCTTCACCCACATATGGAAGAGGCACCCCCCCTCCTCTGGCTCCTTTAACTCTTTTGGTTGGATATTTTTGCTCATGATTGTAGCATTTGGTTCTGCATTAGTGATCCACTTTCATTTATCTTGTTCTAAATCAGAATATGAGCTAGAGTCCTCATATTTTTCTTTGTGCTCAGCCAACAATGGTTGTTTTGAGCAACATTCATCAATGTCATGCATGGGATTTTGTGGAACTCACAGCACTTTCCAGTGTTCTTCTTCGACTTCCCATTACCCTTCTTCAATTGTGACTTTGGCTGATTTTATTGACATTGTATCTCATTGCTTTATTCCTTGTTATGTGAGTTATGGCAACCTTTTCCAAGATTTTTTTGTGGTGGATTTGTAGACCCAAACTCTCGCTTATTCCTATGCTTTAATTTCTAATTGATTTTGATGGAATATGATAAGTGGCTCCTAATGATGAGATGTCTAGGAAATCCATCTCAATTTGGATGTAGCTATGTAGGCCACTATGATACTTCAAAATTAGGTATTCATCAAGTCTCTGAGCAGAAGGTATGGTAAATATTGGTGTACTCTCACATTGTCTAGACTCTCTCCTATCACATAGTTTTCCATCTCGTGTATTGCTATTCATAGTTCCCTACAAAGTAGAATTCCTCTTTTATGAAATCAATAGAAGTGGCCCAATTGGGGCATACTTTGAATATCATAGACTCATCTTCATTTTTTTTATGCTCGTAACCTTCTACCAATATTTGAGATGGGGAAGGGCTTTCAAGAGCATGAAAGGTGATATTCTCATTATCATAAAAACAAATTGGACAAAATAGTAGCCCTCCAATATATTCAACCATTTCTCCACAGCATTTTTGTCTATTTAGCCTTATAATAATGGGTTATAAAAGTTATTTTATACCTTTAAGGGTGTTTCACCTCCAAATTTCCACTTTTTGAAGTTGCCTCAACTGTTGTTTGTGTTGTCAAAGAATTTGGGAAATTATCCATCACCTCATTCCTTTATCGGATGAGTGCTTCCTAGAACAATAACTTGATAGGATCCCCTACTCCATCATCTCTCTTTTCTTCTACCATGGGAGGCCACTTGGGTTTGTGAGAGCAATCATTCCCAATTGAAACTAGCTTGAGACCTAACGCTTTGTACCCTAACCTTGTTGGGGACATGCATTGAAAAACAAGGAACATATTTCTCTAATACCACTCATGTAGGTTATGCAAGGAATGAAATGAAAGGAAAGAAAGGAAATGAGACACACACATAAATATAGTAGAGAGCATAGAAATATAGTGAAACCATTACTTCTATGAATAAATAAATAAAAATAATAGATACTTGTAGAACACAAACCAACTAGAATAATGGTAGCTATCTGTAAAGATAGAGAGATCGCGGTTGGGTGTATTCACAAAAAAATTTACAAGGGGTCGAAAGAATAGCCTTTAAACATAAATAAAAAACCCTAGTGTTCCAAAACCCTAAACCTGAAGATGAAGTTCCAAAATATTTGTGGGCCCTAAGGTGGTTAATTGGTACATCAACTTCTTGACGCTACAATTTTTGCATACAATGTTCATTTGGGGTGCACGATATCACATTGGAAATATTTATCTAAGGATTAAAACTTTGGCTAGATCCAAGGCATGCCATGGAAACCCTTAGCTTGTTGAATTTCCAAAAGACATCACTTAGGGCCTCAAAATGGCCCTGGAAGTTTGGCAACCAAAAATCATAAAAAGACTACCAAGAATATAGAGACCATTGAGTCAGTGGAAGAGGTGGGTGGCCACCAATGTCCACCTAGAAATTTGACATTGATTACAACTCCTAATCTATTAGGGACATTGAATGAGGCATTCAAAAAAGGTAATCAACATGAGGAATCGACCTCAAGATTACTTTCATGAAGCTTAGAGAAATTAACCACTTGAGCTAGTCCTCTAAGCTATGTATGTATGTATATCTCCCCCGCGAGCTCCCCAACCAAAAAAAATGAAGCAATAATAAAAATAATAATAATAAACATCAAATAAACAAATGGATAACTAAAATTGTAATTCTACTTAAAAACAAAAGATGTTACATTTTGTAGATGCTTATAGTATTGCAAATACATCATAGGTGATACGTAGGTTGGGGGATTATTTCTTGCCCAGAGGAGTCCCAGAGCATATTTTTGCATGGAGTCGTGGTCATAGGATAAACAACAAGGGAAAATAATATGCCTTTCTCCAAGATCTATCATTGGCACACCAATGGGGAATATTAAAGCTATTGGTATCTTGGGATTCCAGAATTATCAATAGGCATATGATTCATGGTACAGTTCGAAAGGATAATAACTTGGCTCGGGATTCTTTCTTGTTAAAAACTCAAAGGAAGGTTTGAATCAATGCAATGGTTCCATGTCCTAGGCTCCAACAATGACCACACAGACACATAAGACAATCTTGGCACATATAAAAAATTAGGGCAATTAATAATTTATGGAAATCACTATTATCAAGGAATTTCATAGCCACATGTTTTAGTCAAGCTGGGAATTTTTCGATCTATTAAGAATAAGAATATTTTGTTTAATCTCCCTTAGGGGAAAAGACATATGTTGTCTCTTTCATTGTATTTCTCCTTGTTAACCTTAGTTACAACTTTTAGATTATAATAATTGTAAAAAAAAAAAAGTATTGCAAATACATCCAAGAGGATCATGCAAAGTCTTGCCAACCACTTAATGTGCCTATATCATTATAAAATAAAATGAAGATATCATTATTTCATATTAGTCTCAATACATCATTTAATAAGTCATACTTCTTCTTCCCTTTTAAGTATCAGGGAGGAGTCGATAACTATAACATACAATCATTGTTTCCACCAAGAATCACATAGTGCTTTTGCCAAGAAAAAAATATTATCCTGATATAATAGCCCAAAAACCATCCCAAGCAAGGCTAGCCAAGATTCAAAGAAGTGGGTGGAATTATCATCGTGATTCCCAAGCATTTGGGCAACCTTTGACGGGATTTTTAAAGAAGGACACAGGGGACGGATTTTATCCACTTATGTGTGCATGGACCATGACATCAATAATATAATCTATTTGGGTACAACCACACATTTGACCACTACCTTGAGTTGCCCTTATGGCTTCTAGGGTAAACAACCCTAATAAGAATTGTGCCTAGTGGTGAAAAACCCCTTTCTTTTCACTATTGGATCCAACCTCTTTGGGAAATGATTTGGACTATTTATATATGCAAAAATACATAATAAATCATCCAAAAGCTATCAAGGTATTGATATCTATGTAGATTGTAATATACATCACACATAATAATACTTCAAATACCTAAACTTATACTAGGCCTACTAACCCTGAGAATATATAGGTAACATAAAGCAGTTTTAGAATGGAAAATATTGCTTCTAAAATAAAGACGATTGTGGAGATTTCATGAAATATATAACCATCACTTGACTTCTTCTAAGAGCATAAACCAACATCTAGCAAGAAGCCTTCCTTTAAGAGCCTTTTTTCATTTGAATTGAGATTTTTGAAAACATCTATAAATGAGATAACAGAAATAATCTACCTCCTCAAAGACGAGCCTTAAAAACAAATTTGACATTATAATATGGTTGTGGTCATCTAATCTATAACTACCTGAGAGTCCCCAAATGCCTATACATTCTTAACACCTTTTCTAGTTACAAGTTTTAAAAGAATTTTTAGAGAAAGGACTTCAACAAAGTTGTTATATGTCCCTCCTATACTAGTGTTTAAGTAGATCAAATGGGTCTCATTAAGGAAGAAAATCCCATCAACCTTGCAAAGAGGGGGGTACCTTCAATGGAACCATTAAAGCATCCCCAAGCCCCAATTTTTTTAATATGAGGGTGAAAAAGAAGCCTCTGTGGAGATAATTTAGGATTATATTTGAAATTTAGGAAGATAGACTCAGGTTGAGTAGCATACAAAATTGAGGGAGAAAAGATACATTGTGTGTTAACCATATAGCCCATCAAGCATGGATTTAAATTCCTTCACTTCATGTTTATGTGGTTACAGTGCCTAAAGCAACTAACCACTAACCCACTTTTCCAACCATCCTTTATCCATATCAATGGGTCTATATATGCCCATACTACCTTTCAATCATTTACCAAGTGGATTATAATTCAAATTTCATACATGAGTAATGTATACAATGATGATATCTAGATTCCATACAATTGATCTTCAATAATTAATGGTGCAATTGAAAGAATCTAGATAATCAATATATTCCATACATTAGACATAAGATCAAAATTTCGACAATGAAAACGTTAACTTACAAGATAAAATGCATGTATAATACACTACTGATCCAAGATAAATTCTCCAATT
Organism: Pinus tabuliformis; assembly: GCA_031772625.1. Taxonomy (NCBI): domain Eukaryota; kingdom Viridiplantae; phylum Streptophyta; class Pinopsida; order Pinales; family Pinaceae; genus Pinus; species Pinus tabuliformis. Next base: position 1,279,289,781 of record CM062819.1, read on the forward strand.
CTAATATAAAATATCCAGTAGACAAATTACTCCATAGATCACATATATTCAAGATACAAGAGGGCCAAAAATCTCTAGGGAGGGACAAAATAACCACAAGTGATGATGAATAGAATGAATGAACCTCTCTTTTATTTATATGAGGAGTAGGACCTAATATTAGTCTAATGACACCCCTAAACAAGTATAATCACAAAATATGCTTGGGTTACAAGACAATCCACTAGATCTAACAATAAATACCCTTAGAATCCCACACTTGTAAGTTGTTAGCTCTCTAGGGCTAATGTCATGCATGAAATAAGCTCCAAATGTCATATCCAAGTGATATAAGGTGTCTAATGTGGTGTAGAAGCATTTAAAATTAAATATTTTAGGGTTGGCCCCCACATCCACCTCAATGGTTCCAGGTGGTCCAAGGATCAAGTTGGGGCACCACAAAATGATATTCATGGGCCTCCAACTACTCAAAGTGGCCTTCTCTACTCTAATGTTGAGGGTTCCTCGGGTGAAAATAACCCTCCCTAGTATCTAAAGGTGATACCATCCTCATTTGGGCCCTGAATTAGCTTCCATCCATAAATTGGTGCTAAGGTCAACCTGGGAGCATTCTGATACCAAGTGTGCCATCCTGAAGAATCATCAAATCAGGTGCAAATTCATCCAACATCTTGGGTGTAAGAGGTGCCCTGGAATATGTGTCATGTGTTGTTTCTAGGAGGCCCGAGACTATCAATGCTTCACCTGTTTGTCCCAATATACTTCTATATTGGCATGGGTCCTTGTGGATAAGGTTCCCAATGCATGGGTTATTGAAACACCTGAAAATTACAACACATATTTTAGTTAAAGAAATCATGTCATTAGCGACAAAGATAATTATTACATCAAAGAGAACCAATATTGAATGCCATGGGTGATTTAAAACTTAAAATAAGGATCCCCTTCCAAAATCAAGGCTTTGAACTTGTAATGGTGTTTTTTCCCTAGGGAGGAGTGGCTAAAGGAATTCCCTATTAGGTGTTTATAGCCCCTAAGGGGAAGTAACATTTCCTCAATCCATGCTTCAATTAATAGGTGTTAGTGAATATTAATTATGGTAGCATAGGGGACAAGACTTCATGGACAAATGTCTTTATCAAAAGGACTGGTTGATGAGGGTATCCACATCTTTTGTGTATGGATGTGAGGATGGATCATTCATGGATGCATGAGTTACCAACTCAGCCTTTGTTTTCCCCCTCTTTTGCACCTTTTACTTTTTCTTGATTTTTCTTTGTATTATTTCTCATATCTCAAGGGTTTGAGCTTGCTTTGAATGATATAGTAGTTTTATTATCCCTTAATGATGAATCATTTCATTGCTCATCGAGTTTGGGACATGCAAAGGTTCATTATTTTGATTTAATGGAGAAACATGTCACTTATGCCATAATGAGTGAGGTAGAGCTCACTCATTAATAGCTTGCATGAGTTTTGTGGTGAATGGAAATATTATAAAACATAGGCTAATTTTCAATCAATTTTGTGTCATTTAATAAGGACTTTGATTCAAATTTAATAATCAAAATTGTAATCATTTCAATCTTTCCTTTCTACTAGCATAATTTTGTGGAATGCATGGTATGTGGACAGTTGGGCTTCTGGTCATATTAAATTGGCCTGATATTTGTTTTCTAGTCTAATAATGCAAAACTAGAGAGTACATTTTGAGCTTAGTGATGATGCCAAGTATTCAATAGCAGGAGTTGGTACTATTTCCTTCTAGATGGAGTCAGGTAACTCTTTAAACTTTAATGATGTGTTATTTGTTCTTAGTATAAAGAAGAATTTGCTTTCAATTTTAGTTATGAAAGATTACAGCTTTGTAATAGAGTTCAAAAAAAGACAAGTCTTTATCATGCTGGAAGAATATAGCTCAAAATCAGCACAAATGATTGGGGTTAGAGAAGATAATTTTTACAAGTTATAGGGTGAACCTAATTGAGCCTTTGTTCATAACATTAATATCTTGTGTGAGTTATGGCATGAGAGGATGGGGCACCTGCATTATAATGTGCTCCCTATTTTGATGGAGATAATCAAAGGACTTCCATATGTGAACATTGAGCAACAAGGAGTATGTAGAGTATGCATGCTTAGAAAGCATGCCAAGGTTATTTTCCCAAGTAGCAAGCACGGGTATAAGGATATTTTAGATATGATTCATTCAAATGTTCATGGACCAATGTTAATAGCATCAATTTTCTAAGGTATGTAGTATGCTACCTTTATTGATGATTTTTCTTGCAAAATGTGGATTTATTTCTTGAAGATGAAATATGAGGTCATTAGCAAGTTTCAATAATTCAAATATATTTTTGAGAACCATACAAGAAAAAAGATCAATTTTTTGAGATAAGATAATGGAGGTGAGCATACCTACAATAATTTTAATGATTTCCCCAAGTAGGAAAGAATCAAGAGGGAACTTATCATTATGTGAAACCCAAATCAGTATGGGGTTTTAGATCGAAAGAATTGATCCATCATAGAGACTTCTAAGGTCGTGTTCCATGACCAAGAATTACCCATGTTCCTTTGGGCAGAGGCATGCAACAAATATTCTATATCCTAAACAAGTGTCTGCACAAGATCTTGGAGGAAAAGACACTAGAGGAGGCATTCACTAGTGTGAAGCCAAAGGTGAGTCATTGTTGTCTAGTTTATATTCATTTACACCTAGAGAAAATGACCAAGTGGGAGCCCTCCAATTGGAATGGTTTTCTTGTGGGTTATAGTGAGACTTCAAATTCCTATAAGATCTATATTCCAACACAAAGAAAAATAGTAGTAAGTAGGGATGTAAAGCTTAGGAGGAATTTGCATCAAAGAAGTCACATGAGCCCATTCTAGTGATAAAATATGAGGAGTAGGAAGCTTTAAAGGTTGAACCAAGGCCACTGAAGACACAAAAAGTTTACAGCTCATGAATTTAACCTTTAAGTGAGGAGGAGGAGACATTAACCCCTTCCAGTTCTGTTAAGAGATCTTTATGGTTCACACAAACAATGAGGGATTCTAAAGAGTATGTTAAGTCTCCTAAGAGCACATTCAGAGAGATCATGCCTCCAAATAAAATTTCCAACCATATGGAATTGATGAGAAACATCATTGATTTTGACTCATGAAGTTTTCAGGAGGTTAAAGAATAGTAGGTATGGAAAGATGCCATAGTGGAAGAGTACACATATATCATGAAGAATGATGTTTGGGACATGGTGCTAATACCAATGAGGAAATCAATTATGATTTCTAGGTGGCTCTACAAGATCAAGCATGTTGCAGATGGAAGTATTGTGAAATTCAAGGTGAGGTTTGTGGTGAGAGGGTTCTCTTAGAAAGAAAGAGTCGACTATGGGGAGACTTTTTTCTCTAGTTTCTAGGTACACTTCTATTAGTGTTTTTATGTTTATTGTCTTAGTCATGGAATGGAAGATAGATCATATGGATGTGGAGACATCTTTCCTTGATGGCACCATTGAGGAAGAAGTGTACATAGAGCAACCTTGGGGCTGTGAGGTGCATGGGAATGAGTCCCGTGTTTGTGGGTTTAGGAAGGCCTTATATGACTCAAGAAGTCACCAAGAGCATGTCATTGTAGGATCAATGGATACTTGTTTAGTATGGGCTTCACCAAAAATGAAGAAAATATGAACTTATACTTTGTATTTGGTGGGATTGGTCTGCTTATATTGGTGTTATATGTAGATAACTTGTTTCTTACAAGGGTAAAGAAGTGCATTACAGGTTATAAAGTAGATATGGTAGCTAAGTTCATTTACATGATGTGTTACTTCTTGGGGTTGGAGGTTTGGAAAAAACCAAAGGATATATTACTTGGGTAGGGCTAGTATGTAGTTGATATCTTGAATACATTCCATATGGAGGATTACAAACCCAGGATCACCAATCTAAAGAAGGTGATAGTTTCACATTTGGAGTTAGTGGATCCCACATTATAAAGGGAGGTATTTTCTCAAAATAACAAACCACATAAATATCCTAAATTTTATAAATGATCCCATTTTCCACGAAATTATCGACCACCACTATGAATCCTCGATCTTATATAGAGTGTATATGGTCTTATATCCTAACCTTGAAGTGTAGTTCCCAAAGACAGGGTTCATGGTCCAAATAAACACATCTTCTACATATTTAATATTAACTTGACTCGTCTTGAGCTTAGTTATGAAGGATTATCATTGATCCTTTTTCATTCCCTTCTAGGCCTAACAAGCTTGCTTCCATTCTCATATCCAGTTTGAAGAGTCTTGTCGATTGATTACATGAGTTAGGTTAAATATTCCTCGTTTGTAGAAAAACAACTAGGTTTCCATACAATTTATTATCATACCCATCACCCACCTAAGGATTTGTCCTAAGAATAATTTTATTTCCATTAAAAACCTAATGTTGACAGTGATGTACCTGCCAACATTCATGGGATCTCCCCAATATGAAGTCCCAACTAGACCTCACATCATTTGGAGTAGGAGTCCTAGCAATGGGTGGTAGTGTAATGGATTGACAGCGGTAGCGCAACATAGGAAAGTATGATAACTTTGGGTGAGAGAAAGTGTGTGACCCTGTGGAGAGTCAAGTGTGATTCATGAAGGTTCTAACACACAGAGGGGAAAAGGAAGAGTGCCCCTTAGAAGCCTATAATAGTACGCATCTTGAAAGGAACACATGAGAAGAATGACATCACAAGATAAAATGCATAATAGGCCACAAGTTAAAGTGATGAGTAAATCCAACAACTCGCATTCAACTAGATTCATACAAATGCATAAAAAATAGTTCATAAGCATATGTGTAAGTTAAATAACATACATTTCCAACGCAACAAGAATAGTCCTACTACATTAACAACATATACATGAAATCATGTTGGCTCTGATATTATTATTATAAGTGAAATTTCCATCCATACATACGCAATTGACGACCACTAGCCCTAATAGTGGAACATTACAGTCAAGAACACTTTCTCTTCCAAAGAAGTATACTCACTCTATGCTATGGAGAAGCCAAGGCTCTTCACAATACTCCCAAGCCTTTTATAAGCCTAAGCCTAGCTAAAAGCATGGCTCCCAAAAGCATGTTCTATGAGTTATGAGGTTTTATTTATAACAAAGGGTGGGGTGACCCTTGACATTCCCCTTTGTGACTCTTTGACTTCCCTCATGAATCTCCAACTTCTTTACTAAATGACTCATTACATTACATAATGACTTTTCATATTCTAAGATTGACACTTGGAATTTCACTTACAGCATATTTACAAATAATATTACATTTTCCACATGTACCCATATAAGACAAAATAGGCTAGAGACAACCTAACAAGACACAACGCTATGATTCTGGAGTTTGGGGAAATTTCGGCTCAGCAACATCCACTTGATGCTTCTCGGTCACATATCAGTGCCAAGCTTGGTACTGTGTGATGGTGTCCCCAAACTGTTTGATGATGTCTTTCTGGAATTGGACTCTTGCCTCCATGGCATCCAGGTATATGGTCTTGGAACCTATATCCAACTCATTCTTAAGCATGAGTAGCATGGTGTTGACCTTGACAGGACCGTCGATGTACTTCTGCATGTTATGTGTGTTTTGCTCCAAGTCTTCCCTAGTGGCTTCTTATCTTAGTTGCTCCATGCACTCATCATATCTATCCAAACTTGGTTCTTGGGTTTAGCATCGGTGAGGGAACCGATTGACGGGATCTTATGCTTTCTCACCATGACATCCAAACTGTTCTACAACTACACATATGAGGCTTGTATGTTGCTGATGAATGGGGTGATATTCTCGTAGTTCTGGATCAACATTTGGACCTTTGCTTTCTCCAACTCTTCATGTGGCTTCATCTTCTTTACTAAGTCAAGTGGGGCCCCTTTGTACTGCATTTTCCACTCTTGTACATGGGCGATGGCAGCATGTATGTTCTTGAGAGTTTGAACAAACTCTTTGCTCTGCTATTGTAGGCCATGCACATGGACAACTACTTTATGCATGGTGACAAATCCGTCATAGAGCTTCCGCATGGTATCACCAAGTGTTGATACTTCAGCAAGTATCGTTGTCCTCATCTCCCCCAATGTGGAAACTGCATTTTACACTGATGCTCAGAGTTGTTCTTCCTCTTTCTTGGAAGCCTGCAAGTTCTTTTCCAATTGTTCATTCTCGGTCATCAAGTACTGAACATTTGAGCTTTATGCTCCTACATAGGCCAAGCTAGCTTGGGCAATGAAATTTGGATGCTTCCTGGTGTCTGACACTATCACCCTTTCCTTGATGAATGCAGGTGATGCGTGATCATTTGAAAATTGCTTCCTCCACACTTGTACAATCTTCTTCTGCAAATCGTCAAATGATATATTGTACACATCCATGACCAGATCATCATCAAGGAGAACAGCATATTGTTGGCATTATGATTCTGGTATGGATCTATGTTACAGATGTTGTACTTGATGGCAACACCCTCAAGTGGCAACGCTCTGATCAGGATCTCAAAATGTTGAAAATTAAGAAGTACGCAGGAGAATAGTTCAGAAGATGCGTACACGCAGGTACACCGTGAAGGAACTGCGGCCACACACGCAGGTCACCCGTTCAGAGGGTTTGTACCCCCAGTTTCACTTACTTCAAGGCAGAGAAGCGCGTTCACGTGGGGTTTCCTATGTTTGGCCCGTGGTATTTAGCCCGCCACTCTTGATTCTATGGTTTTGGCCCGTGGTATTGTTTTATATTATTATTATTATTGAGCCCCATGTTTTTGGGCCCCTTGTATTGGTTATCTATGGTATTGATCCATGATTTTAGGAGGAGCTTGCCTATATAAAGCAAAGGAGATCACTTGGCTAAGTATCTTTTGCAAATTGAATATCTTAAGATCTGAAATATTGGGTTATTGTTTTAAAATCTTGATCTATATGAAAGTGAAGTTGAAAGCGAATCTGTGAAGGGTGATCTCTTGAGCGAATGATCAGATCTGGGCATCTGACTAACTGTAGCACACTGGTGAACTGCCAATTCGGCCCTAATCAGAAGTACGCAGGTGATTAACGGTGCAAGTGCGTGGGTACACAGAGGAGAAACAGGAGAGCTGCATGGGTACGCAGAGCAAAAGAAGGGGCACTGCGTGGGTACGCAGAGCAGAAGAAGGAGAACGGCGTGGGTACGTAGCGCGACAGAGGTTCAGGTGCGTACGCACAGTAAAGGTACGCGGCGCGATAGTGTCTATGAGTGTGTGGCTACAGTAACAGTACGCCGCGCGATAGTGTCTCTATATGCGTACCTACTGTAACAGTACGCAGCACGATTGAAGAAGCAGTGCGTGGGCACGCGGTGCAGCAGAAGGCTCTCTGCAGGTATACGCAGGGAAGCAGAAGGTGAAGTGCGTAGGGACGCAGGCCAGAGAAAGAAAAACTGCGTATCTGTCTTAAGATCTTCTGTTACCTGAATATTTCTGTTGATAAGGTGTTCTGGGTTTAGTTCTGTTATTGTTGATCTAGTTACTGCAGTTGACTATGTAATTTACATGTACTTGATGATCATTTGATGTTTATGGATCCAGTTTGAAAATTTACGAAAAGTGGTCCTTGTAAGAAAAGAAGTAGGGGGTTGTAGCTCCCTTCCAGGAGAGACTGGAAAACGAGAGAGAGTTGTAGCTCTCTGCAGGTTGCAGCCTGTGTACTGGTAAAGGACTGCACCAGTACAAAATCATTGTAAAAGGAGTTTCTGATTTGAAAGAAGATAGAGACATATTGCAGCAGGTGGTTTTCACCCACATTGGGTTTCCACCTTATATCTGGTGTTCTTTGGTGTGACTATCTATTTTCTTGTTCATGCTATTATTTTATGGTATTGATATGCAAAAATAATTTAAAGTGTAAAAGAACTTGATAATACTGATTCACCCCCCCCCCCCCCCTCTCAGTATTATTTCCAACAATTGGTATCAGAGCAGGTCCTTCAGAGAAGCTTGATCGCTTGAAGGAAGATCATTCATCATGAGCAACTACGAGAGGGAAGCATCAATCAGGCCACCAATCTTTGATGGGACAAACTTCAATTATTGGAAGGTAAGAGTTACTGCCTATCTTCAATCTCTTGGTACAGAAGTTTGGGATATCATAGATACAGGCTACACTTTTCCTTCAGCTACTCCTACAGATTCGGCTGAGAAAAAGAAATATGAAACAAATGCTAAAGCAGTCAATACTCTGCTAGGATGCTTATCTCAAACAGAATTCGTAAAGGTTATGCAATATAAATCCGCAAAGGAAATATGGGACAAGATTGTCTTGAGCTATGAAGGAGATGAACAGGTAAAACGTGCTAAACTTCAAACCCTCAGGATTCAGTATGAGAATCTCAGAATGTATAATGATGAAAGTGTGGCTAACTATTTTCTTCGGGTAGATGAGATTGTTAATTGCATGAAAAACTTGGGTGAAGAAATAAAAGAGGCTATTGTGGTTGAAAAAGTTCTAAGATCATTATCCCCCAAGTTTGAATCTAAAGTGTCTGCAATAGAAGAAAAGGAAAATCTACGAATTCTTACTATGTCTCAGCTACACGGAATTCTAACTGCTTATGAAATGAGAAAGGGGGGCCCTTCAGACAGAAGAGAAGCTGCTTTCAAGGCTTCAGGCAAAGGAGACTATTATGAAGCAAGTCACATGCCAGAAGAAGAAGAAGAAGAATCAAATTTTGTCAGAAATCTTCAAAGGGGTTCTGGAAGGTTCAGAGGTAAGTTACCTTTTAAATGCTTTGCTTGTGGAAGAGTAGGTCATTATGCTGCGAAATGTCCCTATAAGGATAAAGGAAAGGAACCTGCTAGATGGAACAAGAAACAGATTGCAAATAAGAAAAGCTACTATACGCATGAAGATAGTGATGGTCTATCAAATAGTGATGAAGATGAACGAGGTAATGACTATAAACTTTTAATGGCATTTGAAGATGATGATTACATGGATGCTATAGATGTGGATAGCTTTTGTGAAGAAATTTCTAGACTCAAGACATGTATAGAAGAAAAGAATAGGATCATTGATACTCTACAACTTCAAATTGATGAAAAGGAAAAATATCTTGAAAAGTTAGAAGGTGAAATTGTTGGTCTTAGAAAAGAAATTGAGTAAACAAAGGCTATTAATCTTAAGTTTGTCAAAGGATCTGAAACTCTGGATGAGATCATCAATGTACAGCGTTCTCCTCTAAACAAGACAGGTCTGGGCTATAATGGAGAAACTTCTCAAGCATCCACCTCAAAAAGTTATCTTGATGCAGCAAAAAGGAATGAGCAAAAGCACAATGGAGATCACCAGGTAAAACAGGGACCAATTACAAACAAAGACTATCAGGCAAATCAGGGGCAATCCGTTTTAAGGATGAACAAAAGCTACAACCCACCACAGGTAAAATCCACTCAATTTGTTTCAAGAATGAATGACAATAGAAATTACAATCGTTTGGCCGGAAGATTTGATAACCGCAGAAATTTCTTCAATGGACAATGCTTTTCTTGCCATAACTTTGGTCACAAAGCAGCTCAATGCGTTGCATATAAAACGATCATGACTAGAGAAGCTCAAAAACAAAGAAGTATGACCGGGATTACAAAAAGGACCTATAACAACTTTTCGGTTCTTGAAAATGAAGTTGAATGTTCTATTTGCAATAACTTTGGTCATGAAGATTCTGAATGCAGAAGCAGGTTTCAGCAGACAAAGGAACAAGCCTCAAGCACCAAAACATGGAGAATAAAGGAACCACACATAGAAAGATGTGGGATAGCATTTTATGCAGAGGGACAGGAAAATCTATGGTACATTGACAGTGGATGTTCGAAGCATATGACAGGTGATAAAGAAAAACTTGAATCATACTCTGCTCTAGAAAAAGGAAAGAAAGTTTCTTTTGGAAATGATACTCCTGCAACTATAAAAGGAAAAGGCACTGCTCAGTTAAAAGAAAAGGTTAAAGCTAGAAATGTTTTGTATGTTGATGGATTGAAGCATAATCTTCTAAGTGTCAGCCAAATGTGTGATCAAAGAACCGAGGTGATACTCAGATCAAATGGATGTCTTGTTTGTGATCTTGATACAGGTAAAACAGTGATCAAAGGTAAAAGAACTCCAAATAATCTATACATATTTGAAGAAGGACAACAACAATGCTATCTGAGCAAGGATGATGAGCACTGGTTATGGCATTGGAGGTTGGGGCATCTAAGCTTTTCACAAATAAGGAAAGCATGCAAATATCAGGCAGTTCGCGATCTTCCAAATATCAAAATTCCAGACAACACCATATGCAAATCATGTCAGTTTGGAAAGCAAACCAGAACTAACTTTCCAGAGAAGGAAGGATCAGCTAGCATGCCTCTTGAGCTAGTACATACAGATACATGTGGTCCATTTAGGAAAAGGACACCTCGAGGAGAAGAATACTTGATATTATTCATTGACGATTTCTCCAGGTTTGTCTGGTTAGGACTTATGAAGCACAATGATGAAGCATTCGAAAAATTCAAATCCTTCAAAGCCTTGGTTGAAAATGAATCAGGACACAAAATTAAGTGTCTCAGATCCGACAGAGGTGGGGAGTTTACCTCAAATGAATTTTTCGATTTCTGTGAAGAACATGGGATAAGAAGAGAATTCTCTACAGCTAGAACTCCTCAGCAAAATGGAGTTGTGGAAAGAATGAACAGAACAGTCCAACAAATGGCTCGTGCTATGCTTGATGAGTCGGGAACTCCCGCAACTTTCTGGGGTGAAGCTGCACATGATGCGGTTGTTATTCTCAACAAAACAAATGTCCGGGTGAACAGCACTCAAACCCCTCATGAGCTCTAGTGTGGTGAGACTCTTTCGGTAAAGCACTTCAAAATCTTTGGGAGCAAATGTTATATTAAGAATACTGATGAGCAACTTGGCAAACTTGAACCTAGAGCAGATGAAGGCATTCTTCTTGGTTATTCTCCACATAGCAAAGCATACAAGTGCTACAATAAAAGACTTGGCAGAATTGTTGACAGCATTGATGTAGTGGATGATGAGAAGGGATACATTCCTAAGCAAGTACATCATGAAGACATCGAAGAAGATGAAGGCTACCCTCAAAGACAGAATGATGAAGAAGAAGAATCTCAAGAAGAACCAGAGGAGCAGACAAGAATAGAAGAGAAGACTCCATCCAGATATGTTCAGAAGAATCATCCAGAATCTCAGATTGTGGGGCAGAAAGAAGCAGGTGTACAAACAAGAAGAACAATTGCAGAAGCTTCAAGCTATTTGGCATTACTCTCTTCCACTGAACCACAAAATGTGAAAGAGGCATGCAAAGATGAATGTTGGGTCAAAGCAATGGATGAAGAACTTGAGCAGATCGAAAAGAATAACACTTGGGAGTTGGTTCCTAGACCAAAAGATAAGAATGTTATAGGGACAAAATGGGTCTTCAAAAATAAATTGAATGAAAATGGAGAAGTAATTAGAAACAAGGCCAGACTTGTTTGTAAAGGGTATGCGCAGCAAGAAGGAATAGATTTTGAAGAAACCTTTGCTCCTGTTGCAAGACTTGAGGCCATCCGAATGTTCCTTGCTCTCTCAAGCTTTCAAAACTTCAAAGTATTTCAAATGGACGTGAAATCAACCTTTCTGAATGGAGACTTGGAAGAAGAAGTATTCATTGAGCAGCCAGATGGGTTCATTCTTGGAAATGATCCAAATCTTGTATGCAGATTGAAAAAGGCTCTCTATGGTCTCAAACAAGCTCCAAGGGCTTGGTACTATCGTTTGGATAAATATCTTCATCAACAAGGTTGTTCAAAAGGATCAGCAGATAGCAATCTTTATATAAAAGTTGAAAATGACAAATTGCTAATACTTGTTGTGTATGTAGATGACATTATCTTTGGCAGCAATGAAGAAGCTATGAGTCAAAGCTTTGCCTTGGTGATGCAGAAAGAATTCGAAATGTCCTTGCTGGGAGAACTGACATATTTTCTTGGTTTACAAATCCAACAAAAAGAAGGAGGGATCTTTTTGTCTCAAACCAAGTATCTCAAACAGATTTTGAAGAAATATGGCATGGAAGATGCAAAACCAGTATGTACACCCATGGTCACAGGATGTAGCCTCAGTGAAAACGATGAATCTGCAGCAGTGCATCAACCAACCTACAGATCTATGATTGGAAGTTTACTTTATCTGACAGGTACCCGACCGGACATCATGCATGCAGTTGGAATAGTTGGAAGATTTCAGGCAAATCCGAAGGAGACTCATCTTCAAGCAGTGAAGAGAATTTTCAAATATCTTCAAGGGACTCAAAATTATGGCTTATGGTATCCTAGAGATACAGATCTCACACTTCATGCTTATACAGATGCAGATTGGGCAGGAAGCGTGGATGACAGGAAGAGCACAAGTGGTGGTGCGTTCTTTATGGGCTCCAGATTGGTATCTTGGTTCAGCAAGAAACAGAGTTCGATTGCCTTGTCTACAGCTGAAGCAGAATATGTTGCTGCTGCATCTTGCTGCACTCAACTCCTTTGGATGATGCAGACCTTGCAGGACTTTCAAATCACTTGTACACCACCTATCTCCATCTTATGTGATAACACAAGTGCAATCAGCATTTCAAAGAACCCAGTCATGCATTCAAAGACCAAGCACATACCAATCAAATATCATTTTCTCCGAGAACAAGTGCTTGAACAGAAGGTCAAGTTGGAGTATGTTCCTTCTAAGGAACAAGTTGCTGATATACTCACCAAACCATTGCCCAGGGAGACTTTTGAATACCTCAGGCAAAAGCTGGGGGTTGTTGATGCATCATCTTATTGTTGAAACTCTTCTGATTGATGGTTGTATGCATGGTTCATCTGGGGTATATGCGTACATGTGCTGGGTTGCGGATTGGTTGAAGATTGAATGGCACAGGTTCAGGGGGAGCATATAATGCATTGTTGGCATTATGGAGGATGTACATAGCTGCAATATGTCTCTATCTCTTTCATGGTCATTTATGGTGTTGTGGTGGATTATGGTTCTTCTTTGCAGATCTGGTTCATATTCAGGGGGAGCATGTTCTTAGGGGGAGCATAACCCTTTGCCCTTGATGTCAAAGGGGGAGAATGAAGCTGAAGATTTTGAGGTTGCCATCAAGTCCAAAGGGGGAGATTGTTGGCATTATGATTCTGGTATGGCTCTATGTTACAGATGTTGTACTTGATGGCAACACCCTCAAGTGGCAATGCTCTGATCAGGATCTCAAAATGTTGAAAATTAAGAAGTACGCAGGAGAATAGTTCAGAAGATGCGTACACGCAGGTACACCGTGAAGGAACTGCGGCCACACACGCAGGTCACCCGTTCAGAGGGTGCGTACCCCCAGTTTCACTTACTTCAAGGCAGAGAAGCGCGTTCACGTGGGGTTTCCTATGTTTGGCTCGTGGTATTTAGCCCGCCGCTCTTGATTCTATGGTTTTGGCCCGTGGTATTGTTTTATATTATTATTATTATTGAGCCCCATGTTTTTGGGCCCCTTGTATTGGTTATCTATGGTATTGATCCATGATTTTAGGAGGAGCTTGCCTATATAAAGCAAAGGAGATCACTTGGCTAAGTATCTTTTGCAAATTGAATATCTTAAGATCTGAAATATTGGGTTATTGTTTTAAAAGCTTGATCTATATGAAAGTGAATTTGAAAGCGAATCTGTGAAGGGTGATCTCTTGAACGCATGATCAGATATGGGCATCTGACTAACTGTAGCACACTGGTGAACTGCCAATTCGGCCCTAATCAGAAGTACGCAGGTGATTAACGGTGCAAGTGCGTGGGTACGCAGAGGAGAAACAGGAGAGCTGCGTGGGTACACAGAGCAAAAGAAGGGGCACTGCGTGGGTACGCAGAGCAGAAGAAGGAGAACTGCGTGGGTACGCAGCGCGACAGAGGTTCAGGTGCGTACGCACAGTAAAGGTACGCGGCGCGATAGTGTCTATGAGTGCGTGGCTACAGTAACAGTACGCAGCGCAATAGTGTCTCTGGGTGCGTACCTATTGTAACAGTACGCAGCACGATTGAAGAAGCAGTGCGTGGGCACGCGGTGCAGCAGAAGGCTCTCTGCGGGTATACGCAGGGAAGTAAAAGGTGAAGTGCGTAGGGACGCAGGCCAGAGAAAGAAAAACTGCGTATCTGTCTTAAGATCTTCTGTTAACTGAATATTTTTGTTGATAAGGTGTTCTGGGTTTAGTTCTGTTATTGTTGATCTGGTTATTGCAGTTGACTGTGTAATTTACATGTACTTGATGATCATTTGATGTTTATGGATCCAGTTTGAAAATTTATGAAAAGTGGTCCTTGTAAGAAAAGAAGTAGGGGGTTGTAGCTCCCTTCCAGGAGAGACTGGAAAACGAGAGAGAGTTGTAGCTCTCTGCAGGTTGCAGCCTGTGTATTGGTAAAGGACTGCACCAGTACAAAATCATTGTAAAAGGAGTTTCTGATTTGAAAGAAGATAGAGACATATTGCAGCAGGTGGTTTTCACCCACATTGGGTTTCCACCTTATATCTGGTGTTCTTTGGTGTGACTATCTGTTTTCTTGTTCATGCTATTATTTTATGGTACTGATATGCAAAAATAATTTAAAGTGTAAAAGAACTTGATAATACTGATTCACCCCCCTCTCTCAGTATTATTTCCAACACATATGCTTACTTGCTCAGGGTTGGTTCTGACACTAGAGGTAGTGGAGACAGATTGATGACCTGTGGTGCTCTCGGCATCAATTCAATGTCTTCATTATATGGCTCTTGTTCCAAATCCATATCTGTCACTTTGATCAATTGCTCAATCTGTTGAGAAAGCTCTCAATCCTGCATCTGTTCACCCTCTTCCTTAGTTGATGGTTGTTTTAGATCATCAACCTATATCAATGTTGTTTTATTTGTCATTGTAACTTTCCTTTGTTATTCTTCCTACTTCTGCTTCTCTTCTCTTTCTCTCCACCTCAACTCTTATTCCTCCTTTAGTTTCTTCTTTGTCTCCTACATCTTTAGTTCTGCTTCCTACAGCCTCTACTTTTCTCTCTTCCTTCACTTTGCTCTCTTCATTTGTTTCTCCCTCTTTGCTTCTGTTGCCAAAGTTTCCTTCTCCAAGATAGGATTTTCCTTCATCTTGTAGCTTTTATCTCCCTCTGGGTTCTCAACAACCTTCCTCTTTCCCTTTTCCTTCACTGGATTATCACCTTCTGTTATTGTTGTTGTTGCTTCCGGAGCTGCTACTATCTGCAGAGTAGCCTTCCAAGTTATTTTTATACTGACCAAATCATGGATTTTGGAGGTGTTGTAACAGTACCTCCAAGGGTCCTCCTATGGCCAATAAAATGTCTCATGGATCCATGGAAAGTAAACTCTTTCACAATGTTCCTTTCAAATACCATGTGGATCATACGGATTAAATTCCTTGGTGTTGAACTTGAATTTCACTATGTCCTTAGCCTTGACATCTACATCTTGCAAGCTCTTAATCTCGTATAACCCAATCTAGAAAGGAAGAGTGGGCCATGACGTCTTCTTCTTCCTATGCATTCCTGCTGACAACCCTATAGCGAGGTCGTATGAAACTTCTCGCATGATCATCTTGTTAGTTGCATACCTTGGTAGAACATATGGAGGCTTCTCTCCGCCAAACACTCTGATAAAGGTGCCACCTAGTGAGTCATACCAATCTACAATGTTTATTGTTGCCTCCATTGCTTCTCGGGATATGCAAGGTGGATCATGCTCAAAGATAAGTTTGTACAATGGGATGTTAAAATGGTCAGTTAGCCTTGCCATCACTCCTCTATAGTTGCAGTCGAAAAGCAACTTGCAATAGATGTTGACGGCAATCTCTTTTGGTGTCCATGTCCAACTCATGCCAAGGAACTGCTTATGGGCACATATTGCATCCAGTAAGTATGTAGACATGTAAAACCTTACTTTCTCATTCCTATGTGGATTTCAAGCCTTAGCCACATGGGTCTTCAACTGATGAGCCAACAGATCCAACTAGTTGAATGGCCTCCCATCATTCACCAACTAGTCCAGTAAGACCATCCACCCTTCAGGAAAGGTTTATGTTTTCTCTTGACCATATATTCTACAGGCAAATATGATCAAGAACTGGTAAGCCTTCCTGAGGGACTTCATCTTGTAAACATGGGTAGGTGCATGTCTAAACTTCTATGGCTCCTTCACCCAACACTTGAAAATATCTCTCGTGTTCACATATTTATGGGTGGCATAGAAGAGTGATTCCATGCACTTCACCAGCTCAAGTAAGTAATCCATCTGCTGAAATGTATCTACCCTAAAGCTGGCAAGCTCTTTCTCATTGGCGCTACTCAATGTCATAGTCTACTCATCCGTATGTGAGACAATCTAGTTGATTATGTCAGCACATGGGAAGGTAGAGTACCTGCATGCAACCTTGTATAACCCTGACCGTTGGATGCTAAGATAAGCTTGTCAGTCCTCTAAGTCTACCTTGAAGTCCTCTACAAAATTGTATTTGATTAACTGCCATGTCGATGTTGTTCCCTTCTCAATGAACAGTTGAGTATTTGCATATACTGGTAAATCCATTGATATTTGCTCAACTTCTTCCCCAATACTTCTCTCAGCGATTTCCTTTGATGCAGCTCTCTTGGATGCCATGTTAACTGTAACTACTAGAGATATGCTCAACAATTGTTGTACCTATGGGATGGAGAGGACACTCATGGAAAGAAAATGTCAGCTAAAAGCGAAACAACTTCAAGACAAGATCAAGCAACAAGTCGGCCTCATGATGGGAAGGATTGCATAGTTTTGGCTGACAAAGGTCACTAGCTAACTATGGGAACTGTGCACTATGCACTCCCAGCAGCCTGTCGAGAAGCTTGATGACTAGAATTGTGCAATGTGTAGTTAAGTTTGGGCCAAGGCTGAGAGAGACTGCATATTGCATAGTCTCAATCACCAAGCTAGGAGGATGGCTCCTGGAATTACGTAGTGCGCAGGTGGAGCTATCCTAGGCAAAGCTCTGTGCAATTCTAGAAGCTAAGGTAGAGGCCATGAGCTCCTAGATTGCACAGTGCAAGCCTTAGAGTGTGAGATTTGGGCAAGGGGACCCAGATATGCCCATGGGGAGTGTGAAAATCAAGCAGATCTGAAGGATGATGTGAATTTGAGTGTAGATCTAACTAAGTGTTGATGAATGCATGTGAAATAGGTGTAGAAATTGATTAAACTGAAGGAAAAAAAAATCATTTGAAGAGAGTCGCCACAACGGCGACCGTTAGTGCAAAAACAGGAAAACTCGTGTGACACTTGGGAAACGAAATCTATAACCTAAAACAATGCTTCTACAAGATAAAAAAACTTAAAACTCTAGTAGTCGTGCAAAGAAACAAGTGAAACAACACTCTCACAAGATAAACAACAAAAAGAGACAAAAAAAGCGGAAAAAGATGAGAAAAGAAAAAATCACCCGGAAAAGCGATGACAATCACACTGAAGGTTCCTTGATCTCCTCGAGAATGATAGAGCTTTTTCGTGCAGGGATTCGATTGTCGAATTGAGGCTTCTGTGATCCATATCAATTTATGAGAGATTCTTCAGCGTAAATCACATAGAATATCATTTGTCGACGCATTTTGAACCAACTAGTGTGGTTCACCGTCAGCTCTAGCAGCGTCGATTAAATATATTTTGTCAAGTTAGGGTTTATGACATGCATGCCTAAAATCAAGGAAAAAGCGACACTTGGCAGCAATTTCTAACAATAACACAAGTGCCTCCTTCGAGTTACTAAAAATAGATCCCTATTTTTAAGGGATTCTTTTTATTTCTTTTTTCTTTTTTCTTTTTCACTTTTTTTTTGGAAAAATTTTCATGCATTACCTAGAAAGATTGTGAAGTTATGGGAAGGACTTGGCAACTCTCTGGCTCATGCACTATGCAGTTTCTGAGCACAATGAGGTTCGCACAATTTCTGAGCTCATTGTCAGGTTGCCCCTCCATGACTACGCATTTCTAGAGCTCAAGGCTCACTGGAATTTAGGACTGCACAATTCCAAACAGCAAGGCCAGTTGCCCTCAATAATTGTGCAGTTTTCTAAGGCAAGCCTATAACTGTTAAGGGACCAAGTGCTTGTGGGTTAGAAAATGAACTAAGTGAGAAAACACAAGGCAATATTAAAATAATAAGACTTAGTCGAAGCACAAGTACCTAGATTAGTGCAAGGTGAGTTACTGTGGTTTAGAAGGAAGGCTCAAAATCGAAGCATAGGAAAACTTTTGGAGGGTGGTTGTAGCCACTACAACACCTACTAAGCTAACTAATTGTCAATAATATGGAAATAAACAACCATGGATCTCAAGAAAATAAAAATATTGTAAGAAGATTTATCAAGGTTCCTTATCCAACCTTTAATAATGAAATGGTTAATCTAGTTTGAGTAAGGGTATTTATCCATACTCCACCCCCTTGATAAATATCTAAATAGACTTGGAAAATAAAGCACTCCCAAAATAAAATATATGTTGAAGGCCTCATTCCCTTGATTCCTCAAGCTTCTTAATAACTTTCCATTAAACCAAGGTGATAGCCTCTTTGTCCCTATTCCCATAGTAAAGAAATCAAAAATTTATTTTCTTTATTTTGTTAAAAATCCCTTTGGGGATATACACTAGAATATTACATTATGTTGGAATGACTTTTGGCACTGAATTTACCAAGACAAGCATCCGACCTCTACACGACAACTTGTTAGACCATTATTTTCTCCTACCTTCCACCTATATAACAAGCCATTTCCAATCATTGATTCCATAGTCATTTCACTTAATGTAGAAACCTAAACATTTGAACCTCCCATAGAAATCAAAAATTTGAAAGATTTAGTTAACCTAATCTTCATCCACCTCATTAAATCATATAGCATATTGTGCAAATTAACTTTCTTTCCCATGCCTATAAAATGGGTTCATGAAAGTGTAAAGAAAGATGTTTGTGATGAGCATAATCAAGTAGATACCTTTTCTTGGTAAGAGAATTTATTGCAACTAGGTGAGAAATTTCTTTTGCATAATTAGTGGCCATGACTAGGGTATATTTCTTGAGAGTTTTGACCATTAAAAATGGCCCATGTAGGCACACCAACCCACAAGAGGTAAACATGCTTACTTGATATTTGAATGTTGATGGAATATAACAACCCCTTTGCATTATAACCCAAGTCCCATTCTTTATGTATAGTCCTAATTGTTTATATACATATGTTATGAACCAAATCCTTGAGATAGCATAATAAAACACCATATACACCAAATGTTAGGATGTAACACAACTCAAAGATAGATAATAGAGATGAGTTACATAATAACTCCTTCAATAATAAGAGAACATGCTCCAAATACCCCAATACATTGATACATTCACATCAAATTCCCTACAAAAATGGCTACATGACATCTAGATATACCCATTCCACACATTGCACATGTGGCCCCTTTATTAAGCCAATAATTATTACATATACATTTTCCTTATTACACACACACACATAGTTAACCTTATATATGGCCCCTTGGAGTCATATCATATGCATTAAACCCTAATATCTGCCCACCTTGGGGTCATATCATAGTACCCTATCTCCACGGTTAACATTTTGAAGACTATTGGGGTGGAAAGTGTGGGAGGGGATATTATAAGCCTCGGAGGAACAATATAATTGATGTTTTCTTGAGGCCTCAACATTGCTTCTAGTAATCTAATGGAAAATTATTCATTAGTACAAGATGGTTACTATGAATGTTGTTATTACTCATAATCTAGATGTTGAAGAATCTAGGGCATCTTAGTTATGATGAGATTCTTTTAGCAATGATAACATTTTTTGACGTACTTTTACTTTTCTTGTTAACACGATATTATTCTTATTATTATTGTATGTTCTCTAACTTCATCACACAGTTACCAAAAACACAAGAAACAAGAACACGAGATGTTGGCTCTCAGCCAGGGCAAAACCTCTCTCTCTTAGAGAGGAAAACCCTTCTTCAAATTTCTCTTATTGAAGCTTCAATTGACAAATGCCAAACCCTAGACCCTTGACAAGAAGATCCTCCAAGCACAAGTCAAGCCTTTTTCCTTTGATCCGAGATCACTTCCTTTTGTAGCACTTTGTCCTCCTTCTTCTGGCACTTCATCCTCCTTCTTCCGGCACTTCGTCCTCTCACTATGTTCTTCTTCCAGCAACTGATAGCAGCCCTAGTTATGCTTTCCTTAGAAGAGATATTTCTCTTTTTTCCTTTGTAGACTTTCTCACTTAGGAAGAGGACCTTATACTTTATCCAATCGAGCTCTTTATTTTGATATAGTTGCATATCTGATGTGGCAACAGTGTAGTCATAATTCTTCACACATGTGAGAGGATTTTTTCAAGAAATGGTGCTTGAATCCTTCTCTTTCCTTCACTTGAGTAGTCTCCTTCTTTGCTTGAGTAAGAGGCCTAATAGGCCCAACCAATTCTCTTTGCATGACTACAATAGGAGGGTTGTTATGATAGTAGAGAGAGCCTCCCTTCCTTGGCATGTGTGATTGTAATAGGCCTTAAGATATCCTTATAAAACTTAGTTTTCTTCCTTCCTTCTTCACTACACTAGAGACACCTTTCTTCGTCCTTCTTATACCCTTTACTCGTCTTCCTTCTTTGCTGATTTTAGAGATGTGATTATGGTGCTTTTGTGATGTCATATGACCCTTTATATAGGAGTTTGCCCCTCCTATTAGGCTGACTTGATGACTTGAGGCTGACTTGATCTCTATAATTCAGATTGCTTCATTTTATGATGCCGACATATGGAGGAGGCTTGTGAATTTTCTTGGAGGTATTTATTAGACTCTAATACATAAATATACATGGTGTAGCATTCCCTTAAGGTTCTTCAATGTTTATTTTGACTCTTTGACTACCCTATAGCACTTTGACATGTGCTAGACCTATGCAATGAGCAAGAAAATCATTTCTATAATTTACGAAAATAATATTTCTTTTCTTTTACAAGTACAAAGATCAAAATTACATTTATGAAGACCGAACCTAGTTAGACTTTCCTCAACACTCCCTCTTAACTAGGGAGGTATTCATAAATCATTACAAGGTGTTTGACCATTTTCAATCTGAATAATTCACATAAGAGAAATTGGATTGGAAATCCATATGTTATAGCATAATAGTAACCAACATTGTTTCCACAGCAAGGCCTTAACTAACAGCTCTATCTCTCAGTAGATCATAGCACAATGTTGGTGAGACCAATGACTATAGACACCTTCATCATTATCTCTCAAGGTACATACCCACCCAGGTGTTCATTGAGTATGGCCTTCTAGGACTATTCTTATCTTGGGTTCCCATCCCTCAAAGAATATCATTCCCCTTGCCTACTCTTATCTTGGATTCCCTACACATCCTCAAAGAGTATCGGATGCTAGATGATTACCCAATCCTTCCATTATTTCTTCCCAAGTGAAGACAAGAATGTTGTGTCTATCTCTCCCTCTTAACTAGGGAATATATGCCCATTCCTACAAAGGAATGTACCCAAGTTCCTTCTAACCGGGAACTTGCCCAGGCTCCCTCTTAATTAGGGACTTGTCAGAGCTCCCTTTTAAATAGGGCTTCTCCTTTTCATCAAAAACTTCTTCTTCGTGGGTCCTTCAGCTGCTTGATCACTTTCTTTCCTTGGTGTCATGAAATTTAGTTGAGCTTCTTCCTTGTAGGGCATCAACCATTGATTACATTCCTTCTTAGTTGTTTGTGTCATTCCTTTCTTCATGCAAAGTAGCCTTCTTGATACATATTTGGAACCTTCATCATATGGCTACTTATTCCTCATCATGTTTCTTTCAGGAATTTCCATCCACCACATGAATGTTAGTTCTACTTGCACTTAAAACCCTTGTTCTAGTATCCTTGCATGAACTCATCCAGATATTATTCAAGAAATCAAGGCATAAAATTAAATCAAATAGTACCTTTTGAGATGTCTTTCTATCATGACACATAGTTGTCTTGAATCATAAGCATCCTACATGTTCATATCTCCAAGGCTTTTCTAGGTGTCAAGGGTCCTTTGATCTTTTCTTCCTTTGTCATAATTCTCATGCCTTCTTCCAGGAGATGCTTTCAACAAATCTATTGGATGTTTATTCCTAGTGTTCATGGTGTCCTTTTATCCATTATCTATTTTCCCGTATGATTTTTTATAGGTTATCTTGTCAATCACCTCATACTCCTTATGAGGACATTTCTCATGTTGACCTTTATTGGTGTGTGAATCATTCCTTCGAGAATATTATAAATGAAAGAGATCTTCCTTATTCTTGACCATGCCTTTTAGAGTTATTCCCCATGCCCATTAATACATATGATGACATGTATTTTAAACTGAAAACAAAGATGCATACATACCTCATCTTAATTATTTATTTGATCATCTCAGCCTTCTTTGGCATCTTCCTATATTGAGATTGCCCCAATCTCCTTTTTTATTTGCCACATCTTTCCTTGCCTATATATCATCCTTTCTTGAATCCCCATAGGTTGAATTTCCATCAAGAAATTTTCCTTTTCTGAAGATCATGAACCTTCTATTGAATATTTCATTGGAGTATCCTTGTATTCTACATCCTGTAATTGTTCCTTCTTGTTGATGATAGTGGCTTTCTAAGATGATTCTTCTTGATTGTGATCAATCCTTTCTACATTGATGAGGGCATTCAATGACTACATCATTCCTATATGAATATCTTTATCTGAGCTATCTATGTAATGCTCCTATATTCCTGAAGATGCCATTCTCATAAACCATGCATTCTATCCTACTACTACATGTTCCTATGATACCCAAAACTTTAAAGAAGACTTATGTGAAAAATTTGATCTCAGTCATAATAGAGATTCGGAGGGTCCTCCTTCTTCTGCTTCTTCTCTTCTTCTTTCACTTCTTGGGTGATGTGGGTTTGTTCTCGTTTCCTCTTATTGTTTTCCTTCTTAAATTTGGGACAATCCCTCTTATAGTGTCCATATTCTTGACAGCCAAAGAATTGGACTTTGGACATATCTCTTTTACCCTTTCATAGCAGGAAATGCTTGCTCCTTTGATCCCACATCGTCTTTGGCTTTGAGTCTAGTACCCTCAATTTTTCATAGAGACCAAAGTTCATTCAGTGGTGTAGCTTCCTTCTTGGAATATATACTTGATGTGAAGTTGCTTCCTCAGGTAATGCATTGAGCATCACAGCTGTCATCTCTTTGTCTGACATAACTTATCCTAGTCCTTGCAGCTGGTCCCTCATCTTAGAGACCTTCATGAAGTATGGAGCTATTCCTTCTTCCTTGGATATCTTCGTTTTATATAGTTCAATACGCAAGGATATCTCTTCTCTAGTTGTACTAACTGAGAATAGGTCCACCATCTTATCATAGATTTCTTTAGACGTTTCAAGTTTGGAAACATAAGGAATGAGAGGGTCCTTGATGGATTCTATCAAAATCCTTTGAGCCCTTGTTTCATCCTTATTATACTTTTCTAGGGCTTGAGTTTGTTCCTAAGCAATAATAGTGACACTGCCTTTGATGTAGTCCAGAAGTTCATTTTCTTTTAGAAGTAGATATGTCCTCTTTTTCCATGCAATGAAATTAGCAGTCCCAACCAATTTGTTGATTTCTTTGCAAAAAGACATTTTGATATTTTCAGAAGAGGACATAAAAATACTTACTTGAGAGTGTTGGTGATGAAGATCTCTTGATGCTTCCTTGAGGATTTGATGATTTGTCTTCTTGGATATTAGAGATCTTCAAATTGCCTCCTTCAAGGTGCTTTGAAAGATATTGCTTGGTGATGAAGACTTCTTAGTGTGTGAGGCTTGAATTGGAGTGCTTTTCTTTTCTTTAAGATGATGTATCTTGATGTAAATTCTTCTTTGAATGGATCTTCTTGTAGGTGATTTTATATGAAAGGTTCTTCTTCTTTGTTTGTAGTCCTTCTTGAAGGATCTAGAATGGTAGATGGTAGACCTACTTGTATGTGTTCTTAAGATTCCCTCCTTGATGTGTCACCATAGCTATGATACCATGGTGAAGAATCTAGGGCATCTGAGTTATGATGAGATTCTTCTAGCAATGATAACAATTTGTGAAGTACTTTTACTTTTCTTGTTAACATGATCTTCTTCTTGTTATTATTATTTTATGTTCTCTAACTTGATCAAACAATTACCAAAAACACATGAGACAAGAATACAAGATGTTGGCTCTCAACCAAGGAAAAACCTCTCTCTCCTATAAAGGAAAACCCTTCTTTAAATTTCTCTTATTGAAGCTTCAATTGACAAATTCCAAACCCTAGACCCTTAACAAGAAGATCCGCCAAGCACAAGTCAAACCTTTCTCCTTTGATCTGAGATCACTTCCTTTTGCAAAAAATTGTCCTCCTTCTTCCGTTACTTATTGGGATGGGGTCCCCTGTGTCAGTTTTGGGGTTAAAAACCCAAGTTTTGATGTAAATTTTGGTAGAAAGATGTAAATTCTTTGCAATTTGTGGATGCGGAGCGCGTAGATAGTTAGAATTCAAAAGGGATTTTAGCCCCTTGGTTATGTAAAGTTGAGTCAGTTTTGAGATCCACCCATGGTCCGCAGACCATGGGATTGTATGTAAAAAGCTATAAATAGGTGTGTCTTAGAGATTCTAAGGCAGACGGAGATGGATGCTTATGTCTAAGTCTGAGGAAAAGGGCAAGTAAGCAGCGGGTAGATAGAAGGGAAAAGACTCTACAGCTGAGTGCACAGAGGCCTAGAGTAGAGTCTGCAGCTAAGTGCATGGACCCTTGCAGCTGAGTGAGCAGGGCAGTTTTGAGTCTTTAACATCATATTCAAGATTAATAAACAAGATCGTTGAAGAAATTCATGTGTTTATCTATTTACTTCTATTATTTATGTTTGTGATATATGTCGAGATGGAATAATGTCTTTATGAAATAATAATGTATTACTGCATGACTCTATTGGATAAGCCTTGCTAACTGTACGTAATGAATGTTAAGTATTTACGCGAAGATTAGAATACATTTTTTTATGTTTACTGAATACTTAAGTAGATCAGTGAGAACTCAGATCTAGGGTTGCTTTATGGTGCGCATAAGTGGACGAGCCATTTGTTAAGGGTCCATAAAAACCTATCGTAGGCCTTCGCAAAGGTCTAAAGATTGTTGAAGTGAAGTTGCAATACGGAGCTTTAGGGGCTTATAGATATGTGTGAAGGCAGATCTAGGGAAATAAAAGACATCACACTGATCTATGGATGCAGAAACTTGGTTCCAGCATCCCCCCATACTACTTCGGATGAGACTTCAGCCTGTGCTACAAGGGTTGATGCTGAAAGGGCCAGTAGTGTAGGGTTTTGTTTGGCGCAATTAACTCTGAAACTGGGTCAGGACCCACTATCCAACAAATGGTTATGTTGCCGAGACTGGGATCTCCATAAGGAGATGTGTGATGTCGCATCACTAGAATCTGACTAGGAAGGAAATTGAGAAGTGGTTGGATAGGAAGATTCACGAATTCATGGTGCAAGAGAATAGAAATTCGTGCCTGTCAAAGGAGCAGTGGTTGGACAGATCTTTATACACAGAAATACATGAAAATTTCTTCTACACCTTCCCGATCGAACTATACGAGTGGATAGCTAAGTTGGCAGATGACCAAGGAAGGTGGAGGCTTGATAGGCTAATAGTGTGGACTCTGAATCTAGTACAAAGGTTGGAAGATTTTGAAGACAAGATCGCATGCATTGTTGACCACTGGCTTGATCGAATTATAAGAGGATTTGTTACAGATTTCGCGGTTGATACTTCAGTTAGCTACAACGAAGCATAGCAATGCTTCTTCAAGGGACCGTAAGGTAAGTATCTGAGATCTTTGAATACTTGGATTAAGATGATCTTGTGTGAGAAATGGGTTATGTCATTGCCTTGATGTTTGGATCTATGTGAAGTGGATGGATCTTCGGAAATCGAGAAAAAGTGGGCCCTGAATATAACCGTTGATTGGACCTACTTTGAGCAATGATGAGAGAACGGCACAAGCCTCACCATAGAGTGCAGACTAGTTGATAAGACAAGGTTTTCCGTGGATACATCATCCATCCACTCCACCTCCACCCTCACCTCCATAGCATACACCTTCGCCCCCACCGCGGCCACCACTGTCGCCGCTCAACATGTCGAACTCAATAAAGTTTTCGATTTTCAAGGGTATATGGAGCGAAGATATAGATCAGTTCTGATTTGTTGTGAATGTTGTATGCACCACGCAACAGATTACTAATGACAACATAAATAAGGTGCATTTAGTTACTGCTCTACAGGATCACGCCCTGACATGGTATATTAAGTATTGTGTTTATCATCCTTTAGCAACGCTAGTAGATACTAAGGATGCTTTAAACAATGATTTTAGTAAGCCTAAGTCTGACTCGCAGTCAGTCATTGGATTTAAGGAAATCATGATGAGGGATGGTGAGATGCCTTGGGAGTTAGATCAAAGGTTGAAATGTGTGATCCGTGAAGCTAATATGCAGCTCACAAATGGTCAACACCGCAAGTGGTTTATATCCTTGCTTCTGCCCCACCTGAGGATTGCTTTGTCACAGCAGAAGATAGGAACTCAGGCAAAAGCCTTGGAAATTGGGATGAGATTGCACAAGACACCTATTCAGGACGTGACTTTGGGATTCCAGTAGATTCTCTTACATTTGTAGAACCTCTGCTTGGAATTACAGAGCTTGAAGAAAGAGAAGGAGGTTAGGCTAGAGGTGCGCAAGGAATTCTAGTGCCTGAAGTGTAAGAGCCAGCGGCATGATAAATACCATTGCCCTATCTTCAAAAATTATATTACAGGAAGGGGACTAATTCCCTTGAGGTAGGAAGCTCCAATAGGACTAAGTGCGGGGCTCACGCTATGGTGCGTTATTTGTCAGGTGGCTGGAAAACATGTAACGGATAATTGTCATTTGTTGTAAAATTTCGTTCAGACACCACAACAATTTTTTTGTGACTTATGCAAATCAGTGGGCCACGATGAGTGCCACTGTCATAGCTAAGAGCTGATGATGGAAAGAACACCTACCTACCGAATGCAAGAAAAGACTCGGCCTGCAGATCAGGGTGCTAGAGTAGTGCATAAAGGTTATCAAGTAAGAGGATGGGGTCGAGGAGGAGGAGGACCTGGTAGAGGTCACGGTCAGGTTATTTGTTATAACTGTGGGATGCCAGGGCACTACGCTTGGGAGTGTCAGAATTAGACACGCTCGTCCTGCCAATATCGCAGCCAGTTTGACCACACTATAGAAGAATGCCCTATGTTGATCATTAAGATGCAGAACAAGAAGGCGCAGCCTCAACAACCTATGCAGAACTTACAATGATGAGAGTCGAGCCCTGCGAGGAAGATCCTAATGTGAATATCGTGCTGAGAAGCAGAGTAACAACTAGGGATGATAAGGGAAAATAGCCTGAAGAAGACGGATGGGTTTGCAAGGCCCTAGAGAAGGAAATTGGTTTTGATCTGGTGCATGCGAAGGAAACATTTATGGAGGCCAAGAAAAGCTTCGCTGAGGCATCTACTTCAGGAAATCATAAAAAAGTACCAGAAACTAGTGCGCCTACAGAGGTTGATCCCTCTATACTTACCATGTTCTTGGAAACCTGCATGAAACTTTTGCGTGATAGCAAGGCTGTGAAAGGCCTGTAGGAATTAATAAACAAGTGTGCTGGTAAAGAAAACGCTCCTGATGGACACCGCGTAGTAAGAAAAATTGGCAAACATAAGGCAAGAACAGGGCGCGAGATGAGGCTCACCGCGCAAATAGGAGATTATGAGATGGACCAGGTTATTTTTGATCTGGGGTCTGACATGAAATTTTTTCCTAAACAGACATGGGAGAGTATGGGTCTCTGATCCAGCTGAGGATGGCGAACCAGCAGAAGATCATCCCTATGGGATGACTACATGGAGTCACCGTAGATATCGAAGGTGCGAGCGCGCTGGCTGATTTTGAAGTAATAGAAATTGTGAAAGACAACAATCTGTACCCCGCTCCTTGGAATTGACTGGGCCATTGGTATGAATGGATTCATCAACTTGAAGAAAAGAACAATGACGTTCGAGAGGAAATCGCTTCGAGTTGTAGTATCGTTGAACCCTGCGGAAGAACAGCGCTATACTGAACCGGTCCATCACTAATTGCACGAGATCAAGACTGGATTAATCCAAGAGCTGATGGATGGATTACATGGGACCAGGAAATTTCCTTCACCTCAGATTCAGATGAAGAACTGGAGCATTGGTAGAATAGGCTGCATGAAGTATCTACGTTGCGCTGCAACATGATGACTAAATCGTTGCATTGTGTGTCATCGGAGGTAAGAAATTTACCCTATTATGATGGTTTAACTGATGTAGATAAGTTTTTGGATACCTTTGAATGAGAAGTCCCTAAGGATCATTACTTCTAAGCACTAGTGGGGTACGCACAAGGACAACTTTGATGAATGGCGAGATTACAGAAGGATGATGAGGTTGCGATTTGGTCGTCCTAAAATTCGACTGACTGAGAAGTACAATGGGAGAAATGATCCGTGCGATCATTTAGCGAAGTGGACTAAATTTTATGGAACGAAGCCGCAGCTGGAGTGGGTGCACTTATTTTTTCATACTTTAGATACAATCCCTATGAATTGGTACCTGGAAACGGAGCTCTGTGATCCGGATTTAAACAATAACACAACAAAATACAGAGATAACCATATACACAAAGATGCAGTAGAAATAATACTTCATTTCATTAATGTAAAATACTAAAATATGCTTACAAATAGAAATGGAAATAAACCAGCTAGGGCAATGGTAGCTTATCTCTAAGAAGAGATGTGGCAGCTACATGCCTCTGAACTGTGTTATAATGAGGCTCGAAGGCCTGTTTATTGTTGAGAAACAATGGAAAACCCTTAACATCCCAAAACCTAACCCTAGAAGATGAAATGCCAAATTGTGGGCCCCGTTTGGGTAAATTAGTACATCAATTTCCTGGGGTCGTAACTTTGGCACCCGATCTTCGTTTGACGCGTACAATAGCTCGTTAGAAAGATCTATCCGAGAACTATAACTTTGAGAAGAGCAACACCGGTCCATGGACCCATGTTGCTCCTATATTTCCCAAAAAAAGTTCAGGACCCGAAAAATTCCTAAAAATAGTAAATTGTGCTACAATTACGGAAACTGAAAAAACTAAAAGAGCCAATTGTGGGGGTCCAAGTGGGATAGGTGGGTGGCCACCAACATCCACTTGGATCAATCTGCCATGGCACTGCGCAGTGGGATGTATTAAGGAAAGGATTCTTAATGACCTTCAGTTTTGAAGATGGTTTTGAATGCATTGATGAAGCTCTGTAGGCGATTAAGGCAGTGATCTTCAGAATTCTACAGGATCCTTTGGAGTTGGTTCAGCCCGATTGGAGCACCCAGCTGCGCCATGTGCTAGAATGCTATAATGTGACCACTGAGGGGGAGGATGAAGATCCAAGAAATATCAATATTCCAGAGGCAGAAGGCCATTGCAAAGTTGAAGGTCTGCAAATAGAGAACCCAAACATCACTACGCCATTGAAAACCAAGCAAGTAAACATTGGTACTAAAGCAAAGCCAAAATTTGCGAAGATCGAGGACTACTGGGATGATGCCACAGTGGATAAAGTTGTTGAGTTACTCCGTGATTACCAGGATATTTTTCATACCAAGTTTTCGGACTTGAAAGGCATCATAGGTGACTTGGTTGTGATTGTTGAGTACTGAAGAAGGTATGTTATTATCGTTTATTTTGTCATCTTTTCTTTAAAATTCATAACCTCTTTGCATCATGAACTAGGTAGATAATAAGAAATTATGACAAAATCTATGGGATTTTGTACGCAACGCAAAATAACTAATAATTTCCCTTTTCTTATGCAAGAAAAGGAGAAAACAGAAGATTGTCGTCCCAAAGGAAAAGATAGGACAAAGTTAACTGTTGTCCCTTTGGCAGGGAACCGCATGCAAACAAGGCAATCCAAATTGGAGCATATCAGCCAGGAAAGGGAAAAGGAGATATCAAATCGGCGCAAGAGAACAAGAGGATAAGGGATCGCTATCCTAACGATTTTTGTATCATCGATATCTCCGCTCGGCTGTTATAAGAAGGGGCAACACTACTAGCACGGGGGATGACTTGTTGTTATTTTTATGTAATTCTCCTTTGTATTTGAAACTTTGATCATTGACTCTCGTTGAAGAGCGATCCATTGTAACTCTGTTTTGATGTTTTAATATAAATCTGGTTGTCGTTCCATCTTTGATTCTGGAGTAATCTCAAGCGGTGTGTCCCTGGAGGCTAAGGGCCTGGCCCTGGTGGAACACTTGCTCCTGTACCATTATTTCTAATTTGTGTGTGGTTTTCATTATTAGCTCTGTTCGGTAATCTGATGTGTTTTGCTATTTTACATCACGGTTCTGTTATATTTTGTTTATGCTCAACTGAGTAATGTTGTTCTCTGTAACAGGAATGTTGTGTTGTTCATTCTGACTTTGTAATGCATTGTTGTTCCTTTAACCATTGATATAACATTGTTGTTCCTTACAGAATGCTATTGTTGTTCAATTACCAAGTAACCGTGCTGTAACATTCATAAGTTGGTATTACTGTATTTATCTACGGTTTACACTTAATCGCGATTGTTGTTCAACTAGCATTTTATGTTCCATTACGAATTACAATCGTTATTCTTTATAACTTAGATTTATACTTGTTGTACCATAGTCAGATTACTGTTTCTTCTAATACTAAGCATGTCGTGTGTGATATTTTTTTTGGTTCATTGTACATTTATATTTGACTCTAGTTGATGTTCCATATTTCATCTCTATTTGTTGTCGTCCGATTTATCTTTAGAGTAAAGATTGTTATCTAATTCTTGTAGGATACAAGTGCTGCATTTATTCCTGTAGACTAAGGTTTTGTTGTTCAATCTTGTTCATAAGACTAGTTGTTGTTCCATTTCCTATCATTTGTATTATCATTGCTTTGATGTGCAGAACGATCTGAGACTGTAGTGAGCATTGACATTTGTTGTCTAGTTCCCAAATTGATGATCTTTTCCTTGATTGTCTTTAATTACATCAGTTTACAGAGAGATGAGTTACCATTACTGTACCCTTGACTGATAAATTGTTATAGTTTTCTGAGTGCATGATTTGAGTTTTAAGGTTTTTTTTTGTAAGTAGATCTTATTTCAAGCATCCGTTTACTCTTGTATTTAGAGCACTATACTACTAGCATTACTCTGACAAATGACCGCCTCAAACTGAGTACACTCTTTGAGATAACAAATCGTTCCTGGATTGATAAGTTAATGTAGGGTAAATAGAGGTGAAAAAGACCCTTTTTACTGCTCGACATTTTGGCGTCGTTGCCAGGGAAGAGTGTAGCCATTTGTTTCTTTTCCAGAGTGATGTAAGAACCTGCTAGGAGAGAACTGGGTTTTAAAAACGGAAGGTAAGAACCTGTGTACAGAGCATGTAATAGCCCTGCTCCCCTGCCCACTTTCCTGCAGATTTGTTGTTGTTTTTTGGGTAGAAATTAGCATTTGATTTGTGTGCATGACTAAGCAAAAAAAGCCTGAAAAGAATCCTAAACCCCTACCCAAGTCTGACAAAGCTAAGGGGCTGGTGACCCTTGGCCGATCAACCTTTATAGACGAAATCCTTAAGAAAGCAGAATCTCAGCCTTCAGTAGGACCTAGAAAAGTTGCTTCTAGACAGCCTACTAGTTCCCTTCAGGCCACAGGATCACCATCTGTAGCCTTTGCTGAGGTGCATAGTCAAACCGAAGAGCAAGATTTTCAAGAAATTGAGAATTCTAGCCCAAAATCATTGCAAGAAGGGAACTTTAGCAACCTCTGTGAAGGGAGAGGAGAAACAGGAGAGATTGAAGAACCAAGATCTCCTCTTGGGATAATTCAGCCATTAAGTAGCCCAGATAAGGGAAGTGCTACAAAAATCATTTATAACAAAGTTGAAGAACCTCAAGAACTAGAATCCCCCCAGACATTAGGCACTCTCATCATCCCAGATAAAGGAAGTGCTATTAAGGCCATTCCTGTTAAAGCCATTCCCCCTCGATAGCCTAGGAATACCCTCCTAGATATCCCAGAAGGTTATTGGCATATATTTGACCAAATGGCCCAGAACCAGCCAAACACCCAAACCTCTACACTGCAATACCCCATTGTGGATACTGTAGCTAATGCACCTATGAAAGCAATTCCTCTCCAGCATATCCCTACATTCCATGGCCTTACATCAGAAGATCCGGATGCATTCTTATTTGAATTTGATGTGCTGTGTAGAGGATATGACTATACCACCGATCCCCAGAAACTGAAATTGTTCCCCTCTACATTAAAAGGGGTTGCTTTAAGATGGTTTATGGGATTGGGAGGTGGTGTTATAAACAATTGGGATCAAATGAAAGATGCTTTTCTAAAGAAATATCAGGACTATTGCAGGTCTAGAGAATTAAAAGATGAAATATTTCAGATGGTAGCTAGACCAAATGAAACATTAGAAGAGTATGTTGAACATTTCCAGTATAATCTTCAAAGATCTCCTTATGTATCATTACCCTTACCTGATAATGCATTAAAAACAGCATTAATTAGGGGAATGAAGGAGAAATGGATTGAAACACTAAATATTATGGGAAAATGAGATATTTATCAGGAGAATTTTGCTGACATTATTGATTTATGTATCAGGAGCTCGAGAGGCAACACAAGGCTAAAACCAGCGGAACATGACAGGTTTACAAGAGACAACAAGATCTCTGCAGAGGGAGTAACTCCTGTAGAAATTGGAAATTTATTGGAAAATTTTAAAACTGACATATTGGGGACACTGACAACACAACTTGATATTATGCAGGCCAAACAAAAGCAAGCAGAGGTAGAACAAAATTTGGCAATCTTTTGTCCCAGATGCAGAAAGAAACATAGCCACAAGCAGTGTCCATTGGATGCAGTCCAAGTTTGCACCATTTGTACAAAAGACCACTCTGCAAAGAGCTGTCCCTCACTTCCTGGATTGAAATCAGTATACAAGGAAGCAGAAGAAGAGCCAGAACCGGTGTACCTACTCAATCAGCGTCGTCAATGGCAGCCAGACAATCAGGTATGTTCCCAGATCTAGCTTCTTCTTTTCATCCTCCACAATATCATGCTCAACAATATAATATGATGTGGCAAAATCAACCTTCCTTCTCGAATTGGTCACAGCAACCATTTCCTTCATCATCACCATGGCCAAACCAAACAAGTCAACCCAGTTGGCCAAATTTTCCCTATACTCCACCATATTGGCAAAACAATGTATATCCAGCACAATGGTCCCCTCCTACTTCACAAAGTCAAGCTTGGCAGACAAACTGGCAAAGACCGATGAATCAGCCAGTAGGAACCATTTCGCTCCCTCAACCTACACTACTAGCATTACAACAAAACCCTTAGTCTAATTTAAGACCGCAACTCCCGGCCCAACCCAACCCTAATCCAAATAATAGATCGGTCCAATCTATCCAAATAATTGAAACACCAGAACCAGAAACCGATCTAAAGGAGTGTAATGATCTTCAATTAAGATCTGGGTGCATTATAGAAACAGAGGGAAATAAAACCGCTCAAGTTGAAAATTCGTTACCTATAGAACAACCACAAGAAGAAGATGTGACCAGACAACAAATTCATGATCAAGCAACCACATCTTCTCCTCCATTCCCAGAACGATTAATTATACCTTGACCTATACAACATCCTAATTTTGACATTCTGGGAGAACTGAAAAATTTGTACATAAAAATCCCACTTCTCCAAGCCATCCAAGACATCCAAATATATGCAAAGACCATCAAAGAGCTATGTATAAAAAAACCGAGGAAAATAACAAATAACCAAAAATTCCAAGTAGTTGGTACCTTATCCGATCTATTATCAGGAAAAGAAACACCCGTTAAATATGAAGACCCAAGAAATCCAATAGTAACAGTACAAATCAATGGACAAACCTTCTCAAATGCCTTAGTTGATCTAGGAGCTGCAATCAATATCTTAACAACCACCACTTGTCAAAAATTGGGCATTACATCAGTAGAACCGACTTCCACTTTATTAGAACTAGTTGATCGATCCGTGGTTAGGCCAAAGGGCACACTGCATGATGTCATGATATCTGTTGATTCCTGGGAGTATCCTACCGATTTTCTGATAATAAACCCCAAAAACCAACTTGATGGACATCCATTGATTTTAGGCAGACCTTGGCTTGCAACTGCTGACGCTTATATTGGCTGCCGACAAGGCAGTATGACCATAACTAGGGGGGCTAATATCAAGAATCTAGCTTTATATCCTCCAGCCCAGCCAAGTGTCACAATAATAAAAACTAACAAACATCCTGTATCATACCTCACCGAAAATATTAGATCTCCATTAACCATAGAAGATGCCCTCAATTTCAAAAATCAAACAGAAGATGATGCCATTAACAATTTTATTAGCCAAGCTGAATCCAGATCCCACATACAATGTCACATGATAGAAGCAGCATTTGATAATGAATTAGAAGAAGATCCTCTTAAAGATACTCACGATCAAACAATACCTACTACCTCTGTCTCAAATAGCAAAACTATAGAAATTGAGCCAGGAAAGACTTTAAACATTAATGCCAACCTGACTTCCGAACAAGAAGAGAAGTTGATCCAACTACTGAGGAAATACAAAGAAGCATTTGCATGGGACTACCCTGACATGAAAGGAATTGATCCCCAGTTATGTACACACCACATTTACATAGAGAAGGATGCAAGACCCGTTCGCCAACCACAAAGGAGACTTAACCCTCATCTAAAAGACATTGTAAAAGCTGAACTTCAAAAACTTTTAGATGTGAACTTCATCTACCCTATCTCCGATAGTAAATGGGTCTCTCCACTTGTTGTGGTGCCAAAGAAGAATGGAAAGTGGAGGATTTGTGTAGATTATAGAGAGCTAAATAAAGAAACACAAAAAGACCACTTTCCCCTTCCATTCATTGACCAAGTATTAGACACTTTGGCAGGAAATAAATTCTTTTCTTTCTTAGACAGCTTCAGTGGATACAATCAGATTCAGATTACCCCTGAAGACCAAGACAAAACTACTTTTACTTATCCTTGGGGAACATTTGCCTACGAAGTTCTACCTTTTGGCCTATGTAATGCCCCTGCCACATTTCAAAGAGCTATCCTCAGCATCTTTTCAGACTTAATAAATGAAGGGCTTGAAGTATACATGGATGATTTTACACCATACGGGGATGATTTTGACCCAGCATTGGACACACTGGAAAAAGTGTTGCAGCACTGCATTGCCACCAGGCTCTGTTTGAGCCATGAAAAATGTTATATGATGATGACTGAAGGACTTATTTTAGGCCATTATATCTCAGCAGCTGGAATACAGGTAGACCCGGCCAAAATCCAAATAATTTTGCTAATTCCCACTCCTACCACTCAGACAGAGGTACGCAGTTTTCTTGGATTTTTTGGTTATTATAGAAGATTTATAGAACATTTTTCTCATATTGCTGCACCTCTATATGCACTGACAGGTAATGTTGACTTTCTTTGGACAGAAAAATGCGACCGTGCTTTTCAGGATCTGAAAAAGCTTGTGTCAACAACCCCAGTCCTTAGAGGTCCAAATTGGGACCTGCCATTTCAAATTTCATCAGATGCTTCAGATACAGCTATTGGAGTAGTCCTTGGGCAGGAAGAAGATAAAAAACCATATGCAATTTATTATATTAGCAAGAATTTATCCCCTGCTGAATTGAACTATACTGTTACTGAAAAGGAATTTTTGGCTGTAATACATGTTGTCAATAAATTCAGGCATTATATTACTGGATATCCTGTTATCTTGTATACAAATCACTCTGCCATAAAATACTTAGGAAATAAACCAATCACGAATGGTAGAGTAACTAGATGGTTGATTTTATTGCAGGAATTCGATATCACAATAAAGGACCGACCGGGAAAAGAAAATCTTGTAGCTGACTTTCTCTCACGAATGCCAAAACTAGTGGACCTAGCAGCAGTTGAAGATCAATTTCCAGATGAGCATTTATTTGCTATCACTGTTAAAACACCCTGGTATGCTGATGTTGCAAATTATTTAGTAGT
This sequence comes from Pinus tabuliformis, assembly GCA_031772625.1. Classification (NCBI taxonomy): domain Eukaryota; kingdom Viridiplantae; phylum Streptophyta; class Pinopsida; order Pinales; family Pinaceae; genus Pinus; species Pinus tabuliformis. Next base: position 1,279,326,261 of record CM062819.1, read on the forward strand.
AGGAAAATTACCAAAACATCTAACCCCCAATGAACGAAAACAGATTGTCCAAATAAGTACTCGATTTTCTTGGATTGGGGGCTACCTGTTCCACACAGGGGCAGATATGCACATCAGGAGATACGTCTGCGAAGATGAAATTTTTGACATTTTGAAATCTTGTCACGACAGACCGTGTGGCAGACATTTCGCCGATCGAAGAACTGGTCATAAGGTGCTGCAAACAGTGTATTATTAGCACACAATATTCAAAGATGCAAAGAAGTTTGTTCAAGCTTGTGACAGCTACCAAAGAGAAGGACACCCTGGACAGTCTGACGAAATTCCCCTGAACCCACAGCTAGTTATTGAACCATTCGAGCGATGGGCCCTCGATTTTGTTGGTCCAATTAACCCATCATCGAACCAGAAAACATATATTTTGGTAGCAATAGAATATGTCACCAAATGGGTTGAAGTAGAGGCATTGCCGAGAGCTACAGAGGATTCCGTCATACAGTTCTTGTTCCATATATTTGTGCGATATGGGCTCCCAAGAGATATAATTACAGATGGTGGACCACAGTTTGCTGGTAACAAGATTGCTGCAACACTAAAAAACTATCATATCCAGCATAAAATTACTACTCCATACCACCCACAGGCAAATGGTCAAGTAGAAAGTAGCAATAAAATAATAGAAGAAATCCTAACAAAAACCATTGCGTCACATAGACGCAATTGGGCTGTAAGATTGCCAAAAGCCTTGTGGGCTTACAGAACAACATGGAGAAACACTACCAGCTATTCACCATACCAACTAGTATTTGGAAAGGAACCCATCTTTCCGATAGAATTTGAGATACAAACACTGCGAACAGCACAAGAAGTCAGTCTAGATCTAAACGAGGCACAGATTAATAGATTACAACAGATCAATGAGCTAGATGAAATCAGGCTCTCTGCCCTTCAACATACTGCATTGATCCAACAACAGGGAACTAAATGGCATGCTGCTCGCATTAAAAAGGGTCAAAAAGGTAACTCATAGACTAGATGTAGTCATCAAACAAATTGATACCTTATACTCTTTGTATACTAACATCCTAGCATGTAGAGCACCTGCTAGGAATTATGCCTTGTTTTTAGTGGAACGATATTTGCAATTGAAAATTAAAGTTGTCAAAGCAGGAGCCCCGATAGAAATAATGTTAGGTCCCTATAATACTAGTGATTACCCCATTACTATTGTAGTTGTATCCCTTATTAATATTGTTGAGCCCCTATTGTCCCCATATTTTTATTACTGTGCCCCATAGAATCCCTCTATTGTTATTTTTGTGGCTTTATATTATTATTATTAGGTCGGCTGGGTTATATTGTGACTCCATAGACTCCTATATATAGAAAGGAGGTTTTGTCATTTGAATCATCCAAGAATTGTTCATTTGTGTAATGTAAAGGAGGTTGCCCCCTCGAATAGGTTGAATTCTAAGGCGTTGATCTCTCTTTTCTATCTTTTTGTGAGTTGGTTTCATAACAATTAAATATTATTGACGATTTCATAAATTTTTGTAAGCACTACGGGGTGAAGGTTCAAAGATTATTATGTGAATTCTATCTGCATAACCTTGTGTTAGATCAAGAAACGGAGCAGAACCCCGGCCTTTTCGTTGGGGATATCCAACTATAGGCATTCATTTCTTTTGGTGTTAATCAAATAAAATGGCTTAAAGCCTATAATTCCTTTCAAAGACAAGAAAATGGATTAGACTTATGGGTGCGAGCTGATCCTAGAGACCCATTACAGTTGTGGAATAAACATAGGAACCTCATGAGGACTCCAGGTGTGATTGAGGCATTAGGACCTATTCATATAGCAATCAATCGGCAAGGGATAGAATATTTCTTTACCATTAAGGACCTTGCCATTGCAGCTGCCAAATTCCGATATCAGACTTCTAATCTGAACATCCAACTCAGGGAACCGTTTAACTATGAGAACTTTAAGCTAGTTGCTGATCGCTTAGGTCTTTATGGTGACCTTATTTTGAGAGAAGGACCATCTTGGTTAGGTTGTAGGTTCCGCAGTCCAGTTATTTGGCACCCTACACCTAGATACCAAGCCTTGTATGAAATGCCTGAGGGTCAGACAGGACATCTTTTTGAACACCTAGCTAGGCATCATGGTTATAGACCACCTCATGAGATCCCGTCTCCGGCCTACTCTCTCACTGCCTTGCATGTCAACTACAATGTTTTCATGAGGGCATGAAAAAGGGTAAGCAGGGGGGTGTGTTGAGTACTGAAGAAGGTATGTTATTATCGTTTATTTTGTCATCTTTTCTTTAAAACTCATAACCTCTTTGCATCATGAACTAGGTAGATAATAAGAAATTATGACAAAATCTATGGGATTTGTATGCAACACAAAATAACTAATAATTTCCCTTTTCTTATGCAAGAAAAGGAGAAAACGGAAGATTGTTGTCCCAAAGGAAAAGACAGGACAAAGTTAACTGTTGTCCCTTTGGCAGGGAACTACATGCAAACAAGGCGATCCAAATTGGAGCGTATCAGCCAGGAAAGGGAAAAGGAGATATCAAATCGGCGCAAGAGAACAAGAGGATAACTGAGAATTAACAGTCTGGCAAATCCCTCAAGATCCTTTGATCCTGAGGGATCGCTATCTTAACGATTTTTGTATCATTGATATCTCCGCTCAGCTGTTATAAGAAGGGGTAGCACTGCTAGCCTGGGGGATGACTTGTTGTTATTTTTATGTAATTCTCCTTTGTATTTGAAACTTTGATCATTAACTCTCGTTGAAGAGCGATCCACTGTAACTCTGTTTTGATGTTTTAATATAAATCTGGTTGCCATTCCATCTTTGATTCTGGAGTAATCTCAAGCGGTGTGTCCCTAGAGGCTAAGGGCCCGGCCTTGGTGGAACACTTGCTCCTGTACCATTATTTCTAATTCGTGTGTGGTTTTCATTATTAGCTCTGTGAAGGAGAGATGGACCACCCTATAGCCTTCGCAAGTAGGAAATTATCGAAGGCTGAGAAGAATTACTCAACGAAAGAGCGCGAAGGGTTGGCTATGGTATACGCACTTCAAAAGTTCAGGTACCACTTGTTGGGCGAACATTTCAAAATGTACGTGGATTATTCTGCCTTGAAATACCTGGTCAATAAGCCTGTGTTGGGGGGGAAGATTTTTCGATGGTTGTTGCTATTCCAACAATATGACTTTGAGGTAATTGTAAAACCAGGGAGGTTGAATGTAGGACCTGACCATCTATCCCGGATTAAGAAAGGAGAGGATCCTACCAATTTGGAGGAAGGGTTGCCTAATGCGCAGCTCTTCGCGATGCGCATAGCAGATAACCACTTTGCTGATATTATTCACTTTTTGACTATAGGAAGAGCACCGGAGGGGTATACGAGTTAGAAGAAGAAGGAACTAGTAGTGCGTGTGGCATGTTTCTCATCGATTGCAAGACATTTGTATAATATGGGTGCAGAGGAGATATTGCAATGGTATGTGCCAGATTTTGAACAGAATAACATCTTCGTTGAAGCTCATGGAGGGGCTACGAGAGGACATTATGCAGGAAAAGAGACAACACAGAATATTTTGCACGTAGGGTTGTCATGGCCTACGCTGCATAATATTCTAAAGCATATTGTAGGGCATGCGATGCAAGTCAACGAATGGGTAGACCATCGAGGAGGGACGATTTGCCACTGAATCCTCAAGTATTGTTGTAGCCATTTGAAAAATGGCTATTGATTTCGTTGGACCAATTCAGCGCCCAGGACAGAAGACAAGTGCGCGCTATATCATCACCATGATGGAGTACCTAACCAGATGGGCAGAGGCATAGCTGGCGAAGGATTGTATAGGGCCTACAGCAATGAAGTTCTTGTTTGAGTATCTTTTAACTAGATTTGGCTGCCCAAAAGTGTTGATGGGTAATCAGGGTATGCGCTTCCTAAACGAAACGATTAGTGCGTTGACTAAAGAGTTCCAGGTTTATCATCATAAGAGCACAGTGTATCATCCTCGGGCTAATGGAATAGTTGAGGCCTTTAATAAGATCTTGGAGAATGCGCTGACAAAGATTTGCAATGTACAGCGGAATGACTAGGATGTGCGCATACCTACAGTGCTACGGGTGTATAGGACTACTTGCAAAAAGCTAAGTCAGACACCTTTTAGATTGGTCTATGGTGTAGAAGTTGTGATACCTATGGAATATATCGTGCCTAGTCTATGCATAGAAGCTTTCATAGGTATGATAGATCGCGAAGCCTTGAAAGAGCGACTCGCACAGCTGATGGAGGTTGAAGAAGACAGATTCTTGGCTGGATTCCATCAACAAGTACAAAAGGAGCGTGAAAAAGCATGGCACGATCGACATATCAAGTTGCGCACATTCAAGGTAAATGATTTGATCTTATTGTATGATAGCAAGTTCAGTAAGTTTCTAGGGAAATTTCAGATGCACTATCTTGGGCCATATGTCATCAAAGATATTACGGATGGAGGCGTAATTCATCTCACGGAGTTTAATGGAGAACATTTTCTGGGAAGGGTGAATGGCAGCCGATTGAAGCCATATACAAGGGATCCAAGTCAATGACTATATGACAGCAGGACAATCTTAGTGCTCTAGGTAGTTGTAAGGGAGCGCGGGACTATAAACTACACTGCTAGGCTAGGAGGACTCCGCAACAGGCGGGCTACGCGGAAAATGGTGAAGTTGTCATATTAGAAGTTGCGCGAAGAAAGGTGCCATGCAAAACAGCAGGAAAGTGACCATTGGAGTCATTGTTCATGATTTGACAATCATAAGATGGTTAAGAGGAGCGAGATGGTGGCATTTAAGGCCAAAATCTTTGAAGATCTGCTGCCAAAACAGCATTAATGATCGAATTTTTGGGGGAACAGTCATATTTGAATTCAAAAACCCCTATAAATTACGTGTGTCAACCCAATAGAGAACACTTTGCACACTTAGATTTTTTGAGTTGTGTTGTTTGTTGCTTATGAACTGCTTGTTCTTTGAGGATTTGGTCGCGAGCCCAACATTTTCCAATTTACCAAAGTTGAACCAGAAGTTTATCCTTGACACCATGTTAGGTCCAATCCCTGTTGAGACGGTGAGCACTGGGGGAGATATCGTGTCTGACGGAGCTGCTTCATAGGTACTAAGTATGGAGGCTCCGGCTCCTATGCCTAGGCTGAAGCCCACCCCTATTAGAGAAACCCAGAAGCCGAAGAAGGATAATCAGAAGAAGCTGGTGCTGGTGCCGGTGCGCGAGTCACCCCGAAAACATTCTGCAACTTAAAAGCCGAAGAAGAACAAGCAGCCCAAGAGAGTTGTCGATTTAGAGGCCGAGGAGGGACAGGGCACCGAGGACATAGACGTTGAGGGAGTGGAGCACTTTACCAAGTTACCTGATTACATCCCTCTGTGCAAAGGGAAGGAAAAGGTCACCAAGGACCCGACTTCTGACAGATTTGTCATATCTATGCCCCTGCTCCGGGAGCAGGTTCCCTTTGAAGGTCCGCACCTCGTGTAGATCCCCCTACTGAAGAAGGAAGATTGGGACCTAGCGGACCATGAATGGTTCCCTCACCTTTCAACAGAAAATAATATGAAGTGTGTTTACTACCCAAATTCAGGTGTCACCGAGTTAGAGATGGTGGAATGGATCCGCGGAGTGGAGAATTTCTTGTTGTTGAACCTGTTGTGTGTGCCCCACTATCACCGCACTACTATTAATGCCACATGTGTGCAGCAATTACTTACTCTCATGCATGATGGGTGCTTATGGCTAGGAGGGCCTATACCCATCACTGACATGCTAATCCACGGGATCATGCACCTGTCGCATGAGGGCTTGAATCTGGCCAATGAGTTTGGCGGTAAGGCAGGAGAAAAAGATCTGGCAGACTATATGAAGAAGGATTTTTCACTTGTAAAAAAGTTGCGCGAATATTCAATAACTTCTATCAACAACCTCGCGGTGCAGATTACTATGCAAATATTGGAAGGAAAGGTAATGAGGAAGTGTCGTGTGGATCAAGTTTTGGCGCCTGTGGTATCGTTAGCTACACAACACACAAAGGGTGTGCAGTTTAACTAGTCGCGGTACCTATGTAGTGAATTCCTTGCAAATTTTCGCAAGGTCCAAGATGAGACCAAACCATTCCACTATGCATGGTTGCTGCTTTCAATCGTGTTGGTCGCATGGGAGCTGCCAGATGACAACCATTTTCCTCCACTGAAGGAAGGGTTGCAAGAGGTCACGCAGTTCACCTCCTTGTGGGCCACGAAGGATCTTCACAGCAAGATCGTTGCACCAGCTGAGTGACTCAAGGGCAATTCATGACCTTTGCTTTGGGGGGTTGTTGAGATGGGGTCCCCTGGGTCAGTTTTGGGGTTTAAAACCTAAGTTTTTATGTAAATTTTGGTAGAAAGATGTAAAGTCTCTGCAATTTGTGGATGAGGAGCGTGTAGATAGTTAGAAGTCAAAAGGGGTTTTATCCCCTTGGTTATGTAAATTTGAGTCGGTTTTGAGATCCACCCATGGTCCGCAGACCATGGGATTGTATGTAAAAGGCTATAAATAGGTGTGTCTTAGAGAGTCTAAGGCAGACAGAGATGGATGCTTTTGTCTAAGTCTGAGGAAAAGGGAAAGTAAGCAGTGGGTAGATAGAAGGGAAAAGGCTCTGCAACTAAGTGCGTGAAGACCTATAGTAGAGTTCGTAGCTAAGTCGTGAACCCCTGCAGCTGAGTGCGCAGGGAAGTTTTGAGTTTGTAACATCATATTGAAGATTAATAAAGAAGACTGTTGAAGAAATTCATGTGTTTATCTGTTTACTTCTGTTATTTATGTTTGTGATATATGTCGAGATGTAATAATGCCTTTATGAAATAATAATGTATTAATGCACAACTCTATTGGATAAGCCTTGTGATGAGCCTAGGTATTGCAACAATAATGCTGCAACTCCCAAGGCTACCAGCTTTACTTATCAACCTGGGGCTCGTACAAACTTGGAGGTGACAGTGCTATATGCACAAGTAGAAGTGAAGGTATTGCCACTGCTCATCTGACAAGAGACCCCAAGGGTTCCAAGCCAGACTTCTATAGGGTTAGAAGAAGTTTAACTCTTTGATGGAAGAAGAGAAAATCTATCATAAGGGAGAGCTACTTCTACTGTAGTCTTGAAGAAAACAACATGAAATGCTAAACCATATCATAACCTAACTAACCATCCAAATAGCTATGCTAAGCAGAATTTCTAAATTAACACTAATCTAATGCTGCTACCTAAGTTGCAAAGGTAAAGTGAATCAAAACCAGACTAAGGTGTAAGCAAAGGAAACTAAGCTAAATCAGTTTTCAAGCAGAAAAAGCAGTCGGAGATTGAAATTGTTGAAAGGAGGACCTAGGGATGCAATAGTGCATAAGAACCGTTGGATCAGTCGTGTGAAAGGCAAATGAACGGCGGAGATCAGATTCAGGAGGTTACGTAGATAAATGGGTGAACAGGGTTAACTAACAGAATGAACAGTGGAGATCTTATCGCGAAGGCTTAAGCAAATAAATGGATGAATGGGTTTAATGAACAGGATGAGCGGCAGAGATCGTATCGCGAGGGATTAAGTGAGTGGATGGACGAACGAGTTTAACAAGAGATGAATGGCTGAGATCTAATCACATGGGTGAAGTCAAGAGATAGACGGACAAGGCTAATGGGAGAGATGAACAACTGAGATCTGATCGCGTGGGTGAAGTCAAGAGATGGAAGGATGAGGTTAACAAGAGCAATGGACGGTGGAGATCGTATCGCGGGAAAAAGAAACGTGCGGAAATGATGGAGTGGGTTTCTAAGGCGGTAAGTAGTTTCTCGCATGCCCTTCAGGCTGTAAGCAATATTTGGAAATTTCACGCGATTAGCCTTACTGCGCAACACATAGCACGAGAAAACCACTTTTCTCACGTGCTCTTGGGCAGATAATGTTCATGCACTAATCCATGCGAGATTGCACGATAGCCATTGGATCAGGTGGGGCTGATCAATGTTGGAGATTGGCCAAGCTAGTTGGTGATCGGGTGAAGCGACAATCGTTGGATCAGGCAAGGCAAATCGATGGTGGGGGTTTAAAGTGCCTAAAGGTGTGGAGGTGATGTGATAGCCATCGGATCAGGTGAGGCAGATCGATGGTGGGGACTTAAAGCTCATAAAGCAAGTGGTGGACTCCATGCGAGGCAACAGTTGGAGAAAATAGTGAATCGGACGGTGATTGTGAAGGTTTGTTGGTGATCGGACGGCGAGGAAGCAATGTAGGAGGAACATGCTGAAGGTGGTTTCAAATGAAAATGACAGAGAAAACCAGTGAAGGTGAACAAATAACTGCATCAAACAACAAACTCCATAGCTCATGCGAGAACCAGAAACTATGTTTTTGGGGTTGCTGAAGGGTCTCTTCCTCAAGTCATGGTCCCAGAGGGAGGAGATGAGGTCGAGACGCCTGCACACAACCTGATAGTGATCTTTTTCCTCTAACTAACATGTGAACTGAAAGAAGGCACAAATGGAAGTAAACTAAAGCAAATGTAGCTACTGAAGCAAATGAATAGGAAAACCATGAACAATCTATGATATAATGTTGTAACGAAAGTGCAACTACTTAAGAAAATAAATGGAAAACCAAGAAACTACTTAAGCAAATGAAAAAAAACAAAAATATATGCTAGCATACATGTACAATAAAGAGGAGTTGTGGCTGCTTAGGTCGGGCCCTAACCCAAGAGCTTCAGCCCTCAAAGTTAACTCAGAGCTGGCTTAAACAGAACTCATCTTTATTATGAAAACCATGGATTACAGAACAAATTGTCACAAGTCTCTTGCAGCTCAGAAATAAAATAGAGTTTTTACAATAGAATTCTGAATCCTACTGAGGTCCTAAGCCTCTCTATTTATACATTTGAAGTCTCTAATGACTTTCTTCCCATTAGGGAGGCTTTGCCTCTAACTCAAGAAAAACTGATTTGTGTCACTTTCACTTGCTCAACTATCTTTTAGTCTTCAAAGTGATGGTTGTGTGCACTCTGAGCTAATGGTGGAATATTTGAATGGAGGGGTAGTAAATGAGGATGATTTACCTCCTATAGTTACTTTCCCTTGTCCCATTCGAGTCTTTACCAAGGTCTTTGCCATAGTTCTTTGCCTTTGTCCTTTCTACCTGCGTTTTTCCTTGCTTTTATCCTTCGTTCCTTCATTACATGCACATTAGACCACAAAGCCAAATATCCAACTCTAACTCATTTCATAAACAAAATATAATCAAAAGTATGCAATAAGTTGTGAGAATAGTTGGTTTGACCAAGCTAGGAGGTGAATTAAGGCCAATTAAGGCCCATATAATTACTCAATGATGAGGCTCATCATCACCCCCTACTGAAAGTGTTGCTCATCCTCTTAGCAACTTAGTCAGTGTCCATGTCCTTCATGGCTCTGGTAGCCTCTCTGACATCCCATGCTTATGTTGTGGTCTCTTTTTCTTGTTCATAGAAGCTTGCTTTCCTTTCTACTTCTTCCCACTGCCTATTTTCCTCTTCTTCTTTTCTCCCTTCTAGCATCCCTAGGAGTAGTGGTGGACTGAGTTTTAGGCCTATCCAATTGACCTTCAACCTTTGCATTGATTGCTCATACATAGGTGTTCTATTGAGTGCTTTTCTCAACCTTTGAGGGGAGTGATATTCTCTGATCTTCAAGTTGTGTGGTAGTGTGTTCCATCTCCTTTAGCAGGCATGTATATTATCATCTTAGTAGCCTAAACATATCCTCAAAATGTGAAATTGCTTGCTCTTGGGCAACAAGATATCTAAGTGCCAGTTGAGGATCATTTGCAATTAGATTATGGGTGCTGATTAGGGCCATGGGGTTTGATTGTTCAGCTCTGGTAAAAAGAGGTTTATTTTTCTCTCTGGCCAATATTCTTTTCATCTCTGCAGCCCTTGACTTCTCATGGTTCATCGATGATTCCAAAGCCATTAATTGTAGATCTCCTAGCTCTGCATTAGGATCCCAAATATTCATATCTGTGAGGGCCATGTTATGCAAGTAAAACTCAGCCATTTTGGCCCCATCCTTTTGTGCACTTTGATCACAAAGATCAATAAACTGTTTGTAGTCCTGAAATGGCATGGTGCTCCTTTGTGCTAGTGTTTTTATCTGAAATTGAAACCATTATTCTCTGAGGTAAAGAGCATAGGATTTAGATGGCATCCTACAATGAATGGCCTTATGCTGTTCTTTCTCCTTTGTTTCAATGCCTTCTTCCTCTTGTTGTTCTTTCTCATCTCCATCAGTTTCTTCCTCTATTTTAGCATCATCCTCCTTGTGTTCTGTTTCAACATCATCCTCCTTGTGTTCTCTTTCATCATGTTCCTCTGTATTAGTTTCTTCTTTCTCCATGACAGAAGGACTAACATCATAGATGAGGGTTTTGATGTCATCCTCTGCTGGTAAGTCTCTGAAGACTGACCATTTTATAGGGATCCTGAGGTTTTGGAGGGCATCCTTAATGAGGATCCTGATCAACCCATGGTGAGCCAACTGTTGGGAATTCCATTTCTTTACTTTTTTGTTGGAGTCTATGAGTGATTGAATCAGAAAAATAGGGTATGATGAGTCTTTGGTGAACTGGTATTTCTACCCCAAGTCTTAATTCTTCAAGCATTCTCAAATGGTTGCCATAACAATATTGTACCTATGGACTCTTGCATTCTCTTTTGACTTATTAAATAATTTCCTTTTTGCCACCCTTTCACTCATAAACCAACTACCTCTTAACCCTTACAACTTTTGATCAAATGATGCATATGAGTGAGTGAGTGGGATATGTACCTATGGTCTTGATGCCATGCTACGGTTGTCAAAGATCAGAGATGTTGCTGATGGTCATTCTTCTTCCTCTGCTGTCTGATGATGGTTTATTAGATTTTGCAAGTGTCTGTGACTGAAGATCTAATGTTGTTGTTGCTGCTTTGGAGCTCTTGGATCTGATGATGTTGATGTTGTGGACCTCCTAGATTTGATGTTGTTGCTGTTGTGGAGCTCCTGGATTACCACTTGAAAATGTTTGGTGTCTCCCTTAGAATTTCTTGATATTATTGTTGGATGGTGTTGTGAGGATGTTGTAATGAATGGATAAAGGGAGTAGGAGTGTATGTGGATGCATGGATGATGGTAGTGGTTGGGGTGATTCTGTTAGAAAACACAATCTTCACCTGAATTGAAGCAATGAAGTGAAAAACAATAAAATTGATGGAGAGATGCATGGTAAGGAGTGGAGGAGATGAATATATGTGAGGCAGGGCTCCCTTTGGATCTTTTCTTTGCTCTTTGATTGTCTTTCTTACCCACCTGCAAATAACAATTATGTTTTTGCTCTATTATTATTATTATTATTATTATTATTTAAAACACCTAGGTTGCCTCAGAGAAGTTTTCACCCTAGATATCTGCCTTGGGCACATCAAGGAAGGTTTTCACCCAGGGATCTTCTTACTCTTTTACATTTTCTCTCATCCTTGGGCCGCCTCATGAGGTTTTCAACTCAAAGATGGGACTCAGGTGCCTCATGGAGGTTTTCACCTGAATCCTTATTCTTTTTTCCTTTTTTAGTGACCTGATGAGGGAGGAGCTGGAACTTGCTCTACCATCATCACTGTCTTATTGATACTATCAATGAACTCTTGCTTTTATAAAGGCCTCTTGTACATTTTCAATCAGTGTCCATTAACTAGCAATGTAATGGCTTCTTCATCAATAGTTCTAATTTGCACTGAACCATTGTCATGGCATCTTTCCACCACATAAGGTCTGAGCCATCGTGTCCTTGCTTTCCCTTGAAGTCTTTAAACCTGAAATCATATAAAAATTCCTAGTCTCCCTCTTGAAATTTCTTCTCCTTGATGTGCTTATCATGCTAGATCTTCCTTTGAAGCTGAACTATCTCTGTATGTAGGAGGGCCTGCATTCTGAATTCATCCAAGCCATTTAAATGTAACAACCTTTCTTTTTGTGCATGACTGAGATCCAAATCTAGTTGGGCTGCCATCCTCCATGTGTTATATTCAAACTCAATGGACAGCAAAGCCTTTTTCCCATAGACCAGATCATATGGTGTAAATCCAGTGGTGGTATTCCATATTATATTATAGGCCCAGGTGACCTCAACTAGTCTCTCTACCCAATCCTTCCTGTTGCTGCTCACTACCTTAGTTAAGATGTTCTCCAGTGCCCTATTGGTCACCTCCACTTTCCCATTAGCTTGTGGATGATAAGGAGTGGAGGTCCTATGCTTGATTTTGTGATGGCTAAGCAATTCTTCAATTATGCTGGAGGTAAACTGGCTGCCTTGGTCTGTGACTAGCTCTCTAGGGTACCCAAATTTGTAGAATACATTCTCCCTTAGTAACTCAGCCACCTTCTCTTTTGTTGCTTCCTTAATTGCCTTGGTTTCAGCCCACTTAGTCAAATAATCAATGCACACAATGATGTGTTTTTTTTTCTTTGAAGGAGGGTTGATAGGCCCAATGAAGTCCATGCCCCACTTGTCAAATGGCTCGAAAGTCACTTGAGGTTGTAGGGGCATTTCATCTCTTGGAGTAGGCTTTCCCATCCTCTGGCACCGATCACACTGACTAATGTATTTTTTCACATCCTGATGAAGAGTAGGCCAATAATAGCCTACTTGCAACACTTTGAATGTTGTCCTCTTTGCTACAAAGCGACCTCCACAAGGCCCATCATAACAGGTCAAAAGGATGTCAAAGACTTCCTCTTCTCTTACACACCTTCTCAAGATTTGATCTGGGCCAAGTTTTAAAATATTGCCCCCAATCCAGGTGAAGGGGGTGCTCTTCCTGACTATCTTTCTCTGATCCAGGGATCTTTTGCTTATAGATGTATGAAAAGAATCACATGTGGAAAGTACAGCTTAACACAGGAATTTAATGTGCACACAAGAAAAGAAAAAGGAACACATAAAGGCACGAAAAAGAAGACAACAAGACTTGATAATGGAGTTCGTCCAACTCGGACTACGTCTCCAGGCCTTTCTCAATCAATGGGGAGGCCTTCATTCATTAAATGGCATGAAAAGAAGAGAATATAATCATCGGTTTACATAAAAGGTGGCTTATACCTCCATTCTGGAAAATGGTTGTGAAAAGGATAACTCAGATGGAGAAATGGACAGCACCATTGCATCCATGGCATTGAGAGGGGCTAAAAAGATATAAGATTTATCCAATTCAGACAAAATGCACTATCGGCCCTCCTGTAAGCTCTCCTGCCTCGAACTACGTGCTAAAAATCCTCTCTCCCGTACACTTCTGCGTGCATTGAGTTTTATAATCCTGGATTTGTTACAAGCATGCTTAAATCAGGGGTTGTCTGATTAGAATAGAAGGTTGTTCCAATAGAGGATCATTCGAGCGCGATGAATCCGCCCTTCCTTCACAAAAACCCCGAAATTGGCCTTTGTTTATTTAAACAAATAATACACGGAAACATTGGAAAAACCCTACCGAAAGTCTTTTACCAAAATTTCAAATTATATGAAATCGGGCGTTATAACATAATGGTCCGCGTTGATCACAAATCGCAATGGCCCTTGGGTCTTTCCCTTGACTGTGCCGATCTCCGATCATCGATCACTGATATTGTCGTACCGCATCGGCATATTGCATCGCTGCTTGCAGGGGTCCTGGTCCGATCCTTTGGGTTTCGCCGACCCAATCCGCCGATCCGATCACCCCGATATCACCGATTGCTTGCCCCTGACTCCGATTAATCAGAGATCGTTGATCGGGGGTTCCGCTACACCTCCTTAAGTCTGCCTCTTGCCTTCTTCGATTGTGATTTGCCTTTTAAAGGCTTTAAGTCCATTTTAGGAGAAAAATCCTCATTTTCCAAAGGAACAAGGCAACCTTCTTTCTGTCATAACTTCATCATCTGGACTCGAATTGGAGTGTCGTTCACACCGTTGGAATCAGGGCGACGCACACTTCGATCTGATGTCAAGATGCTTTCTTTTCTACCACTATGAATTTGGATTTTTTCCATGCCATTGCATCTGAAAATCCACCTAGATCAATCCTCCCCATTGAGGAGATTTTGGACCGCCAAAAGATTTCATTAGTCAATTGGCAAGTGAGGGAATTGTTCCCTCACTCTTTCCTTCTCCAGCCATTTTGCCTTATTGGGGTGCATTCCCTTGAAACCAACTTGAAGGTATTCCACATCTCCTCGCTATGAAGTCCTGGTCCTTCTGTCAAGGATGATGTCTTCACGTAACTCATCGAGATATTCTGGTGCAAAATCATCAACCGTAGGAATTGTGCCCACTTCATCGGTGTCCATGATCAATGGTGGTTCATACAGCTTTAAGTTCTCTACATTCACTACTGAGTACATCTGCATATATATCGGCAAATCAAGACAAAAGGCATTGCTTCCAATCTTCTCCAATATGGTGAATGGACCATACCGGATGGGTCACAACTTCTTCCCTTCTCCCTTCATCCTGTCCTTGCTGATGTGGAACCACATTTTGTTGCCCACTTAGAATTGATGGTCAACTTGGTGTTTTTCATGTTGAGCCTTGTAACGGGCTTGACTTTTCTCTAACTGCTCTTGTACTGCTTGGTGAATCAACTGGATTCACTTAATGAATTGTTGAGCTTTGTCCCTATCATTATGTCCACTGGGGCCATCTTCATATCAAAAGGGTCCTTTAGCAGGTAACCAAAACATGTCTCAAATGGTGAACGCTGCGTAGATGAATGCACTGCTCAGTTGTAGGAATGTTGCACATATGGGAGATTCTCATCCCACAACTTGGGATGTTTCCCACAATAGCCTCGTAACAAGTGTACCACGATACGGTTGACAACCTCTGTCTGTCCGTCAGTCTGCGGATGAAATGTCATGCTTCTTTTCAATTTGGTGTCCATCATCTTCCACAAGCTGGTCCAAAACTCTCTGAGAAAGCAAGAGTCCTGATCTGACACAATCGATGTGGGTAATCCAAAATGGACCCAAACATGCTGAAAGAAAAGAGAAGCAGTCTGCTCTGCAGTGATCTGCTTTTTACAAGGCATCAAAATACACATCTTTCTAAAACGGTCAACGACAACATACAAATAGTCGTGACTCTTTCTAGACAAAGGCAAACCACCTACAAAGTCCATTGACACACTTTCCCATGGACAACTTGGAATAGGGAGTGGTGTGTAGAGCCCGAGTTTTCTATTAGAGTGATTTGAAACAGAACACATCACACAACCCTTTACATAGCGAGTCACAATGTTTTTCATATGAGGCCAAAAACAAAATCTTTGTACATGACATAAGGTCTTTTCGACACCAAAGTGTCCAGACACAAGAGAGGTGTGGGGCTCTCAAATTACATGTACTCTTTCCCCTGTGGGAATAACAATTTACCAAGTTCATACAACAGTTTCCCCTGCAAGTGATATTTGTCCACCTATGAACCATGGGTTAGTTTTGCATAAATCTCCTTAAAGTCATCATCATTAGCATAATGTTCAGCATAACTCTCAAAATACAATGAAGCATTATGCAAAACAACAGAAGCAGAAATAGGAGGGCGAGATAGCATATCGGCCACTTTATTGCTAGTGCCATTCTTATACTTTATTACTAGATGAAACTGTTGAAGAAAACCCATCCACCTGAAATGAAGAGATTGCTGCAACTTGGTTTGTGACTGAAGGTACTGCAAGGGATGATGTTTCGTATGGATGATGGTCTCCTTGCCGATCAGGTAGTGTTTCCACTTTTTCACACTCTGCACCAAGGCATAAAGCTCCTTGTCATAAGTGGGATATTTTATCACAGCTTGAGAAAACTTCTCAGAATGGTAACAAATCGGCTTCTTTTGCTACATCAGTACAGATCCCATGGCATAACCGTTGGCATCTGTTTCGATCTCGAATTGCTGTTGGAGATCGGGTAAGGCTAAGACTGGCATGGTGCTGATATTTTCCTTCAATGTTTGAAGGATTTATGTTGTCTTCCTCCCCATTGGAAGACCTGTTTTACACTTGTCAATGTGTGCAGAGGTGCTGCAATAATAGAGAAATTGGCAATAAATCTCCTCCAACACTGGACTGCACCTAGAAAGTTACGAACCTCGGTTACACTAGTAGGCTTAGGCCAATTTACAATTGCTTCAACTTTAGAAGGATCAATCTTTAACTGACCATGACCAACAATATGACCTAGGTAACCCAAAGAGGTTTTCCTGAACTCACACTTTGACAACTTTACATAGAGTTTTTATTTTTTCAATACATCAAGCACTTTCTTTACATGACACACATGTTCAACCCAACTTTTACTAAAGACAAGTATATCATCTAAATATAAAAGAACAAATTCATCAATGAAAGGCCGAAAGAGATCATTCATGACCCTCATAAAAGTGGTTGGAGCGTTGCAAAGTCCGAATGGAATCACCATCCATTCGAGCAGCCCCTCTTTGGTCTTGAAAGCAGTTTTCCACATTTCCTGCACTGCAATTTGGACCTGGTGATAACCACTGCGCAAATCCAATTTGGTGAAATAAACAGTGTTCTTTAACTGATCTAATAAGTCATCAATGCATGGAAGAGGGTAGCGATTTTTCACCGTGATCTTGTTTAGTGCGCGGTAATCCACACACATCCTCCATGTGCCGTCTTTCTTTGGGACTAAGACAATCAGTGAGCCACACGGAGAAGTGCTCGGCCTGATGACCCCTTGGTCCAGTGATTCCTGCACCTGTTTCTTGATTTCCTCCATCTCAATGGTTGACATCCTGTACATGCCAATATTTGGCAAAGGAACGTCAAGCTGCAAATGGATTTCATGTTGGATTTCCCTCTTCGGAGGTAATCCCTTTAGTTCCTGAAACAGCTCATCATAATTAGAAATTAATTCAGATAATTCCTGTTTATGTTCCTAATCACAGCCCTGGAAAGCATCAGCTAATTCTGCCTCTTTTTCCCTTACAACCATAAGCATGCAACCCTTACTGGAATTCACCAGTCTTTTCATTTGTCCAGCACTTACAAGGTTGGCATTGATTTTATTTTGATGAGCCCTTACTATATATTCTACCCCATATTTTGTGATTTGGTATTTGTTTTCATGACAGAAAAAGATTGCCTTTCTATCATATAGATATGGACTCCCTAACACCATGCCACAGATATCCAATGGTATCACATCCAGTTCTACTTCATCCACTAGCTTAGAAGCGATTACAAATTTTACTTTACACTGCTTGGTTACATTCAGTTTTGCTTTATCATGTATCCATCCAAGCGAGTAAGGTTTCGGATGTGGTTTTGTTTCTAAGCCGAGTTTCTTTACCAAGGATTCTGCGATTAAGTTTGCTTGGGATCCGGTATCAAATAGAGTTTCTACTTTAGTATGATTTACAACAACTCTGATATGAAACAGTTCAATATTCTTTCGATCATTAGGAAGGGACTCATTTTCAAAACTGGTGCCTTCATGCGATTTAGAATTAACATGAGGTGTAAGAGTACCTTTTGTTCCCGCGGCTGTGATTAGTGCTTCATCTCCAGAATCCGATCCAAGGTCTTGCTACGCAGTTGCCACTACCTTATGCTTCCCTTTTCGTCCATACTTCTTTGGACGCTTTTCTGGGTGTTGTTTCCAACAGTGATCGTCATCGTGGCCTTCCTTTTTGCAATGATTGTAATACGACCTTTCTCCTTCTTTGGCTGTTGTCATCTTCTTCTCCTTTCCTTTCCATTTCACTTTAGATTTTCCATTGGGAGGTTTGAACGGTGGTTTTCTGGAATGATCATCTCTTTCATTTTTGCCCCTGTTCTCAATATGAATTGCCTTCACACTGGCTGAGTCAATAGTGGTTGGTTCAAACAACAACAATGAATGCCTAATGTAGCTATGCAATGAGCCAATATACTTAGTTACAACTTCAGGTGTATCAAGTGAAATAACCAAATTCAGTGCTTGCTTTCTAAACTCTTCTGTAAAACTTTGAACATCTTGACCTTTGCCTTGCCTTAAATACTGCTAATTCATTAATGCTTTTTGCTTGTAACCCAAGGGATAAAATTGTTCCTTTAACGCAGAAATAAAATCTAGCCATGAGGAAAAGAGGTTACCCATATTCTTACTTCTCTACAATTTTCTCTCCCACCAAATGAGAGTGGTGCTACTCAGCCGTAGAGAGGCCAGCTGAATCTTTGCCTCATCCTCCACGATCTGCTAAATCTTGCAGTAGACCTCAATCTCCCTAATCCAATTATTAAGCTTGTATGTGTTGCTTTCACCATTAAAATGGGAAGATCAAATTTAACATCTAATTTAAAGAAAGGTTTCTTAGATGCATCCTTTACGATTATGGTGGTGAGAGGAAGGAGAACCTTCACTCGTGGAAGGAGAAGGAGAGGGTTCTTCTCCATCATTTCCATGTGCTGAACCTTGTTCTTCTGGGTTTCTCTCTTCTGCTTTCTCCAGCCTTAAAACCAACTCACTAATATTCTCTACCATTTAATAGAAGATCTTGTGGAAATTGCGCTCCTCTTCAAGATGAGCTTCATCTTCCGCCATGTTTCTCCTTCGATGTGCACCCCTGCTTCGGGATCGAAAGGCCCTAATTCCCCTTCGCCTCTTCGAATTCTATCTCTTGTTAGCATACAAACATACAATTCACATCTAAAAAGACCAACTCTGATACCACTTGATCCAGGGATCTTTTGCTTATAGATGTATGAAAAGAATCACATGTGAAAATTGCAGCTTAACATAGGAATTTAATGTGCACACAAGAAAAGAAGAAGGAACACATAAAGGCACCAAAAAGAAGACAACAAGACTTTATAATGGAGTTCTTCCAACTTGGACTACGTCTTCGAGCCCTGCTCGATCAATGGGGAGGCCTTCATTCATTAAATGGCATGAAAATAAGAGAATACAATCATCGGTTTACATAAAAGGTGGCTTATACCTCCATTCTGGAAAATGGCTATGAAAAGAAGAACTCATATGGAGAAATGGACAGCACCACTATGTCTGTGGAATTGAGAGGGGCTGAAAACATAAAAGATTTGTCCAATTCAGACAAAATGCACTATCAGCCCTCTTGTAAGCTCTCCTACCTCGAATTGCGTGCTGAAAATCCTCTCTCCCGTACACTTTTACGTGCATTGAGCTTTATAATCCTGGATTTGTTACAAGCGCACTTAAATCGGGGGTTGTCCGATTAGAATAGAAGGATGTTCCAATGGAGGATCAGTCGGGTGCAATGAATCCGCCCTTCCTTCACAAAAACCCCGAAATTGGCCTTTGTTTGTTTAAACAAATAATACATGGAAACATTGGAAAAACCCAATCGAAAGTCTTTTACCCAGATTTCAAATTATATGAAATCGGGCTTTATAACATAATCGGGTTCGTGCTGATTTCAAATCGCAATGGCCCTGGGGTCTTTCCCTTGACTGTGCCAATCACCGATGCTGATCGTCGATAGCCGATATTGGCATATCGCCTTGGCCCTATCGCATCGGCATATCACATCGCTGCTTGCAGGGGTCCTGGTCCGATCCTTTGGGTTTCGTCGATCTGATCACCTCGATATCGCCGATTTCTTGCCCCCGACTCTGATTAATCAGAGATTGTTGATCGGGGGTTCTGTTGTGCCTCCTTAAGCCCACCTGTTGCCTTCTCCGATTGCAATTTTCCTTTTAAAGGCTTCAAGTCCATTTTTAGGAGAAAGCCTCATTTTCCAAAGGAACAAGGCAACCTTCTTTCTGCCATAACTTCATCATCCAGACTCGGATTGGAGTGTCGTTTGCACCATTGGAATCAGGGTGATGCGCACTTCGATCTGATGTCAAGATACTTTCTTTTCTACCACTTTGAATTTGGATTTTTTCCATTCCATTGTATCTGAAGATCCACTTGGATCATTCTCTTTTCTTTGGAGGGCAAGTTGGGCGGGAATTGTGTTGATACCAAATAGTTTGCTATATTAGCAAACCATGGGGAGAGAACTGAAATAGCAAACAAATGCTCATCTGGCAACTAGTCATCCACCATTCCTTCTTCACCTGCAGGCAGATTCATTCTAGATAGAAAGTCAGCAACAACATTTTCCTTACTAGGCTTATCAACAATAGTTAGATCAAATTGTTGTAATAAAAGCAACCATCTTATAATTCTAGCATTTACATCTGGCTTGTTCATTAAATATTTGATTGCAGCATGATTAGTATGCACAAATTTTTGATAGCCTATAATGTAATGCCTAAATTTGTTTAATGAATGCACAATAGCTAGGAGTTCCTTTCCAGTCACAGTATAGTTTAGCTCAACCTTTGATAGGTTTTTATTAATAAAATAGATGGCATAGGGAAATTTCTCCTCTTCCTGACCTAAGGCTACTCCTATGGCTTTGTGTGAGGCATCAGCATGAATATGAAAAGGCAGGGCCTAGTTTGGACATCTAAGGATTGGTGCAGTGGTTAACTTACCCTTTAGAATGTCTAAGGCCTCTTGACAGCTCTTTGACCATATAAACTTAGAATCTTTGGCCAACAACCCAAACAAAGGAGAGGCCAACTTGTCGAAGTCCTTTATGAACCTCTGGTAGTGTCCAGCTAACCCTAAGAAACTCCTGACATCTCTCTACTTTTGTGGAGGTGGGACCCTTTGGATGATTGCAATTTTGTTTGGTTCCACCTGCAATCCTTGCTGAGATATTGAATGACCTAGCGCAGTCCCTTCAGTCATTAAGAATTCACATTTTTCTGGACTGAGAGAGATTCATTTCAATGCATTTGTGTAATACTTTTCCTAGGTTAATCACGGCTTCTTGAAAATCAGAGCCATAAGGTGTAAAGTCATCCATATAGATTTCCACATCATCATGTACTAATTCAACAAAAATACTCAAGACTGCTCTCTGGAAAGTGGCAGGAGCATTGCATAGGCCAAAAGGAAGGACCCTATAGGCAAAAATTCCCCAAGGATGGGTGAATGTGGTCTTATCCTGGTCTTTTGGTCAGATTTGGATTTGGTTGTACCCACTGAATCCATCTAGGAAAGAAAAGAACTTCTTCCCTGCCAGGCCATATAACACTTGGTCAATGAAAGGTAGGGGGAAGTGATCCTTCTTTGTGGCTTTGTTCAACTCTCTATAATCAACACAAATCCTCCACTTACCATTTTTCTTGGGAACTAACACTAAAGCAGAGACCCACTCACTGTCTAAGAAAGGGTAAATGAATCCTTCATCTAGTAGTTTTTGCAGTTCTTCTTTGACTATGTCTTTAAGAGCTGGATTCATCCTCCTTTGTGGTTTCCTGACTGGCTTGCAACCTTCTTTGATGTATATGTGGTGAGTACACACTGAGGGGTGTACTCCCTTCATTTCCTTGTAATTCCAAGCAAAGGCTTCTAGGTGTTCTCTCAACATGTTGCATAGCTTTTCCTCTTCTAAAGTAGAAAGGGATGGGTTAATTTTCAAAGTTCTCTCTGGGCCAAATTCTATGGTTTTGACACGGAGTGGGCTAGAATTAGCCAAGCATAAGTCGATGGGATGATTGCTCTGGGTTTCTCTTACCTCTTCTTCTAATGGTAATGAACTAAGAGTTGGACTTTGAAGTAGATGTTCAATTAAGTCATCCTCGTCTTGATGTCCTCCTCCTATGATTGCTTCCAAAGTATAAAGTTGGGCAGAATAACCCTCATCTTCTTCGTCCTCCTCCAACCATAAAGGTAAATCATGCTCTAGAGAAGGTTGAGCAGGAGGGTATAGGACTAATTGTTTGGACATATGCCCATTCTTGATGGTCATATTCCCAGCTCTGCAGTGAATGTAAGCATCAGTTGTGGCGAACCATGGCCTCCCAAGGATGAGAGGGTAACCAGTAAGCTTAGCCTTAAGCTGGAGAACTAGGAAATCTGTAGGGTACTCCCAGGAGTCAATGGAGACCATCACATCCTCCACAATTCCATCAGAGGTGACTGTGGAACGTTCTGCAAGATGCAGAACCGTTGTGGATTTCCTTAATGATCCTTGGAGGTTGAGCTTGAGCATGGTGTCCTTGGTCATCACATTAATGGCATCCCCAAGATCAATTAGAGTGTGTGGGAAAATGGTGTCATTGATGTGCACATCTACTATAGGGCTTCCAGGGTCTAAATATTTTGGACATTATACCTGCCCCAGCATTAAGTCAGACAACTGCACAATGAAATTAATGGTAGGGTCATCCCTTTTTCTTCTTCTTGGATGTTTGAAGCACTTCTCCTTAATCAGCTTATTGTAAATGGGAACATCTTTGATTGCCTGGAGAAGGGGAATCTTTACACACAAATTTTTCAATTCTCCCAGAAGTTTAGTTTCTTTTGGGGTAGGCTAGAGTGGTTGGGCTAATCTTTGAGGAAAGGGTGGATTTACTTTAAGGTTGCTTTCCTCTCTTTCTTCCTCAACTTCCCTATGTGGAGAGGAGGTTGGTTATCAAGGAGAATTCTCCCAAATCTTAGGTTTATTTCCTGGATTTCTACAACATAAGTTGGGTATGTTGTCTCTCCACTGTATGTTTGTTGAGCCTGCCTATTTCTTGGGTTCGGATTTGGTTGGGCAGGCATCTGGGGTTGCTTAGGTGGAGCAGAGTGCAGGAGTTGTGGTTGGGTAGGTGGTGGAGGCAATAGGGCTAGAACATTGTTGAATTAGGGCCTCCACCCCTGGTGTGGGGTATTCCACTGATGTTGTGGCTGAACATAAGGTTGAAATGATTGGCTGGCTGGCTGGGATTGATACTGAGATGCATAGGACCAAGGAGGGGGTGTAGACCAGGAAGGATGAGCAAGGGGTCCCCAAGAAGGTATAGTTGTTGCTTGGTTGGGGTTGTAGTATGCATGGGATGGCCCTTGCATACCTTACTCGTATGTTTTAGGCCCAGGAGGTCTCCTTTGGTTGATGTAGCAAAGCTGCTCAGTGACCCCTTCAGCGCCTTGATATACATCTTTGAGTCCAGGTAAAGAAGGGCACTTGTCTGTGGAGTGGTTTTCTTCATAGACTGAGCAAATCTTAATACAGTTCAATGGACATTCATTCCTAGGATGCTTCCTGGTGCATCTAGGACAAAAGATGGCCAAGGCTCTCTCTGCTTCCTCTTGCTTCCTTTTGATGTTCATGGTGTCCAATTGCAAGGCAAGGGTTTACAGCATGTCACTTTTGAAATCTTCCAGCATATATCCAATTTCACCCTTGATGGATAAGTTGGAGGATGATGTATTGGCCATAGGTTGACTACCCCTACCCTTTTTCCTGGCTTCCCTAGAATGGTTTATAAATACAATCTCAGTATGCTCATAGGGTAATTGGTAGAAATCTCCTCCTGCTATCATATTTAAGGTATCCAGAAGATCTTCCCTTACTCCTCTAAGCAAGACCAGCTTTAGTGACTCAGGGTCAAGTGTGCACCTGGCCCTTTTGTAACTGAGCTGGAATCTTTCTTCATAGTCTTCTAAGGATTCATCCTGGCCTATGGTCATCCTAAAAATCTCTTCTTTAGTGTCCTTTGACCTATAGTAGTCCCTATATTTTTTGTTAAAATTATGTTGCATATGAGCCCAAGTTGTGATGCTATCTCCAGGTAAACCCATGAACCAACACAATCCTACATCCTTGAGGGTAGATTTGGCATATAACAGCAAACTCAAATAGGAAAGTGTTAGGGTCCTCTGTGGTCAGGCCATGAAAATGAGGTAGAGCAGAGGGGCTTATATTCTTGATCTTAGTGTCCCCATTAGATTCCCTGATGGGGAAGGCACTCTCAATTCTCTCTCTATCTCCCCTATCATTATGGTTTCTAGCCATTGGTTCAGTAGGAATGGGTTCTTCCGCTTATTCTTCCCCTGTAGGTTCTTCAAATATGTAAGGTTACTCACCTAAAGGTTCTTCCACTTCACAGTCACTGAAGAAGAGCGAAGGTTGATTGTTGGATGTAGTGGGGGTATTTGTCAAGAATTTACCTGAATTGTCCCTATTCATATGAGTTATGAAAGGAAAATTTTTTGGGTTGGTTTTTGTAAGATTTTGTTAAAGCTAGAAAGTACTTGCAGAATGAAATTGCTGATAATGACAAATTAAAGAAAGGAAGTTAGATTACTTTTGCAGAAATAAACTAATGGAAGAAAATTGAAGACTAGAAGTAGAAGAAAATAAAGTTGGAGACTAGGAAATAGAAGAAAGTAGTATTTACTTATACTTAGACATCTCCCCCGCAACGGCGCCAAAAAGTGATGAGCCCAGGTATTGAAACAATAATTCTACAACTCCCAGGGTTACCAGCCTTATTTATCAACCCAGGGTTCGTACAAACTTGCAGGTGATAGTGTTATATCCATAAGTAGAAGTGAAGGTATTGCCTGTTGTCACTCCTCATCTAGCAAGAGACCCCAGGGGTTCCAAGCCAAACTTCTATAGGGTCAGAAGAAGTTTAACTCTTTGAAGGAAGAAGAGAAAATCTATCCTAAGGGAGAGCTACTTCTATTGTAGTATTGAAGAAAACAGCATGAAATGCTAAACCATACCATAACCTAACTAACCATCCAAACAGCTATGCTAAGAAAAATTGCTAAATTAACACTAATCTAATGTTGTTACCTAAGTTGCAGAGGTAAAGAGCATCAAAACCAGACTAAGGTGTAAGCAAAGGAAACTAAGCTAAATCGATTTTCAAGTGGAAAAAGCAGTCAAAGATCAAAATTGGTGAAAGGAGGGCGTAGGGATGCAGTAGTGCATAAGAACCGTTGGATCAGTCGGGTGAAAGGCAAATGAACGGCGGAGATCGGATCACAGGAGGTTACGTAGATAGATGGGTGAACAGAGTTAACTAACAGGATGAACGGTGGAGATGTTATCGTGAAGGCTTAAGCGAATAAATAGATGAACGGGGTTAATGAACAAGATGAGCGGCGGAGATCGTATCGCGAGGGATTAAGTGAGTGGATGGACGAACGAGGTTAACAGGAGATGAATGGCCTAGATCTAATCGTGTGGGTAAAGTCACGATATAGACGGACGAGGCTAACAGGAGTGATGAATGGTTGAGATCTGATCGCGCAGGTGAAGTCAAGAGATGGACAGACGAGCTTAACAGGAGCGATGGACGGCGAAGATCGTATCACAGGAAAAAGAAACGTGCGAAAATGATGGAGCGGGTTTCTAAGGCAGTAATTAGTCTCTCGCACACCCTTCAGGCTATAAGCAGTATTTGGAAATGTCACACAATTAGCCTTACTGCGTGACACATAACACGAGAAAACCACTTTTCTCGCGTCCTCTCGAGCGGATAACGTTCGTGCACTAATCCGCGTGAGATTGCGCGATAGCTGTTGGATCAGGCGGGGCTAATCAACAGTGGAGATCGGCCAAGCTAGTTGGCGATCGGGTGAAGCGACAGTCGTCGGATCAGGCAAGGCAGATCGACGGTGGGGGTTTAAAGCACCTAAAGGTGTGGAGGTGATGTGATAGCCATTGGATCAAGCGAGGCAGATCAATGGTGGGGACTTAAAGCTCATAAAGCAAGTGGTGGGCTCCACGCGAAGCAGCAGTTGGAGAAAATAGTGAATCGGATGGTGATTGTGAAGGTTTTTTGGTGATCGGACAGCGAGGAAGCAATGTAGGAGGAACATGTTGAAGGTGGTTTCAAATGAAAATCATAGAGAAAACCAGTGAAGGTGAACAAATAACTGCATCAAACAATGAACTCCATAGCTCATGCAAGAACCAAAAACTGTGTTTTTGGGGTTGTTGAAGGGTCTCTTCCTCAAGTCATGATCCCAAAGGGAGGAGATGAGGCCGAGACACCTGTGCACAACCTGATAGTGATATTTTTCCTCTAACTAACCTGTGAACTGAAAGAAGGCACAAATGGAAGTAAACTAAAGCAAATGAATAGGAAAACCATGAAAAATCTATGCTATACTACTGTAACGAAAGTGCAACTACTTAAGAAAATAAATGGAAAACCAAGAAACTACTTAAGCAAATGAACAGAAACAAAAATCTATGCTACTTAAGCAAATGAACAATGAAAACCAAAAATCTATGCTAGCATACATGTACAGTAAATAGGATTTGTGGCTGCTTGGGTCAGGCCCTAACCCAAGAGCTTCAACCCTCGAAGTTAACTCAAAGTTGGCTTAAACAGAACTCATCTTTATTATGAAAACCATGGATTATAGAACAAATTGTCACAAGTATCTTGCAACTCAAAAATAAAACAGAGTTTTTACAATAGAAGAATGAATCCTACTGATTTCCTAAGCCTCTCTATTTATACATTTGAAGTCTCTAACAACTTTCTTCCCATTAGGGAGGCTTGGCCTCTAACTCAAGAAAAACTGGTTTGTGTCACTTTCACTTGCTCGGCTGTCTTTTAGTCTTCAAAGTGATGGTTGTGTGCACTCCGAGCTGATGGTGGAATATTCAAATGGAGGGGTAGTAAATGAGGAGGATTTACCTCCTATAGTTACTCTCCCTTGTCCCATTCGAGTCTTTACCAAGGTCTTTGCCATAGTTCTTTGCTTTTATCCTTTCTACCTGCATTTTTCCTTGCTTTTATCCTTTATTCCTACATTACATGCACATTAGACCACAAAGCCAAATATCCAACTCTAACTCATTTCATAAACAAAATATAATCAAAAGTATGCAATAAGTTGTGAGAATAGTTGGTTTGACTAAGCTAGGAGGTGAATTAAGGCCAATTAAGGCCCATATAATTACTCAATGATGAGGCTCATCACCTTGCTAATTATACACAATGCATGTTAAGTATTTATGTGCATATTATAATACATTATGATATGTTTATTGAATACTTAAGTATATATGTGCAAACTCAGATCTAGGGTTGATTTATGGTGTGCGTAAGTGGATGAGTCATCTGTTAAGGGTCCGCAAAAACCTATCGTAGGCCTTCGCAACGGTTTAAAGGCTTTTTAAATGAAGTTATAGTACCGATCCTTAGGGGTTTATAGATCTGTGCGAAGGAAGATTTGGGGAAATAAAAGACATCACACTGATCTCTGGATGCGGAAACTTAATTCCAGCATCCCCCCATACTGCTTCAGGTGAGACTTCAACCTGCACTACGCGGGTTGATGCTAAAAGGGCCAGTAGTGTAGGTTTTTGTTTGGCACAATTAAATTTGAACCTAGGTCAAGACCCACTAAGCCAACAACGCTTCATCCTCCTTCTTCTAGCACTTCGTCCTCTCACTATGTTCTTCTTCCAGCAACTAATAGCAGCCCTAGTTATGCTTGCCTTAGAAGAGATATTTCTCTTTGTTCCTTTGTAGACTTTCTCACTTAGGAAGAGGACCTTATACTTTATCCAATCGAGCTCTTTCTTTTGATATAGTTGCAGATCTGATGTGGCAGCAGTGTGGCCCTAATTCTTCGCATGTGTGAGAGGATTTCTTCACGAAATGGTGCTTGACTCCTTCTCTTTCCTTCGCTTGAGTAGTCTCCTTCTTTGCTTGAGTAAGAGGCCTAATAGGCACTCTTTCCTAGCCCAACCAATTCTCTTTGTATGACTGCAATAGGAGGGTTGTTATGACAGCAGAGAGAGCCTCCCTTCCTTCGCACGTGTGACTGTAATAGGCCTTAAGACAACCCTATAAAACTTGGTTTTCTTCCTTCCTTCTTCGCTGCACTAGAGACACCTTTCTTCATCCTTCTTATACCCTTTACTCATCTTCCTTCTTCGTTGATTTCAGAGATGAGATGATCATTCTTTTGTGATGTTGTATGACCCTTTATATAGGAGTCTTCCCCTCCTATTAGGTCAACTTGATCTCTATAATTCAGATTGCTTCCTTTTATGATGCCGACATGTGGAGGAGGCTTGTGACTTTGCTTGGAGGTATTTCTTGGACTCTAATACACAAATATACATGTTGTAGCATGCCCCTAAGGGTCTTCAATATTTATTTTAACTCTTTGACTACCATATAGAACTTTGATATGTGCTAGACCTATGCAATGAGCAAGTAACTAATTTCTATAATTTAAAAAAAAAAAAATCTTTTATTTTACAAGTACAAAGATCAAAATTATATTTATGAGGACTGAACCTAGTTACACTTTCTTCAACACTAGATTCAATGCTAGATTGTGCAAAAAAATAGGTGCTTGAGTTTACTAGTATTAGTTTCTTTCATGTACTTTGAGAGAGTAATCAAGTGGCAAACAATGTTTCTACTAAACCCGCCCTCTTTAAAGAGGGTGTTGTTAGCATCAATGGAAACCAAATTCATCTATCCATTCCATATCACATCAGCATAGGGTTCTAACCATGTATCAAATATTTAAGGCATGCCATGGCTCAATGTGTAGTCACCATGTCGTATTATGGAGGTAATTATGAGACTAAAGGGGGTATCGATGTCAAATTCTCACAATAATTCACTTTCATAACTATGAATTTTGGAGGGATGTATTCCTTGATCACAGTGATATTAAGACTTTAGCAATGGGGATGAAGAAGCTCTATTTATCAGAGTCCCTAGCAAGGCATGTTTTTTTTGTTGGGGGTATTGTTTCTTGCTTTTTTACTTTAGAATTCTAGTGATCCCCCTCCTTTGGTAACTAGGTCAAGGAAGCTCTTAATTGCTAAGTTTGGCTCTTCACTAGGAAGTTCTACTAGTACAATTCTAGTGAAATTTCCATCTTTTCCTACTATGGGGCATCACAATGGTGCATTTGTGAATATTTCTTGGTTTTCAAGATTCAAACCTCATCATAGGAAAAATGGTTACTAAGAATGTCTCTATTACTCATGGTTTGGATTCATTGCTTGAGTGGGAAAAAAATAGGTGCTTAAGTTTATTAGTATTAGTTTCCCTCATGAAGTTCTAGAGAACAATCAAGTGGCAAACAATTTTGCTAGTAAATCCACCCTGTTTAAAGAGGTGGTTATTAACATCAATGGAAACCAAATTAATCTACCCTTTCCATATCACATCAACATAAGGTTTTAACCATATATCAAATATTGAAGGCATCCATGGCTCAAAGTGTGGTCTCCATACCATATTGCAAAGGTATTTATAAGAAGATATGGGAGTCTCCAATGTCACATGCTCATAATGAAACACTCAAACAATTATGAACCCGGGAGTGATGTATTATATGATAATAACAAGTTAAGTTTTTAGCAATGTAGAGGAAGAAGCTCTAGCTATAAAAGTCCCTAGAAATCATGTTTTTTTCTTGGGGGTATCCTTTCTTGGTTTCCTACTTTAAAATTTTGGTGAACCCCCTCCTTTGGAAACTAGGGCATGGAAGTTATTAATTGCTAAGTTTGACTCTTCATTGAAAAGTTCTATTAGTGTAATTTTGGTTCAATTTCGATGTTTTCCTATTCTGGTGCACCACAATGGTGTATTTACAAATATGTTTTGGTTCTAAGGAGGCACAGGTCTATATTTGGTATTTGGTTCTTGGTATTGGGAGTCATTGTTTTTTAACAAAAATGAGTACTCTTGTATTAAATCTGAGCTTAGTTGTGGAAAATACTTGTGAGAGTTACATTATAAAATTGTTATTGGGCATCTAAGATGCTTGTTTGTAGCTATCTACCCATACCCATATTACATCAAAAACCCCATATGCAATGAGTATCCTTAACATCATAATGGTGTATATTCGGAAAATTTGTGACAGAAACCATAAGCATTTGTAGCCAATCATTACAAAACAATTTATAGAACTTTACTCAAAAAAATTTGCAGGTCTATTGAGGTCAAAGTCCAGAACTGGATCCACTGTTGGGCTGGGTGGTTTCTCCTACTGAAGCTTGAGATCCATAATTATGTTGCAAAGGGCATCCACCTCGTCCTCTAGATTCAAAATTATCTATTATTGTGCTTCAATTATGTCCAAGGAGTGACAGACAGAGGCTTTTTGCTAATAAATCATGACATGAAGGTTATAAACTTTAAATTTAATAGCCTCATGCACATTCCTGCAGTGATCCAAAACTGAAGAGGTGAAAGAGTCTGACGTTGAAGTGCTTGAGTCCATTGGAGGGTTTCTTGTCAAGCAGGGACAATGGATAGCCAAGATATGAACAGAGGCGAGAGTGAGGATGGAGGTATTTCTAGAACTTAAAGGGACTCTACCAGATGACCATGAATCCCAAAAGAAATTTACAGATCAATATAAGGAAACATGATCCGTAACTGAGAAACGAATCCCAATTAATAGCACTTTCTTGTCACTCTTGCACTTAATAGCACTTGCTGAGCTTTCAGCCACTCCAGCGACGGGAAACCACACTGGAAATTAATCATATCCTCTTCTTATTCCTCAATGGATGACCAAACCCTGAATTGCCTTGAATTCCAGAAATTTTGATTAGTGTGGAATTATTCTCCAATTTATGCTTGGTGAAGCTCTACAACCGCATATGAACTTGCAATTTTCCATTATGAATTCCACCTCTCTAAGATATTGCAATCATCTCAAAACTAATGGATATGACTCGTTCCTCGTAACCTATAAGTTGAAACTTGTGCACCAGTCTAATCTACATATATACTCTTAATTAAGGCATGTTGATTGAGATATTTCCAATGTGAAACCTTTGATCAAATGTTGGGGAGTATTTAATATCCTCAGTACCATTTAATATGGGAATGCTTGCATGTTTCTTGCACTCCTAGACTTCCATGAGGGAGTAACATAATGTTTCCCATATAATCATGAGATGAAGTGCTAGATCGAGATCCTTCATTATGTTTTCAAGAGAAGCCTCTTGAAATAGGAGGGTAAGCGAGGTAGGAAGGGGGTGGGAGTGAAAGAAAGGGGGAGGGATTGGGATTTATTTAGTGACATAAAGTGAAAAGGGATAGAATGGTGTAAGATAAGAGGGAGGTACCACCATATTATTAAGGAATGGGAGTGAATTCATCAATGTCATTAATTTTTATATGTCCTCCTTGAAAGAGGCAAGCCTTGGTTGCTAGAATGTTAGATTTAGAGTTGAGAGATCTTAAAATGTGAAAGGAAGCATAATGAGAGAAGGATTGAAGGGTACTTTTGATTCCAAGGAACAACATATTTAACAAGTTAATTTTTGGGAGAGAAGTAATTCTCAAATGATGTACAATAAGGAAATAATCTCATAGGATAATGATGTTAGATATACTTCAGTTGAGAGCTATTGTTAATCCTGTAGAAATTCTGCAAATTCTCTACAAATATCACTCTAAGACCATGTAGAAAATCTGACTGTAGATTAACTCGATAATGCAATATAACCAAAGCAAAATACTATAATCTACTTCTACTATCAATTTGCAGAAGCTTCAATATCAAGCAAGATCGAGCTGAACACATATAACTAGAAGAAGAAGAATCAATGCACATGAAACACAGAAAATACTCAGGGGAAAGCCTTAGCTAAAGACCCCACTATCTGTATTATCATACAAGTTGGAAATACATCAGAATTATACAAAGCCTTAGCTCTCACAGCCAGCCAGCTCTCAGTACAATCCTCCTGGATGCTCACAGGTAATAAAAGCTTCTCACAAGCCTTCCTCTTTGCCCTCCAAGCTCCTATTTCCTTGCACAGTTCCTCTAGGATGATCTCCTTCACCCAGTGGAACACTACTCTAACACACTGTCAGAACTACGCAATCCTCAAGAAACCTTATTCTTTCTGCATGCATGAGTTTCCTTTATAGGAAAACACATGCAACTGATAGTACATTGTCCTTGACATTTAGCTCAACTGGGTCTTTCTCATAATAGACATGCATGAGTTTCTGATGAGAGAATCTTCAATTATTTGGAGTACACTAGTTTAGTGCATGCATGCATCAACTAACTGATAACTCACAATTATTTCCTCAAACAATTTGGAACTAATTTAACTGGACTTAACTCAGTAAACTAATCTAACTAATTACAACTCAAATATAACTCAATCTTATCTCCTTAATTAAGGGATAATCTCCTTAATTTAAGGGATAACTGTTGCATGACTGCAGAAAGACTTCTAACTTGAATTTCTCCAACTAACTAATCCATAATGAATTAATTAATTATTTCCAAGCAGCTGGTGAGACTAATTTCGAATTTTAATTCAAGGACAAATTAAAATTGGAATTTCTGGATTCTATTTTTATCATTTCTTGTTGCTATTTTCAACATTCCCTCTCAACAAGAAATGAATTCAACTCGATCTCGATCATGAACCTTTGGAATGTTCTGCATGCAACACTTCTCTCTAGTGTTGTTGCTCCAACAACTCCAGAAACAAAAAAACAAAAAACAAAAAAAAAACATCCAAACTGAATCAGTATGATGCATATGTCATCAAAGTCTCTAACTGCTATTGCCTCTGTCAAGTGAAAACTTTGACTGCATCAATCCCACTGATTCCTCCCGCTACTATGTACTTTGGGATCCTATAGCAAGGTATGATCCATGAGATAAAACCTCTCAATGGACCCTGCCCAATTTCAGCCTTCTTGGGACTATCACTTCACATCGCCCCGCCTCACACCTGGAGGTATGGTTACATACGATCCCTCTGCCCACTTCTCCAATTGTGGCTCCTCCACAATTGTCTAAGACTTCTTCTGGGGCTGCATGTTGAGAGGTAATTTACTCTCCTTCTTAATCACCAAGTCTCTAACATTTGCCTTGCTCCTCAAGACTTTGCATGCATCTTGAACCTCAAGAGCATATAGGTTCTTAACTCGTGAACTCGTCTATTTTACCTGTCTCGTGGTGATGTGTCTAAGGAAAACCTTTCCCTTACTAAAAAACACATTATAGCCACGGTCTTCCAATACTGTGACCGATACCAAGTTCTTCTTCAGTCCAAGCACATATTTCACATCTGTCAAGGTGATAGGAGGTCCATGCTCCCTCTGAAAAGTAATCGTGCCCACTCATGAAACACTATACCTTTCGTCGTCACCCATCTCTATGCGCATCTTGAGGTATTTCTCCTCCAAGGTGCTAAATAAACTTTTATCGTCAGTCATGTGGAATGAGGCTCCACTGTCGAGATACCAAACACAACCCATCATCGATGACACCATGCATGCGATGAGGGTAAAGTCCATTTCGAACTGAGAGGCTAATGCCTCACCTTCCGATCCTTCTGAGGATCCCTTCTTGGACTTCTTCGATGGGAAATTAGTCACATAATGTCCCATCTTATGACAATTAAAGCATATCACTTTAGAATTGTCACCCTTCTTCCCTCCATGAGAAGAATTCGATTTCAAATGGGAATCCTTCCCCTTTCCTTTCCTTACCTTACTCGCTAAGGCTAGATTTTCTTCATCATCATCCTTGGATGAAGAACCATCTCGAGTGCTCCTCTTGATCTCCTACTGCATGAGATCCGACCACAGTCGTTCCCAATCCAGCAGTTTCTCCCTTCTATTCACAGAGTCTTGGTAGCTATTCCAGCTCTTTGGAAGGCCAAGGAGAGCGAGGCTCACCATATCATCATCGGCAGTAGTTATTTTCACACTACCAAGCTCATCTCTGCAAGTGGTGAGCTTGTTCAGATATGTGGAAATAGTATCGTTGTTGTCCATCTTGATTCCTCGAAGCTTATCCTTGAGCGCCAATTTCCTCTAGTCGTTATTGTTTTGGTAGAGGTCCTTCATTGTCTTCCACATTGAATATGGAGTATCCTTCCCATGGAGACTCGAGACAATATGGTCTCAAACTCCCTCAAGAATGATCCGTCTCGCCCTCGCCACACACTTCTTCCACTCAGCCAACTCTTGTGCATTAGTTGAACCTGGCTTTGAGATTTCTTAATCAATGAAATCCTTCAAGCCATTATCTTCTAATACAGCCTCCATGCGATCTTTCCATGCTATGTAATTCGAGCTACCTTCCAAGGCATACTCGAGTCTCAAGTCATAGAACACCATTGGCCAACCTTGAAGTATGATAAGAATTTGATTTGCACCTGCAACCCCGAACTTAAAACTTCAAATTCTCTTCTTCGTATAATGTTCACTACTCTGGTAAAGTTGGCTCTAATACCATGTGGAAATTCTGTAAATTCTCTACAAATCTCGCTCTAAGACCATGTAGAAAATCTAACTGTAGATTAACCCAATAATGCAATATAACCAAAGCAAAATACTATAATCTACTTCTACTATCAATTTGTGGAAGCTTAAAGATCGAGCTGAACTCGTATAACCAGAAGAAGAAGAATCAATGCACATGAAACACAAAAAATACTGAAGGAAAGGCCTCAGCTAAAAACCCCACTATCTGTATTATCATACAAGGTGGAAATACATCAGAATTATACAAAGCCTTATCTCTTACAGCTAGCCAGCTCTCAGTACAATCCTCCTGGATGCTCACAAGCAATCAAAGCTTCTCACAAGCCTTCCTTTCTACCCTCCAAGCTCCTATTTCCTTGCGCATTTCCTCTGGGATGATCTCCTTCACCCAATGGAACACTGCTCTCACACACTGCTCTAACACACTATCAGAACTATGCAATCCTCAAGGAACCTTATTCCTTTTGCATGCATGAGTTTCCTTTATAGGAAAACACGTGCAACTGATATTACATTGTCCTTGACATTTAGCTCAACTATGTCTTTCTCAGAATAGACATGCATGAGTTTCTGATGAGGGAATATTCAGTTATCTAGAGTACACTGGTTGAGTGCATGAATGCATCAACTGATTGATAACTCACAATTAGTTCCTCAAACATTTTGGAACTAATTTAACTCGACTTAACTCATTAAACTGATCTAACTGATTACAACTCAAATATAACTCATTCTTATCTCCTTAATTAAGGGATAATCTCCTTAATTTAAGGGATAACTATTGCATGACTGTAGAAAGACTTCTAACTTGAATTTCTCCAACTAATTAATCCATAATGAATTAATTAATTATTTCCAAGCAGCTGGTGAGACTAAATTCAAATTTTAATTCACAATTTTAATTCAAGGACAAATTAAAATTGGAATTTCTGGATTCTATTTTTATCATTTCTTCTTGTTATTTTCAACAAATCCCATATATAGGCCATATAGCTCAAGTTGGTTATTGGATTTTCTACCAAGTCCCACAAGAATTTCCTTCATGATTCAAAAGAATCCCTCCCCCTCTTACCACACCAGGAGTTGTTTTTTACATTGTGCTTCATAGTGGATCTTCATACTTTTATTCTAGGAGGAGGTTTGTTCAATGGATCTTTAGTGAATGATTCCAAATACCTTTGGTTTAGCTATTATGTACCATGTTTTCTCTCTTTTTCATTTCAATCTCATCTGAGCCTAGTTGTGGCATGTTTTATGGTGTTTTTGCAAGTGAATTGGTGCTCTCTTTGATACTCTCTCACAATGGATTTTTGTGAACTAAGGGATATTAGGATGGGTTTTAAGGAATCACAAAGAAGCCATTTAGGCCAAAATAACATCAATTTTCATAACAATAAAAAATATCCATGAGAATGAGTAGCAGGTAATCACTCAAGTTGCAATAATCACGAGCACACTTGTACAACAAAAGCTGAAAAAAATAGTCTTAGAAGAAAAATGTAATATGCTCTAGAAGATAGTGATAATCATGACTAAGGGAGGTCATTTAGGGCATCAAACCAGTCCAATATGTGAACTATAATTATAACAAGTTAAATAAGAAATAAATAATGCACCAACTTGATGATGGTATGGAAATTGAGCAGGCCACTTCAAAATTATGCAATGTAGCAATAGAAGAAGGAATGAGTAGACAAACCTTATGTTATTTTTGATGTTTTTTATTATTACTAGATTATTCATTTTGTTTTGTATAATTTAGTTCTCATAGAAATACTCAATCATTTTTCCTTTAGACATTATTAAGGTAGCCATCTATAGGCTTATAGATAGTAAGAAATATTGCTATTGTTGGACTTCTTTGAAACAATTTTGATGGTAATACATTAGCAGATTTGGTGTAGTCTTTTTTGTTAAAAAAAAAGAATCTTGAAGAGTATAAGTTTCTAAGTTCCATTATCATACTCATTGTTATCTTTATCATTTTTGTATATCATATTTTTCATCAGTTTCAATTTCAGAGGGTAAAATATATATAACTTTCTAAACTAAGTAGTCAAATTGATATGAAAATGGGTCCCTTACAACATAAACAATGGACCTCATATATCAATTTTCTTCTACCTAAGGACACACATCTTATTAACTCTTAAACCATACATCATCCACATGTACCATAACATTAAAAGTGAAAATAATTATGTAACATACCTAGTCCCTAATTCTTGATTAAGGGAAAGGGATTCCAATTTTTTGCTTTATTTTAATTACTTCAAACCCCAATTCTACGGTGTTTATCATCTTATACTTGTCGAGAACTTCCCAATGATATAAATTTGTCTTGTTCTCAGTCTGAGATGTGAAGATATGTCCCTTAGAGTTTTTTATTTTTATTTTTTTAATATTTGTTTATACCAGTGCCACACTAGCTTGTCCATACATATTACATGTGGCAAATGACATGGAAACCAATGCCATATGTCACCTCAAGGGTGTGCCTCACTTGCATGGTGGCCACCTAGCCATGCCGTGTCATTTCCTAATTTTTACGTCAAGTACCTTTATGTTTATTAACATGTGGTTGTAACATAAAAAAAAATATATTTATTGTGTAAACCCTTTTGCGTGAAATTATTATCTTTCTTCTCATAATTATATTATTTTATTATTCCATGTCCACTATAAATGATCGGGTCAAATTCCAAAGAAAATAAATAATCATTTATTACACTCTTCTTGGTTTATTCACTGTAAACTTTATATTTATTATTTACGCCCAACTAAAAATATTTGACCACATCCAGAATAATTATTAATTAAATACTTCTTATTGGCCTCGCTTTGTGGGGAGTAGTGGAACTTACCCTTTACCTCCATACATGGTTTATCTGTGCAAAAAATCTACTTCTACATAGGCTTTACATCCGCACATGCTTTACTTTTGCGCAGGATTTATCTTCACACATGTTTTACTTCTAATTATTTAATGAAGGTGAAGTTAAACTTAATTATCTACTTTAGGCTATATATTTGTTTTGCATGGATAGAATTAACTTGATTTCTCTCCATGTAACCCAAAAGGAATTTACAACTAGAGAAATCAAATGATCATGATATTTATCATTTCCTTGACATAACTATATGCCTTAACTCATCCCAATATTTAATTAATATTTAAGACATTTCAACACAATATTACTTTGGATTTTACTTAGGTGAAATAAAATACAAAATAAATCATCCGAACTATTAAAGGATATTTACATCCATATTCCCTACTTATGTTGGTGTGAAAGTAACTATCACTAGATACCATGGAATATATGGATGATCGTTTCTAGATTCACGATAATTCAAATGACGCTTGAACTTTATGACAACTCAAAGGTTCTTTAATCTTCCTACTTGGAACATGTGTTATGCTCCCTAGTTGTGCTAGAAATTACTCACCAACATTTATTTTATTGTATTTAAAGGTCCCAAATTAATTTTACAACAAGCTTATGGACTTCCAACTTAACATTAATTATAAAATATTGCATAGTAATATCATTTCATTAATACAAATAGAATTTCACACTTATCTGGTTCATAGTAGCCTACTGAAAAATAAAGAAGGGACAACCACTATCCACCCAATCATAAGCATAGTTGCACTATAATTTATCTGATGTTGGCAAGCCCTAAGTCAGGCCCAATGTCTGAAGGATGCTTTACTCAAAGAAATACAATAGGGAATTAACTCATGGTATGGAGTATGAAAGTTGTTCTCCTTCATTTCTGAGAAACAGGAACATTACCTCTCAAGCATTGGGTCTATACTATCACACAACAAATATATGGCCATTGGGTACCTGCATAACACAAAAGGAAATCCTTTAACTGCTTCCTACGATACCTAGAGTGATTCTTCTTCTTTCAGTGATTCACATACATAAAATAATCAAATAGTTGAGTCTCTCTCAGTATACACAACTTAGAATAAGGGATCTATAACTTGTTCCCTTAACTAATTTGATTCAAGAACATGGTCTTCGATCTAGATTCTAAACACAGGTTTACAAGCTATTGGTTCACACTCCTAGTTCAAGTCACCTCCAATATATTTGATCTCCCATTACTAAAAACTACTCTCTCTTCCACTCCTCACAAGCATTGATTTACATGTGAGAGGCCTTGGGTCCCCTTCTTAGGTTGTGAAGTCAACCATCACTCGTCCATATGATACATAGCCCATATTGAAAGTAGTTAGCTACCCCCTCCCCCATCTCTCTCATAACTACTTAGTAATCAGTAAATCAACTTGAACATCAAGATTCAGAAACACTAATTTTAGGAAAGATATGACACTTCCCAATTTCCCTTATAAGATTCCTTAAGCAAGCTACCCTTTTATACATTAGGCTCTATATAGACCTGTCTTCCTATTCAATTTTAGTATTATTTTTAATTATTAGAATATTTACATCAAATAATTTTGGCAAGATATCCATGTTGCCCTCTAGTAGTATCATCCTTTAATTACATTACAAAACTTCGGGATTAATAAAAAGGATATTACATTCCCCTCCACCTTAAAGCAACACAGCCCATGGTGTTCTACTATTTGTAGAATTAGATTTTATATAGAAAATAATTGGTATTCCTTTTTCATGGAATCCTTCATCTCTCATGTTGTTTCATCTAACCTAAAGTGCTTCCAGTACACCTTGACTTGCTTGATCATTTAGTTTTGAATCATGGTCATCCTCATGCACTAATAAACATGGGTAGAAAATCCAACGGTGGAATCCAATAGAAGGGATAAAATCAGAAAAATTATCGGAAGATAAAATGTATTTTTTTTTAATCCTGACAGTCCTCGAATATCTGACAAAAGTGTAACATCAAATACCCAACGTGATGGGCCTCTAAATTAGACATAAATTAAGGCCCGTACCTCTAAATTTCCATCTAACCATCCTTCAGCATATTAAACCTCTCTTTTTGCATTAGATAATGTATTTTTAACTTTAATATGTTCATTAGGAAGGTTTATGAATAATTGCATATTTGTGCCTAATATTATTTATTTTTATGGAATATTATGAGAATATTGGGCAGATTATGAAGATTTGGAGGAGGATATAATTTAGGGACTTTCTCCCTACTATAGTAGGATCAATATTAAATAATAAATCAACAATATATTATGGAATTATGGCACAGATTGTGGAACTCCAATGGTTGATAAAATCTAGGAATGTGTTCCCTGTCATTTAATGCAGATTCTTAGTATTAGGAACCAGATCCACTAATCAAGGGATTTTGGTGGGGAAAGCTTCCTCCTTTCAGGGGGAATGATTCCCAATCATATTGTGTAAGTACCAAGTCGAATTTTCCTCTAGGGGGTGGATTTTTATTAGTCTTCTTGTGGAGAGAACTCATATTTTTGCAACTTCATTGTATTTTCTTGCAGGGATGTAATTGTATTGATGAAAATAATGAAGATTGGTGTCATGTTTAGCTTGTAAATCTTGTTCTCCTCCATAGGTCTCTGAGTTTCCTTGGGCTTGGCCATCCCAGGAGCCTCAGAGCCCCTTTGTATCTTTTTATTTTCTTCTTTTCACTTATTATTCACATGCATCTCTTGTTCTTGTTTCTTTCTATTTCTACATGTAGTATTAATGATTTCTTGTTGTAGGATTAGGTTAAATGGTTAATGTAAGTTCTTTTGCAGGGTCACAAGCATGATTTCATCCTTGGAAAATATTTGGATGATCATAGTAATCATTGAGCTGTTTGGATTAGTTTGCTTATTCCCAAATCTAGATTTCTAGAACTCCTTTGTGGCAAGTAGCAACGAATTTATGCTATTTTTTAGGGCATTCTAACGAGATTCAATCAAGTTTATTCCACTTGCATTAGATCAAAAAAACATTCTAGTTAATAAAAAAAATTACCCCATTGCATTTTCACTTGATTAGGTTAGGCATTTGATAGATTTACTAGCTCACTAGTTCTCGAATTTCTAGATTTTAGACTAGTAATTTTCTGTTATTTAATAAATATTTCCCATGTATAGATGAATTTGTGGATAGATGCAAAAAATAATGTGTGTTGTTGTAGGAGCTTCTACATTGCATGGATACCTCATCTCATTTGCCTCATCCAAGCCTCATCCACCCATGTCGCCAAAATCCACTAAAATCTCAATCTGAATTCTTGTTTTATAAGCAAAAATTGCCATTTCCATTGAGAAAATCCACCCATCTTGAAGCCCTTGCTTGAGTTCTGGGTAGTTTCCACCACCTCCATGCCTTATTCTTCCATTATCCACCTTTCCCAAGCTCCATTCCACCTTCTAGACCACTTCCTAAGCTTTCAGCCTGTTCTTGTAATAAAACAGGGGATCCTGTAGGAACTAGTACATCCTATAGACATCCTGTAGGAAATCCTGTAGCGGCCTATTTTGAGCCCGAATTGAGAAAAATCATCATTTAAGCTAGGATTAGGCCTCTACTTGACCTCCAAGCCATCAAAACCATTGTACCCCTCTTCCTCCACACCTATCTCCCCTGCCAAAGAGCAAGTAAATATTAGAATTTGCATTTATAAAATGAAAAGATAAAGAAAAATGGTTCTTTTTATTTCTTAATTAGCACATGCATGTAGTAGTTAATATTCCCTAGATCAGATTCCATGCTCAGTTAGTTTAAATCATCACATGTGATAAATAGGGTTGAGTTAGGTTTCTTTTACATTTAGTTCATGATCTTTATGCAATTAGAATATGTTTCTTTCCTTGTACTTTATTTCTTGCAATAGGTTAGGGTTTCCATTTCGAGCAGTTCATTTTCTACAATTAGTTTAGGATTTGATTTTAGTACATGCACTCCATTACATCATGACAGCAAAGGAATGAGACATTGTATGCTTCACATATAGTGTCGATACCTCTTAAGTTTGTACGAACCCCAGGTTGATAATTAAAGTCGGTAGCCTTGGGAGTTGTAGCATTCTTGTTGCAATACCAAGGCTCATCACTTTTTGGCGCCGTTACCGGGGAGGTGTCAAAGTATGCATTGTTTTCTTCCCTAGCTGATTCATTTCTTTTCATTTTTTTCAAAAACAAAAAAATATTGCATTAGGCATATTTCATTTCAAAAATAGAAAATTTCATTGCATTATAGTTTTCATTCAATCATAAAAAGAAAAAGAAAATTTCTCCAACACCAACCCAAACCCCCATTTGATAACGTGGTGCAGTAAGAGCCACATCACCATCCAATTTTGTAGGTACAAGAAGAAGAGATGGAAAATAATGTAGAAGAAATGGATGGAGATGATGACAATGAGGAAGATCCTCTCGTATTTCCCATTAAAGATATTGATGGTAGTGTGCACATGAAGAAAATCCCTCCATATTTTCTTCCAAAATTTCATGGTCTAAGGTTAGAGGATCCGGAAACCTTTCTCTTTGAATTAGAAATTGTTTGTAGATCTTATGGCTACTTATTAAAAACCCAAAAATTAATATTGTTTCCAACAACATTGATGGATAGAGCTCTTAAATGGTTCATGAGTTTAGGGACTAATTCAATAAGATCATGGAATGATATGAAAAAGATATTTTTAGAAAAATATAAAGATCATGATCTTAAAGAAGAAATATTTAGAATGAATCAAAAGGAAGACGAGAGCCTAGAGGATCTAATAGATAGGTTCATGTATAATGTTAAGCGAGAAAAACTACATCATTTAGGATCTGACACACTAAAAACCCTCTTACTTAGAGCAATTAGGGATGAATGAATTAATCTCCTTGATCTCATGAGTAGAGTTG
The DNA here is from genome assembly GCA_031772625.1 of Pinus tabuliformis. Classification (NCBI taxonomy): domain Eukaryota; kingdom Viridiplantae; phylum Streptophyta; class Pinopsida; order Pinales; family Pinaceae; genus Pinus; species Pinus tabuliformis. The sequence continues at coordinate 1,279,368,306 of CM062819.1, forward strand.
ATGTATACCAATTATCATTTGAAGAAATTTGTGAAACATACAAGCACATATCAAGAGGAAGGGCAAGAGTAAGTAAATCAGCATCAAGATCAGTAAGTCAAGCTAAACTTGGAAATTTGTTTGATGATTTTAAAATAGAAGTTCTTAGCAATTTAACCAAACAAGTAGAAATGTTAAGAATGCAAGATGAAGAAAAAGAAGATGTTGATATTTATGTTGTCCATGCAGAATCACATGATGTTAAACATTGTCCATCATTACCAAGGTTGAATGAAGTTTACCAAGACGACAATGGAATAAGTCAATCACCAAAGCAACTATGTTATGTAGCTCCAAGAGGACCATGGCAGCCTAGTCAACCTAGTATGATGCAAGAGCCTAATTCACAATTTCAAGGTTATGCATATCCACTTCAAAGTAATTGGAACACACCATTTCCTTGGCAACATTGGCCATCTCAACCCCAAAACCAATCTTGGCAACAAGGTTTGCAAAGAAATTATGGGAGCCATCCACAATATCCTCCATATTTTCCTCAATATCCTCCATACCCAACTCCATGTTATCCCTACCATTCACCTCCACCACAACCACAACCTCAATCACATCCATCTCAAATATCTGCTCCCACTCAACTACATGTACCACCATTTCCAAACCCACACATTGAAGTAGCTCAACCCACTTACAATGTTGAGGTACACTTCCAAACATCTCCTCTTGAGCTAAATGGTATTCACCATAGCTCAGGAAGAGTATTGCAAAATAGATATTCTCTTGATATCATTGAAGGACCACATCTAGAAGAAGAATATTCAAATGAGAATACCAAATGATCATGGGCTGCATTTGATGAAGAGTACACAACAAATTCAGAGATCGAGAAACCTCCCTCATGGTTAACATCAAATCCTCCATGTATTCAAGAGAAAAATCAGCAAAAAGAGGAAGATTTGAAGGTCATGGTAGAAGAATACATGAAGAATTATCCAGATAAGCAAGAAAACCAAGGGCATCAAATTTATATTGAGATTTGGTTCCAGAAAATCAACAAGATGGAGCATCACTCTCTTCTTCAACTATGCTTGATCCTTTCAAAGTCAAATCATTTGGTCTCTGAAATCCAGGTACATGTCAAATCATATATTGCAAGCCTACACATCAATTTGTATGTCATCTTGATGTGCACATGGCTCCATTGGAAGTATTCTTATACTTGAAAGTAATTTTGTTTTTCAAGTAGAAAAAATAAAATCGCAAGTGAAAACCTCATTTGAGGCACCTAAGATTGGCTCATTGATTGAAAACCTCCATGACGTTGTCAATGGGTTGGGAAAAATAGAAAAAAGAGAGAAAAATAAAATATCCTAGGTGAAAACCTCCTTTGAGGCGCCTAGGTAGACCTACTAGTTGAAAACTTCATTGAGGCGGCTAGTAGGCCTAAAAGAAAAAAAGAGAAAAAATAAAAAATATGTGCTCTGTGTATCTCTCTAATGAATGTAGGTGCCCTCCAACATCTGCAAGCAACAAAAACAAGTTGGCACCAACAAAAGAAAAAATAGGTCAAACCTAGTCAAAAGAAGTCAAATTTTGACTTTCTCCTCCTTTGCTCAAATGCTCCAACATGACCAAGGCCATGCAAATCCATCACCCTCGTCTATTTCCACCATCCAGTCATCATTTCCAAGTTTCTACCACTCATTTTCCTTGTTGTCCTAAAAAACTACAAGAATTCTTTGCTTTACTACAAGAAACAGAAATACATAGAGCAGAAAACTATTTTTTCCATATCTTGCAAACCATGCATCAATTTTCCAAGATGTTTCAGAGGGAGATTCATGTGGATGATGGTAGCTCGCTCAAGCAATTTAGCAAATTCCAGTGCATAGTTTCGAGAAATCAACCTCCATCACCTACAACCATTTTTGAACTTTCTCAATATACATGCATCCATTTTAAAAAGTTGTTTCATGGGGAGATGCATGTGGATGATGGTAACATGCCCAAGAAATTTCAGCAAATTCCAGAGCATGGTTTTCAAGGAATCGACCTCCATCAGCGTCCACCGTTTTTAGTTTTTCTCGAGATTCCTGCATCCATTGGCCAAGATTTGTTTATGGGGAGGTGCATAATGATGATGGAAACATGCTCAGAAAATTTCAAGTCAATCCATTCCACCATTTGGGAGATATGGACAAAACAAGTTTGCTACAGGAGGTTGTCGTGAATTACTACAGGATCTCTACAAGAATGCCGAGAAGAAGCTACAAGAGGCAAGATGATGGAGAAATGGTTCAAAATGTCAGGTATTCTTTAGGGAAGGTTGATATAGGTCCCCCAACACCTGCACATCAATAAGAAGACAACCCATCAGCAAAATGAGATCAACAAAAAAGAAAAAGGCAGTCAAGAAGATGTACCTGAGTCATTAGTAGCACAACAACATCAACTCAACAACAGCATGCATGTCTCTCCAACAACCATCAGGTAGGTACAGGTATGAAATATTCTTGACCTCTTCTCTTGAGCATATTATAGTTAGAAATTTGTTGTCAATGCATGAGAGATGAGGTTTTATAAGCTAAGGATGGGTCAGCAGTCTCGACCACCTTCAACTAGTTAATTTCAGCTCACTCATTCACTCATGCAATGTGGAAAAGTCAAATTATGAAGGGTGATGATTTCAAGGAATGGGGACAACAGTTAAAAGAAGAAATTTTTGCAAAGGCCAAGTCACCACAGCACTCCAAGCCCTCCATCCACTTCATATTCACTATCTATCCATCATTCATCCATCCCATTTCATAATTTCAAGAACAAACCCTACACTCTATCTCACCCTGAAAATTTCTTGAAAAAAACAAACAAAGCATCCTCTCCATTTTCACAAACCTACACTACTCCCTCTGAGCCCTAGCATCATCCTCCAAACCCTCTACATCATTTCTCATCACTCCCATACAGTTAAAAGACTCTGAAAGAGAAGGAATGGCTGCTACAGGAAGACAAAATGTTGCTACAAGAAGGAAGAAAGGAACAAATGGTGCTAAAACCAAAAAAAAAGGTAGTGCCTAAGAGAGACCTAATCAAAACAGAAAACTCCAAGGCCATTAGGCAATCATCTAGGCCACAAAATAAAAGAAGAAGGCAAGCTAATGGTCTCAAGAAACAATGATTTTTCTATGCACAAATATATTTTTGGGCTTGTCCTTGCAGAACTTACAGCCAAGATTCTTAAGAGAAAGGACTCAAGAATGCACAAGAGAGAGGCCATGAGGGCCATGAATGAGGCACAATGAGGTCACTAAGCTGCTCAGAGGATGAGCAACACTTTCAGCAAGGGGGTATGATGAGCCTCTAAATTAGACATAATTTAAGGCCCATGCCTCTAAATTAAACATAAATTAAGGCCCATCTAACCATCCTTCAACATATTAAACCTCTCTTTTTGCATTAAATAATATATTTTTGACTTTAATATGTTCATTAGCAAGGTTTATGAATAATTGCATAGTTGTGCCTAATATTATTTATTTTTGTGGAATATTATGAGAATATTGGGCAGGTTATGAAGCTTTAGAGGAGGAGATAATTTAAGGACTTGCTCCCTACTACAAGAGGATCAATATTAAATAATAAATCAACAAGATATTATGGAATTATGGCACATATTATGGAACTCCAATGATTGATAAAATCTAGGAATGTGTTCCCTGCCATTTAATACAAATTCCTAGTAGTGGGAACCAGATCCACTAATCAAGGGATTTTGGTGGAGAATGATTCCTAATCATTTTTTATAAGTACCAAGTCGAATTTTCCTCTAGGGGGTGGATTTTTATTAGTCTTCTCGTGGAGAGAACTCGTATTTTTGTAGCTCCATTGTATTTTCTTATATGGATGTAATTGTATTGATGAAAATAATGAAGATTGGTGTCATGTTCAACTTCTAAATCTTGTTCTCCTCCATAGGTCTCTAAGTTTCCTTAGGCTTGGCCATCCCAAGAGCCTCAGAGTCCTTTTGTATCATTTTCTTTTCTTCTTTTCACTCCTTATTCACATGCATCTTTTGTTCTTGTTTTTTTCTATTTCTGCATTTAGTATTAATGGTTTCTTGTTATAGGATTGGGTTAAATGGTTAATGTAAGTTCTTTTGCAAGGTCACAAGCATCATTTCATCCTTGTAAAATATTTGGATGATCATAGTAATCATTGGCTGTTTGGATTAGTTTGCTTATTCCCAAATCTAGATTTCTAGAACTCCTTTGTTGCAAATAGAAACAAATTTCTACTATTTTTTAGAGCATGCTGACAAGCTTCAATCAAGTTGATTCCACTTGCATTATATCACAAAAAAATTATAGTTAATAAAAAAATCTACCCCATTGCATTTTTACTTGATTAGGTTAGGCATTTGATAGATTTACTAGCTCACTAGTTCTCGAATTTCTGGATTTTAGACTAGTAATTTTTTGTTATTTAATAAATATTTCCCATGTATAGATGAATTTGTGGATAGATGCAGAAAATAATGTGTGTTATTGCAGGAGATTCTACATTGCAGGGAGACCTCATCTCGTTCGCCTCATCCAAGCCTCATCCACCCATGTCGCCAAAATCCACTAAAATCTCAATTCGAATTCTTGTTTTATAAGCAAAAATTGTCATTTCCATTAAGCAAATCCACCCATCTTGAAGCCCTTGCTTGAGTTTTGGGTAGTTTCCACCACCTCCATGCCTTATTCTTCCATTATCCACCTTTCCCAAGCTCCATTCCACCTTCTAGACCACTTCCTAAGCTTTCGGTCTGTTCTTGTAATAAAACAGGGGATCCTGTAGGAACTAATACATCTTGTAGACATCCTGTAGGAAATCCTATAGTGGCCTGTTTTGAGCCTAAATTGAGAAAAATCATCATTTAAGCTAGGATTAGGCCTCTACTTGACCTCTAAGCCATCAAAACCATTGTACCCCTCTTCCTCCACACTTGTCTCCCCTACCAAAGAACAAGGAAAGATTAGCATTTGCATTTATAAAATGAAAAGATAAAGAAAAATAGTTCTTTTTATTTCTTAATTAGCACATGCATGCAGCAGCTAATACTCCCTAGATCAGATTCCATGCCCAGTTAGTTTAAATCATCACATGTGATAAATAGGGTTGAGTTAGGTTTCTTTTACATTTAGTTCATGATCTTTATGCAATTAGAATATGTTTCTTTCCTTGTACTTTATTTCTTGCAATAGGTTAGGGTTTCCATTTCAAGCAGTTCATTTTCTACAATTAGTTTAGGATTTGATTTTAGTACATGCACTCCATTACATCATGATAGCAAAGGAAGGACACATTGTATGCTGCACATATAGTGCCGATACCTCTTAAGTTTGTACGAACCCCGGGTTGATAATTAAAGTCGGTAGCCTTGGGAGTTGCAACATTCTTGTTGCAATACTGAGGCTCATCACAATGTTTGGTCCAATATTAAACAATGTCAGAGAATCATTGTATAATGGCCAATTCCACCATTAAAGGCTTCTTTCCTTTGGACAATGTCTAATTTAGGAACACTTTACGTTGAGTTTAACTAGTTATAATAAATATAAGATTAATATAATAATTATATGTAATAATATTAATATATAATTAGGTTATATTAATATTAATATCAATAATATATTTATTAAGATAATATTATATAATTATAATATATAGATATATATAGCACTGAATATCATATAACTTCAACATAGTTGCTATATTACTTGCAATTGTTTTGAAATGTTGTAAGTCTATTTTGAGGTTAATTTTTGAAGAAAATCATCACTGAAAGTTTGGTGAGGAAAAATGTTACATAACATTCCTCAAGGAGGCCAAGGAGACGTGGGATTAGCAGCGGGGGCTTCAGAGAATCAAAAATGTTATTGTCTTTGTAGAAATTGAAAGGCGTGAAGCCAAGGAGACTTTAATAAAAACAACTAAAAAGCATTGTAGAGACTATGGACAGGCAGAAAGCGGGCATGAATATCATCCATTAGTAAGTTATTCATCATATGTATTTGTATGGTAGATTGTTTTTGTAAATTTTTATATGTATATTATATTTTAGATTGTATGTCTTAGTATTGTAAATTGTATTATCTTTTTTTAGCCCACAAAGCTTTGGATTGACGGTGAATGGGTGCACTGTTAAGGCACTCCTTGAGATAGGTCACTGGTTCAAACCCCCCGTGGGTGCTTATGTACCAAAAAAAAAAAGTAAATTGTATTATCTTTCTATTGTAAATGTTTATATTCTTTCGAGAGATATTTTACCTATGTTTCATCTTGATGTGAAGAAATATTATTTGATTATTATGGTTACAGTCGATTTAAGGTTTAGGTCGAGTTACAAGTTAATTAGTTTATGTGCTGAGGATAATGGGTTATTGTTGAAGGGTTTAGGGGCTAGGGGTTAAGGGCTTAGGGTTAGGGGTTTAAGGGCTTAGAGGAATGGGGTTAAGTTGTTAGGGGCTTAATGTGTGTTTAGGGGGTTAATTAGGAATTAGAGGTTAATGGTTTTTAGGGAGCATTATTAATAAGTTTTTAAAGTATATTATTCACATTTAAAATATGGAAATTTAAAATGTTATGTTCCTAACCACAACGTATTTCTCTCATAAAAGAGACAATTTCTCATTTTTTACGCAAGCCTTGCACTTAGTGTTTCAAAATGTTTTACTAGAGGACAATGAACTTTTTAAGCCTAAGTGATATAGAGTCAAGAATTATCTACATAAAGTCTCTTTTTGTGACAAGAAAAGGGTCTCATTTGTTGTAAATTGTGAGAAAACTTGAAATAATATCAAAGTTATAATAGTTCTAGGAAAATGGCAGGTTAATGGAATATTTGATAAATCATTGATGGGTATTTTTTCCAAAATTATCTTACTTATTATCACTCATGCAAGGTATAACATTCCATTTTTAATTTCCTTTGGAGAAGCCACGATATTTTTAATCTATATATAACATTCACTTACCACTAAGTACAAAGGAGTGAGTTTTTGACATTTTGGTCAAATTAGCTAAGTAGTCAAAAAAATGAATTCCCTATTTTGTGTAGAAGGAGAGATAGACGTCGTTCCTTAGTTAAAAAGGGTTTCCTATGAAAAATAATGTCTTTAGTGGGTTCCCTACCACTTGTCTAAAGAAAAAAGGGGATCCTATCTAATTTTCTTACATAGGTTATTGATTTCAAAGTTTATAAGTGAAAACATATGATGAAAATACAAAATAAAATGCAACTAATAAGTTATATCAACAAACAGATTGTTTCCTTGATTTTGATAAGCTAACCTAGACAATATGAGACCTACCTATTTAGGAGAAATGATGTAAAATATAGGAAATTAAGAATAAAAGGTTATAGAAATAATTATTAGAGACAAACACAAGACGAAAGAATAAGAAAGACATATCTTCCTCTTGTAGATTCCTCGACCCATCTAGCCACCAACCAATTTTAGTAGTAACTTTCCTTGTGAGAATACCTTTCATATAAGAATAAAAGTCTGCATACTCTTTAGAAATAAATTTTTTACTTAATAAATTATTAAAAAATATAATATAATATCCACCCTCCACTTATCATAATTGAATATTTGAGAGGGGGTGGCGATAAAATACATTTTGCATCCTTTCCCCTCTAATTCTCTTGTCTTATGGAAGCCATTATGAACAATATTGTAGTATTTACCTTGAGGTTTTCCTGCTTGAACTTAATTGGTATTTCATGGATTCATTGGTATTATTGTTTGAGTCTTGTACTTTGAGTACATTTGTAAATGTGATGGAATGAAAAGGGTTTGATGATTGTCAGGTGATTGTTCCTAAAAATTTTCAACATAATCTTAAACATCTTGCTAAATTTCACAAGCTTCATGATCACATTGATTTGTTGTATTTGTTTCTTGCTCTCACCCAAGCTCATGTTTGTTCACCCGTCATCTTCAAAGTTATGGTCTCGAGTGAAATCAAGAACTAATTTGACATTATAATGATGAATGAAAAATAAGATCAATATGTTTTTTATTATGGTTGTGACTTTATATCTCATAAAGTGTCTCTCTTCCTACATGTCAAGAAAAGTAATATCTTTCCTAGATTTTTCCAACATATTCTTAAATATAACTTGATAAATTGCACAAGCATCATCATTGATTTGTTATCTTTGTTCCTCTCTCTCACCTAAGTTGTCTTTTGCTTTGTCTTTGTCTATGTTGCCTTTGTTTTCCTATATTATATTTGTAATGTATGTATTGACATTTAAATATTGTCTATATATACTAATATTACTTTATTGATTGTAATTGTATAGTATGGGCCCCCTAGGGCATTTATCGATGAGGAAGAGGTAGTTGTAGTACAAGCACAAGTTCAATAACATGCAGCAAATACTGAGGATCAAGCTAATGATCCTATGGAAGAAGATAATGATGTTGATAACACGGTGGAAGAAGATGGGAAAAATAGATTCGTCTAGGAGACATTTAATAATGTTAAAATGGATGATGATAGAAATCAGTATGATGGTTGTGCTTTTGATAAACCCGTACTTGAGATGGAAATTGAACCTCTTTATGAAGGCTCAAAAACATATATTCTCTCTATTGTATTGTTGTTGGTCAACTTAACGGTGATGAAAGGTTTGTCAAACACATGTGTGACATAGCTCCTAAGGTATGTAATATATTTTGTGACATTAATTAGCACTATATACATGATAAAGCAATATTTTTTTCCTTTGCTTTTAATGTAATTAGTACATTGATCATCATTTAATTAATTTGTAACATTTGGATGAAATATGTACGATTAATATTGTTTAGTACATTAATCATAAGTACTATTTTTCTATGTTGTAGATTGTTAGGTGAATTTATGTTACCACCGTCAAATGTTTTACCTCATATGTACCAAGATTTACATGGCATTATGAGAGATATTGGATTGGAGTATCAAGTTATTCATGCATGTCCTAATGATGATATTCTATATTATAAAGAACATTCATCGAAAGACAAATGCCAAAAATGTGATGACACTAGATATCAAACCAATAAAGTAAAAAAAAGGCAACTTGCAAGGTTCTTCATTATATTCCCATAATTCCACGTCTGTGACAATTTTTCAGGTGCGAAAGCATAGCACAACTTATGGATTACCATACAATGAATACAAGTGAAAATGGTGTTATTTGAATTCTTGTAGATGGATCTACATTTAGAAATATAGAGGAAAAGTGGCCAGAGTTTAAAACATAACCTCGTAATCTTAGGCTTTCATTAGCAGTTGATGGCGTCAATTCATTTGGAGAGATCAAATCTACTTACTCGGTGTGGCCCATTTTTGTTATCAACAACAACGTTCCTCCATGTAAATCAATAAAGAGGGAGCACATAATGTTGACAATGATTGTTCCAAACATTAATTTGTTTAGAATAAAAAAATTTAACACATGAATATATTGTTCTAGGTATTAATTTGTTTAGAATAAAAAAATTTAACACATGAATATATTGTTCCAGGTAATAATTTGTTTACTCCTATATGTTCAATTATGTCTTATATTTTCTTTTATTTACTCCTATATGTAGTAATTATGTAGTATATGTTCAATCAATTAGGTAAGAACTAGGTCAAAGATATGAATGTATATATCGAGCCTCTTATAGATGAGTTAGTGGATTTATGGAACAGCGCCACTATGTATGATATCTCCAGACCAGTAGATGCACAAAGGGAATTTGAATTCCATGCAATGCTTGTATGGACAAATCACGATGCCCCTGGGCTAACACATTTTTGTGGTATGTTATAATGTTACAGTGCACTTTAATAGTGTTTAGTTTTATGAAGTTCATTTCATGAATGTTTTTTAAATAGTCCCTTCATTGTACATACTTAAAATAATTGATATAAAAAGTATTCCATCTCTTGTAGGACTTCAAACAAATGGTAAATTTGTTTGTCCAGTTTGTGGTCCTGAGATTAAATCTCGCCGTTCAAGAAGCTTAGGAAAGGGTTTGATGAGTATAGGCACTTCCTTTCTGAGAACCATAGGTACCGAAGTACCAAAAAACATTTTTTCAATGGGAAATAAGAGACTGGATTAAGACCACGAAGAATGACACCTTGTGCATGGAAGTTGCAATATAATAGAGTCTCTCAAGGTATGGATCAAATTGCCTATGTATCAATATAAGTTATATGTTTGGATTATTTTATATTTTTATGGCATTTTCTTCAGTGTACTAATTGACAGGTTATATTGTTGTTATAATATATTTTAATATATATGATTCACCTTATAGGTTGTCAAGGCATTAATAACAGGGCACTTCCATGCAGAATGAAAAGTTATCCCGGGCAATTCAATAGACTACCCTACTATGAGCACCTAGAAATTGTTCATTTATTTGATACTATGCACATCGGAAAAATTGTAACAGAGACCATATAGCGAATCTTAGTTGGAAGGAGAGATAAAAATAAAAAATAAAAAATTAATTAAAATAAATAAATATAAATAAATTTAATAAATTAAAAAAAAAAAAAAAAAAAAAAAAAAAAAAAAAAGACATTGAGGGAAATCATGCAATGCAAAGTGTGATTCATTCAAATAGCGATGGATATGGCCAAAATATAAGTTCCCTTCCATGGTTATTGATAGAGCAGCAAAGCAAGGATGTTAAAGAGGTTATTGAAAAAAAAAAAAATCCAACTGTATTTTGTTCAAACATAAAGAATATCCTAACAAAGAAAGGTGAATTAGGTGCGATAAAAACCCATGATTTTCTTACATTCATTAAGGTAATTATTTTGGTGTATATATTTGTACATTGGTGAAACATCTTGTTAGCGTTTTTCTCTACTAATTTGGGAATAAATAATGATCGATCATTATTTTTGTTACAATATGTTCTACCTTTATCTCTCCCAGACAAATTTGACAACAATGTCAAACAAGTTATATATGATCTTGGAAAATACATGAGGTAAGTGGAGATTTATGTGCAAAGTGTAATTTGTTCAATAATTTATTGTACAACTTATATTTGACTACATGTGTTTTACTTGTCATCATGTATTATATACTTTTCTGTTGAAACCTGTGATTTGCTTGCTTCATTTGTAGATGGTTGTCATCTAAAGAAATCGATAAAGAATATATAAAGTATTGGAGGAAACAAATTCCTCGTCTAATGTGTGAAATGCAAAAGTATTTGCCTCCAGCATTTTTCAATGCACAAGAACACTACCTCATACACCAAGTCAAGGAGATTGAAAAATGTGGACCTGTACACACAAGATCCAAGTGGATGGTTGAGAGGCACTTGAAATCACTGAAGGCTTTGGTCAGACAAAGAGTGTGTCCTAAGGGTTCTATGGTAGAGGGATATATGGTATATCAAACCATGGTTTATATTCGTCAATATAGTCCTGCAACAAGAAAAAAGTATTAATGTATTGAATCGCATTTGGGATGTGAACTCCATGGACAAATTTGAAGGGGATCACCTATTGGGGAAAGGTAGAATGAGGAAAGTGAGATGTAAGTAGATAGTGGAGATTTATAGTAGATTTGACTTTTTTGTTTTTATGTATATCGTACATATTTAATTTTTGGTATTCCTACATAATCCATTATTATGAAGGTATAACATGGTAACTAATTATGGTTATCGATTGCATTGCGGTGGAGGAGATGGCTAGGGTTTCAGAAGCAGAGTTCTGCGTTGCTGCTGCACTGCAAACCAGCGATTGGAACTACAATGGAATAGCATGCAGATCGGCAGCTGGGTTTGCCAACCATGACTTTCCATCCATGGTTTGGCCTGGACTTGAACCAGAAAACATTTCCTCCGCGGTGGATCGACTCTCTCTAAGGCCAGGGGCGTGCCCTCTCTTCATGACTCAGGGCGGCTTTTTCTGGGCAGAGCAGGGATCAATACTACTAGGAAAAGGAATGAAAGCCACACCCCAACATCGACTAGACCCTAGCTCCGATCGATCTGCCGTTCACAAGTGAAATAAAAAAGGCGAAGCCGTCAGGCAAGACAGGGTTGTGCGTGCAGGATTGAGGGTCGTGCGGCTCGCTGCACCCCCACTCTCATTCAAACTAGCGCAACTCGATGCCAACAAGGGGAAGACGATGCCAGGGGCTTTCCTAAAAAAAATCGCCATGCACCTGGAGGTTCAGGCTTTCCTGATAAATGCAGGTACTCTGGGCATTACGCTTGGGCCTCTAAAAAACGACCTCAGTCAGCCTGAATAGGAGATAACAGGGTACAGACAGTTTCCCAAACTTTGCAGCGCTCTTGGGCAGACAGAGAAGGCAGATCCAACAAATCGAGGCCTAGACAAGGTTGATCCACCAGGTATGGAGGAAGATCTGATGCAAATTTTTATCAGATCGATAGGAGGCAGACATTATTGCATACATATCAACAAGGGGATGAGCATTAAGGAGTTAAAAAAGGAGATCCAGATAAAACTAGGAACCCCAACAACACACCAAAATCTGATATATACAGGATACAGTTTGCAAGATAATCACACGCTTCAGGACTATGGCGTCACCAAAGATTCAACTATCATACTAAATCTGAGACTGCGAGGCGGATGCAAGGGAGCCAACTCTAAAACTTCAGGCTCCTTTCGTGATGTAGTCAAAGGGAAGGAACACATGAAAAACAAACCAGCACCAACATCAGAGCTACCAAGCCCCTACATCGTGGAATATAAGCCAGAATCTCCAATGCTTATAGTATCTCTACTGGAGGTAACTGATCTATACACAGATTTAGCCCAAAATTCTGTTATCTGTAGATTTAATGGTTTCTGGCCAAAATTTGACACACTGCATCAATGGATCTTCTCCACATGGTCACCCAACTGTGAAATTTATCTATGCCAAAAAGGGTTTTTCATAGTCAGGTTCAACACAAAACAAGAACGAGATAACATCATCAATCAGGGGCCTTGGTTTTGGGGCAATGCTGGCCTCTTCATCACCCCCTGGTTCCCAAAATTCGATGCCAATACCATGGTAGTTTCAACAATGCCAGTTTGGGTAAGGCTACATAACATCCCACTACATTTTTGGCATCATAAATTTTTAATAGCCATTGGGAACTCCTTGGTAAGTTCCTAAAATCATATGGAGATAGGGCTATTCGAGGAATCTTCACATTTGCCAGAATATCCGTAGAAGTGGACCTGAGTCAAGGACTACCAGATCACATCACATTGAATTTTAATAATTCATTGTGGACACAACCACTTGACTATGAGAACACAGCATTCAGATGCCGCAGATGCTTGCAAACAGGGCACCTCCAATACACCTGTCCACTGGCTAGGAAGGAGCCTAAAGGGAATAAGAAACAACAGAAAAAACCCAAAGGTTGGCAGCATACTGAACCACTAGAAGAAGAGGAATTGAAGACAGAACCTACAGGCGAGCAAATGGGACAGGAAGACATACAGGAAGAGAATACCCGGGAGACTAACTTGGGGCAAAACAATATGAAACAACAACAAGAATCTCAGCTGGAAATAAGTGGTATCAAACGAACTCACAGTTCCGAAGGATCGAAATCTGACAAAGAACAACCACTGAATACAATGGAAAACTAGCTTGCCATTATTACTCCCACTCCCAACACTGGAGGTTGGCGAAGAGTGGAGAAGAAGAAGGGCAGGAAAGCATAGGCCAACTGGATCTTTTTTTCTTTTTCTTGTTTTTTTTGTATTCTTTGACATCACCCTGTGTGGTGTAAGGGCCAAACACAACATATGCTGAAAAGCATCTACAACATGTAATTTTTCAATTATAATGAAAGATTACAATTTTTCCAGTGGAAAAAACATGGTAACTAATTCTATATATGTGAATTGTTTTATTTTAATACATCCGGTCGAGAGTGGGATGAAATACATTTATACATTACGAGCAATCTTAATTGGATGAAGGTATGGATTGAACGATGAAAACAAGCTAATAATGGTATGTTATCATGGTATGGTGTGTCTACATTAGTCAAAGAAGTTGAACATAGTGGAGATGCCAATATTACACAAAGGGAAATTGATTTAGCATATGGTATAAAAGATTATCAATCAAGCATATTCACCCATACTACTTAGGTTTTTTTACAATTGTATCGATGCATATGACATGTTTTTTTCTTAATTTGCAAATTTTCCAAGTATAAATATGCTTATCAATTGACAATGCAGTTTTTATGTGTTTGACATATTACAATTGAAACACCACAACAAAATGTGGTGCAATGGCTATGCATCAAAAGGTTGGATGAAAAGATGAAAACTTTTGAGAGTGGGACAAATGCAATATTTTAGGTTATCAATGTTGCCTCTAAAGGTGACAGACATCCAGAAGTCTTTGAAAATTGATACTATAGGTATCTGCATGATATACTTGGGTGTGGCTTTGAATCCTTCAAAATAGTTGTGTTCGATGTCAAATGGTTTATTCTATGAATCCATGAGCGTGGACCTGATAGAATTGTTATTGAGCATGCTAACGGATTTACCATGGTTGATACAAGGAATCTTGAGCCAGGATTAGAGCCTTATGTTCTTCTAACCCAAGGTGAACATGTAGGTTCCAGGTAAAGCGGGTTGGTTATGTTGTTAGATATGATCCAAGAGGAAGGTCGGTAAAGTATAATGTAGCAGAAGAGCTAGATGAAATTAAAGAAGAAGATGATGTAGAGGAGCGGGGGGTTCATATGTAAGACAAAGACATCGAAGAATTTCAAGGATATGTTAACCGAGATAATGTTAATTTGGATAAACTAGATGATATATTTTACAATGTGTCGGACGAAGAACTTGAAGAAGTCGAACCAAATGTAGAATATCATGTTTCGGATGATGATGATACTGATATGACGAATCCTTTGAACATGAATTCTAACTTGGATGATATAGATGATGAGTTGGATGAGGAAGAAGATCAGTGATATCAAAATGTTGAAATGTATGAGGTATGTATTTATATGTTTTCAATTGGTTTGTTCTCTTTCGTTCACCTTAAATTTTTATTTTCCTAGTTTTTTTGTTGGATTGTTACTGTGTTTCTTTCAATTATATTATAGTGCATAGATTGGGTATCAATGAATTGAAAATGTTGTGAGATGGGGGAGGTGTCATATGAGCTTCCACCTTCACATGGTTGTCTTTGTTTGGTAGATAATATATTATTCTTAAATGAAAAGAAGATCATTAAGGTTTATGGCAGGTATTGGCCGGTGATGGTAGGTGGTGCCACAGAGGAGCAACAACTATGTAGGTAAGTAGCTAATTCGATTATTCTTATTTTTTGGAATCACATTGGTTCAGACCTTTATGGAAGAAAATGGCTCTTATCCAAGGGCTAGAGAAATTTGTCTTTCACTCTCATATCTGAAACCTTTCTTGCTTGGAGAATTATCAAAATATTTAAGAGTCTAAGGTTTAGAATTTTTGCAGGTTAATTGTAAAAAATTAATTAAATCTTTAAACCTATCTTCTTTACAAGGTCATGAATTTTTAGAGGTTATATTTCATTTTGTGAGGGGGAAGTTAGATTTATTTGAAGGACAAGAATGAGTCTCCTTGATGGCCATCTCCAATTCTTTTTAAAGTTAAAACAAATCATGTATTTCCTTATCCCGTGAGCGTAAGGAAGCTTGAACGTATTATTTTGCAAGGTTTAATCAGAGGTCAATTTCTCAATTGGCCTTTCACCCAAGAAACATAAAATTAGGGCCTCGACTCTAAGACCACATCTTCTCAAAATAATTGCATACCTTTGTGGAGGCAAATGTCTCTTATCCAAGGGCTCAATAAAGTCGTCTTTCACTCTCATATCTAAACCATTTCTTGCTTGGAGGATTATAAAAATATTTAGGAGTCTAGGGCTTAAAAATTTTGCACGTTAATTATAAAAACTTAATTAAAAAAATTTAGCCTATCTTCTATGCAAGGTCGTGAATTTTCAAAGGTCATATTTAATTTTCTGATGGGGTCATAAGATTTATTTGAAAGACAACACCAAGTATCCCTGGTGGCCATCTCCATATTTTTTTAAATTTAAAACAAATCATTTATTTCCTCCTCCCCTGAGCATAAGGCAGCTTGAATGTATTCCTTTGAAGGGTCTTTGAAATTAGGAGAGCAAGCATTGAAATCCATTAATCAAAATTTTGAAGGAGAGTCATCTACATTTTTGAGTTATTTCCCTTATGCCACATTCACAAGTAAAATCCCTCATTTTTCAATCAACGAAGACCCATCATGCAGAGAAAATGAATAAAAATTTATGAGGGAGAATTGATCAAGCCTGGTAATTATATTCCTCCTAATATCTCCCAGTGCGTATATTCCTCCTAAAATATCCCAACACGTATATTCTTCCTTCAGTTTAGATTATAGACAGTTTAACCTTTTTTTATTTATGTGTGACAAAATTTTATTGCTTTTTAGGCCTATGATTATCAGGTTTAAATGTGATTAGCCTATGTATGCAACACTTCAAATCTTATATGTTAGGACAGTTTGCAATAGGTGATAGCTAGAGAAGAATCATGGACACAAGGCCTTGCGGCCTCACTACAAGAGCTGGCATGCCTAGTTAAGTGCTAAAATGATAATGGTTTACCTTCAAACAAGAAATGTAACCCCTCCACCAGGAAACACTGGCCTTCAATTAACCACAGTCAGCCTATTAACCAAATACAAAGCCTTTCAATGAAGTAATGGCAAGTTTCCAAGTTAAAACAATGATAAATGCTTGCAATAATTTTAATTGGGTATACAAAAAAAATGGATTAGTATGAGGATAAAATGAAACAAGTTTTTGAGCCCTCCAAGGCCTGCGACTAAGCCTAGAGGCACCCTCCAAGTGATCTATTCCAAGACCATAGCAACAAAACCCTTGTGACGATGGATGGAGGCCTGCAAAAACCACAAAATTAGCTCTTAAATCACCTGCAACAATAGAAAACCCCTCACTGTGTTTGTGGCCAAGGAAGATAGGCTTATTTGGGTTGGAAGCTAAGTAAAACAAGGTTGTACAAAAGCCTTAAAGACCTATGGCTAGGGCTCCAATGGATTAGACCCTACAACTTGGCATAAGGTTATGAAGAGACAATCTTAAGATAATGGAAGAGGATAAATATTACAAAAAAATGTGTAGATAATCTCAATAAACAAGGATCATAGTATAAAGGGTCTAAGAACAATCTCTTGGAATTTGTTAGCTTCACTTGTGAGTAAGAAGAGAAACTTATGCCTAGCCTCAAGGATTTCTACACACCCCTTTATCCATGTAAGGAGTTTGCAACCATTATCTTAGAGGTCAACCAATAGTTAGAATAGTGGGTAGCATAAATGGAGAAGAAGAGGCAAAACTTAGATGAAGTCATTAAAGGGAAAGAATAGTCCAAAACCCTCCCCAACAATTTCCATCCATTATATTCAAGTGAAATAAATTGGAATTTAGCAAGCATCTGCCACATTAGCGACATTATTCCAAAACCCTCCCCAACAATTTCCATCCATTATATTCAAGTGAAATAAATTGGAATTTAGCAAGCATCTGCCACATTTTTTTTAAAAGGATTGGTATGATTGGCATTATAAATATTTGGTTTGAAGGCCAAAACCTTTTACATCTTGTGCCACAAAATCTCCATTTGTCTAAAATTCCCACCCCTCTACATAATATATTTCTAATTTACTATTTACTATTATTTTGAAAACACTTCTCCCATATACCCTCTAAAAAATGTCATTATAAGCTACATATCGGTAGTACATATGTCCATACTTAAATTAGAGATAAACATTGCGGCTCCTCCCTCGTTGGAGTTACCTGATCTTCTTGAAAGCCCGCTACAGGATGCTCTTGACTCTTGCTGATGTTGTTCACGTTGTCATCATCATTCTCCATGAGCTCCTCATTCACCACGTCCTCCATATCATTGACGAAATCTTGATCGCACATCGGTCCACCTTCGTCCCCTCTTCTTTCGATATTATAACTCCAGCATATCAGCAGCTAACTGCAGACGCTCCATTTTAAGCTCCAACTGTCATCACAGTAATTCCTTACATGCGCATGTCTCCACCAATTGCATCTCAGCAGTATTGGATATCAAGGTGGTGATGAATTCAACAATTCTTGCAAGCCTAGCCATAATGGTGTCGATCTCCTCACCGAATTCCCCCTCATTGCAGTCCATTTACACCTGAATTCTCTGAATTTGCTGGCTCAACACACCTAAAATTTGAATTTCCTTCATAATGAAGTCTGCCACTACCCTGCGCTCTATATATAATGACAGCATTCCCTTCTTGCCTAAATTCCAGACTCTTGTAGCATTGAAAGCTAATTCTTTAGCCAAAACCACTTGCATCAGATCCATTAAATTTTTGGCCCTAAACCTTTGGTTTTACAAACACTTCCTACCACCAAACCGATACTCTGGATCATAAGATATGGGCTCGCACATTTTATATACCCTACTATTCAACTCACAACTTGTACATCTGTCCTTTTCTAATTTTAGACTTGAATCGCTGCTCTAGGTGGCCAAGAGGGCCCGATTCTCTACAACAATAGAATGTCTCTCATATGTGTACCTTATTTAATAAGGTTCTTAAATGAAAGGTGACTGGCATGATTATTATAATCAAACATCTATTCCCAATTTTAATAATCCTTGAGGCTTGATAAATTCCCATATAACTATTGTACATTATGGTGGAGGTTTGATGATTATATCCTCATCGTTTATCCTTAATTCCCCACACTTTAATAATACACCCCAATTTTCCATAAGATTGGCTTCAACATTCAGATTTTGTTTGATATGGTGAAAATCTATATTAACAAAATGCTTAATCAACAAATTAATTTGATGCAAGATGAGAGGAATCCAAGGATCATCTTTCTCACAATTTTTTAACACTTTTTCAATGACAATCTTAGAGTATCAAGGATCATCTTTCTGACAATTTTTTAACACTTTTTCAATGACAATCTTAGAGTATCGAAAGACCTTTAGGGACTAGAAATTGTTGATCAGAACCAATTCCAAACCTTACCAAAGTGCATATTACTCTTCCTAGTTATTGGTCAACACCCCTAAGCCCAAGCAAATTTTATCTCTCTTTCTTCATCGAGGTGAGAAAGAACCCCTCCCACTCCAGCCTCCCCAGACATTGATGGATATTTTAATGAGACTATGGAGTTGACTAAAATTGTTGGAGTATCTTATATTTTGGAGTTAAGTTCAATTAGCTTTCGAAATATATAATAAAAAAAATGGAAAATTTGTATAACTTGTAAAATAAATCTAAAAAATTCATGTTGCTTTTCCTCTACATTATATTGCATATATTTGCATTAAGATGTTAGTTTAGTACCTAAATGTCAAAATTTCTTTTAACAATTTGCTTAGTTGTGATAAGGAAAATTTCTTATGCACCACCACATTTTGGATTATTTTAATACTAATTTTATATTTTAAAAAATAATAATAAAATTAGTGAAGCTTTTAAATTGTGATGTCAAGCACTAAGATTGGCTTTGAGGTTCCTACCATAATCAATCATTTTCTCTTATTGTGTAGGTCTTAGTCAACTCTTGTGTATGAAATCCAAATATAGAGCTTTATAAGTGTGTAGTTGCATTAATCATGAATATGTGAACCATATTAGGAATCTCGTTAAAAACAAATATAATATTAGGAGGTTAGGAAAACTACTGTGTTTTTGTTTATGAAGCCAACGCAACCATCATGTTAAGGAAAAGAGATAATCCCACATATTTTTCTGAATTCATAGGAATGCACACACATTAATAACATGTATGCATTATTGTTACATAAAATAAATAAAAAATATGTAAAACTCCCTCCCCTTGACATGTTTCAAAAAGAAATATTTAGCACTAAAACCTTCTTCTATGGGAAATAACCTATTTTCCTCTCCAAAAAATAGTCAAATCCCCTCTAACCATCCTCCTCGTGCAAAACCACCAAATTACTCTTGGAATATCACTTGGAGGTGAAACACTCCAGACAGAGGAGATGATGTGACATAGTTGTAGGCCTTGTTCATGGTGCTTAAGGCCTAGAAGGTTAATTTTATTCCTTAAGGCCCTTATTTTCCTTTTCAACCATGATCTAAGCCTCAAAACCCATTATTATTTTCTAAAACCAATAAATGGTGACCATATTTCATTTAGAGGCCAAGAATCCCATATAAAGGTCCTATGTGGTGTTTTAATGCATCATTCAAAATGCTTCAACTAGGAAGCTTTATTAAATTACCAAGGACTTTGTTATCCTTCCTTGATCATTGTTAAGACTGAAAGGCTCATTAGTGTTATCGATAATGTCATAATGTTCCCTAGTAAACCACTCATAATTTGAAGATACCACAGGGAGGGAATGTTTTGTGGATTGGATTTGTTTTTAATGGTGATTGAGCCTAAGAAGCACCATTTAGGGCATAATGCCCTTAGTGTCGTCATCTAACCTTGGTTAGACTTTGAGGCCCATTCTTGGTTAAAATTTATCCTAGTCATGGCACCCATAGTGCTATTGAAGGTGATCAATAACCAACAAATATTTAGCGAACTTATTCCTTTCTTTTGCTAGGGCTTATCCCTTTTTTGTTGTTCTCTTATATTCTCCTTAGACCTTCACATGGCTTCCTGCATCCAGCAGTAATGATTCTCCACCTCTCCTCCTTGGCCGTAAAAACATCAAACCATTAGGTGACAGTTCAAAACACAACGACAATGATTGTTATGCTACCTCAAGCATTCATCATGATCCACTTAAATTTGTTATTCATTGTTCCTTGTTGGCACTCCATTTGACTGTTTAAAATCTTTAAAACACATGGCTTGTATTTTGGTAGCGCCACTTATTAAAACGAAATGTATTTTGAGGTGTCTGTTGATTTGGCAGCACTTTTGTTTTCAGCGGGGATACCATTCGTTGTCTTTTGATTTGGCAGTGTCTTCTTCTTATATCATTAAAATGAGCATTGTCAAATTAAAATGTAGCACCAACTTCTTATATCATTAAAATGAGTGTTTCCAAATTAAAAGGAAATGCCAACTTAAACTAGCAAAATGATGTTATTTCAGGACCCCAATCTTACTATCAACATGGCAAAGGCTAATTAGAAAGAGTAGTTGTATGTGCTAACACCTTTGTTAGTTAAATAATAAATCCAACCACTCGTAATGGACCATCTCATCTCCCATGTAAGTAAAACCTAAAAATGAATAAAAAATTAATTTTTTTTCCTTCGATGATTTACCCTACTATCTTGTGCTTTGTTGATGATCTCTTCACATATTAGAGAGCCAATATTCAAGTTATATTCTTCTGTTGATGATTTCCTCACACATTAGCTTCGTATTAGAGCCAAGAATCAAATTCCCATTTGGGGCCTTGAAAACCAGAAATGAGGTCTTTTTTAGACACCCTTACTGCTTGAGAAAATCGAGGGGTGCAAATGTGTCTCTCAAGGATATTTTTGCAAGTTTCAAATCCCCCATTTGCATATATTTGTGGGTTTTTAGAAGTGTTTTTTACATATAACCGTTGTAAATTCGTGGATTTTGTAACAAACATTTTAAAGAATTCATGGATTAACTAAGACATATTTTGCAACATTTTCTACTGTAATTTTTGTACTCATTGCATACATTTCCTTGTAACTCACTTGGAACTTTCTCGTAACTCACTTGTAACTCATTGGAACTTCCTTATAACTCACTTGTACTATTATAATGTTGTTGAGGTTTCTTCAAGACGCTTCTCAACATCCCGTATGACACTCGCTAACAATATCTCTCATGGAGTGTTATAGGATTTTCAAACAAATAGGTATTGATCAAATCTATCTTTTTCGAGTGACAGAAGTTCAAGTAGGATAGAAGAAATTGACCAAACATCTACTACGTCATCTAGCAGGTGAAGATCAACTAAAAGTGAAAAGATTAAAATAAAATTCCATAGATGCATGGAATTTGTTCTCATTAAAGGGTGGTCATGTTCTTATGATAATGAGAGGATAGATGACATGGAGGTGCCCTTGAGGTACAAACATCTAGTGAAACAATGGGTGCCCAAGGGTATTCCTAAAATAGACATTGATTTTTCTATCAATGAAAGGATATATCGCATTTCCCTCTCGTCATTACATGGTTTGGGGATATTTTCCATGGATGGCATAAAGGTATGTTACGACGGATTAACTAAATTGATGGAGTACATCAGACCTTGTTCTGTCTACAATGATTGGGTATAGCTAGTCCAATATACCAAAAGTATGCGAAGATATGGTGTGCCCGCAAATTATATACAACTAAAAGATAATGATTAAAAAAAAGGTGTAACTATGTATACTAATGGAAGGCCACAAGCAGCAAGGAATATTGCAGGGTTTATAAATAGTACACCGCCTATGACCATAAACAAGAAATCCAATTGCATATTCGAGAGGTATGAAGGAAGCCATGTATTTGTATGTGCCAAAAAATCAATAGCTGCAAGGGAAGAGTTGATCATTGATTACAAATTGAATTGAATAGATACAAACGTTGCTATTATGGAGGCGGTATGTATTCTATTTTACCCTACTTGTAAGCAATGACTATTATATGTTATGATTTTCATTTACTACAATATATTGTCACGCATCTTGTAAGTTAAGGAAACATTTTAATACGTCATGGCCAAAGGGCACCAACCTCGCAGTAAGTAAACATCAATGTAATTGTACGTAAAATAATATAACCATGAGATTTATTCTAGCGAGAAAGTCTTAGCACTTTATCCATTCTAGAGTAAGTCAAAATCATCTTTTTAGGCATCATATAACTAAATGAAATATTCACTATGCATATGAATAACTTTCCTTACAAGATTATATGAATCCTATATTCCAAAGGTTACTTTAAACATCCATTCTTAATCTTTCACACAATCATGTAATTATTTGTATCCTATAATGAGCTTGCAACTTGATTGAATGCATTCCTTCATCCTTTTCAAAGTATTGTTTCTATACAATATGAAATATATATTGATCATGTCATAATGCTTCTTCAAAGAGGCTTCCAAGATGATGAGTCTTATAGGATCACGATGACCCATATTAGCAAAAAGACTTCCTCTAACATAATTTTAGACAATGTATGAATGAATATTTATGAAAAATGGTCCCCAAGCTTTTTATTCTTAAAAGACTAGATGATTTCAAGAAACTCAATCAAGTAGACTTTTAAACATGCTACTATCATATGCTTCTATCCATGATGCCATACTAAATCAAGATGATGCATGCTCTTTAGGGCTCTTCTATACTTTCATCCTTTCCAAGGCAGCTTGTACCACTTACTACGATTTCGAACCAGAGGTAACCCTAGACTTCCATAAAATAAAAATAAATAAATAAATAATACACACACACACACACACACACACATATATATATATATATATATATGTATATATACATATATGTATATAGAGATCTCTCTCTCTCTCTCTCTCTCTCTATATATATATATATATATGTATATATACATATATAGATATCTCTCTCTCTATCTCTATATATATATATATATATATATATATATATATATATATACATATATAGATATCTCTCTCTCTCTCTATATATATATATATATATATATCTCTCTCTATATATATATATATATATATATATATATATCTCTCTCTCTCTATATATATATATATATATATATATATATATAGATCTATATATATATATATATATATATATATATATATATATATATATATATATATATATATATATATATGAGATCTCTCTCTCTCTCTCTCTCTCTCTCTCTCTCTCTCTCTCTCTCTATATATATATATATATATATATATATATATATGTATATATACATATATGTATATAGAGATCTATACACACATGTATATATATATATATATAGATATATATAAGTGCCCAAGATATAACGTGAAGTTTCTATATAAATTTAGACATATGTCAGTAGTGGTTTTCTTATTAATATAATGATGAATAATTGTGGATGAATTTCTTGATTTTTTAATGTGTCATAATGAACTTTCGAGATATCATAATATTTACAAGCGAGTATTTAACTAGCTAAACTTCCCCTCTTATCTAAAAAATAGAAATTTTATTGATCTAAAATGTTTCATCAAATTCACATCTTTGAATGTTTATAGTTGAGGATAGTGGGATAAAATTACAAATTACACCTATTTGATAAACTGGGTGACAAGGGGAAGGCACCAACCCCAGAGCAGTCCACAGACGCTCCTAAGGAAGTGCTTAATGAAGAAGCAATTTTTTTGTCCATCGATTTGATCCAAACACTAAACAAGATTTAAATGAATTCAAATAAGAAACTCAATTCTTTAATTATGATTGAGCAACAAACAGAAGAGATAAGAGTCCCAATCAAAATCATGATGGGCCAAATTCATCACTATGGGGCGAGAAACTCATTTAATTATCCCATTATTTAATTATGATTTTAATTATCTCATCCTTTATAAAAAATATAAAAAAAAACCTCTTTATTTTACAGGAGTTTTTGAGTGAGTACGATACTCATGCTGCAACTATGGGGGACAGTGTTGGTAGCAGCGTCGATGCTCTGTCTATGAGAGTGATGCACTAGTCATTGAGACTAGTACGGGGATCAAACCACACACACAAGGATCTGCACCCCCTGAACAATATATACCATGATCTACACATGACATTGTGGATCAAGAGCATGATCCCATCACACAATTTGAAGTGAGATTTCATGGATCTTACCGTCCCATGTTCCCATGAAATTAGAGAAACTTCCATGTATCTAAGAAGTTTTTTAAATGTTAAGTACCATATGATTGAAATTAACATATAGTTTGTGATTATTTTAAACTAATGATAATATCGTTATGCAGGAAATAGTCTATTCTATAGGAATTTGTATGACCTTACCTTGGAAATATTTGGGCCCACCATTCGCACAAACTAGAAATCCCAAAGTTCCAAGTTGAAGGATGAACTTATGAACATGATGGTTGGCACGTTCGGTGAGGGTACCTTCAAAAAAATTGGAGTTACCTCGAAGGCAAGCTTACATTTAAAACATTTGTGGGACCAGTATAGGTGCCATTTGGAAAGAACTAGGTCATATGAGCACTCCCCAACAATTCTAGAGAGGGAGTAAAAATCCCTCCTAGCAGATGAAAATGAAAAGGAACTTTGAAAAGAATGGAAGACACCACTAGACTAGGAAGGTATGAGGAAATTTTAATAATGTAATTATGATGTTTTATAATCATTGTGACATCTAAGTTTTCCAATAGATTCAATATAGGCTCCCAAATATATTCAAAGACACGAAGGCTCGAATAGATAAACATGAGGAGCATCATCTTGGCCCGGGTGGTTACTCAAAACTACTTGCAAAAATTGTAAGTATAAAAAAAAATAAAAAAATCACCCAAATTATAAATTCTTAACAATTTTAATTTAATATCACAGAAGAAGAAAAATTCATGCTCCCATGCAAAATTTCAGGGGTCACAATTCAAAGAGACTCCCACGGAGGAATACCTCAAGTTTGCTTTCAATCATGCCTATCAAGTCTTGGTTGAACATAGGAAAAGCTTGGCATCTTCACAGCCTTTTGGCACCCAACCTAACACTTAGGTAAATAAAAGCAACGAAGAGCATTTATAAATTATTACTTGTATAATCTATTCGTTATTATTATTTTTCCATAAAGTAATGTGCTTGATTGTAAAAAGTAGGAAAGCAATGTAGATACAACACATGAGCCTAGTGATTGTGGAGTGCCTCTTAAAACTGAAGTTCAACTCAGTACTGGAGGTATTTCATGTGTTATAAAAAGTTGTAGCATGGATTAAAATTAAAAATGTTTAAATGCAAATGGTGTATTAATTATAACCTTTCTTGTGTCTACTCCAGAGCATGTATAGGATGAGGCCATAGAAGAGGAGGAATGTATGGCCACGTCTAAAAGTATTTTGCATCCCTCCAGTACCAAAGCAGGTAAAGAACACTCTACTACTCTTTTTATTAATAAAACACTTGTAATAATAATAACTATAAATATGAATTTAACATTTATTTATTATTACAGTTGATGCTTCACCCCCCTTGGAGCAGCATAGACGTATGACCAAGTCAGGAGCAAGGCATACAAAGCCCATAATAGTTGAAGGGAAAGATCAAGACGTCCTTGTGAAATACCTAAAAAAGAGAAAGAGACTGAATAATAAATGATTGTACTTGTTTATTTAGAGCCCATATTTTTTAGTACCACATTTTTTACTAATAGGTTGAATGCCTCATGGCATGTGCACATGTAACTTTTTTACTATCTTAATAAAAAGTTGCAATTTTTCCATTGGAAAAAATTAGAATGACCTTGTTTGTGTTTTTATCATGAAATAAATGCCAAAACATAAATACTGCAAGCATTAAAATCATTTATAATTTTATATTATGCATCAAAGAACTTTTGTATCTAATACATTGGAAGCTTTGTGAACTTGCTTGCGCTAGGAAGAAATTTAATTTGTACATTCCAGTACCTACTAATTCTAGGTTTTACAATACCTGAATTGAAATGGCAATTTTGAGTGAATTGCAATCTTTCGATCTTGTGTAGATATTAATTTAACAAGAAGACAAGGAAATCAAGTTGGGAGAAGCAACAACTATTTTCTAGATTTAGGGGCAACAATTAAGGTCATTCCTTTGAAAGTGATGAGACAATTAGGCCTTACAACCACTGAGGTGTATAGAAATGTATGTGCCATGGATTCTAAGAAAATCGGGAAGGGAATAGTCTTGCCTTCTACATGATATTGAATCAAATGGTACTTTAACTTGATGTGCTTGGTTTTCTCATGTAATATGGGATTCTTGGCCACCTCAATTGCAGAACTATTGTCTACCATAAGAAGAGTAGAATTCACTTGTTTCTCCTTCACTTCACTTCATCATAAGTCAAGGCATGCACATTGCATGGGAGTGGTGCCTCCTTTAGGAGGATCAAAGTTCTATAAAGTGAGGTTTAATGGCCATTGTTTGGTAGAATTTGTTTGATAGTAATCAACAACGCTTCATCTCTATCTCTTCTTTACTTCTTGCCTTTCTATCTATACTATATGCAAGATAGGTTATTGCAATATATTTATTTCACTACTTCCAAGAATGTTTATGAAAGGAAAAGAAAATGTTTTCTTTATTTCACTACTTCCAGGAATGTTTACGAAAGGAAAATAAAATGTTTTAGATATATTTCAGAAATATTGGTAAGGTTTGAAAAGAAGGTAGGAGATTATTTGTTTAAATAATTGAAATAACTTAATGTGAGATTGATTATTTGTTTAGATAATCGGAAAAAAATAAATAAATAAATAAAATAAAATAATAATAATAATAATAATAATAAAATAAAATAAAATAAATAAAAAATAAATAAATAAATAAATATAAATAAAATATAAATAAATATAAATATAAAAAATTACTTTGCTTTTGTTGAAATATGTAGTCTGGGGGACATGACAATGGTGATTTTGTTTGGTTTGATGATGAGTTGTTCATTTCTCCTGACCCAATCGTAATAGTCAATAATCTTGTGGTTAGAACGAACGAAGAACTTGTTTGTTTGATTCACATTAGAAATAAAAGTCCTAAGATTAAAGATAGGATCAACATGTTCAACCAACATCTTCAGAGATATCAGGTAATAACCATATTTTAAAGTGATTTTTTTATGTCATAAGTTCAATTATGAATGTTTGTTTTTTAACTTTTATATTATCTAATTGGAAAAAGAAAAAAATATATATAATATAATATAATAAAATAAAATAAATTCTTTCTTATATAAGATTTTTGGCAGAGATCACACCACAACGTATAGAAAACAAGAGCCATCTTTCAATTGTAGAGATTTTCAGACATGATGATCTTGTAACAGAAGAGGAGCACAAGGTAGTTATTCCAATGGTATCAACTAGTGCACGAGGTAAAGAATGTTGGACACCTAATCCGCTAAGGGTTGGTGTGGAATGTGAACAGTCACCAGAGTCCAAGAGACCACTTGGTATATGAAGACCAAGGGTCACAAGAATGTAATATAAATGTACATCTTTGTTAATAGAAATGTATTCATCTTTTTCTCATTTGGTTGTCTTCTCCATGTATGTGTTTAACATGCTATTAGAGCAGGCTAATTCTGGACCTGCTCCAATTTGAGTCACTAGTTTTTATGGCCTTTGTGCATGTCATTATTACACCTCTGCCCATAATCCCAAAATAGCAAAAAAACATTGATGTCCTAGGTCTGTAAATCCAAACGTTTTCTATCATATGCTATGTTGAAATGTGGAGGTTCTCTTGATACGATGATGGTAAGTTTGCACCTACCTTACCAATCTTTGAAATCCTTGCCTACCTACTCTCTCTTTCTTAAAATTTCTCGACGTAGCATTATTTTGTGTCCATATTAACTGCAAATGTCTTCGGGGGATTTCCTTTTGGCATCTTGTTAAGATCTTCTTGGAAGGAACTTGAATTGGATCGTCGCTTTAAAAATGTGTGGACCTTGCATTTAAGATTATAAAAAAAAGGATGTTATACTTGTTGTTGGACGTATGACTGTGATGTGCACTTGTCTGGCCTACATACTCTTTGTGCGTTGGTCAAAGAAATATAAAATTTGGAATAGTGTGCTCCCCCTTCATTCTCTATTTTGAATTATCTATGTTGAATATCTGTGAATAGTGATAACTAACCTGTGGTGAATTATTAAAGCATTAATTTCTCGGCCTACACCATATGATACCCGGTCATGAGTATGTAATAAACATGATCCCGAATGGAGAAATCGAAGACCACGAAATATGGTTAGTTACTCGTCTACGTTGAATTGGAGCAATATGGTATGTTGCTTTTGGTGTAATGGCATATGGTGAGCCCATGGTGCGTCGAACCTTCTCTATAGATGTTTTGTTGTGCATTACTCCGGAAAACAATGTGCTAGTTATGATACAGTGAAATTAAGCATGTTGAATTGATACATCAAATTTGTGCATTGTTTGGTATGTATGTTTCCTTATAATTGTTTTATCCTGCATTAATTTAAAATCAATGTTGTACATGAGGGATATGTATTAACTTTTATATGTCTTGGGTCATTTATATGCATTGGAGCTATGGTGTATGGTATGAATTATATATATTAAATTCCTTTCTTCAAAATGATGTTAATGTATTTACAATTCTTTGAAGTTTTTATGGTTATATTATATGTAATGGCATATATTGTATTGAATTATATATCCATAAAGGTGTTTGGATATAGAATATGTAGTGTATATGTGAAGATGGAAATAATATTGAAGAAGCCATGATGCATGCTTTTGTGATGGGAATATGTGCATTGAGTTCTCCTTATGGGAGTCATCAAATCTTTCACAAGAGAGTTTGAATAGTTGGAAAAAGGACTCGACATTATCTCTTGAACAAAATTAAGTGCCTCTGCAAAAGTTTGGTTCACTGGGAAGTTTGTGCAACATTGTGAAGTCAGCCAAGAAGGCCCTGTTAGAGTCGGTCTTGTCGCCCTCCATTAGCGATCAAAGCTCTTTGCATTTGCATATGTAGGTGTCTCATCAGTGTTAATTTTTGCATCCCATTAGCCATGCCATAACCCTGATGGAGGAGCTGGTGTCTTTGTCCCCCTCCTGGCATTGCTGGATCAGGTCATTTCAGTCATTAAGCTCTCTCAAAGCTTGTCTTGTTTTGTCATAAGGTCAAATTCCTAGGTCTAGGGTTTTGGTCAAGATGGTTTACAAGGTCATGTCTCTGAAGGTCAAATGGTGCCCAGCAAGCCAGAGGGATGATTTTAAAAGGTGTTTCTTCACAAATTTCAATATTGTACAGTTAATTTTCACCTTGGATTTAAAAACTCTGTTTTTAAAGCCAAGGTCATTTTAAATTTTTGTAAAAAGTGATGAAATTTCAAAAGTGTTCAGCGGACAAAATGCAACCCTGGTCCCCTTGCCTAGATCCCTCAGATGATCTACCTGCAAAAAGAATCAAGTCAAAGCACTAAATGAGTCAATTTCAGGACAAAGGAAGCCAAAAAGTCAGTTTTGTAAAGTGTCAATGAGAAACTTTAGAAAGTGGGTTTGAGCATGAAATTTTTTCAAATGGAGTTTATAAAAACCCAATCTCCCTCCTTTTACTCTCATTATGCATCCAAGGCATTGGCAAGTGCGAGTGAGCAAGTATCCAAGAGCTTTGGGCAAAATCTGGTCAAATTCGGGCTCAAGACAGGCGCGCGACCCGTCAGGCCAGGCGCGCGACCCGTCAGCGAGCATCCAGCAGTGTTGTTTTGTAACGGGCGCGACCCGTCAAGCGCGCGCGACCCGTCAACGTTTCCCCTGCAAACTCAACTCAAAATCGCTCAAACTCCCTCCAAATCTTCAAGTTGTTTGAGGTAGGCCCTCTACACTTCAATTTGGTTGTTGGTTATGATTGAAGGCCCTCATGCTTGTGTTTAAGAATCAAATTGTGCAAGTGGAAGAGGCTTCATATGACTGCAATATTAATGGTTAAAATGTGCTAGGGTTTGTGTTGTTTCAAGGTTTTTTCCTTTTGTAATTGTTTCCCTCCTTCCCCTTTCCATTCATATTTGTATTTTCCCATACTATTTTATAAATAAAATGCAAACCCTCCCTTCTCCCTAATCACTAAAAATGCAAACCCTACCCCTCTCCCAAAGCATCGAAAAACTCAAACCCTAATCTTGCTGCACCATATGCATGTGTAAACACAAGAATTTGTTGGTGAATATGTAAAGAGTTTTGTAAATATGTTTCCCTATCTTCCCCTGTTAATGCATGTATTCATATTCCCATATGTTCACTCTCTATATATGTATTCCCATATGCAGTGATTTTTGTAAATGATTTCCCAATATTCCTGATTATAAACATGTATTCCTATATGCAATAATTGTTTGCAATATTTTCCTTAAATTCCCTGTTATATTCATATATTCCCAATTCCTTGTAAAAAGGTCCCTCCCCTAACATTTCCCTCATGTCCTTGTCCCCTTGAAACAGCATAGAAATCAGCATTTTATAAAGCAGAAGCAGCAGTACATTTTGTCCACTTTGCTCTTTTAAACATGTCAGAAACCGAAACCTATGAGCAAAGTGATGACCAGTCATCAGCTTCAGAGATTGAGGTACAGAGGAGGCCTCATAAGGGTGGTAAGGGTGGACATCATAAGAGAGAGGAGCCCACTTCTTTAGCAGAGTTACAGGCTTGTCCTATGGCAGTCACATGTTTTCAGTATATGTCTTGCTATGAGTTTTGTGAGAGGATCTCACGGATTCAGCACCATAGAGAGTTGGCTCGCCTATTTGTCTTACACTTGCATGATGGACATGTCAACCTTGCAGGGGTAGACTTTACATTGACACCCGAGGTGATCTCACATGCCACAGGGATACCTAATGTCGGGGAGGTGTGGAACAAGCGCAAGGTGCTGGATAATGTTCACTTTGAGCCTTTTGTCCGGCCACCATTCATGAGACATTTGGCAGGTGTGTTTCCATTCAGGTTTCTCAGGAGCGAGTATGCTCCCATGATGAGGCTTATCATGCACTATTTTACCTGTGAGGGCAGATTTTCACAGGTATATTCATATCATATTCGCCTCTTGATGCATTTCACCCGAGTGAGGATGATGAACATCCCTGTTTTCTTTTATCAAAACATTCAGAGGATGGTGCCCATGTTACAGAGGAAGAGCCCGGCACAGCAGTACAGGAGCCTTTACCATTATGGTTTGATTCAGCTAGTGGTATTACATCAGTTGGCTCAGCAGGGCATCTCATGGGAGGAGTTCATCTCTCGTGAGTTTTTCACAGCACCACCCTCGCCACATCCTGAGATTATTCATGAGGAGGGAGGACCATCACAGCAGCATGACATCCTTGTCACTAGACATGTCAGCTCCTCACCTCTGGTCACCTATCAGAAAGGCCCGAGGGCCTTATTTGCAGTAGCTAGGCGAGTACTATCTCCACAGCAGGTGGAAGGGGTCTCGCCTTCATCATCAGCTCAGCGAGTGTTATCTCCACATCAGGTGGAAGGGGCCTCGCTCTCTTCAGCAGCGCAGGCAGCACAGAGGGGCAAGCAGCCCAAGATTGATGAGGGACCATCAGGAGTTCCAGATATTGAGCTTGTTGATCTTGAGGCCATTTCTCCGAGCCAAGAGGCAAAGGAGGTCATTCAGCATCTCAAAGCTGAAAATGATGCCTTACAGAGGAGATTAGAGGGTGCACAATGGACCATTACATACCTGGAGCAGCGCAACAAACAGTTGGAGGAGGAGAAGGCACTTGATGAGCTGTGGAGGATTCGTAGTGACCGAATCTTGAACCGAAGAAGACCCGGTGACCCATTGCCCACTGACCGAGAGTCCATGCTCATCCAGGAAAATACACACTTGGAGAGGCTGTTGGCTAAGGCCAACCAAGAGAAGA
Organism: Pinus tabuliformis; assembly: GCA_031772625.1. NCBI lineage: Eukaryota > Viridiplantae > Streptophyta > Pinopsida > Pinales > Pinaceae > Pinus > Pinus tabuliformis. The sequence goes on from CM062819.1 coordinate 1,279,401,017, forward strand.
AATTGCTGAGGAACATGAAGAACCATTACTGGGCAAGAATGCATGTGTGCAAGGCAAAGATGAAGATGTTTCAAAGGCGGTTGACCGAGGCACTAAAACAGAGAAAGAGGCCAAATCCCCTCCGTATCTTGGCTGAGGCTTCACTCAAGGATCAAGGCACTAAATAGCCTAGCCACAGCACAAATCTCAAGAAATTTTGAGAATTTTGGGTGAATTTTGGCATTTTTTGGCAATTTGCAGGTTTTTCTCATTAACGGGTCTCACCCCCCGCGCGACCCTACATCAGGGCAACTCCTTTTGACCAAAACTCAGCATTTCCAGATTTTTCATGCAAAGTTACATATGCTCATGGATGGACTTGAGATTTGGTGAAGTTTTAGGCCTCCAGAAAGTCAAAATACATGCAAAAATTGACTTTCTGCCACTTTTTTGAACTGCAGAAAGCAGTCTTGGGAGATTTGATTTTTGATAGGGCAAATGAACTCCAAATTCAAAAATTCCAGTTGGGTTGGAAAGTAGACTCACAGACCTTTCCAACAAGCCTACTCTTGCCCAATTTGGACACCGGAAAGTGCCCCAAAAGTGGCTCCAAAGGCGCGCGACCCGTCAGGCAGGGGCGCGCGACCCGTCAGGCAGATTTTTCCAAAATGCACTGTACAGCTCAGAAAAACGCAGTTTGACCCAGTTTGACTTTTTGGGGTGAATTATGATTCTCTTTGATGTAATTATTGTACTTTTAAGACACTTTTACTCTTATGTAACACTTCTAGAACATTCATCCATGAAAAGGGTAAATATTAAATGAATAAATTGGTTTCCAAGTTTATAGAGGCAAGTTGTTTTGACTGCCTAATTTGTAGTGCTTAGTTTAGAAGTGGTTGAAACAGCTCCTAGGATAGTGAGCTCGACCCATGGAGGCAGGGAAAGAGGTTAGATCATCTATATTATGTACTTTCTTGCTCATTTTCATGGTTGGACTCTTGAGGGAGAAGCTATCATTGTATTATTCACTGTATCTCTGCAATTTTTGGCTAAGGAAGACCAGGGTTTTGCAGTCCTCTTTGGGATTCTTGTGGACTCATGTGTTGATGGTGTGTTTCTCAATGTTCTTGTAAGTGTGTTATGTGAATCATTTCCTTTCCTTTACTTCTGCACATTAAACAAATGAAGTGTTAAAGTAAGAATTCATGCTTGCCATGCTCTGCTTTTAAATTTGTTTAATTTCAATGTTTTCTACTGTCTAAAGAGAATTCAAAGTCATTGTTTGCTCTCTTTAGCTCCTCATCTTTCATTCCTGATCATCCATCTCAATTTAAGGCATCAATACTGTTTCCTACCTCGCCCCAAGGAACCCCCTGCAGAAACTGTGTCCAATCCCCGCACCCAAAATTGCCCTCTCCTCAATTTGCCACCAAAAACCCTAAAAACCCCAAAACAACCTTTCTGATCAGTTTACTAGCCTAAAATCAGTGTTACCATATTGGTCATCTCATCCATTGAAGATTTTACCGAGATAGACCGGAGAGAGCCTTCTCCTGCCCCGTAGGGCTAGCTACGAGGCTAAATGGTTTGATGTTGCCTTGAGGTTTACCTTTCTCAGCCTGAGGTGAGATTTCAAGTGCTAACAGGCCCCACCTAGTGATTTAGTGCACCCTGACACTGTTGTTGTATTGTTGGAGCACCGTGAACACGTTTTCTTTACCCTCATTCCAGTCAGCTTATTTAAACATGACAGTCATGTTGTATACAACATGATTTGATCTCGTGAGAATTAGAAATGATTATAATGCTCTTAAGGGTATGTTCATTGCTTCATCTATTGGAATTTCCTGGCAAGAAAGCGATAGGGTTTGCGTAGGGACGAGATGGGTGATTATCTTTGAAGAAAAAACACCATGGAAACCTTTTCGAAATTCTGATTTTCTCTATATTTTCTAAATTATGCACAGCAACCTTTGAACATTTCACTTTGAACAAGGGAGGAACATTGATCTATTTGAAACCATTCCTGAACATGACTTCTAGCTAGTATCCAAGAAAGAGAATGGTAGATATTTCAAAGAAATATCCTGAATTTGTTACTCATTTATTTCATTGAAAATTTTATTGTTGGCACATTTTCTGCACAAGCTCACACTTTCATTTGTTGAGTTTGAGTTGTTGAGAAAATGGCAGACATTGACAAATTATTAGAGTTATTGAAGACTTTGATACATTCTACTGGTCATAATACAGTAAAAATCAGCAAAACCACTCTTGCTAATATTCAAATATGCCTACAAGATGCACATGAAAATATAGAGTTTTTGCAACTTGATTCATAGCTTCAGCAAGATGAGTTACAACAAAAAAGGCATCCTCCTGAACTTGTTTTTGTTCAGAACAATCATCTGTTTGAGTTCAAGACATACTCCCATCAGCTACCAAAAAGTGGTCAAATTAGTAACATTGAGGTTGAATCCCATCACGTGCTCATTTCAGGAGCAGATATGCAAACAGGTGCATAAAGTCAATTTGCACTTCCCAAGCCCATTGTCATACCTTGGGAAGAGATTATCAACAAAAAAAATCGACCTGGTCTTGGATATGACAAGGAGGTTTCTCTTCTCACTCTGGACTATACCAAGCCAATCAAATTTCAAAGTGTTGGGTTTCTTTATGGTAGTTCATATTCACCTGTTCTTGCTCCTCCTCTAAAACAGTAGATTGTGAAATGCCAACATTGTGACCGAGTTGGCCATGTGAAAGATCGTTGTTTTGATCTCCACATGTGCAAGCATTGTGGTAAGCGCACTCATTCTTCAAATAGATGCTTCAAAAATAAGCCTCCTACAAGAACAAAGATTCACCTTGGATGGATCACTTCTTGGCAATGGGCTTCAACAGCCAAGAATATATTTCTCTCGTACAACAAGATTTGTTCTCGGATATTAAAAGTCTTGCAGTTGATTTTTATCCATCTTCTCACCTTGTATCTGACAGGGGGAAATTGATGGTCATATAAAAGTTTCAAAGATAAATCAAGCGAGCCTGAGCCACAACCTGAACCTATTGCCTGAGCCTATAGCCAGAGATAGCCATACTGAAATTTAGAGTTGTAACCAAAGACACAAAAGCCCCTAAACATGCATATGTTTGGTGGCCTTCCTTAAACCACTGCAAGTTTCAAACCTACCTTTTCCAAGTTGAATGTATCCCTCTCCAAAGCATTAGGAATACTTCCTCTAGCAGAAGACTTCAGCTTCTTTCTAGATTTGGAAGAGTTCCAGGAATCGTATTTAGTGTTCCTTTGGTTGGTGCCCTTCCCTAAAAAACCGCAGGTTGTAGACCTCCCTTCTTGCAGGTTGAAGGTCTCCCTCTTCAAATCATTAAGGAGCACTTCCTCTATCAGCTTCTTGCCAAATTTGGAAGAGTTCCGAGAACTGCATTAAGTGCTCTAGTGTTGGTGGTCATCCTTAAACAATCATTGGTTGTCGAGACCTTGAGTTATCCCACCTTATGCCATCATCTAAGAGAGCACATTCAGCCTATTGTTGTCATGCATTATTGCATTTTGTATTATATCTCTCTTCTTGGACTCGTATATACCCCTACAGATTAAGGGGGGAATGTTCGACACCTAATCCGCCAAGGGTTGGTGTGGAATTTGAACAGTCACCGAAGTCCAAGAGACCACTTGGTATATGAAGACCAAAGGTCACAATAATTTAATATAAATGTAGATCTTTGTTAATAGAAATGTATTCATGTTTATCTCATTTGGTTGTATTCTCCATGTATGTGTTTAACAAAGAAAACTCTAATGCTCTTTTTATTAATGAAATACTTGTAATAATAATAACAAAAAATATCATCTGCTTGGGGTATCTCAATTGACAATGATCGTGGAAATGAAGTCTCCCTGAACCGAAAGTCTTGGGTTCAAATATTGTGTTATCCCCCTGATTGGGGTGAGAAGTTGGACATGATGAAGATGTACTCCTACCAAGCTTACAAAAAAAAATATTAAAAAAAAATATCATTTTAACTTTTCTTTCTTGTTACAATTGATGATCCACCCCTCTTGCAATGGCCTTGACAACGTCATGAGTACATGACCAGGTCGTCAAAGAAAAAGAAAAAGAAATGATTGTAGTTGTTATATCATTAGAAACATCACGTACCATATTATGAAAACATATTTTTTATGATAAAATTTATTGAGATGAAGTATTTTGTGTCTATGATTAATGAATAAATGAATGAATGTTATATGTTAATGAATAATTGCTATATGTTTCTTTATGTATATGACCTTGTTTCATATTATGTAAACATATTTTTTATGATAAAATTTCTTGAGATGAAATATTTTGTTGATCTGCGAATGAATGAATATTTGCTATTTGTTTTTTCATGTATCTTAATGTCTTTCTTTCAACTATTTCCTATATAGTAGATAGATTGGATACTAGGGAATTGGGAGTGATGTGGGGGCAGGGGGGGGATGAGAGCCTCCACCGTCATGTGGTTGGCCCTGTTAAGTAGACAATAAATTAAGATTTGGATAATCTTGGATCAAAAAACCATCGATCCAATAGAGCAACAACAAAGTCAATGTTGACTTTACTGTTGCTTCATCAAGTGGAGGGAGTTTTCTCCAAGATTAAACTACTCCAATAATTTATTCTCGAAATCGAGAGGAGTTCATTTAGATATTCATGCATTCAAGTCATTTCAATTATTATTTATTCATGCAATTAAATTTAACATTTGGTCAAATTTAATCTAAGTTTTCCTCATTGGTCTCATGAATATGTGTAGGACAAATAGTATCAATTTGGATGTTAAAGTGGAACAACTATCGGAAGCAAATAGCTCAAAATGGTAACATTACATTTAGAATTCAAGGTAAGTTACTTTCAAGTTGATGCCTTTTGCTTTTGCATAATGCACTGCACTACTTACTGTATTTGTATTCATATGAGTGGTAGATATTTGAACTGACTTGATATTTCTTCTGTATTTTAAAGGGAGTTGTTGTACAACCTGGTAATTCCAACTTACAAAGTTCTTCAGATTGGCAAGAACATACTGACACATATGGAAGAAGGTATGAGCAATGGTAATTCAAAGGTGTATTATTTATTTTTATTTGTTACTATCTAGTCAGAAGATGGAACATGGTTGATATATTGAGTAGCACGATGAGGGATACATGTAGTTGTGATCTTATGGTGTTTCCCATTGCTTACATGTTCAATTTCTATTTAGTTAATACCTTCAACAGAAATACTACAAGCATTAAAATCATTTACAATTTTATATTATGCAACCAAGAATTGTTGTATCTAATACATTGGAAGCTTTGTGAACTTGCTTTCTCTAGGAAGAAATTTAATATGTGCATTCCAATACCTACTAATTCTAGGTTTACAATACATGAATTGAAATGGCACTTTTGAGTGAATTTCAATCTTCTAATCTTTTGTAGATGTTAATTTAACAAGAAGACAAGGGATGTTAATTTAACAAGAAGCGTTTAGAATTAATGAAACCAATTGAGGTGAGATAACTCTAGATTTTTGTCACTATATGCTTGTGAGATGTAGCACTTGTGAGATCTAGCATATTTATTTAATGTTGTTTTCAACAACAAAAAAGCCATTCCTAGTTTCACTGACCTTGGTTGGCATTATAAAGAGCCTCGCATACCCCTCACCCATTTCGTCACCTTTGCCTTTCTACATGCATTAGACAAGAATTGTTCATGGCTTATACCCACTCCACTGTCATACTATATCTCACCTTTGGACAACTGTAGGTACCTTCACTTGAAGAAATAGAGGAAATAAGGTTGCTTTGGATCGAACCTAGACAGAATTCTTGTTATCTAGCATAAGTAAGATCACTCTAAATGGAAAAGCAATAATCATTGAGTTATCTTTTTGGGCCTATGGCCATTACTCCCACCATTGTCCTAATCTCCCTCAGTTCAGAGATGCCCTTGTGGCTTATCGTGCAAACCCAACTACACCACCTATCACGCTTGCATTAATACCTAGACCTGCATTCTCCCTATAGCATTTAATCAACAATGGTGGAAAGGAAAAATGGAAAATCCCATGTCATCATCAGTCAACTGTTACTTTGTTTGCACCGAATCATTTGCAGAAGTAGATGAAAAAAGTATATACATTTTTTTAACAAATCTATCCATCGAGCACAATGCCTATTTATGAATGTACATATTATTCCCAGTTTGAAGAAGTACATAGCTCGGTTTACATTTATTCTTTCAAAAACCATTCCCTTTGGAGTCGATATCTTAGATGTAAATTTTATCCATGTGGCAGATATAAGATGTTTGGATGAGAATAAATAGGAGGTTTATGACTTGAATGGAGAGCTTCTAATACATAGTGATGGCACTGGATTTATGTATGGAGATTTGGCTTCACAATGCCTAAAAAAGGTATTAGAAGGCAAACAGTTAAGAAATAAAATTTCAGAGGCCTGCCCCTTGCTCATTCAGTGTCTTCTTTTCTATAATGACTATGTAGCCAAAGGAACATTTCTTGTTAATAGAAGATTTCCATGTAAAACGATCCATTTTCAAGAGTTGACGATCAAAGTTGAAAGAGATGAAAATTATGTTCGTTACCCATGTATCAAATTCTTGGAAATTTGTGGAACCAGCTATAAGTAGAGCACAACATCCCTTTCAAGATGTTTGATTGCATTGCTTACTTATGGATGGGTTCCAAAATATTTCTTCATTGAGTTTGTAATCAATGCTATAGAAAAAATTCAGAATGAACTTAAAGATGAAACAAAAGGCTAAAAAAGTGTAAATCAATATAGAGATTTATATGATGACTACATATGTCTTAGAATGTTATCACATGGAATTCCTTTGCATGAATGAATTCTTATTGGATTTACCGAAACCACCCCTGGGGTACCATCAATGAAATGTGAAGCAACAACTTCAAAATAAGCATCTGGCATAAGCACATACTCCTTGGGTTGATGCAGGGGAAAGGTTATGGCTAGATATAGACATAGATATGATTGGATTTTGTCCTAATCTAGGTCATTAGTTAGTCCCTTGATGTCAATAGGACAGAGAGAGGAAAAGCATATAATCCCACTAGCTAGCAAAATATTCCCATGATAATGGTAAAATACCCTAACAATTAAATATAAGGTTATTTTATGTGTTGCATTTTTGGTACCTTTATGTGCTGCATTTGGAATTGAAGGTGAGGAACTTGTTTTTAAAATAAAACAAGATTGCTTTCCTTGAATTTGTCATGGTGATAGATAAAACTGAAGGAAGAGTTTCTCATTCCAGGAAAACCCTCAAATTTAACCATGTCACTCTATTCTTCTTGGCCATCAAAGAAACTTCCCTTTGTATACTTGTACCTTTCCCTTTCATGGTATTGTAAGGTAATGTGAAGGCCTCTTCCTTTATTTCACACTACAATTCATGGTTGTCCATAAATCTGTCATGGTGATTTCCTATGTAGGAAATGATCAAGTCAGGGTTCTTTTTTAATTCTATAGTTGCTTATTTATCATTTCTTTGTCATCTTCAAAAAAATATTTGGAAATAGTAGCAGTAGCATCATCTTCTTCAAAAGTGAATCTAGGATCTTCTCCCTTCAAATCTAGGCTGGAAACTACTTCAATATTGGTTTCATCATCTTTAAGAGTTGGTCCTAGCTAGACCTTGTTCAATTAGCCTTTGTTCATCCAAAAATTTCCCAATCTCTTGAATAATGGGAAGGCATTGTTTAGGAACACAATCCCAATGTGTGCAAAATGCTTGAACAAAATATGAAAACATTTCCTTTCCAAGGCTATTGGACCAATTCCTTGCATTTCCCTTTAGACTTATTGCAAAAAAAATCATTAAAATATCTTCATCAAAGAGTTTGTCATTGTTGTTAAATTCCATAAATGCAAAGAGATGTTATGTGACTAAATCAATTTACCCATGGACTCTTGGAATTTCCTCTACATCTATCCTGGGATGTTCATGAGGAAAGCCTTGGGTCTTTGAGAAATCAATCAAAGCATACCATTGTCATATCCATGGGGGGAATTCCATGGTGGAAGACAATAATGAATGATCAATCATTACCAAATCAAGATCAATAATAAATTCAAGGTGTACAATAAGGGGCTTCAATGGAAGACAATCCTTCATCCTATAAAACCAACTATGACTTGATAAAATCACATAATACTTTATCCAAGCAAGCATAAAGAAAATCAAAGCATGGTATCAAATACACACCAAATCAATAAAGGAAGAATGAGGAGAAACCCTAAGCTTCTCCCTTCCATGTGATATTTTCTATCCCTCAATGGATCTATTTGAAAGGCTTGTAAATAACTTGAACATTCGAACAGTACTCTGTAGTGGAGAGAAACGGCGTGCTAATGTGCTAGGGTTTCACAGACAGGGTTTGCGGGATTGGGATTAGAGGCCATGAACAGGGCCAAGGAGAGAGTGAATGATGACTACAGAGTTGTGCTTCCTAGCCCCTGGTGGTTTCTATTCCCTGGATGGGCATTTTCTGAGTCGCCTATGATGGGAGGGCATACTAAATTCCAGTATGCATGGTACTTGGTGCGTCCAGAGGAAGGTGAACAGGACCCAGCAGCGGCCATCATGATTGGAGCTACCAAATCAAACAATCTTAGGACTTGGATGACACAACCCTTGCGGATGGGTTTAGAGCCATTGAGAAAGGTGGCAGATGCTAGGATAGTTGCGGATCTAGACTATTCTCTACACCAAAACAATATACTGGTAATCCCTTGTTGTTACAACAGAATCACTCTGGTCAGAGTGTTCACGAACAGAAACCCCATGATATTCCCAGATTTTCAGTACTTCCGGAATGTCATCATTGGAAAGGACGGCGAGCGTAAAATACAATCAAGCTTGCATGAAGGCTCAGATTGGGATATCCATACTTCAATGATGGGTCTGTTGGGCACAGAGGCAATAGACAAAATCCATGTGTTCCTGGAGATCCACACCTTTTTACGTTTTCCATTATCAGATCTGGAGTATGTGTCGAGCCTGGGTTCCGTGGGGTTGGCTCCTAACACGCACCCACTCACAAATCATACCAAATAGACTCCATCACATCATGTATCATCTGAAGTAGAACGGCTAACCGATACCCTGACAGATACATATCCCCTACATTTGGTAAATTCATATCGCTTTCAAATTTTTATTAAAACCCCTGTGGGGATGTCTTTTTTGGTTTTGGTATTCGCAACAGACAATGTGATGCATCTGAAGTATATCATCTCTCAAAAAATTAGATATCCTGTCAGATTACAACATTTGATCTTTGGGGGCAGAGCACTACAAGATCCCTACCCCCTGAAGGACTACAATATCATATCAGATTTTTTTATAACACTCAACCTAAGGCTACAAGGTGGCGTTGCAGCCTTGAGTAAAATTAAAAATGCAGGAAGAGGCATTGGGAGCAGTACATCAAAAAACACAGAACCAAACATAAGCATATAAATGGAGGAATTTCCTTCAAGAATATTCTACAAGGAAAAAACACAGCTACAACACCATCAAAGCAAGTTGGTACTGATCCTAATCCATATATTGTTGAGCAACTAAATTATACTCCATAACTAAATATAGATATTCTAGAAATAGATGAGAATTGTGCTACATTTGAATCACAAGCTATTATATGATGATTCAATTGTTTCTGGCCAAAACCAATTGAGATCTTTCATTAGATTTTCACTAATTGGACTATTCATTGTGAAATTCACCTATGCTCCAAGGGGTTATTCATTGTCAAATTTCTATCATCGGATGCAAGAGACATTATCCTACAGGAAGGACCATGGTTATGGGGATCCACGGGCCTTTTCATCACACCTTAGTTTCCAAAATTCGATGCAAATACTACGGTAGTTTCCAGGATGCCAGTATGGGTTCATCTACACAACCTCCCACTACATTTTTGGGACAACCAAGTCCTTGCAGGTATTGGGAACATCATTGGGAGATATATTAAAACTGACACACAAAGATTGGAGGAAAGAGTCTTCACATTCGCACGAATTTGTGTGGAAGTAGATCTCAACAAAGGCTTACCGGATCGAATACAACTGATTCACAAACAGCAGAGCTGGACACAGATATTAGATTATGAAAACACATCCTTTAGATGCAGAATCTGCCGGCAAATAGGACACCTACAAAATACATGCCCTAAAGCCAAAAAAGACACTCGGAGAAAGAAGAAGATTGGGAAACAGCCCAAATGTTAGAAATTTCCCCCACATGACTCTGATGAGGAGGAGGAAGAAGTAGTGGAAGAAACCATACCCAATGAGAACAATCAGTCAACCAAAGAATCATAATTACAGGAGAAAATCCCACAAGATCCAATTGAATCACAATCCTTTCTTACAAAGATACTAGATGCAATGGATTCCAGTGGATCAAAATGTCTACATACTTGAGACACATCTAATTCTGACAAGGATAATCCATGACCTGATGCTAACAATCAGCTTGCACTTGTTTCTTCGACGCCATCACAAGGGGAGTGGCGCAAGTTAGAGAAAAAGAAAGGGAGAAAAGCATGACTTTTCTCTCCATTTGTAGATTAGTTTGTTTTTATTTGAACTTTTGATCAATAGTCATTGACTTGCTGATGTAATGCATCTTAGCATATACAACATGTAATTTTGTTTTCATTAATAAAATTACGATTTTTTCCTGGGAAATAAACTTGAACATTCCATCATTAATATTTATGCACCAAAATAAAACCAAGTAAGATGAGCTTCAAAAATTGAGACATTCACCACAAAGAAAGAACCCTTAACACCATAGATGCTCCAAGAAAGATATATTGATTGGGCTCCAAAAAGAGAGAGCTTTGAAGTACCTAACCATAAGTTCAAATGAAAAGGTGCATCTCATCATATAGATGATGCATCTCTTCCTTTCACAATAAAACTCAATTTTTCATGTGATTCATTAGATCTAGCCTAGGAAAAGTAACTAAATAATTGTAAAAAACCATTAAAAAAAAAGTGGTCAAGCCACATGTACAATGAATAGGATGAAGTAAATGAGAGGTCCTCTCCTCCAAATAAGGGTGAATGATGCCCATCTAGGCTCCAAAGGCTCTCCAACATGTGTATATGCTCCATGAATATCTCCAAGTTTCAAACTAATCCTCCCAAGATACCTCCAAAGTGGTTAAATGTGCTTCCAAGGTAAAAAAATTACTCTGTCAAAATAAAGACCTCCAAAGAGGGAAACTCCATGAAAACAACTCCATAAATTTTTCAATATAATGCTCCAATACCTCCAAATAATGTATCAAATGAATACCCAAGGTCATATCTTGGGTTAAGGGACCTCCATGAAGCATGGGAGTAACTTCCCAAGCTCAAAAATAAGTCATAAACCCCTAAAAATCCACATTGACGTCAAAATAGATGGGGTTGACCCCTCAAGTTTAGCTCATTGGTCTTCAAATGGTGTCCTTTAAGTCACCTCCACATCTTTGAACTTGTATGTTCTGTCGAATTTGTATGAGGTCCAGTGAACAAATGGGGTAAAAAATGCCCCTCTTTATCCATTAGAGGAATGTGTGTAGTTGACAAAGATAGAGAAACTTTCTTGGCCATTTTATCAGTTTTTTTTTTAATTAAAAGTACAAGAGATGGAGGATGTTATTACCTAGATTATTTGTAGGAGGACGTTGCAATTCTAAGGTGAGAACAAGAGTGAAGTGTGTCTGGAGTGATAAGAATAGAATGGAGTGGAGTAAAGTTTTGTTTAATGGTAGAGAAAGAGAATGAAAATTATGAGGATATGAATGAAAGAGTATGGAAGTATTGTGGTGGAAGGTGACGTGGAAGCAGAGAATGATGTGAGGTGGGTGAGTTGGCTCGCTTGCTACACGATCACCTAATGTCGCTAATGGTTTCAACAGAAACCCTTTTTTACCGTCGGGGGCTTCCGCACTAGTAAGCAGTTTTATCGAGTGGTAGCAGGGAAGATCTCAGTTGTAGATCTCCCAAATAGTTGTTTTGGGAGACCAACTCTCGTGGACTCCACCCCGCATAAACGTTTATTTCTTTATACCGTCGAGTTTGGATATGGACACATCTCGGTCCAAAATCATGGTGATGCGCTTGAAACATGCACAATTTTTAATCCTCCATCGATGTGGGGTGGCCCACCCTTAAATTTATTCATATAACAATGCTCCACTTTATAGGCCTGAAATGTTAGGTTATTCTAAATATATAGCATAAAAATAAAAATAAAAAAAATTGTGAAGAATTATAACCATACTTTGGCTATATCTATATATATATATATATATATATATATATATATATATATATATATATATATAGTATTTTTATTTTTATTTTTGAAAGACAAAATGAAAAGTGGCTACAACACATCCCATGCATGGATTAACACTATTATATCACAATTGCACTTTGTTATCACATGGAAATATTTCATTAAAATCAACTCTTATGGGGTCCTAAAATTTAAATTCTATCAAATTTACTTCATGTTGCCTTTGATTTGGAAACACTCATTGTAGTGATATAAGTAAAGTGCACTGCCAAATCAAAAGGCAATGAATGGCCAATATAAAAAAGACACAGGCGAACGCCTCCCCAACCAATCAGTCCCTGGATCAAATTTTATTTTACTTTTAATTCTCTAGCATCCATCATATATTTGACATTAATTTATAACATTAACTATCTGACATTATTTTGATGTAAAAAATAGTCAGATATCCAACTTTGTACCAATGGACGAATGAATCGGTTCTATAACACTCCATCACATTAAACTATTACAATTCCCCTTATCCAATACCACACCATCAGACATCCGACTCCATTCTGACGAAAAAATTGTCGGATCCCATCAGACGAGAATAATACGACGTCAAATATCTAATGCTCAAGCGTCAAATTTTTGGCCTCTATGGTGGCAGATATGCAAAATTTAGCATGTCGCTTAAACTTATTGTAACGTCATGTATTCGACGTGACACTGTCAGACATACGAATCCCTACCAACAAAATAAACCATCGGAACTCATCATTCTTGAATAATATAGAGTCACATATCTAACATCCAATTGTCATGTGTTTTGGCCTCTATGGCGGCGGATATCTGACGTTTATCCAACATTAATTCGATGTATGTTGGCATTGCAAATATGATCACAAAGCATCGTACGATCAAAGACTTTTTTGACCAACTTTGGCATCAAATATTCGACGTCTGCACTGTCGAATATCTGATGCTAAAAAAAGTGTCGATTATTCAACATAATCCCACTTACAAAAATTATATCTCCAATGTGTCGGATATCCGACAGCTATGAGTCGAATAACCAACAAATATACATCGTATTTTTCCATTATTTATACTAGTGATGTTTGGTAGGCATTGTGGTTTTGGTTGGAATTCTCCCTCCGGTTCAACCTTTATTAAATTCTAATCAATAAAATGGTTAGCATCATGTATATATCTTTTGAGCAATGAGATATGAAACATGTCATGTGCCTGCATCATGGGAGGAAAAGCAATTCTTTATGTTATTGGTCCCACTCCCTAAGATATGAAGGGTCCATAATATCTTGTTGCTAACTTGCCACATGATCCCACTCTCAAAGGAACTTTTTGGCCTAATTCATAGATATGCATGCTCTCCTACTTGAAATTCCTTGTGCAGTGAATTCTATTCAATATAACTCTTTTTCATGGCTTGTGCTATCTTCAATTTCTTCCCTGTGATAATTAGCTCTTATTCCCTTTCCTTTAACATTTTAGGCTCAAGTGTGACTTTGTCCACTAGATTATCCCAAGTGATTGGGACATTTCATTTTTTTCTATTCATAGATTCAAAAGGGCTCATCTTTAATGACTCTTGATAGCAATTATTATAAGCAAACTCTACCACGGGAAAACAAATTTCCCATTTCTTAGGTTAGTATATGACATACATCCCGAGAATGTCTTATAAAATTTTGTTTACTCATTTGGTCTATTCATTAGTCTAAGGGTGATATGTTTTGCTAAAAGCTAATTGGGTTCCAAATCTTATAAATAAAGGCTTGCAAAATTTTGAGGTAAACTTGGCATCCCAATGAGATATGATCTTCTTAGGCATGCCATGCAATCTAATGATTTCCTTATAAAAATATTGGCAATATCAATTTCCTTATAGTTAAACTTTACATGTATAAAGTGAGTTGTCTTGCTCTACGTGTCTATCACTACCATGATTGCATCTGTTATGAAACCAACTCACAAAAATATAGAAAATATAGATCAATGACTTTAGAATCAGCCTCTTCGAGGGGGAAACCTCCTTTACATTACACAAATGAACAATTCTTGGATGATACACATGACAAAACCTCCTTTCTATATATAGGAGTCTAAGGGGTCACAATATAATCAAAGCCGACATAACAATAATAATATAAGGGCACAACAATAACAATAGTGGGCTTCCATGGGGTACAATAATAACAATATGGAGACAATAGGGGCACAATAATAACAATAAGGGATACAATGACAATAGTAATGGGGGAATAACTAGTATTATAGGGACCTAACATGCCCCTCTCCTTCAAAAAAGTGTTTTCCTCAACGCTTGAGTAGTTATGGATGCTTCTGTATAAAATTCTCATCCTTCCATGTGGAATATTCAGCAAGTAAGTTCTTCCACTTGATGAGATACTCCGAAATTGATCAATTTCGTAGCTGTCGAGTTCTTGTTTCTGTGACTGCTTCAGGTTCCAATATGATTTTTCCTTCCTCATCAAGTTCTGGAAATATTGTTTGAACTGGGAGCTTGTCACCTATAACCTTCTTTAAGCATGAAACATGGAAACTGGGTGCACTCAGGAAGTTGTAGGAAGCTCCAATTCGTATACCATAGTACCAATCTTTTGCAACACCTTATATGGACCATAATACTTTGGTGATAATTTATTATCGTTATTAGCTTGCTTGAGGGACATTTGTTTATATGGTTGTAGCCGTAGGAATACTCAGTCACCTAAATCAAAACTTCTTTCATTGCAATGTTGATTTTCCTATTGTTTCATTCTATTATGTGCCAAAGTGAGGTTAGCCTTTAAGAGTTGGAGAACTTTTTGTTGATGCTCGATGTGATCTTCCACTACTTGAACCTTAGAATTTTCTCTTAAATATGATGTGATGGATGGTGGATTATATCCATAAGTGCCATAAATGGGGTCATTTTTGTTGCAGTATGGAAGGAATTGTTATACCACCATTCAGCCAAAGGCAACCATTTGACCCATTGTGTCTGTTTATCAGAGACAAAGCAACGAAGATATCCTTCCAAACATTTGTTTACTATCTCAATTTTCCCATCAATTGAGGATGATAAGATGAGCTATGAGCTAACTGAGTACCAAGACAAGAAAAAAAAATTGTCCAAATTTTCTAGTGAAAATGGGATCTCTATCACTTACAATAATCTTTAGGTTTCCATGTAGCTTTTGAATTGTTTCCATAAATGTAGTAGAAATTGTATTGGCTTTAAATGGATGAGATAATGAACAAAAGTGTGCATACTTGGTAAGTCTGTCAACTACCACCATGATGACACTCCTTCCTTCGGACTTGGGTAAACCTGTGATAAAATCCATTGAAACCTCCTCCCAACGTTGGCTTGTAATGGATAAAGGTTGTAATAGACCTGGGGTCCTAATTGTTTCAACTTTATTTTTTTGGAAAACCAAACATTCCACCACAAAATTTTGAATATCCGATTTAAGGCCATCCCAAAAAATTCCTTCTTAACCCTATGTGTTATCGGGAAAACTAGTGTCTATTCAGAGCTGCTAGTCCCACTAAGACGAGTAGCTATCTTAGAAACAAACAAACTAAAGTTACTTGTGTTTTCCTTTATGAGAGATAGATGAGAGAGAAGCAGAGAGTACCAACCTCAGTCTTTCGCTAGTCTCCTTGCTTGTTTCCTCTCTCCCTTGATAGAGCTTTCGCCACTCCTTTCTCACTTGTCCCACTTCAAAGAACACCTGTAGAGTCAAAGCAGCAAAATACCATCAAAGCATAGAGATCTATAACCATAAACAATGTAGGATCAGATGTACATTAACCATATAAATGCATATACAAATACAAGATTCAGAGATATACAAGCATATGGAGGAAAACTCAAATAGCTTTATTGATAGAAGTAGTAGAAGAGAGGATTACAACCAAGTTGTCTGATCCAGCATCATCCTCCCAGCATGAAAGCCCTCTTCACCTCATACAAAGCAAGATCACCCAACAATACAATGTCTTCAAAGAGAAACCAACAGCACTTCCTTACAAATTACAAAATTCCAGCCTCTGGATCTCTAGGATGAGGGATCCATATATAGATGTTTGTAGGAGAGTGAGTCAGCTTCTGGGATTTTGATTAGTGTCATTTCACTGATAGTTCTTGGTTCCACTTGGAGATTTCATGATCTCTTACTCATCCCTGGGCGAATTCAAAGAGGCAAGTGTCATATGAGCAGTTTCTAGAAGATTCTTTGAGTTTCCACCTAGCAAACTGCTTTTTCCATTTGTCTGCTCTCGCTCATCGCACCCTACAGAAGGGATTTTCAGTATGCATCGCACCCCCCGTGTGTAACAGGTGAGATGCATCGCACCCTCAGCATGGAGCAGTCTGTATGGTCCAGTTTTGACCAGTTCTGAGCAATTTTTCAAGGAGAACTTTTGGGAAATGATGTAATCAGCTAACCTTGTTCCTTTAGGGTATGAAACAACACTTTTAGGGGTTTAGAAGCCCTTGGTTTATGGACATATGAAATTGGGGTTGCAGTGCCCAAATATGTCTATAACAGTTTCCCCCTAAAGCATGAGGTCGTAAATATTCTGATGTCAAGTGAAATGCTTTATCATGAGGATCTGAGTTTTTTCGAACTGGAAGGCGACCTGTAATAAGATACAATACAATACATTATCTTCATAATATTTTCATGATCTAGCTGAGGCGGGCATTCCCATGCTCAGCTTTATAAATTCATTTTCATGTACATAGGACAGACAATCGTCTGTGTGGCAGACTGATGATTCTGGTAGAGCCATCATCCTTTAGCTTGGATGATTATCTGTGCAGCAATGATGTACATTTGATGTATTTATTTTCCTGAATATATCACAGCCCGGATGGATGAAATTAGATCTGGGGTCTTCAAACTCGTTCAATCTTCGCCCGAAGTACAAGTCGATCCATGTGAAAAGATGTTCTGATGTCGAACATGGAAAGACATCGCCTGATTACTAGCCAATGATGTAAGTTGTTAACAGGCACAAGAGGAATCACCGATAATGATAATGACCCTTAAGGTACTGCAGTACAATTCACGTGGTGCGAATACATGAGTTGATGTCGAACACCACGCAAAATCTTTCAGTCGAAGGCCATTGATGTAAACCTGTCGCCGAAAGTGAGAAACTTGCCATTGAGGCATGCAAGCTTCAAAGTACTGAAAGGGTTGTTCCTAAGTCAACTTCTTGGATAATGAGCTGATGTCGACAAGAGGTGACCTGTCGTAGGAGGGCCTTAATGAATCCCACATCTACGACACAGAACAGAGCAAATGATTTTGTGGAGGTGAAAACGATCTGATGATACAAGGTTCAGGGTGGCGGTCATGAAAGAATGGAGAGTTAAGGTATTGCAGCGGATGAGGCATTAGCTAGGTTGGTGAATTCTCTGAGCGACTTCTCTTGAACATATCAGCAACACTGAAATGGATTGGTAGCGTTAACCCCAAGATGGATGGTACGGAGGACCAATGGTGATGTGACTAGTGAACGGAATAACCCAACCTGACTCAATCATGGTGATGGAGTGAAAGTGTCATGTTCCAGAATGACCTGCTACCAATGAAGTTATTCAAGTTTTCTTCCCTTTTTCCCCAGTCATTTTTGACCAGTACCTCTTTATTTTTGTCAAGCTTGAGGAGGATAACATATGCTTGTTCTATAATTTGCCCTTCGAGCAAACTCGTCGCTATGTTTTAACGAGCCTAGCGACAGTGAAACTCGCTCTTGTCTGCATGGACAAGTTTGTCACTATTTTTTTAACAAGTTTAACGACAAAGATAACTCGGTCCTTTTCAATTTTAGAGAGTCTAAAAAGAGACAGAAAGGCAACTCCAGTAGTCCTTTTTCGTAATATAATCCCTTAAGTCTGAAAAAGTATAAAATAATATGAAAGGGATGACTTTTCGATAGTTTTAACGAGCCAAACAAGACAAACGCTCGATATTTTTGTGTAATGATCCCTCAGGTCCAAAAAGATTAAAATCTAGAGGAGGGATGGCACTTCTGATCGCTTTAATGAGCTGGAGAGGCCAATTGCTCGACAATCTTTTCATATTTTACGAGTCAGATGAAAAGAGCTTAAAGGAGACTCGTTTTTTGAGAAATGAGTGATGTTTTTGGATAGTGTTCCAGGTAAGGTTTGGAACTTTTCAATCATGGCAGTGTAAAGAAGGTGGCTAATAGAATCACTCGTCGCAATTGTTCCTCAAAAGGGGTAAACAATCAAATGGAGGCGTATGATCGGCTAAAAAAGAGTGGAGGTGATGGTAAGAACACGACCAAGGTTCAAAAGCTAATAATTATGCGATCGCAATGGTTATTTACCGAAGGTGGGTTCATTTTTTAATGAGCTTGAACTCTAGGGAACATGTGCTCATCGCTACGTTTATTTTTTAACGAGCTTGAACTTCGCATAAAACTGCTCGTGATAATAGTTAGAGATGTTGATTTCACCATTAACACTATGTTCTTTTGATAGTCATACTGCCTGCTCAATTACTCCATCAAATTGATTAGAAATGTAAATACATGCTTGAAAAATGAGTTAAATACCAATATTTTACTTGAATTACGTGAATAGTAACATAAAAATAGTTTTTACCTCTCATTTTTACCATTTCATTCAAATTTGGGATTTTTGGAGCTCTGGAGGTGTTTTCCCCCTCGATTTTCATCAGCTGATTCCAGGAGATTCTGTGGACTATTTTCGACACCGTCTGGACCAAGTAGGAGCTAATCCTGAGCTCTTCAATTGCATTCTTTCCTTTTCTGATTCTGAGCATGTTTTCCTATTTTTCTGAGCCTCTGGGGTTTGAACAATTCGTTCTCTCCCCATCGCACCTAGTATACATTGAAAGGTGTGATGCATACTGAGCTGGCCATTGGCCAATCAGTATGCATCCCACCTAGTACACAACTGGGGTGCGATGGGCGCAAAGAGGAAATTTTATGCATTGTTTTTTCATGGAAATTTTGCCTGTTTTTGCCTGAATCAGGATCCTAATTCTTCTCTTGTTTGTTTTCAGAGATTCATTGGATCAAGATGGTCGTTACATGGCATGAACGTGAGCATGAAGAAGAGGATATGGTTGCCTTACATGATCCGGGTACGGTGACTGCATTGCGGAACTGTGGCTTGCTCAAATTCTTCCGTATATCCAACATGAGGCAACAAATCAATTTGTTGCAATATTTTCTCGATGCATGGGATCCTACCAACCAAGTGTTCCAGATTCGAGGTAAATCCATCCCTTTGACAGTTGAGGATATCTACTTCTTGACTGGTTTATCGAGGCGTGGTGCCCCTCTCTCACTATCAGGATCCGCCCGTGGGGGTGAATCCGTGAGGGATTATATTCGTCGGTTCTGTAGAGATGGATCTCAGCCGAGCAGGGACGGCAAGATCAGTATTCGAGATGTCATTGATCGGTCCTTGAGGACTATCTTATTCACCTTTGCTAGATTGGCTAGTAGTGCGGCTCTTCATTTGGCCAACAGGTCCTATATGCAGTATGCTCTGGAATGCCTTGAACCAAAGGTATTCAACTAGTGTGATGCAGTACTTCCAGTTATAAAAGAACAGCTTACCAAGGTGAAGAACAGAAGATCCAAGAACTTTGGTTATGGTTCTATTCTGACCGCTTTCGCCTTGGAGAAGATCCCACTGATGCAGCCACAGTACATTTCACTCGGAGTGCCAGCGCCGACAGAACCACGGATGCAGAGATGGGTTGATCTTATGGCCAGACATGCTGGTCAATCACAGATTTCATTCTCTGATGCCTTCTTTGAGTGGTTCAACCATCAACAGATGGTCTTTGCCGAGTATCCGTATGCTGGGATGGATTTCTGGGGTGACCCAGATTTGGTGCTGCTGGCTGGCGAGCAGTGGGGTGTTATAGGTAAAAGATCTAACCATATCTCTGTTTATTGTTTTTATAATGTTCTTGTGTTTTTTAAATGTTATGAAGACTTAATCAAACCCATATATTTGTGTAGATATTGGACCAGTGCAACCAGCAGTGCGCCCAAGGGTAGCAGTTGTCGTTCCAGCAGGAGAGGCTGTAGGGAGGGCTGTCCTTCACGATCTGGATGTAGCTGAGACCCTTGCAGTATTGCAGGATCAGATCGAGGGTCTCACCCTTGGTATTCAGGATGTGAGGACCGACGAGTTACCTCTAAGATTACAGCACCATACTACTGGCGTGCCGAGCCGATGGACTAGGCTCTTACGTATGATCGCACAGGCAGTGACTTGTTATCACCAGCACCATTAGTCTAGGGTGTTTCCCTGCATTTTTGAGTTTTTGGGTCATGTGACCGATTTTGTCTTGGACACAGAACATTTTGACAAACTATAAACAGTTATGTATATTTTTTATTTTCGGAGCTTTATTCTGGTTAAGCTATCTGATCCTGATACAAATGTTGATTGAAATGCTTTCTTTTATAAATGCTGCAAATGTCTATCTAACACATAATTTGCTAATGAATCAGTTAATGTGTTTAAGTTTCTGGAAATGTGTTGATATTGAATAAAATCAAACTCTCTTTCCAAAATATTGACCCTTAGGAACATGCGATAGATAGTTGGATTTCGAACGGAATAGATGCCAGTAAGCTGTAAGATGACGAGTTGAGAGTCTAACCTGATGACAAGTCGGCGTATGCCATGCGCGATGGAATCAGAGAGCAGTTCTATCAACGCGCTATACTCAGCAATGTTGTTCGTTGATCGACCAATACATACCCCTCTGAAACTCACTAACTCGCTGCTTGGATCAAAAATGGCCTAGGCTACAGAAGATAGGTTCTGTGTACTACAACTAGCTCCGTCGGCATATCCAACAAATGATTCCAATAGGTTCGACATCTGCAACAAATGCAAAAGTGGATTACCTAACCAAAACGATCACTCTTGACGAAAACAAAAACGTAACAAAAGCATATAAAGAGGTTACTACACTTAGTCAAGCATAGTAACGCTTAAGGTACAACCCGTTTCGGGGTTGTGCCAGTGGAATCCCATTGTAATCTACTAGCTCATAGGCTCCTTTTGCTAACACTCATTTAACAATGTAGGGACCCATCCACAAAGATTGGAACTTACCTGCTCCCAATTTATCGGATTCTTGATCGTAAAGTAAGACCAGGTCACCTTCTGAGAAGACACGGGGTTTGACATTTTTGTCAAATTGTGCCTTAACTCGTTTCTTATGAGCTTCATTAGCCAAGGCAGTGTCACGACGGGTTTCATCCAATTGGATTAGTTCCAAGAAACGAGCCTCTTCCTCTGAAGTTCAGGGAGAAGGTCGACTGCAAGCTTGAGAGATGAAATCTCACACTGAATTGGTAATACAGCTTCCAGGCCATACACCAGCTGAAAGGGTGTAAACCTGGTCGCATTTCTTACCAAGTTTTTGTATGCCCATAGAGCTGAGTACAGGATTAAATTCCAATCCTGTTTGTGGGCTCCAATCATTCTCTGCAACATATGCTTGAGGACTTTGTTGATCGCTTCAACTTGTCCATTAGCCTGCGGATAATATGGAGTAGAACTGTCGTGGGACAGTCCTAATTTGGCAGTTAATTCAACCATCATGTGATTGCGAAAATGTGATCCATGATCTGTGACTATAGCTTGTGGAACACCGAACCTAGAGACTACATGATTGAAAAAGAAAAGAGCAGCCGTTTCACCGTTGTTGTTTAATGTAGGCATCACCTCGGCCCATTTTGTAAAATAGTCAACTGCGACTATGATATACCCATGCCCCCCGGCCGAGGTGGGGTTACATGTCATGAAATCTATGCCCCATTTGGCGAATGGCCCAACAGAACTACTGGATGCAGAGGTGCGGGTGGTATTCTGGTTTTGCGGTCGAAGATTTGACAAGCATGGCAACTTCTGACTGCGGTTATGCAATCTTTGAACATTGTTGGCCAGAAGTAACCTGCTCGTAAAATCTTTTGTGTCGTAGCGTAACCAGATTGATGCCCCCCACACACGCCTGAATGACAATCATTCAGGACTTTTTCAGCCTCCTCATGGGTGAGGCACCTTCGCAGAACTGTATCGATACCGCGACGGTAAAGTGTATCACTGACGATCATGTAGTCTTTTGCTTGGTATCGAGTACGTCGTTGTTCTGAGCGAGAGGTATTAGGCCTGTATGTTTGGGTTTGGAGATAGATGATTATATCTCCATACCACGGATCGCTTGACGATATCAGAAACAAAGATTCATCCACGATCAATGCTTTGGATGTTGAATCGTTGGACGACGATGGGAAGTCGCATAGTAACTCCGCGAAAACTAGAGATTTCTTTGATTTGGATTTTACGAATTCCAGATCAAACTCTTGCAAAATAGCTATCCATTTCGAATATTTGCCCCCAAGTAACTGACGCGACAGAATGTAAGTCATAGGGTTGCAATCTGACAAAATGGTAGTTTTGCGAAAGAGGATATAGTGTCGAAATCTCTGTACTACTTGAACAGCTGCAAGAGCCAGCTTTTCAACATAGGAGTACTTTCTTTCTGTATCATTTAAGTTTCGGCTTAAATAATATACAGGATGTTCGTTTCCATTTTCTTCTTGAACTAAAACCATTGCGATGGTTGTATCTGCTGCAGCTAGATATAGGTTAAAGTCTTTTTGATAGTCAGGAGCGTACATTAATGATGCTTTAACTAGGGATTCTTTCAGAGCATCAAAGGAAGCTTACGCAACTTGATCCCAGTTGAAGGGTACTTATTTTTTCAAAAGACGCGTATAACCTTTAGCAAGTTCTGCGTAATTTGGAATGAACCTCCTCAGAAAGTTTGCTTTCCCCTGGAGTTTCTGTATCTGAAGCAAATTTGAAGGTGGAGGCATATCGATGATTGCTGAACCTTACATGGGTCGAGTCAAATTCCATCCTTAGAAACCACAAAGCCAAGTAAACGACCAGAACCGACACAAAACACACATTTGTGTGGATTGAGTCGTATCTTGTAGTGTCGGCAACGTAGAAATATAGCTCTCAAATGCTGCGGATGATCAGTCCGCTTTCGCGAATGAGCCAGTAGATCGTTGAGATATGGTTGAACGATGTTCTTGATGTCATGGAAGGCATAATTCATAGCCCTCTGAAAGGTTGCCCCTGTGTTCTTTAAACCGAAAGGTAATTTGCGGTACGCGAATGTGCCCCATAGACATATAAATGCAGTCTTCGACTGGTCTTGTGGGCGATATTTATTTGATTATACCCGGAAAATCCATCCATAAATGAAAAGATTTCACATCCGGCACATTCATCAATTATCTGGTCGATGAAGGGTGTAGGGTAGTTTTCCTTTGGACAAGCTTGATTTACATCCCTGTAATCAATGCACACTCTAATCGTTCCTTGCTTTTTCATCACAGGAACAATATTCGATACCCAATCAGTTAGAGGAACCGGGTAAATGAAACCAGCATGTAAAAGTTTTTCAACTTCTGCCTTGATGGCAGCGGCTTTCTTCGGGTGCACCTGCCGAAGCCGTTGTCGTACCAGTTTGACATCTGGATACATCTTGATTTCGTGTTCAACTATGCTCGAGTCAATGCCTGGCATTTCTTCATATGACCATGCAAAGACATCTCTGAATTCGTGAAAGAGAGCACAATATATTTCCAGTTCTAAAGAAGAACAAGATTTGCCGACATGAATATTCTCTACAACATCAGGTTTGGTCAAGATATTTATGGTGATAGTTTCTTCAATATTGGACAGATTTCGCTCGGAATCCACCGTATTTACAGTATTTGATAGAAAATCAAAAACTGAAGGATGATCAAGGTCGCTGGAATAATCTTCGTTGTAATCCAAAAGATGGGAACGATGGTGGTAATCTTCCCATGGTGCCTCTCCTATCATCATCGACTGAATAATTCCTTCATCTGTAGAATGTACATGTGACCAAGGATCTGAAGAGGTGCCATATTCTTTAGACCTATCTATCCAAACACTCGATGAGCGTTGATTTGGGTTTACCGCCCATGCCAAGAAAATTGATTGCTACAAAATTTCTATTGTGCTTGAAGGCAAAACCTATTGATGATCCATGCTAACAAAATGTTCGGAACTCTTCTGAATGGAAGATATCATATTGCAGGTTCCCACTGTGGCCACTTCTGCCAGATTACTCGGAGGTGGTAGGGCAAAAGTACCCATCAAGGCAGGGTCTTTGAGTAGGCCTACTCCAACATTTTGAAGTGATTGAGAGCTTCCATGGATCATTGGAATGCTTCCTGTAACTTGTGAACTGTTGGGGAGAAAGGTTTGTTGATCAATGATTGTAAAGGTTTGTTGATCAACGATTGTAATCCCTCCTTGAAAGGGAAATGCAATCTTTCTAAAGTAAGTTGATACAACAACGGCCATAGCATAAATCCAGGGCCTTCCCAGTAGGATATTGTAATCGAGGTTTCCATCGATAACTTCGACATCAATTTCTACTGTCTTGCCCCCCAGTTCAACTTGTAAGTTACTTAAAATCCCGTATAGGGTGTATGTTCATCCATCGAATGCTTTTAATGTCGTTGATGATCTTGACAAGGGTGGTGAGCCTAAATTTTTCCAGCAACTCATTGACATAATGCAGGTAGATGCCCCCTCATCAATAATTGTTCGATGAACAGTTTTGTTGAGGGATTTCACTTGGATGAGGAAAGTGAGTTGTGCTGGTAACTGAGGTTCATATCCTTTATGATTAAAGGCCACAAGATTGGAATCCGTTGGGTCAATCCCACCTATTGCTGATAATAGAGCCTACTTTTGGGAGGGACAATTTTGCAGTACTTCAAGCATCGACATAGCGGATGGCGATTGGGCCAGATCCTCTACTATATTATAATTCTGTGCTGCTCGGGCACGAGGATTAAATGTCGATTTGTGTACTACTCCCTTTGGCGCTTTATTGTTAGCTCAGGAATGATGGGTGGCACAACTTCGGTTGAAGTTGTTGTCGAACTACTAGGTTGATCTGCAGCCTTGTTGTTTGACAGCTGTGGATTCCCGTAATCTTTATTCCTTGTCGATATCAAAGCATCATTTTGTTGCTTCGAAATGGACAACATAAGTACTTGGGAAGGGGAAGCATTGTCGCTAGCAACCAGATTGGTTTCTAGGTTCGGAAACGGATCGGTCAATACTGCTGAGGTTTTTGAACTCTTAAATAATTTCTTAATCTTAGCTTTATATGGACAATCCCTCGTCCAATGGCCTTCATCACATATGTGACATGGTGAAGGAGGTTTCTTTTGCCCAGAAGAGTCTACGGAAGATTTTTCAGGAGACAAATCATCATGTTTCTTCTTTTTTATTTTCCCTTTCTTCTTACCCCCTGGTTGCTTTGATTCTTTGCCTTTGTCGGTCGACACGGCATTAACCTCTGAGGCAAGAAGTTCTTCATTTGTGTTTTGACTAGAAACCGTATCGGCTTTCTTAGATGTAGCCTTTGTGGTTTTCGTTCTTGTCGTACCTATCACGCCATCGCCGGCATGAGAGTCTTTGTTTGATTTAGGAGGAGGAGGAACGGAAAACTCTGGTCTAGGAGCATCAGGGATTTTGTCATAGAGCGTGCCAGACTGAGTATAGATCAAGTCTAGATATTGCGCATGAGCAATGACTTGCTCTTTAGTGACAACTCCCCCCTTAGCCACATCTTCTGTAATAGAAGGTAACAATGACTTAATAAACCATTCAGCTAGTAGCTGATCAGGAACATATGTTTTTACCATTCGATGACGATGTCGCCACTCATGAATATGATCAGATATGTGAGTGGCTGTCGTCTGCTTAAAATTGGTAAGAAGCTTTGTTCCTGTTTCGTACCTTATTGGTAACTGAAAATGGGTTAAAAAGGTGGTGGCAAGGGCACTGAAGTTATCGAATGAAGCTCTAGGCAATTCGATGTACCACTTCGCTGCCGAACCAGTTAGCGTTTGCTGAAAAAGGCAAAGCCTAATCGAATCATCATTGAGAGTGTTGGACGAACACCATAGATGAAAGGTCATCACATGATTCGACGGATCTTCTCCTAGATTTCCATTGAATTTAGGAATATCTGACGGAAGTTTATGAGGAATCGTCGGCCACCAAGGGGCGTAAGCAATTGGATCATTTGTTAGCCGATTCAGATCTGGTAATTCCAACGTTGCGACGAAAGGCAACTGTTGATTCAGGTTTGGCGAAGCATACCCAGGATAAGATGGGATCGCCTGAGCAGTGGGCCTTTGCATACCAACATAATGTATTTGATGTTGATAACTTTGATAAGGTTGATGGGCGTAACCATTATGATATGATTGATGGTAACCGTTTTGAATATACGGTTGCCCATTACCCGCAAAGTTTTGTTGCTCAGGTCCTCAGTAAGCTTGTTGGAATTGCGGTTGTTGATATTGCACCAGCCATGGTTGTGAGGCCATTTGTTGTTGTCCAATACTGGATGTTTGACCAAGATGAGGGGTGATAGTACCCATTTGCGCCTGAGTTGCTTCAGTTAAGGAGCCACTAATCGGCGATTGTGGTTGAGTCGTTGAGACAAGAGGTTGTTGTATTACGACCTGAGAAACTTGAGGTTGACATACAACAGGCAGCGCTTGTACTTGCGACACCGTCACAATAGCCGATGTAGTGGGAATATTCGACACAGGCTGATTTGGTTGTATTGAATATACAACTCTTGGTTGTTGAGGCAGTATTGGCACCCAACTACTGGATGCAATTCCAGCTTGACCCGAATTCTGTTGTGAACTCTCATATGGTTGTTCTCCCGGAGGGAACAAGGAAAAGGCATACTGCCCCCCATATGGTGGCAATCCAGTGTTCAAAGGGAAAATTGGTCTTTGTAGACTGGACTGCCCAAATTGATACTCTTGTGAAGGATCAATTTGCTGAGACTCAACATAAGAAATTCCAGATAATATTCCGGACGAACAAACAGGAACAGACCATACTGTCGAAACAGTCCCTGGGTGGACTCCATCTAGCGGTTGAGAGCTAGTTGGGACAGACGGTATACCAGCGAACATTGTCGGAGTAGTGGCGGGAGGTTCTGCTGCTGCTGTATCAGAGGACACAGTCCTAGATGTCGATGGTTGTTTAGACATATTTATTCTATCCAAAAGACTTCCTAGCGATTCTACAGGAACTTGCGATGAAGGGTGACTAACTTCTGTATCAGAAGGATATAGGTGGATCCCAGTTCCAAAATGCAATGGTGTACTGGATGGAAGATCCTCCACAATCTCTTCTATAGCAATCAGTCTAGGTGGAAGAGGTAGACTGTCAGGCCCGTAAAATATTTCTGGTGCCGAAGAAGGTACACACTCTGCAGCAACAGATGTTGGAGGGTTGACACCTTCCGAATTAGTCCTAGATGGAGCTGGTTCAGGAATAGATGTGTTTACTGTTACACTAGGATAAGTTCTAATGTCCTCTTGTAACTGTGGAACTTCTTCTGTAGAGGCAAGGATACCAGAAATAGTTGGAGTAACTGGAGTCTTTGAGGATGTTGAAACACAAGTTTCAAATAAACCAAGAGACTTTGACCCAGTTAAACAAGATCGCTTAGTCCAGAATGGTTTCGTTTGTGGAGTCAAAGATGGTTGACTCGTTAGTCTCTGCGAACGATGGGGTTTTGATTGACTTTCTTCCATGATTGTGGATTACTTGATCAACTCAAAATAAAAAGGGAAAAATGTTATTCCGAATTAAATGAATTTTATGACGCTTTGACACAACTTGCTTTTTCAATTTTTAAGAGTCGAGAAAAAGCTAAAGATGACTCTAGTCGCCTTCAATTTTTAATGAGCCTGAAGTGACAAGTGCTCAGATGGACCTTTTCTTTTAAGGAGTCTGAAAAGGAACGAAAGTGACTTCTCTAGAAATCTAGACAGAGGGATTACCAAACCAATCGCAAAACTGCAGAATACTTTTTACGGTACGGTAGTCAATCTTCCCGAATGTTGTGTTCAGTGCATTGCGATCAATAGGGCGGCAGACACGGCTTCCTAAGGATAAAGGATATAGCCTATTGTGGTCTCCCAATATATACTCGATGGTACATGGGAGCACAAGTCCGTACTGGCACTTGTCGTATCAAAGAGGAGGAATCACCCAACCTATGATGAAAATGATAGTTACCAGGCTTTACGACACCGAAATACGTCTCTAGCCTAGACTTCTAGATGTTGTGTGTTAGGTTCCAAAGCGTTTTTATGTTCATTGAGGTTTATTTTACAGTTGATCTTTCTTAAGAATTTTGCCTTTAAGGTTCACCACGTGATGTAGATATACAATTCCTAAATGTGCAATCTAAGATGATAAACAATCATTTACTTTCTTTTAGCAATGAAAATCCTAGCTACTAAGGAAAGAGAAATGAAATTCTTTCAACATAGAGCAGAGAGCACACACTAGATGCACTTTTCCTAAATCAATTACTGCATGCAGTCTAAATGCAAATGCACATGCATGTATTTGTTTTTCAGTTTCCTTAATGTGAGAATGACGAAAAGAAAACTAAGTACAGATCTGAATCATTTTCTTTCAAAGCAACAGTACTGACAATTTTTTCTTCAAAAAACGAAAGGAAGACTAAGACGACACTTTGTGATTTCGAATTCAAAATACGAAAGGAAGATTAAGACGACACTTTTCCATTTGAATTCAAAAAACAAAAGGAAGACTAAGACAACACTTTGCGATTTCGAATTTAAAATTGCTTTCGACACTTGAAATACTATTAATTCAAATCAAATACAATGGCAAAAGTGTAACCGACTATCTAAAAGAGGAAGACTTTACGACACTCTTTTTCTTGACTGAAAACGACACTTGCGACACTTTCAAATCAAAAGACGACAGTTTGATTAAGCTACTATTTGCAAAATAGAACTGCAAATGATCAAAAATACATAAAAAAAACATTCACAATTCTTTATCAATGGAGGTTGAATAATGCAAAGGAAGAAGGTTTCAACAGTGATATACTAATGATAGACAGCAAAACTACTGAATAAAGCTAAAGACAATGAAGAAAAACCAAAATCTGGAGGCAAAAACAGTCTTACTCAATCATCGACCTGTAACACAGGGAAACAGGATGCATCTCACCTGTAACACACGGGAGGTGCGATGCATCCAGATTTCCAATGAGAGACAGTGCGATGGTCCAAGGACGAGACTGAGCTTGGTTTTCACTCACAGTTTGCAGCTAAGTTCAGGGATTCAGGCTGAGCTAATGATAGTCAGTAAACACAAAGTATAGGGGTTGATCTAATGAGGTTATTTGAGCTACCACCAGGCACTTAGGATGTTTGCAAGTCAGATGTTTAGTTCATAAACCAACCTGGAGATTGACTGAAGCAGTGTTGATCTACTTTGCAGTTGCATAGCAAAAGCATTTCGAAGGCTAGCTGGCTTAACTTTAGGCTCCGTCTGTGATTTATAAAGCAAACAACAGTAACAAAACAAACAAACTATTCGCTCCCCAGTCGAGTCGCCATTTTGTTATCGGGAAAACTAGTGTTTATTCAGAGCTGCCAGTCCCACTAAGACGGGTAGCTATCTTAGAAACAAACAAACTAAAGTTACTTGTGTTTTCCTTTATGAGAGATAGATGAGAGAGAAGCAGAGAGTACCAACCTCAGTCTTTCGCTAGTCTCCTTGCCTGTTTCCTCTCTCCCTTAATAGAGCTTTCGCCACTCCTTTCTCACTTGTCCTGCTTCAAAGAACACCTGTAGAGTCAAAGCAGCAAAATACCATCAAAGCATAGAGATCTATAACCATAAACAATGTAGGATCAGATGTACATTAACCATATAAATGCATATACAAATACAAGATTCAGAGATATACAAGCATATGGAGGAAAACTCAAATAGCTTTATTGATAGAAGTAGTAGAAGAGAGGATTACAACCAAGCTGTCTGATCCAGCATCATCCTCCCAGCATGAAAGCCCTCTTCACCTCATACAAAGCAAGATCACCCAACAATACAATGTCTTCAAAGAGAAACCAACAACACTTCCTTACAAATTACAAAATTCCAGCCTCTGGATCTCTAGGATGAGGGATCCATATATAGATGTTTGCAGGAGAGTGAGTCAGCTTCTAGGATTTTGATTAGTGTCATTTCACTGATAGTTCTTGGTTCCACTTGGAGATTTCATGATCTCTTACTCATCCCTGGGAAAATTCAGAGAGGCAAGTGTCATATGAGCAGTTTCTAGAAGATTCTTTGAGTTTCCACCTAGCAAACTGCTTTTTCCATTTGTCTGCTCTCGCTCATCGCACCCTACAGAAGGGCTTTTCAGTATGCATCGCACCCCTTGTGTAACAGGTGAGATGCATCGCACCCTCAGCATGGAGCAGTCTGTATGGTCCAGTTTTGACCAGTTCTGAGCAGTTTTTCAGGGAGAACTTCTGGGAAATGATGTAATCAGCTGACCTTGTTCCTTTAGGGTATGAAACAACACTTTTAGGGGTTTAGAAGCCCTTGGTTTATGGACATATGTGATTGGGGTTGCAGTGCCCAAATATGTCTATAACACTATGGTAAGTTTTTAAAATTTGAGTGTCCTCCTAAGGGAGAAGTGTGCAATTCCATAAGAATATTTTGTTTGAGTTGGGAATTCTTACCTAAGTATAAGCGATCTTTGTACCATAACAAATCATTTTTCCAGCTAAATGTATCAGATGTACTGGGATCTTGTTGTATCTTTTGAATGAGTGCCCACACGTGTTCGTCATTCTTCCATTCATCCCTTGCTTCATTTATCCAATCTAGTTGGATAATAGAAATGGCACAAAGCAATGCTTCCACATCATCATCCCTTCTTGAGAGTGCATCTCCCACAACATTTTGCTTCCCTTTTTTGTATATGATTTCAAATTCATAACCCAACATCTTTGTGACCCATTTTTGTTTCTCTTATAAAGCTAATATTTGTTCTAAAAGGTATTTAAGGCTATCATGATCCGTTTTTACCTTGAAGTGTCTTCCCATTAAGTAGGGTCGCCATTTCTTAAGTGTTGGAAAATACTGAGAGGGGGGGTGAATCAGTATTCCTTAGCAATTAGCACTTTTAAATATTTTCATAGCATTATTTAATCTTCAAATATCATTAATGTTTATGCAATAACAACAATGAATAAAAGAACACAGGAGGCACAAAATTTTAGGTGGAAAAACCCCTCCGGGTCAAAAACCACCAAACGCTTTTCTAATAATTCTTTAATCTTCAACTCCAATTGAAAAGAAAGCTCCAACTTCCTAGAATCTATAAAATCATTCTTCTCCAGCTCCCACTAGATGGACGCTCCAACACCCAAGATTCTTCAGTAGTCAATTAACAGATGCCCCAAAACCCAATGAGCTACAACTCACCCTAGCACCACCCTACCACCCTAAAGTTTTCACAGGCTTGAACCTGTTGGTGACTTCATGCACCACCCTACCACCCTATAGAAGAATAAAAGAAGAATGGACTCTCGTACCAGGGAAAATGGTCCACTTTACAATGATATAGAATGATGTAAAAGAAGAAGACACACTAGACCATAACCCCAACTATGACACAACCACCTAATGATGATCCTAGACCTCCTAACACTGCCTCTTAAACTCTTGGCAGATAGACACTTGTACAACTTTTACAAAGATGCTTTTACAATGACTGTACAATGATACTTTTACAATGATTGTATGCAGTGCTTCCCACTTGAAGACTTCATGTAGTGAACTTCTTGTTGATGTTATGCACCTTGATTGCTACTCTTGTCATGCTACCCTTTCTCACTCTACAAAACATTAGATTATGCATTGAGTCTTCTCTTGATGAATATATAATACCTGCAAAAAGTCTTCAAGGAAATACCCATGACATGATAATAGAAAAACTTACCTCATCCTGCAAAGCATATGTCAGTGCTAAACAAAAACAACAAATTAGAATACAAAGAACCTAATGCAATTAAGAGATGAACATGCATATACATAATATACTTACCTGCATCTTACCTCTGTTGCATCACTTTGCTGCACCTTGCTCTTTTGCTGCCCTAGAAATTCTGGTCCTTTGCACCCCTTGACAACACTTGATCTAGTTTTTCTTGCCTTATAGGAGCATGATATTTAATCTGATGTATCTCTACGACTTAAGATCCCCAACATGTGATCTTCGGTCCTGTAGAGACCCCTGAGTCTTCTTTCCAATGCCATAGGTCTGACCTGATTTGGACTCTTCAAGGCAAAGTTATGTCCAATCTCTCACAATGACCTAATTATGGACTAGTTCAGTAGAGAGAACTTGTACGACGTGCCACGTGTCTTGTTTCCTCCTTCGGCTCTAAAATTGATAAACAGAAAACTACAGTTCGTTCACTATCCACCACTTTTTATAGAATTCCAATCCTCTTCTCAGAGAGAGAGTTATGATGATTCTCCCAAGGTCACTTCTTTGAGATGAAATTCTGCAGCCTGCAAAAACCCTAACTTCAAAAATCATATCTCCAAAACTATAACGAAACAAGATCTGAAATTTGGTCACGATGTTCATCAGGATTGTGAATCATATGGGTTTTAATTTCAGAATCTAAGACTTCACAAAAATGAACTTATAGCGAAAATTCCACGATCACTACTTTTGAGGATATATGAGATTTCTTTTTATAGAGTTGAGAGGGGCTTCTATAGAGAATGTTGGAGGGATTTAGGAGCTTAAAAAATTATTAATTAATGACTATTCAATGACCAAAACCAATTATGAGTTCCATGCCACAACCCCATAGGGTTTTAGCCCACTAACTGGGGTTACTAACTTCAAACATGAATATCTCTCAAAACGTGAAGAATTACTTGGTGTGCCATATATCAATGGAAACATCTCGACAAGTAGAATCTATCTAGAAGATCATTGACTCAAAATAGAGTAATTTTTCAAGTCTAAATTCCCTTGCAAGATAATTGTAGCCCCTGGTGTTGCTTGGGTTGACATCAATGACAACCTCAGATCATCTTTAGATCAAAAATCTCCCCTTTTGGCATTAATGGCAACACAAGTACTCCCCCTGCAATCAGGGAATCTCTTCCTACTGCCTTCTCTCCCCCTTTGACATCAATGGCAAAGGGTAACTCCCCCTGACACACAACCATCCTGCGAACCTGTACACACTTCCACTCCCCATTTATTTTCTTAATAAGGAAAATCTAATGAGAACTTGTCAGAATCCCAAGCTTCAGGTGAAGATATTCAAATGCTTCACGTGGTAAAGGTTTAGTGAATATATCAGCGATTTGTTCTTTTGTACCAACATATTCAAGTTTGATATTCTTTTCAGTGACTTGTTCTCTAACAAAATGATATTTTATCGGAATGTGTTTTTTTTTTAATGCATGATAGGATTCTTGGAGATGTTGATGGCACTGGTGTTATCACAGAATATGGGAATAGGCTCACTGAATTGTACTTGAAGATCTTGCAAAGTTTGTTTCATCCAAAGGACTTGAGTACAACAAGCTGTCGCTGCAATGTATTCTACTTCCACTGTGAGGTTTGCTTTTTTCTCAACCATGATACGAGACAACCACCTAGATAGAATGTTGCTCCACTAGTACCCTTACGATCATCAATGCTTCATGCCCAATCTGCATCTGTAAAGGCTTGAATAATGAGATTGTTGCCCTTGCGATACCACAAGCCATATTCCATTGTGCCCTTTAGATATTGAAGAATTTTTTTGACGGCAAAATATGTGATTCTTTTCGTGCTGCTTGGAATCTTGCTACTTGTCCAACTGCTTGCATAATATCTGGTTGGGAGTCTGTTACATATAGAATACTACCAATCATAGATCTTTACAACCTCTTATCCACATCCTTAGATGAGCCATCTATGCTCAATTTGAAACCTATTAACATCGAAGTAAGGATGGGTTTGCAATCTTCCATTTTGAATTTCTTGAGCATTTCCTTGATGTACTTGGCTTGACATATAAATATTCCTTTCTCTTGCTGAGATATTTGAAGCCCTAAGAAGTATGTCAACTCACCAAGTTAAGACATCTCGAACTCACTTTGCATCTTTGTAGCAAAGTTCTTACTTATTCGATCATCATTGCTACCAAAGATTATATCAACCACATATACCTCAACGATTGTTAAATTATCCTTATCTATTTGTACGTAAATATTGCTATCAGTAGTACCTTTCTTGAACCCTTGTTGACATAGATATCCGTCAAGACAAGCATACCATGCTCTAGGATCCTGCTTGAGACCATACAGAGCCTTCTTTAACCTGCAAACATAGTCTTCTTTTTCTGATAGTATAAAACCTTCAGGTTGTTCGATGTAAACTTCTTCTTCTAATTCTCCATTCAGAAATGATGACTTAACATCCATTTGGTAGACTTTTATTTTTCTTGAACATGCATAGGCGAGAAACATCCGGATGGCTTCCATTCTGGCAACTGGTGCAAATGTTTCGTCGAAATCAATTCCTTCCACTTGTGCGTATGTTTCTGGTAACCTGTCCTTCTTCATTCAATTTGTTCCTGAAGACCCATTTAGTCCCAATGACATTTTTATCTTTTGGTCATGGAACTAATTCCCAGGTGTTATTCTTCTTGATTTGATCCAATTCTTCATTCATAGCTGCTACCCAATGTTCATTATGGCTGGCTTCCTCAAAACTACTAGGCTCAAAGGTTGCTAGAAAAGCAATGTGAGCTTGTTGTGATGAACGAAGTTGTCGACCTTTTCTTGTTCCAATTCCTTCATTTATGTCACCAATGATTTGATTTGATGGATGGTTCTTTTGAATCCATTCTTTTGTTCTCTTTGGAGGAGCTTCTTGTTGTTGTTCCTGTATATCTTGTTGATCATTATTTACTTCTTCCTGGTTGACAGTTGCTTCTTGTTCTAGAATTTTCTCTGTACCTTTTTTAGCCTTTGTCTCAAGTTTCAAAGATTCTAGATCCTCATCATTATTTGTTAGAACACTATCTTCGTCAAATGTAACATTTATACTCTCCACTATCTATTTTTGTCTTAGATTATAGCATTTATAGGCCTTTCTTTTGCGTGAGTAACCAACAAAGGTACCTTCATCAACACGCAATTCAAACTTACGCAACTTTTGATCTTCTCTTTTGATATAACATTTACTTTCGAAGATTCTGAAATATTTTACATTAGCCGATTTTCCTTTCCATAATTCATATGGGGTCTTATTGCAATTATTTCTGAGAAGACTTTTGTTGATAATGAAGATTGTTGTATCAATTGCTTGAACCCAAAATTTTTCATCCAATTTTGAGTCCTTCAGCATTGTTCTACCCATTTCCTATATGGTTCTGTTCTTTCTTTCAGCAACTCCATTTTGCTGAGGTGTTCGTGCTATTGAAAATTGTCTTTTTATTCCATTTTCGTCACAGTATTGCTGAAATAATTTGGAAGTGAATTATTTGCCATTATATGATCTTAGACACTTTATTTTTAAATCAGTTTCATTTTCAACCAACTCCTTGTAGATCTTAAAGCACTCAAATGCTTCAGATTTTTTCTTTAGGAAACTAACGGCTGTCATCCTGGTATAGTCATCTATCATTAACATGAAATATAATTCTCCATCTAAGCCTTTTGTTCCCATAGGACCACATAGATCAGTATGTATCAATTCCAATGGATGTGATGCAAAGTGTTCTTTTGTTTTAAATCCACATTTTGTCTACTTGTCGTGCCGACAAGCCTCACATAGTGTGTTGGAAGGTTTTGAGATTTTCGACATTTCTTGTACTGCTTCCTTTTTGCTTATCCTGACAAGATTGTCAAAGTTTATGTGACCCATTCATTTGTGCCATAACTAGCTTTCATCTTCTTTAGCTAGTAGACATGCTTTAGTTGCTTCATCCATAACATATATGTCGTTTGGAGCTCAACTTGTTGTAGCCACAATTTTACCATACCTTCCTTTCCTGATTTCACATTTTGTGGAGTTGAATAGCATTATGTGTCCTTGATCACACATTTGTCCAACACTGAGCAGATTGTGATTCATGTTTTCAACCAATAGAACATTCTTAGCTAGAGCATCTTTGCTTCCGATACTGACGGTACCTGATCCTATAACAATTGAAGATACATCATTTCCACAGTACACAGTTCCATCCTTCTTCTCTTTCAGAGATACAAATTTCTTTCTATCTCCAGTCATATGCGTTGAGAAACCGCTATCAACATACCACACATCTTTGTTGTTTTGAGCCTTGAGAGCGAGAGCACAATTATCAGTGTTCTTCTTCTTCCATGTTCATTCGTTCTGTGGCTTCGAAGATTCTTCTGGAGGATTTTCAAGTCTGTAGTCTCTGGCTATGTGTCCAAAGTTTCGACATTTGTAACATTCAATATTACTTCTTAAATGTTCAAATCTATTGATGTTTCGTTGAGCCCTGGGAGGTTCATATTTGACAGATCTCCTGGAATTGTATTGGTTCCTAGGGTACGTGCGGCATTAAGCAGCTTTATGACCAAATTTTCCACATGAATAACAATAGCCATGAAAAATATGTTGGTACCTGGATGGAAATCTTCGTCGGGGAATTTTCTTCCAAGGTTGTTCTTGCGAATCTTGTTCAATGAAGTCTACATGCCTATCAGATCTCATAGGTTCATTGTATTTTGTTGTAGAAGGTCCTACTTCTTCTTCTTTGTAACCGAGGCCAGTTCTGTCATTGTAAGATCATTGATTGTTGATGAGTTCTTCCAACGCCCTTGAACTATTGGCATAGTTTGGGATAGTTTTTCCCTTCTTCACTTACTTACACAGCGAGACTACTTCGGCTTCTAATGCTTCCCTTTCTCGGTTGCTTTCTTCCAACTCCTTTTGAATTGACTCTTCAATACATTTTTGTTATTCAACTTCAATTTTGAGACCTTGAACTTGTTCTTCAAGAGTATTGGAATGAATCTTCTCAGCCTTGAGCTCTTTTATAAGCTTGATTACCTCCTTAGAAAATTCTTCTATGGTCAACACTTCTTCTTCGTTGTTTGATACCTCTTGTTTATTGTGCTTGGCCATAAACAGTACTCTCTCATTGGCTTCTTCTTCACTGTCACTATCTTCATCGGATGATGAGCTATCTTCTTTAGAGAGAAAGTTCCTTTTGAATCCTTTCTTCTTGCCTTTCTTGTTGAATTTCTTAAAGCCTTTCTTTCCTTTTGATTTTCCATCACTTCTATTCAGACATTTTGCTGCAAAATGCTCAACCTCACCACAACCGAAACATACCAATGGAAGTTTACCTTTGAATTTTCCCTTACCAATTTTTAGTTTTCTCGTAAAGTAAGAATATTCTCCATCTGAAAAACCTTCTTCATCATCTTCCTTTTCTTCACACTTGCAGGTGTAGGTGCAGGTCTTTGCCTTTGAAGGTTGTTTGTCCTTATTAGTTTTCTTAGATGCAGCGAACACAGTTTCTAGATGTGAAGTACCCTCTTCTTCATCAAGTCTCATTTCATATGCTATGAGAACTCCATGTAATTCCTCTTTGTTGAGTTTGTCCAGATTTGCACTGTATTCTAAGACCGATACCTTTGGGTTGAATCTTCCTAGTAACGTTCTAAGAATCTTTCGTATAATAGTCTTCTCGTCAACAGGCTCTCCCAATCCTTCCAGAGTGTTGGTTATTTCATCAACGTGTTGGAAGTATGCAGCAATGTTGTCATCTTCTTTCATTCTGAGTTGCTCAAATTTTGCTCTGTAGATTTGAAGCTTTGCTTCTTTGACATTTGAGTCACCTGCATATATATTCTCAAGCTTGTCCCATACATTTTTGGCAGTTTTACAACCCAACACCTTATGATAAGTAGATTCAATAAGTCCACTAATAATAATATTCTTTGCTTTTGCATCATTTACCAAATTCTTCTTACCTTGTTCATCCGCGGTTGGTGTAAAGCCATTTTGAACAATGTCCCATACTTCGTAACCTTGTGCCAAGAGATAGACCTCCATTCTTCCTTTCCAGAGTGCATAATTATTTTCATTGAATAGAGGTACACCATTCTTGGTATGCTCCATGATCTCCTTCCAGTTGTTAAACTGTTATTGAAGGAACCAAGCTCTGATACCAATTGTTGGAAAATACTGAGAGGGGGGAGTGAATCAGTATTCCTTAGCAATTAGCACTTTTAAATATTTTCATAGAATTAGTTAATCTTCAATTATCATTAATGTTTATGCAGTAACAACAGTGAATAAAAGAACGCAGGAGGCACAAAATTTTAGGTGGAAAACCTCCTCCAGGTCAAAAACCACTGAACGCTTTTCTAATAATTCTTTAATCTTTAACTCCAATTGAAAAGAAATCTCCAACTTCCTAGAATATAGAAAAGCATTCTTCTCCAACTCCCACTGGATGGACGCTCCAACGCCCGAAATTCTTCAGTAGTCAACTGAACAGATGCCCTAACACCCAATGAGCTACAATTCACCCTAGCACCACCCTACCACCTTGAAGTTTTCACAGGCTTGAACCTATTGGTGACTTCATGCACCAGCCTAGCACCACCCTACCACCCTATAGAAGAATAAAATAAGAATGGACTCCCGTACTAGGGAAAATGGTCCACTTTACAATGATATAGAATGATGTAGAAGAAGAAGACACACTAGACCATAAACCCAACTATGACACAACCACCTAATGATGATCCTAGACCTCCTAACACTGCCTCTTCAACTCTTGGTAGATAGACACTTGTACAACTTTTACAAAGATGCTTTTACAATGACTCTGTACAATGATACTTTTACAATGATTGTATGCAGTGCTTCCCACTTGAAGACTTCATGTAGTGAACTTCTTGTTGTTGTTATGCACCTTGATTTCTGCTCTTGTCATGCTACCCTTTCTCACTCTTCAGAACATTAGATTATGCATTGAGTCTTCTCTTGATGAATATATAATACCTGCAAAAAGTCTTCAAGGAAATACCCATGACATGATAATAGCAAAACTTACCTCATCCTGCAGAGCATATGTCAGTGCTAAACAAAAACAACAAATTAGAATATAAATAACCTAATGCAATTAAGAGATGAACATGCATACATATAAGATACTTACATGTATCTTAGCTCTGCTGCATCATTTTTGTGCACATTGCTCTTTGCTGTCCTAGAAAGTCTGGTCCTTTGCACCCCTTGACAACACTTGATCTAGTTTTTCTTGCCTTCTAGGAGCACAATATTTAATATGATGTATATCTGTGATTTTAGATCCCCAACATGTGATCTTTGGTCCTGTAGAAGCCCTCTGAGTCTTCTTTCCAATGCCACGTGTCTGACCCGATTTGGGCTATTCAAGACAAAGTTATGCCCAATCTCTCACAATGACCTAATTATGGACTAGTTCAGTAGAGCGGACTTGTACGACATGCCAAGTGTCATTGTTTCCTCCTTCAGCTCTGAAATTGATATACAAAAAACTAAAGTCCGTGCAATATCCACCACTTTTTACAGAATTCCAATCCTCTTCTCAGAGAGAGAGTTATGACGATTTTCCCAAGGTCACTTCTTTGAGATGAAATTCGGCAGCCTGCAAACACCCTAAATTCCATAGATCATATATCTGAAAATATAGCGAACCAAGATCTGAAATTTGGTCACGACGTTCATTAGGATTGCGAATCAAATGGGTTTTAATTTTAGAATCTAAGACTTCGCAAAAATGACGTTATAGCGAAAATGCCATGATCACTATGTTTTGGAGGATATATGAGATTTCTTTTTATAGAGTTGAGAGGTGCTTCTATAGAGAATGTTGGAGGGATTTTAGGAGGTTAAAAAATATTAATTAATGACTATTTAATGACCAAAACCAATTATGAGTGCCATGCACAACCCCATAGGGTTTTAGCCTACTAACTGGGATTACTAACTTCAAACATGAATATCTCTCAAACCGTGAAGAATTACTTGGCGTGCCATATATCAACGGAAACATCTCGACGAGTAAAATCTATCTATAAGATCCTTGACTCAAAATAGAGTAATTTGTCAAGTCAAAATTCCCTTGTAATATCAGGGTAGCCCCTAGTGTTGCTTGTGTTGACATCAATGACAACCTCATATCATCTTTAGATCAACATTAAGTGCATGTAGTATTGCCAACATTTCCTTCTCAAAAATAGGTTTGTGTAAAGACTTGCCTTTGATTGGATAGCTTTCGAAAGCAATGGGTCTTTATTATTTCATTAAAACAGCACCAATTCCATTTCCTGAGGCATCACATTCCACAATAAAAGTTTTTGTTAAGTATGGCGTAGCTAAGACCGATACTTGGCACATTGCCTCTTTAAGATGTTCAAAGGTCTTTGTTGCTTATGGAGTCCATGAAATGCATCTTTTGTCAATAATGTTGTTAGAGGTGTTGTTATTTTCCCATAATTCTTAACAAACTTGTGATAATACCCTAGGAGAAACCCTTGCAGATGCTTTATTGATGTGGGGATTTTCCATTCCTTAATGGCTTTAATTTTGTTAGGGTCTACCTTAACACCTTCATGAGATACAATATGACCCAGATATTCCACCTCTTGTACTCCAAAGAAACATTTGGAGATTTTTTCATATAATTGTTTCTCCTCCAATAGCTTGAGCACCCTGTCAACATGTTGAACATCATCCTTCCAAGACTTGTTGTAGATTAGTATATCATCAAAAAATACTAACACAAATTTTCTAAGGGTGGGTTTGAAAATGGAATTCATCAAACCTTGAAATGTAGAAGTGCATTGGTAAGGCAAAAAGGCATGACCAAAAATTCATAATGACCCTCATGAGTTCTAAATGTTGTTTTCGAAATGTCTTCAGTCTTCATTCTGATTTGATGATATCCTGAACGAAGATCCAACTTAGTGAAGTAGATTGATGCATGCAATTCATCAATTACAGGAATGGGAAATTTAGCTTTAATAGTGAGCTTGTTGAGCTCCCTATAATCCGGACACATGCACCATGATCCATCCTTCTTGTGCACCAATACTACTGGAGCAAAGAAAGAACTTTGACTAGGTTGAATTATACCAGCCTCTAGAATTTCTGCAAGGCCTGATGTTTGGAGGAACACTTCCTGGAATCAAATGAATAGCATGATCATGATCACGAATATGTGGGAGGCCTTTGGGAGTCTCAAATACCTTGGAATGATTATCCAAGACTTTTTTGAGATCTGGAGAAATATATGATTTCAATGTGGGAACTTCTAGCGAACATAATTGTGCAATTACGCCTCGTTGTTCTTTCTTTAGAAGCTTTGTTATTACATTAGAGCTGATTGTCTTTCCTGGTTTCCCTATGATACCCCTTAATTCAACTTCCTTTCCTTCCAAAAAAAAAAATTCATGAAAAGTTCTTGAAAATTAAAATATATTGTACCCAAGGATTGTAGCCATTGGACTCCTTGTACAACATCAACACCACCCATTGGAATGGAAAGCATCGGGCTATTCAATACATATTCTCCCATGGATAGCTTGATATTATGGCACTTACGAGAGCAATTTATGGTTCCTCCACTTGCAACCATCACTTGACACTCTGGTGATGGATATAGGAAGCAATTTAATTCCTTCTTTATCTTACAATGAATAAAATTATGGGCATTGCCTAAATCAAGCAACATTATTACATTTTTCTTCTTTATATTTCCTTCTATCTTGAGAGTTTGAGGAGTGGTTATTACGGCCAATGCATTACAAGATATGGTCAGATTCATTTCTTCTTTCTCTAGGGTTTGTTCATGGTGTGTATCCTCTTCTTTTTATGTTCCTTGTTCTTTTTATTCTTCCTCTTCACAATCTATGTAAAATAATTTCTTCTCAGCACACTTATGAACTTTAGTGTATTTGTTATCACAACTGTAACAAAGC
Organism: Pinus tabuliformis; assembly: GCA_031772625.1. NCBI lineage: Eukaryota > Viridiplantae > Streptophyta > Pinopsida > Pinales > Pinaceae > Pinus > Pinus tabuliformis. The sequence continues at coordinate 1,279,443,426 of CM062819.1, forward strand.
CCTTTTTCTCTTTATTCTTCAATTGTTGTGGTGTCAACCTTGCAGGTTGTGGAAGGCTAGGGGAAACAACACTTCCATCTTTATAGTTGTGATTGGTAGGCTTCCTTATTGCCATAATTTTTCTTTCAATTTTTTTTGCCAACCTAAATGCCTTCTCCAATGAATCAGGTTCCCAAACATGAACCTCATGTTGGATGTTATCCTTTAAAGTTCCTATGAATACATCAATCTTACGCTCCTATGGGATATATTTTACCCTTATATTCAATTTTGGAAGTCCTCAATATGATCCACCATTGGACCCTTTTGTTTGAGATTTATCAATTGGATAAAGAAGGTGTTACTCTTTGTATCCTCATAATGTGCTATTATTTCGTCCATAAAAATTGACCAAGTGACAATTTGTTTACGAGAGAAAAGCCATAATTAACATACAAACTGATTGGGTTCAAATATAAAGTTGCAATTCGTACCTTTTGTGTGTTTTTCACATTATGGAGATCAAAATATTGTACCATCTGTAGTATCCATGTTACGAGTTCCTTTCCATCAATCTTCCTCATATCGACCTTTGGAATGTGGTGGGTCTTTATTCCAACATTAGAGTCTATGAAATCATGATTAACATTTATTTTGTTCTCATCGTGAGTTTTCTCTACTACCTTTTCGCCATTAGGAAGCCTTTCTTGTAGCAACTTTGTCAAACCTTCGACGTCTTTCTTCAAATCTTCAATGTTTTCATTCTTTGAATCATGATTAACATTTATTTTGTTCTCATTCTTAGTTTGCTCTACTACCTTTTCGCCATTAAGAAGTCTTTCTTGTAGCAACTTTGTCAAACCTTCCTTCCAACCTTCCATGTCCTTCTTCCAATCTTCAATGTTGTCTTTCATACCATCCATCTTAGATTCCACACCTTTCTTTAAACCATCCATCTTATCTTCCACGCCTTTCTTTAAACCATCCATCTTAGTTTCTGTTACTTTTTGTGAGAGTGAAATTTGTTGCACTTGGTCTCGTAATTTTGATATATCATGTTGCATTTCTTCCTCTTCTTCATGAGTCATGCTAGAGATTTTAGGTTGCTTACTAGGTGTTTCCATTTTCTTTCTTCAGGGAATCAATTAATGATAATTATTCTTAATTATGCCCTTTGAATTGCTTCAAACTAATTTTTCAAACCAAACTTATGCAAAATTTTAAAAAAACTACACACCTTTTTTCACTTTGTAGGAGCTTGATATTGAATCTGATGTATCTCTAAAATTTTGTATCTCCAAGGTTTGAAATTGTGAACTGTGGTAGCTCTTTGAGTCCTCTTTCCAATGCCACCAGTCTAATCAAAATTGGATTCTCCAAGAAAACGTTATGCCTAATATCCCAAGATGCCCTGACTATACACTTTTTCAGTAGAGTGAACTTGTACGAAGTGCCACGTGTCACTGTTTCAACCTTCAGACCTGAAAACGATGCACAAAAAACTAAAAACTGTCCTCTTTTTGTAACTTCTTATGGAATTTCAATCTGATACTCAGAGAGATTTATGACGATTTTCCTAAGGTCGCATATTTGGGATGCAATTCGAGAGCCTACAAAAATCCTAACTTCCTTGGATCATATCTCCCAAAATACAACGAGACAAGATCTAAAATTCAGACTCGAGGATCATCGAGATTTTGGCTCAAATGGCTTTTTTTAGCTTCTGAAATGTCACAAAAAAAAAAATTATAGCGAAAATGCCACGATGACCTGTTTTGGAGCAGCAAAACCCTAGAATCCAAACCTCTGATACCAAATGTTATGAAACCAGCTCACAAAAAGATAGAAAAGATAGATCAACGACTTCAAAATCAGCCTTTTCGAGGGGAAACCTCCTTTACATTACAAAAATGAACAATCTTGGATGATACAAATGACAAAACCTCCTTTCTATATAGAGGAGTCTAAGGGGTCACAATATAATCAAAGTTGACATAACAATAATAATATAAGGGCACAACAATAACAATAGTGGGCTTCCATGGGGCGCAATAATAACAATATGGGGACAATAGGGGAACAATAATAACCATAAGGGCTACAATGACAATAGTAATTGGGGAATCACTAGTATTATAGGGACCTAACAACGTCATGTTGCTTGGGGGTTCTTGGTAATCCAATGATGGAATCCTTTGATATGACTTTTCACTTTCGTTCTGGAATTGGCACTGGCTGCAATAATCATGCTAGGTTCTCGCATTCCACTTTAACATATTGGAATTCCAAGCATTTGGCAATACACTTAGGAAAAAAAAATCATCTCTGGCCAAAAATATAGTTTATGGGTGATTATTATCGTCTTTTGATATCTTGGGTGACTTGTATATGGATTCTGTGAAACTCATCCACTATGAGCTTCTTCAAGTCAATTACATTAGGTAGGTACAACCTACCTTTGAACAACAATAATCCATCTTTTGTTAACTAATAATTTTCTTCAAATTGACAATTTAGCCCCTATATCCCTTATTGCAAACAATTATTTACATGTTGGAAGTGCTCATCTCGCCTACAATGTTTCCATGATCCTTTCTTTAATGTCTATCTCACGTGTTTATAGTTACAATGTCTATTACTTGCATGCTTTTTTTGAGTGCATCGACCACTCAGTTTTCCTTGCCTTTATTATGCTTGATTTTGAAATCAAATTCAATAATAAGGGTCATCCATCTAGATTGCTTAGCATTTAACCAAGGTTGATTAAATAAATGCCTCAGCCCATTGTTTTGTCAATAATATAAATTTTCTCCCAAGAAAGTGGTGACTCCATATTTTTAAAACATTCACAATGGTTGCAAGATATAAATCATGTGTCACGTAGTTTTTCTCATGCTCATTTAATTTCCTAGACTCATAGTTGATCACATGTCCATCATACATGAGAACTTCACTGAGTCCTTCCTTACATGCATATGTACAAACCAAAAAATCTTTGCCTGGGTTTGTAATTTTTAGAATACAGACATGAGTGAGAAGGTGCTTTAGATGCTCAAAGTTCATTATGCACTCTAGTGACCACTAAAATTTCACTCCTTTTACAATGTGGTAATCAAATGCCCAATCCTTGAGAATCCTTGTATAAATCTCTTGCAATATCTAATATACCCCATAAAAATATCTAACTTTTGTTAAATTATGGGGAGTAGACCACTCTAGTATGGCCTTGATATTTTCGTGATCGATTGCCACTCCTTTGTTCGAAATAACATGACCCAGGTAGTGCACTTGCGATTGAAGAAATCACATTTGTCGACTTGGTGTATAGTTCATGCTCCCACAACACTTTAACATTGTCCTAAGGTGCTCTTCATGCTCCTCTTTGATCTTCAAATATACTAAAATGTCATTAATAAAAACAAACACAAACGTTTCCAAGTATTTGATGAGAACATTATTAATTAGGCACATAAATGTGGTTGGTGCATTTGTTAACCCAAATGACACCACTACAAATTCATAGTGTCCATATCTAGTCCTAGATGATGTCTTGTGGATATTTTCTCCCTTGATCCATACTTGATAATACTCACACCTCAAATTTAACTTCAAAAATATTGTGGCTCCTCTCAGTTGGTCAAATAAATTGTTAATCTTGTGAAATTATACTTGATTTTAATGGTTGCTTTGTTCAACTATCTAGAATAAATAGGCAGCCTAAGTGTTCCATCCTTTTTCTTCAAAGACAATGTTAGAGCTCCCTAGGGTGACAAACTAGGTCTAACATACCCTTTGTCCAACATCTCTTTCAATTGCATCTTCATCTCCACTAACTCAAGCATGCTCATTCGATAGGTTGCCTTAGACATATGCATCACTCTTAAAGTGACCTCTATTGAGAAATCAATGTCTTTCTTGGGCAACAATCCTAGAATTTATTTAGGAAATACATAATTGTATTCTTGCAATATGGGTTGGTCTTCAATTATTAACTTGTTTCCCTCTACTAAGTTTATCACTTAAATAGCATATAGGAGACATCATTTTCTCCTACATTTCTTTAATTTCAAAGATAAAATTTATTGTGTAGAGATTGTCGTTCGCACCCTTTGCAGCAACCTAGGTTCTCCTTCATTGTCCTTGCATTCTAATGTTTTATTGTAGCAATCAATTTTTTTCTTTGTACAATGCCAACCAATTCATGCCTATTAGCAAGTCATACAACCCCAAGGGATAGATATTTAAAGTGGCTTTGGTTAGTAGACCACTTATCTCAAATTGGCACTATTAAACTAAATCAGTTGCCTTCTTTTTTACTTCAGTGGCTAATTGAACTAGCCACAATTTAGCATGTTTCCTCTGTGAACAAAAGCTTCGACTTGTGGGTGACATAACTAAGGTTAGAACCAGGGTCAATTAAAATTTACGCAGGATGGTTGTTAAGTATACCTTCCATCTCCACCATTGAAGCTTGGTGGTCCACTTTCCTACTTTCCACAGTTACATAAATTATGCATACACTCAGGGCCACATCATTAACTGTAGTAGCTTCTTGGATGTTTTATACCCTTATGTTGTATTTTTGTCTATAGGGAATTCTTCTAACAAGTTATCTTCTTTGCATCCCCATCACTTTATTTGATTCTTCCTTAGTTATTTAGCCTCTTCTCTTGTTGGTATAATTGACTTATTCCTTATTCCAACTTGGAGTGGGAAATTTTTGTTGGAACTTGCTTTGGTAGCTATGTTGAACTTTACACTTTTCTAAACTTACTTGTAGTGTGATGATATTGCTTCCTTTATTATGAAATTGGTTTTTTCTTTCTTTTCACATTTGGTTCAGAATTTAGCCTTGTGCTTAGCATGACCATAATGATATTTTTCCTTTTGCATGGTATCCTCCAACATCTTTGGTTCATTAAATTATATTCTCTCCTAGTGGGACTGTGGAAAACCACTGAGGAAGTGTTGGATTTTTCTCTTTTCATCTTTGATGTAAGGCATGTACCTCAATAGCTATATAATTATGTTGGTATAAGCTTTCATGAAAAGTTGTCCCGACATATACTCATGGAATTCCTTGATATTCCTATCGTCCTCTTAAACAGGTATTTCTCCTAGAAGTATCTCTCAAATTTTCTCTAGGTTAGCTTTTTCTCTTGAATTCCTTTGACATTCTTGACATCTTCCCACAATATTAGCCTTTCCTCTCAAGTTGAATATGTCCACCTGTGCCTTATGTTTTTAGAGTAATTATGTACCTTGAATTATTTTCTTAGGCCTAGAAGCCACGCTTTAGCTTCTTCACTCTTCTTAACTTCTCTATCAAAAGTAGGAGGTTTTGCCTTTTTGAACTCTTGAGGAAACATACTCTTCTTAGCTCTCATCTTCTTCTTATACAATCCTGATTTAATTGTTATGCTAGATAGCTTATCATAACTGCCAATCCTGTCTTTGGATGTGTCTATTGAAATGTCTTCACTTGCACTTATGTACCTCTTCCTCGATATGCACCCTTCGACCTTGTTTTCATAGACATACTTCTAAATTTTAGAGAGACTGTGAATCAAATTGGACCTATGCTTGTCCATACTTTAGCATACAGCTTGTGTTGTCTCTGTTGTTGCAAGTCAGACAAATTTTGCAAAATTACTACATTTACTTCTTCCTTCTTTTCTTGGGCTTTGTGTTAATTTTATCGTTATTAGCCTTATAGCTTCTAGGTTCAACCATTAGGATTTTTAGAGTCTCCATCCAATCAAGAAGTGACTCTACTATGCTCCTTTCATCTAACTACTCTTCTATGTTATGAGAAGTTGTACCCATGTTGTATTGAACCATTTTGTTACACATTCCCTTTATCTTTCTATGGGAAATTGTATCTTTTGTGTGCTAGAATAACACACACAACCATTAGTTTAAAACAAACATAAATAACAACAAACAAATTCAGTTACCTTGGGGAATGCCAACACTAGATCATGTTGATCTGAAATTCTTGTTTGGCAGATTCAAACATAAATTACATAAATTAGTATGATTTAAATTCAACAAGTTTGCAAAACAAATATTCAAATTTAACTCTCGTTACATTAAACATTTTTAGTCCACATGTTGAACTTTATGCTCCAATTGTTCTTTTTCTGATAATTGGACCCCTCTTGAGACCATTCATCTCAAGTATTGAACCTCTACTTTGATACCACTTTGTAACCTACCTAGTCCCTAATGCCTAATTAAGGAAATGGGGTACCTATTTTTTGCTTTATTTCACTTCAAACCTTGGTTTTAAGGTATCCATTATCTTCAACTCATCAATAACTTTCCAATGACATAAAATTTCTCTTATTGAGTCTGGGTCACCAAGATATGACACTTTGAAGTTTTTTTTTCTATTTGTTTATACCAGAACCACATTAGCATGTCGATATTTTTGACACATGGCAAATGACATGGTATTTAGTGCCACATGTCACCTCAAAGGTATGCCTTTCTAGCACTAGGGCCACTTGGCCATACCATATCATTTCCCAATTCCCACATAAATTACCTCTACCTTTATTAATATGCAATTGTAACTTAAATTAATTATATTTATCAGATAAATCATTTACCCTAAAATTATTACCTTTCTTCTTATAATTATATTAATTTTTACTTCATGTCCACTTTAAATAATTAGGCCAAATTCCAAAGAAGCCAAAATCCAAAGAAGATAAATAATCATGTATTACCCTCTTCTTGGTTTATGCACTCCATACTTTATTATTTATTATTTACGGCCAAGTCAAATACCTAGAGCAATTTTCCAAAACAATTATTGTGTCAAGAGGTGCTCTCCAACCCAGTATGGAAGAGATGTTGTCCTGTCTTGTCATGTCATGTTCTATAAAAATTTTAACTTGGCCAAATTACATAAAACTAAAAATAAAACAAAATAAAATAAAAAACTAAAGTTAATAATTAAAATAAAATTGAGGTAAGACGGTCAATTTACCTTTCTGGGCTATGGGTTTTGACAACCCATGGTTTTTCTCATGGTATTCTTCTCTAATGTAACCTATTTAGGCATAAAATTCAAATGAATTTCCTTTTTTTTTTTGGTTCGAGCTTTGAGTGTTATTTACTAGACAAAAAACTAGATTTGCTGGTTCGGATACCCTGGTCAGTTTACGTCCAGGTTCGAGAATGCTATTTCACCACAGACCTAATTTCCGACCCTGTGACCTCCCAAAAATTGTGCTAGGCTACTAGGTAAGGAAGCCTATGGCGTTGAGGTTTGGAATTACCAATTTGTATTTTTAATTTACCACCGCTATCCTCGGAAGATTATTTGTTGGAATTTACCATCGTCATGCTCAAAAGATTACCTGCAGGAAGCTCTTAGTAATTCACATCTCGTTAACTCAAAAACTCTTCCCACCATTGTTTTCCACTATAAGCGATCTTTGCCTTCAGATACTGTGGAGCTTCTTTATTACAGTTTTAAGATTAAGTAAAATTAGTTAAAGAATATATTTAAAAAAGGTTTTAAATGTAAAAAAGTTACATTGCCACTTTAAATTGAATTACTACACAACCATATATGAGAATATGTTCCATATTTTAAATCAATAAAAAATATAATTTTTTTTAAATTAATATATAAAAATTCATTATAAATAAATTTGTATAGCATTCTTTTAAATATAAAATCGAGAGCAATTTATGCACACATATCATAATAGCTTTAATAAAAACTAATAATTCAACCAACCTAAATCCATTTTAACTCTATATCTACTAAGCACCAAGAGGGATTAAATCTATTTTCACTATAAAAAGATTTGCACCTCAAGAGATTTGATCCCTTGAGGTCCTTGGTAGATCCTAAGTTAAGATGGATCAAGATTGGTTTTTTTGACAAAAATGATTAGATTGATACTAAGTATGTGGTAGTTCGCAGCAAAAAAAAACTGGGAATAAATTACATTTCGTCAATTGATACATATTATGGAAGACAAAGCATGGAGAGATTCCTAAGATCTTCTTCTAAAAACCTGTTGTGAACATCTAGTCTGCAAACTAGATTGCAACTATAAATCCAAAAAAATTTCCCCCAAAACAAAACAACTTTGTAGTACACAACCATTCCTCAACTTAGAGGATTTATCAACATCTTATCCAATGGGTATCAAAAATTGTCACTACCAAAGTTGCGTTGGTTTTATTCATTCTACTGGGCTTGGTGTTCAGAAATTTGATGACTCATTATACCATTTTCATCTTCTAGTTGGTTAACACAGGTTTTAAGATGTTGCACTTCATCCATGAGAAAAAGGATTGAATTATGATGTTGCTAAAGATGCTTATGGAGGCCAATATCCTTTGCATGATGTTCAACTAGAGGTTGAGGATAAGAACCACATATATCGGTACATCCTGACGCTACAGGGGTGGAGTCAAAACAAACTGTGATTTTAGTTGAGCAGAAGAGGGAGCACCAGGTCGGGGGCATGAACTATTGGAGAGAGAAGGAGAGGGCTTGCAATAACAAGCAGAGGGGAGTGGAAACTTGACAATCGGAGAGCGCAAAGGAAGGAGGAGTTAGTGAAATAAGGATTACGGAGCTCTCCAAGGAAGAAACTAAACAACACACTTCACAGGCTATCAACCAAAGAAAAAAATCATAACATTCTAATTGAGGGTAACCAAATGATCCAAAGATAAAGTTCAGTTTGTTGCATAGAAGGATAATAAGTGTCTGGTGCTTCGTTTTTTTACTAAGTTTCTAACTCTAAGGCCACTCTATTCTTTAAAGAATGGATTTCTACTTTAGAAGGCACCAAGGAAGACCATATTGTTGATCAGAGAGGCATTGAAACTGAAAGCTCGGATGCCTTGAAACACTTTGTCACCCTGTGGCCTCTAAGATGGTAACCTTCCTTTTGAGATACAAGCGAGCCAATAAAACCAAAGTCAAAGTTGGTAGTTGACACTTTGATATGCTGAGGGAGTTTCTCTATACATAGAGAAGACAAAGTGAAGATTTGAATTTATTCCCTTCACCCTTGTGAAAAACAAAGGTAGAGTGTATCCACCATCCACCCAGTAGACTACATCTCTATGGCAGCCAAAAACTAAGGCAATTATCATGGAATTTCTCGAAATGAAATACACTCATGACTAAAAGATTGAAGGAAATAATTTCCCATGCTTCAAAGTTTGAATCAACTTTTAATTGCAATAAATTACAAATCCTTGTGACCCTCCTAGAAGTTAGAGCAAAGATTAAATTTCTATCATAGAACAAACCATCCAAAGATGGATCCACATTCCTAGAGAGGGAGGGTGCATGTCGAGTACGCATACTACCAACCATCTTCACCTTGATGACTATTACATGATGCTAATTGATATGAAGTCACCCACCTTAGTGAGATGGGACATAAATCGTAGCAAGGGGGGACAACTTAATATTGAATTCTTGTTACACACAATTATCTAGCTACCTATTGAGGGGACATGAAAATTCACACAGACATAGCTTCATGAAAAAAAAATTCATGCCTGGAACCCCATTAATCACTAATTTCCATGCTTCAAGGAAGAATGCTTGATTTTCTTATGCATCTGTTGTTGTATTATGGTGTCTCAAAATGTGTAAATAAAACATAAGAAAAAGAGCCCAGAAGAACGGTGGTCTTGCTTAGAATGAGGTTAAAATAGTTGTTTTTACGAGAAGATCCCTTGAGGATATGTTGAATAATGATGAGGGAGTCTCAAATGATCCCAATACACATCCCTCTCTTGGGCTAAGTGTAGGTCGAGAAAGAAACCATACATTTCTACCACATTGTTTGTCCTCTATCCTAATCCCCTAGTGCACTGGACTTTTTGTTTTCCAATGGGATGATCTATGTTGGTTAAGTAGCACAACCATATTAATTAAATGTTTTGTAAATGCCAATAAACATAAATCCATAATAAACATAAAATCACCTACTTCATAATACATCTCAAGTTGTTAAGATTAAAAAAAATCATAAAATTAACTAAATTATAACTTTATTTTAAATAACTATTATTATTATTTTGCTTTCTATGTAGTGTGAGTCTTAAGATGTGTTGACAGTGTTAGAAATTCGTCAACCAAGGGGATATCCCCGATGTGAAGTCCCAACTAGAACTCACATCGTTTAGTGTAGGAGTCCAATCCGGTATGAAGGCCCAGTTGCCATATACTTAGAGATATGCCTTGGCTCTAGCTATCAGCACATGAGATTGTTACGCTAGTATCTTCAAATAGCAAGGTATATGTTCCTGGTGAGTGTGTAATGTAACTGTGTCAAGGTTCTCTTACTACAAAGGGGGAGAGTAAAGTGAGCCTATAAATGAGAGGTAGTAGTACCACCTAGGAAGAGACACACACGAACCAGAAAGGTTTGTCCAGCACCTAGCAGAATAGTCCACAACATATGTGGCAGTCGTTAAAACCAAGGTGAAGGGGACAACACATACACCACCCAGCGGAGTAGTCCACATAGATGTGACGGTTGTTATAAGCAGAAAACAAAGATGGTATGTCGAGTATCCCGCGGAGTAGTCCACAAGGATGTGACAGCGGTGATAGCCAATACACAAAGGTGGTATGTCTAGTATCCCGCGGAGTAGTCCACAGGGATGAGATAGCGGTGATAAGAAATACACCACATCTTCAATAATGTAAGTACTAAAATAACCAAAGTAGTTCAATTATCTTAGTACAGGTTAAGCAGACATGCATTACAAATGTTTAAAGAGTAGTCTTACAAACATCTACAAAAAATCCATGAAAACGTGCTGGCCTTAATAGGATTCTGAATTAAGAAAAAGTCCCAAGACACATTTGTACACCATACATCACTAGTCCTAGTAGTGGGACATTGGAACCACTCCTCACTCCTCAAAGAATAGACTACAGACTCGTAAGGCTATGTGGGAGGATCCAAGGTGAAAATTCCTTCCTCATATAATGGGAGGGGTATATATAGCCAAGGGTGATGCTTGATCCTTGTGACTCTTGGACTACCCTCATGACCATTCAACTTCCAATGACTTTTCAACTAACATGAGTCTTCAACTTCTTGTGTGCATCCATTAGATTTCACTTTACATTACATTGAGTTACAACGGATATGGCCCATAATTGTGATGTGGCCAAGACAGAGCATGACACTACTGACATGTACTGGCTGACTGTGGTGTTCGTGTCAATTTGTTGCATTGTTGAGTGATGGATGTACTCTTGGTGTGCTTTTTATTCTCCTCTGCATGGCATAGTGTTGTGGGGTCTTCGATGGTCTTGGTCTTGCATGATGGTTCAATGCATATGTTCCTTTCGCTTGTTGCTTGATGTGCTTGGTACGTCCATCCAGCTACAAGCAAGTCTTCTAGCATGTGCACTCCTTCTTCATCTCGTTTGTCATCTCACCATGATCTATCAGTGTACATGTTCCTGCAATTCACTCATGACAGGACGACATCAAATCTAAAACCTCCTAGTCTAGCATGATGAATTTTTATCATGTTCCTAGTGACAGGGAGGGAGGAGAAGTCACTGAGACAGTGCAAGGCATAGCTCAGGCTGGAATGAGGAACTCCAGGAGGACAGCCTGCACTATCGAGAAAAACTGCGCAGTGACCACTGGGAGGTAGAATTGCGCAGTGAAGGACACCAGTGGCAGTTGCAAGGTGGGACCCTGAGGGGCACTTTTGTGCAGTTCCTAGAGGGAAGGAAAGATAGGGCTGCAGGGGACCTGCTAGGAAGTTCTACGCAGTTTTCAAGAGCAAGGCATGACAAGGCTGCAAGGGACCTATTGAGCATGATTGTGCAGTTTTGGAGAATAGTGCAGGACAGGCAACAGAGGGCCTGCTAGACATGACTGCGTAGTTTTGGAGAACAGTGCAGGACAGGCAGCAGAGGCCCTGCTATACATGTTTGAATAGTTTCTGAAGGTAGTGCAGAGAAAGGCAGCAGAGGAACAACTAGACATGTCTATGCATTTTTGGAGATCAATGCAAGATAGGAAGTAGGATCCCTATTGGACATGTCTTCGTAATTTCTGAAGGCAGTGTAGAGCAAGGTAGTAGAGGACCAGCAGGACATGTCTGCACAGTTTTGGAGATCAGTGTAGACCCGGGTTTTGGTGCAGTGCAGAGTTCTGGAATACCAGAAGGAGGCTTGATGACTGTGCTTTAAAAATGCACAGTTCAGTTTGGACATGGAGGCAGTTTCTGTGCAATTCTAGGAGGCAGGCATGTTGCTCACCTCTTGATTGTGTAGTAAACTGACCTGGAGGACAGCCTCAAGCACTGCACAGTTTTGGGCAGCAAAGCAAGGTCACTGAGGGTTGATACTACATAATTCAACTCATTCAGGATCTGATGGAATAGGGTTGTCCAGTCAGAAAAAATTCCAGGAAAATGTCTAAGTGTTGAAAGTGAGTGAACTTGTCCAGACTTGACATTATCATTATACACTTAGCATACTTTGACGACGAGACAACCCAGATCACCAATACAACAAGACAAAATATGCCCTCTGCGATATTGTCTTAGAGTTGAAAGCAACAAGCATGACACTTGAGATAGACCTTCGAATGACCATGACGACACTTGCGTGACAATGCTTATAACTTTGTGTGTAAGTACGATGAATGTTTACATAGCGAAGAAAACCCAAACACACAAAAACAAACCTTCAAGCTCACTAAAACAAGATCACAAACATAACAAGCAATCAATATGCCAAAATATGATCTTTTCTCAAACAAGCAAAAGGGTGAAAAGACTTCACAAGAGCTCATGGGGTGAGCTCGAGTGTTTGCAACCATCAAAGGAAAAACCAAGGAAGGCTCCAAAATTTGGATGTAATCCAAAATTTTGGAGGGTATTGCAGCTGCTACAACAAGATGTTAGGTCCCTATAATACTAGTGTAGCCCCCTTATTGTTATTGTGGTGCCCATTTAGCCCCCTTATTGTTATTGATATGCCCCATAGAAGCTCATTATTGTTATTATTGTCCCCTTACATTATTATTGTTATGTAGGCTCTGATTATATTGTGACCCTTTAGATTATTATATATACCAAGGAGTTTCCCCCTCGAAGTGGCCAAATTTCAAGTCGTTGATCTATCTTTTCTTTTGTTTTATGATCGGGTTGCATAACATTTGGTATTAGAGCTTTGCACTCTACGATTTATGTGCTTCAAACAAGTCATCTTGGAATTTTCGCTATAACTTTTATCCTACGATACTTCAGAAGTTGAAATTTTGACCACATGGAGCAAAGATATTGGTGAACTTCGTGTAAAAAATTCAGATCTTGGTTAGCTACATTTTCTGAGATATTGTCTAAAGAAGTTAGGGATTTTGCATGCTCCAGAATTCAGTCTCAAAGAGGTGACCTAGGGAAAATAATCATAACTTTCTCTAAGAGCATAAGATTTGAATTTCATAAAAATGAATGAAATTTCATGGAATTTAGTTTGTTTTGTATCACTTTTAGGGCCAAAGGTTGAAACTTTGACACGCGGCATTTCATACAAGTTTTCTCTACTAAACCAATCCATAACCAGGCCATCATGGGAGATTGGGTATAACTTTACCTTGAGGAATCCAATCTTAGTCTGACGTGTGCCATTGGAAAGTAGACTCAATGGGACACCATAGGAATAAATATCATACCTTTGAGAGCTAATATTACAAAGATACAACAATTTCAATATTGAGCTCCTAAAAGCAAGAAAAAAGTGTGTATTTTTCTTTTAAATTGCATAACTTTGGTATGAAAAAATAGTTTGAAGTGATTTCAAGGGAATATTGAAGCATAGATATCAGTATTTAGTTCTGAAATGTTGCCCAAACAAAATAATTCCACACCCATTAATCCCTCAGAGATCTCTACTATGACACATGAAGAGGAAGAATTTCAACATGATATATCAAAATTACGGGATCAAGTGCAACAAATTTCACTCTCACAAAGAGCAACCAAATATGAACTAAAAGGTGACATGGATGGTATAAAAAGTGACATAAATGGTTTAAAAGCATACATGGAAGGTTTGAATGAATGTTTGACAAAGTTGCTAGAAGAAAGGTTTCTTAGTGGTGATAAGGTATTTCATGAAACTCATGAAAAGAACAAATGGAATGTGAATCATGGTGTTAGAGACTCCACATTTGGGATGAAGACCAACCATATTCCAAAGATTGATATGTGGAAATTTTATGGCAAGTATATGGTAACATGGACAATGCAGATGGAGCAATTCTTTGATCTACATGATGTGTCACACACACAAAAGGTATACATTGCATCTTTATATTTAGAACAGAATCAGTTTGTGTGGTATCGATGGCTTTGTTCTCGTAAATCAATTGCCACTTGGAAATTTTTTATGGAAAAAATCACATTATGAGGATATAAAGAGAAATTCCTTATTAGCCAATTGATAAATCTCAAACAAAAGGATTCAATTGCGGAGCCCATTAAGGACTTCCGAAGATTGAATATCAAGGTAAATTATATTCCATATGAGCACAGGATTGATGTCTTCAAAGGGACTTTAAAGGATAACAACCAACATGAGGTCCCCTTTGGGAACCTAATTCACTGGAGAAGGCATTCAAGATGGAAACAAGGAAGCTTACCACTAAAAACTGTAAAGATGGAAGTGTTTTTGTTCCTAGCCTCCCACAACCTACAAGGTTAACACCACAAAAAATGGAGAAAAAAAGAGCAAAAGGACTTTGTTACATTTTTTATATCAAATACACTAAGGGTCATAAGTGTGTTGAGAATAAATTATTTTACATAGATTGTGAAGGGGAGTAAGAAAAGGAACAAGAAACATCAAAGGAATAAGATATACACCAAGAACCAACCCCAAAGAAAGAAGAAATGAATCTAACTATATCTTGTAATGCCTTAGCAGGAATTACCACTCCTAAAACTCTTAAGATAGAAGGATATATCAAGAAAAAAAAGGTAATAGTGCTTGATTGATTCTGGTAGTACTCATAATTTTATTCATTGTAAGATAGCCAAGGAATTGAATTGCTTTCTATATCCAACACCAGAGTGTCAAGTGATGGTTGCAAATGGAGGAACTATAAATTTCTCTGAGAAGTGCCATAATATCAATCTAATAACATGGGGGAATATGTATTTGATAGTCCAATGCTTTCCATCCCAATGGGTGGTATTGATGTTGTATTAGGAGCCCAATGGTTACAATCTTTGGGGACGATAGCTTTTAATTTTCAAGGACTTTTCTTGAATTTTTTTTGGGAAGGAAAGGAAATTGAATGAAGAGGCATTGTAGGGGAACCGAGGAAGATAATAAGGTCTAATGGCATGACAAATTTTTTGAAGAAAGAAGAATGAGGCATAATTGCACAATTATTCTCACTAGATGTTCAAACAACGAAATCATCTATTTCTCCATATCTCCAAAGAATCTTGGACAATCATTCCGAGGTATTTGAGACTCACAAAGGCCACCCACCTATTCGCGGTCATGATCGTGCTATTCACTTTATTCCAGGAAGCATTCATCCAAACATCAGACCTTACAGATATCCTTATGCCCAAAAAAGATAAGTTGAATGTCTGGTTGCAGAAATGCTAGAGGCAGGTATAATCCAACCTAGCCAAATTGCTTTCACTACTCCAGTAGTATTGGTACATAAGAAGGATGGATCGTGGTGTATGTGTCTGGATTATAGGGAGCTCGAAAATTTCATTATTAAAGATAAATTTTACGTTCCTGTCATTGATGAATTGATGATTGAATTATATGGATCAATTTACTTCACTAAGTTGGATCTTTGTTCATGATATCGTCAAATTAGAATGAAGACTGGGACATTCTAAAAACAACATTCAGAACTCATGAAGGTCATTAAGAATTTTTGGTCATGCCTTTTGGCCACACTGATGCACCTTCCACATTTCAAGGTTTGATGAATTCCATTTTCAAACCCTTCCTTAGACAATTTGTGTTAGTATTTTTTTATGATATACCAATCAACAACAAGTCTTGGAAGGATCATGTTTGACATGTTGACATGGTGCTCAAACTATTGGAGGAGAAACAATTGTATGCAAAAACCTCCAAATGTTTCTTTGCGATATAGGAGTTGGAATAGTTGGGTCATATTGTATCTCATGAGGGTGTTAAGGTAGATCCTAACAAAATTAAGTCCATCAAGGAATGGAAAATCCCCACGACCCTAAAGCATCTTCGAGGATTTCTCGGGTTGATAGGGTATTATAGCAAGTTTGTTAAGAATTATGGGAAAATAGAAGCACCTCTAACAACATTACTAAAGAAAGATTCATATTTTTGGACTCCAAAAGCAACTAATTCCTTTGAACATCTTAAAGAAGCAATGTGCCAAGCTCTGGTTTTAGCCACACCACACTTCACAAAACTTTTATGGTGGAATGTGATGCCTCAAGAAATGGAATTGGTGTTGTTTTAATGCAAGAATGAAGATGCATTGCTTTTGAAAGTCATCCTATCAAGGGAAAGTATTTACGCAAACCTATTTATGATAAGGAAATGTTGGCAATACTACATGCCCTGAAGCAATGGCATGAGAGGGGTGGAATGGAAGAATGACGAAGAGGGGTGGGCACTCATTCAAAATTTGTAACAAGATCCTAGTACATCTGATACATTTATCTGGAAAAATGACTCATTATGGTACAAATATTTCTTATATCTATGTAAGAATTCCCACCTCAAACAAAATATTCTTTTGGAATTGCACACCTCTCCTTTATGAGGCAATCAGGATTTTTAAAAACTTACCGCAGGGTCAAGAAGTAATTTTTCTGGGATGGCCTTAAATATAATATTCAAAATTTTGTGGTAGAAAGTTTGGTTTGCCAACAAAATAATGTTGAGACAATTAAGACCCCATGTCTGTTACAACCTTTAGCCATTCCAACTCAACATTGGGAGGAGGCCTCAATGGATTTTATCACAGTTTTATCCAAGTCCGAAGGAAAGAGTGTCATCATGGTGGTAGTTGATAGACTTACCAAGTATGCACACTTCTGTGCATTATCTCATCCGTTTAAAGTCAATACAATTGCTACTAAATTTATGGAAACAACTCAAAAGCTACATGGAAACTAGAAGATTATTGTAAGTGACAAAGATCCCATTTTCACTAGAAATTTTTGGACAAAAATATTTTCTTGTTTTGGTACTCAATTAGCTCATAGATCATCTTATCATCCTCAATCTAACGAACAAATCGAGATAGTGAACAAACGTTTGGAAGGATATCTTAGTTGCTTTGTATCTGATAAACAAACTGTAGGATTTAACCGCGTACATAAATTAAATGCATACGAATTCTAAAAACAGAAAATAAACAATGGCGAGAGCATAAAACATAAAACAGATATACACAAAGATTTTCCCCTGGATCCAAAAACCGGGACTACCAGATTGATTTTTCATTATATTCATTTCAATGTTACAATACATATATATACATGTGGAAGCATCCATAAACCCCAACCCATTAACTCTAGATTAGAACATAACCATAGTTTCCTTGACTAGATCTACAAAATACCATGGGTAGAAAACCATCATGCCGAAAACCATGTGCGAAAACCACACACACAACCATATGTAGGTCCACCCACCTAATATAGGGTCCAAAAAAAAATCATCGGGTCGTTGCCCTGGACCCCGTAGAGAGGGGCTACTTCCCCCCTCAAACCCCTGGCTACACCTGACACATGGGTCTAGTCATGGAAAGAATATAACACACACCCAACATTCTCTGACTTGTTGTTTTCTTTCCACGAGGAGGAACAAGAGAGCTTAGTCATTGGTCTAGCCCTGCAACACCCATTTTTTCTCTACACCAAGAAAACTTCTCAATGCTTACAGACTTCATTAATGCATCTGAAATATTCTTCAAAGTGTCCACCTTTACCATCAACACCTTTTTTCCTCAACCATATCCCTCACAAAGTGATATTGAACATTAATGTGCTTTGTCTTTGAATGATAATCAGGGTTCTTTGCCAGGAAAATTGCACTTTGGTTGTCACGTCTATCATTATAGCTCGTTGTACCAACCCATACTTGAACACAATCTATGCAACCAAACTAATTTCTTTCTTGCATGAGTGACTGCCATGTATTTTGCCTCTGTAGTTGAAATTGCCACTACAGACAGTCTCTTGCTCATCCAACTGACTACACCTCCAAACAAGTTAAATACATTCCCATTTGTAGATCTTCTCTTATCTAGATTTCCAGCCCATTATGCATCAACAAATCCACGGATGTCCAAAACTCTATCCAATCCTGGTCTTCCTTGGTACCACCGACCATAATCACTAGTGCCACGCAAATACCTGAAAACCCGCTTCACTGTTGTCCAATGCTCCTTCCCTGGTTTTGACAAAAACCTGCTCAATACTCCCACTGCATGTGCAATGCCTAGTCTAGTACAAAACATTGCATACATAAAGCTACTGACTGCACTTGCATATGGAACACGGGACATGTCCTCTTCCTCTTCTTGTGTCTTGGGACACTATTCACAGATAACTTTACACCGACAGGAATAGGAATCTTCACTGATTTATTATCCTGCATATTAAACCTCTGCCATATTGTTTTGACATACTTCCTCTCATTTAACCAAAGCTTCCTTTTTGCCCGATCTTGTTTAATTTCCATGCCCGAAATATAGTTTTCAACACCAAGATCTTTCATGTCAAATTTGGAGGACAATTGGGTCTTCAATTCCTAGATAATTTCTTTGTTATTTCCAATCAACAACATATCATCCACATTCAAGACCAAATAAATAACACGGTCACCAATTAATTTAAAATACACACAGTGATCTGTTGTGCTTTTCGTGAAGCCAAGTCCTTGTATATATGTATCAAATTTCTGATACCACATCCTTGGCGACTGTTTTAACCCATACAGAGACTTTTTTAACCGACATACTAGTTCTTTATTACCCTTTACCACAAATCCTTCAGGTTTCTTCATGTAGATCTCTTCTTCCAGATCCCCGTGAAGAAATGGTGTCTTCACATCCATCTGTTCTACCTCAAATCAAAAGCAACATATGAAAGTAATCTAATAGAAGCTACCTTGGCAACAAGAGAAAAAATATCACCAAAATCAATTCCCAACACCTGGGAATAACCTTTTACTACCAACCAAGCTTTGTATTTCTCCACCTTGCCTTCTCCATTCATCTTCTTCTTAAACACCCATTTGCTACCAATGAGTTTCCTTCCAGCCAACAACTCAACCAGATCCCAAGCCTCATTTTTGTGCAAAGATGTTATTTCATCAATCATGGCCTCTTTCCAGAGTTTGTCATCCTATGAATCTACTGCTTCCCTGACAGTTTTGGGACCATCATTAGTAATAGACAAAGCAAAATTTGAACAGAAGGCAGTTGGACTATACCTTTCTGGTTACCTTCTTTCTCGAACTGATCTTCTCACAGTTTGTGGCTCTTCATCTTCTAATTCCTCTTATGTTGTAGAGTCTGATTCCTAATCCTTTAGCTCAAACTCTATCTTCTTATGTTCCTTTGGTAGTAATTCATGTCTAATAACATCTTTCACCTCTCTAAACACCACATTATGGTTGTACACAACCTTCCTTGTTTCTGGGTTCCAAAGTTTATAACTTTTTAAACCATTCTTATACCCAATAAAGATGTGCCTTTCATATTTACTATCCAACTTGGTTATTTTCTCCTTTGGAACATGTACATATGAATCACATCCAAATACCCTTAGATGTGAAAGAGGGGGTTTCTTACCATTCCATACCTCTTGTGGAGTCTTATCCTCCAACGCCGATGAAGGTGATCTGTTGACCAGGTAACATGCAGTCTCCATCACCTCTGCCCTGAATTCTTGTCCTAAGTCGACACCATTGAACATGCTTCTTCCCTTTTCCATCAACGTCCTATTCATTCTTTCTGCAACTCCATTTTGCTAAGGTGTGTATGGAGTATTCTTCTGTCATGCTATACCACACTTCTTACAAAACTCTTCAAATTCCTTCTTGCAAAATCTCCACTATTATCTGTCCTCAGTGCCTTTATCTTCTTCTCTGTCTAGTTTTCAACTAGAGCCTTAAATTCTTTAAACCTATCAAAGACTTCAGATTTCTTCTTGAGGAAATATATCTATTTATTTCTTGAGAATTCCTCTATAAATGATACATAGTACATAGACTTACCCGGTGATGGAACCGACACGGGTCCAAACAAATCACTGTGCACAAGCTCTAACATCTGTTTCACCCTCTTAGCACTAGAGGGGAAACTCACCCGATTCTGCTTCCCATATACACAATTTTCACAGAAATCAAAATCTAGAGAGAAATTAGACATACCTTCTATCATACCATTACCATGAAGTATTCGAAGACCCTTCTCTCCAATATGTCCAAGCCTTTGATGCCATGACATTGTCTCTTCTCCAGAGACCATTAAATTTTATGCTCCACTTTTAGGAACCACAGAACTGTTGCACCCATAAATAATAGTGCTACCCTGAAGCTTGTACAGAGTTCCAATCTGAACTCCCTGCATCAATACCAGTGCTCCCTAAACCATCTTGCAGGTATCTTTCTCGAACATTGTTTTTACACCTGCATCATCCAGCTTGCTTACAAAAATTAGATTTCTGGCCAATGCAGGAATATGCAGAACACCCAGAAGTGTTCTAATCCTTCCACCTTGCAACTTCAACTTGACTTTTCCACGACCGACGATTCTAGCCTTCCTATCATCCCTTAAGAATACATCACCACCATCATATTTATCATACTCGTAGAACCACTCCCTGTGGGGAGTGAAGTGAAAGGATGCACCTGAGTTAATCAACCATGCCTCATGATCTACATGTGTACTTGAAGAAGAAGCCAAGTACACATCCCCACCTTCATCTGAGGTGGTTTTCACCTTTGCAGAAGGAGCATCATCAGATCCCTTTCCTTTCTCAGGAGCTTTAGATCTACAGTCCTTTTTGAAGTGCCCTTCCTTTCCACATTTCCAACACACCTTTATAGGTTTTCCTAGAGATTTAGATCTCCCACTCGAGGATTTATTTTTATTTTTGTTTTGGGACCATCCTCATACAGACAAGGCATCGCCATTCTGGCCCTTCGTATTTTTCCATCTCATCTCCTCCGACAACAAGGATGAGACTATTTCATCAAACTGCAAGGCAGTAGCATTGCCACCTATTGCAACAACCAGACTATCCCACGAATTTGGTAGAGAACACAACAAAATGATGCACTTATCTTCATCTAAAAAATTTATATCAACAAATAACAACTGGCTTACCACAGTGTTAAAGACGTTTAGATGCTCTATCATTGAGTCTACATCCTTCATCCTCAGGTTATACAACTTTTTCCCTAGGAACAGTTTATTCATGAGAGACTTATATTGGTACAAAGTCCCTATCTTGTCCCACAAAGCCTTCAACGAAGCTTCCCCTGATTCATTCAACAATATTGAATTTGAGATACACAATCGTATTATTATCTTTGCCTTCTGATCCAACTTCACTCAGTCTTCAGTTGACATTGTTGTTGGTTTAGAACCTAGATCTACCACGATCCACTGATCTTTATCCACCAATAGATCCTCCATCTTGAGTTTCCACAACTCAAAACTCCGACCATTAAATTTCTCGATCTCTATATTTCCACTGCTCACCATCTTCTTTCACCACAAGAATCGATCCCACAGATCTCCCACTAAACAGGGTTTACCACAGCCCCGAGAAAAACCCCTCAGCAGCAAAGGCGTCCCCTTTAAGCCAAAACAGCTCTGATACCAAATGTAGGTTTTAACCCAGTACAGAAATTACCTGCATACGAATTCTAAAAACAGAAAATGAACAATGGTGAGAGCATAAAACATAAAACAGATATACACATAGATTTTCCCCTAGATCCCAAAAACGGGACTACCAGATTGATTTTTCATTATATTCCTTTCAATGTTACAATATATATATATACATGTCGAAGAATCCATAAACCCCAATCCATTAACCCTGGATTAGAACATAATCGTAGTTCCCTTGACTGGATATACAATATACCATGGGCAGAAAACCATCATGCCCAAAACCATGTGCAAAAGCCACGCACAAAACCATAGGTAGGTCTGCCCACCTAATATAGGGTCCAAAAAAAATTCCCCATAACGCTACCCCGAACATGCTATGCCCGGCACGTGGGGCTAGTCATGGAAAGAATATAACACACACCCAACACAAACACAATGGGTCAATGTTACCTCTAGAAGAATTGTGGTATAACTCTTCCTTCCATACTGCAGCAAATACAGACCCATTTATGGAAATTTTTGGATATCATCCACCATCCATCACATCATCTTTAAGAGAAAATTATAAGGTTCTAGAAGTGGAAGATCACATCGAGCATCAACAACAAGTTCTCCAACTCTTAAAGGACAAAATCACTCTAGCGTAGAATAGAATGAAACAACTGGTAGATTAGCATCGCAATGAAAGAAGTTTTGACGTAGGTGACTAGGTATTTTTATAACTAAAAGCATACAAACAAATGTCCCTCAAACAAGTTAAGAATGATAATAAATTATCACCCATGTATAATGGTCCTTACAAGGTGTTGCAAAAGATTAGTACTATGGCATACAAATTGGATTTGCCTGCATCTTCCTGAGTACACCCAGTTTTCCATGTTTTGTACTTAAAGAATGTTAATGATGACAAGCTCTCAGTTCAAACAATATTGTCATAACTTGATAAGGAAGGAAAAATCATATTAGAGCTTGAAGCAATCACGGAAAAAAGAACCGGACAGCTACGAAATTGATCAATTTCATAGTATCTCATTAAGTGGAAGAACTTACCCACTGAAGACTCCACATGGGAGGATGAGAATTTTATACAAAAGCATCCATAACTACTCAAGCGTTGAGGAAAACACTTTTTTTGAAGGAGAGGGGCATGTTAGTTCCCTATAATACTAGTGTGGCCCCCTTATTGTTATTGTTAGTGTATCCCCCTTATTGTTATTGTGGTGCCCATATAGCCCTCATATTGTTATTGTTGTGCCCCATAAAATCCCACTATTGTTATTGTTTTGTCCTTACAATATTATTGTTATGTAGGCTCTCATTATATTGTGACCCTTTAGACTCCTATATATACCAAGGAGGTCTTGTCATTTGAATCATCCAATAATTGTTCATTTATGTGATGTAAAGGAGGTTTCCCCCTCGAAGAGGTTAATTTTCAAGTCATTGATTTATCTTTTCTTATGTTTTATGATCTAGTTGTATAAAATGAGATGATTAGTACACCTAATATGTGGCTTGAGTAGTTGCGACCCAGGGACATCTAAGCTATCAAAATCACTTGAGGATCACACCCAACCTGGGCCACACCAACCCTTACCATGGTCAAAATTTTGCCCTTGGAGTTTCGAACCAATGACCTTTACACGACAGAGTGCCTTAACAAACGCCCTATCACCGTCTGGTCTATGCCCCGTGGGAAATTATTATTATTATTATTTATAAAAAGAATTAATATATGAGTTAAGCATATATATACATTTGAAAATACACATAACAATATGCATTTTAAAAAAAAACATGCAACAAGATTCTTACTCACGGAGATTCACCCCCACATTATTATGAATATTCTAAATTTGTAAATAGGCTTTGTTACAATACCACCATGGCTCATGTATTTTCTTCCCTTTGAATTAAATTAATTAATTAAAAAAATGCCATATGAACAAGTGTCATGTGAAATGAGTTATGGTTTTTTGGTTATGTGACATTGATGAGCCATGGTATTGGCTCGTGGTATTGTAACAAAGTCTATTTACAAATTAAGAATCTCCATAATAACATGGGGTGAAATTTACATGGTGAAGAATCTTGTTGCATGTTTTTTTAAAATTTATATGTGTTTAACTCATATATTAATTATTTTAATCATTAAGAATAGTTATTATTGTTTTAAATAAAGTTATAATTTAGTTAATTTGTATGATTTTTTAATTTTAGAAACTCGAGAGTATGATGAAGTGTTTTGTTTTTTATTATGGATTGACGCTTATTATCCGCATTTACCAACCATTTAACTTATATGGTTGTGCTAGCTTTTAATTAATCAATTTAAGTAAAATAGCAAAAAGGGCCTAACTTCTTTGGAGACAAATATCAACCTTTGATTTGTGTATACTACTAAGAATATTATAGAATATTTCATGGAGGTTAAATCCCTACCATCCACCCAACAATTATTGATAATTAAGTTAAAATTTTGGAATCCCTATTCAAAAATAGACATGTCTATCTCCATAATTAAATACTTATTTTTGGTGCCCCTTGCATGGAGTCGTGGAACTTACCCTTTATTTCCACCCAAACCTTACCTACGAACATGCTTTACTTCCCCATAGGTTTGTCTTCGAATATGCTTTACTTTCGCAAAGGATTTTCCATGCTTTACTTCCCCATAGGTTTGTCTTCGAATATGCTTTACTTTCGCAAAGGATTTTCCTACACACATGCTTTACATTCACAAGATTTAAACTTAGTGAGAATTTTCAGGTTGGAGACTCATTTCTCTCTCTCTCTCTCACGCACAACATATACATTTCCATTAATGGAATTAATAAATTGTATTATGCACATTGTCACAATTCTTCATATTGTAAGATCATTTTTTTTTTTAAAAACAAACTTTCTTTGGTTTGCCCAATCTTTTAGGTAAACACTCCATCCATAATCAAGGACATAAAAGCTTTTATGTCCCTCATGATAAAGTTGGACAAACCAAATTTGTAAATACAGTGCTTTTCCAACAACAAAAAATGTTTCAAAAATTAAACATACTACCTTCTTTTACAACTCTAGCCCACCAAAAATAAAGGAGAAAAAGGCAAGATTTCCACCCTATGAGGGAGAGTGTTTTTACGAAATTTAGGCTTAAATTTGACATAAATACTATTTAAATCTTTCCACTTGAAGTACATCCAATTCAATAAATTCTTCCAATTGTATAACAAATGTGAAGCTAAGCCTAATTATCTACTTTAGGCTCTAGACTTGTCTTGCATGCATCCAAGTAACATTATTTCTCTCCACACAACCTATAAAAGAACTTATGACTAAAGAAATCATACAAATTAATTCCTTAACATAGTTATATTATACCTTAACTTATCCCAATGTTTTGTCAGGACTTAAAGACATTTCAACACAATAATAATCTGGATTTTACACAGGTGAAAGAGAATACAAAATAAACCGCAATACAAAATAATCATAGAGACTCTAGGACATTTGCACCCATATTCCATGCTTGTGCTTGAAAGTAACCATCACTAAATACCATGGAAATAAAAAAGGATGATCACTACTAGTTTCACAATAGCTCAAAATGCTCTTAAACTTTATGACAACTCAAAAGCTCTTTAATCTTTTATGTTAAACATGTTGTATGGTCCCTAGCTATGCCGGAAATTACTCACCAACATTTATTTAATGGGCTCTAAAGTTCCAAATTAGTTTTACAACAAGCTTATAGACTTATAGCTTAACATTAGCTATAAAAAATTGCACATCAGTATCATTTCATTTTTTTAACAATAATTGAGAACAGTTATCATATTCAAATACATTGAGCTAAAGCTCATTTTAGATACATGAACAAGTCGAAACTAGTAATTATGGTCGGAATGTAGTATGTATGAACAACTATCTATAGAATTTTGACCTTGAAGCTTTTGAACAAAATGCTACAATATCTACAATATTCCACTTGTACATTTGCCTGACCTAACAAAAACCAAAATTTACAAAGCATAAAAATGTTACATTAAACCATGAGGAATTGTTCCTATGATTTGATTTCTAAATCCCTGATTAACCATTGTTTTCATTTAAATTCAAAATTATTGACTCAACCTGGGATCTGAGAGAGTCAATTTCATCCTCCATTCTATGAATCTTGGATTGCAGAGATAGTATATTATCCAGAATCATAGAAATGTCTTGATTGATATGTTAAAGGAAAACCTCCAAATTAGTTTCATCTCCCTCATGAGACATACTTTAAATCCAACTGATGAACCATGAGAAACAATTTATAAGAGGGGGACTATAATCAAGGGACCAATTCCATTTCACTTCAAGGAGTAAATTCCTTCCAACTAACACTATGTTGAATTTCCTATTATGAGTTTAGAGATTCCATGAAGATATGGCTCCCTAAGATAACATTAGGAGCATAGAAAAACCCCAGACCTCTAAGGAAATGATACATGGGTGCAAGAGTAGAGGATTTGAGTTCAATCAACTCAAACAAAGCATAAAACAACCACTACAAACTTTAGACTATACCAAGATAACCACTTTCCACCTCCCAAGGACTACTAGAAAACCCCACAATTTGCATAACTTCCAAGAGAGTCGAACATCGAGTCTTGAAACTGAACAATTCACCTCATTTAACAAATAGCCAAAATTTGATTGAAATCCCCCAATATTTTTCCAAATTACCACAGTCCCTAAGAAATTCACTGGCATAAAATCGAGGAGCACCCTTATTGATTCATAAGGGAAACATGATAGAATGAAACCCAAAGGAAAAGAACACAAGGCCATAGACAGATGGCACCATAGGAGAAATGATGTCCAACAACCAAAAGCACCAACAATTATTTCTTTAAAGACATGCTAAGATAATGGAAGCTGGAGAAATTGAAATTGTCTACAATGGAACAACAGAGGAGTGATAATTCACTTACCTCATACTGAAATGAAATTTTGGATATCTATATTCTATCCCAAGGCTTTCACAACACACATAATAGAGCCTAAGGTGGAATGCATGTGCATGTATCTTCCCAAAAAAAGAAGAGGACATTGTCCAATCTTTAAAGGCTCAAAATAAACCAAATTTGCACTTGAAGCCACACGTTGGACATGAAGGAGTCAGGTAGGAAGAAAGTACAAATATTACTCACTGTCATCATACCTTCAAAAGGGATTGGACTTGAGACTTCCTTTGTAGACATCCATATTTGAAACTCCCACACAATTCCTTTATTCGTCTCATACTTCTCCATCAACCCACAACCTACTCTCATACAATGAGGCAAAATCCACTTCCTGCAAACAATTACGACCTTCATCCAAAGATACTTGCAATCTCCCTTCACCACATTCAAATTGACCCATAGATATTCCATGAGGTGCCGCAAAAAGGAACAACATGGAGAGCGCATGCGTGCAATTAGAATTATTACTATGATCATAACAAACATTAGAAGGGGGGAAGGCTTTATGAAAGGGAAACATACCCCTTTTTCCCTTGCCACCAAATTTCACCATGATTTTGCCCTGATCGCAAGTTATCCATGTGATCAATCTTGGATTGTTTGATTTGAGAAGATGGAGATATTTCTTCTTGGGGATAGACTGATACACCTGATAAATATGCTTGAAATTTTAAATTAACTTTGTATTCGAGGGGAGACATCTCAAATATACATGGTGAATTATATTCAAGAAAACACCAAAACTAATTAATCATCTCCTAAATTCTGAGATTCACAATTCATCTCACACCATGATATAAGGCACAGGATTCAACAATATTGTTGGAAGCATGACCTAAACCCCAAGCATACCGATGTTCTTCTTGATTCTAAGGGAAAAATTTTATGCCCCTCCCCTGCTCCTGCCACCCCTACATGGATTTCACTTCATTAACAAAAAGAGAAATTCACATTTATTTGGTTCACAGTAGCCTGTTGGAAACTAAAGAAGGGATTACCACTCTCCACCCAATCGTACGCATAACTACACTCCAATTTCTTGCAGCTTCCCACCCTCAAGGTAAACCAAATCTCTAAAGGATGCTTCACTTAGATAAATACAACATAATGTAACCTGTGGTATTGAGTATGAAGGTTGTTCTCCTTCACTGTCAGGAAACAAGAATGTTGCTTCTTAGGAATTGAGTTTGGACGTATCACATCACAAATATATGGCCACTAGGGGCCTGCATAACACAAAAGGAAATTCTTTCACTACTTCCTATGATCCCTCAATTATTCTCCTTCTTTTAGTGCTTCACATCCATAAAGTAACCAAACAATGAAGTTTCTCTCTATCCACCCACATCAGATTGAGGGATTTCTCACTCGTTCCCATAACTAATTTAATTCAAGCATGGAATTTTCCATCCAACTCCAAAACATAGATTTACATAATATTGTTTCATAATGGCTCCAAGTACACACTCCCATTTCAGGTCTCCTTCTTTTCCTTTGATCTCCAATTACTAAAAAAAACTCTCTAATTTTCTCCTCACAAACATTCTTTATGTATGAGAGGTCCAAGGTCCCCTTCTAAGGTTGCAGATTCAACCATCACTCTTCCATATGGCACGTAGCCATACCAAAAGTAGTCTGATACCTCCTCCATCATTTCTCTCATAAATACTTGGAATATAGGTAGATCAACTGGAAAATCAAGGTTTAGAAACATTAATTTCAAGAAAGGTAGAAAATTCCCAGCTCCCTTACAGGATTCCTTAGCCAAACTACCTTCTTAGACATCGAGATCCATATAGGCTTTTCCTCCTCTTCAACTTTAGCAATTTTTTACTTAGTCCAATATTTTCATCAAGCAATTTTAGCAATGGTTGGGTGGAATAATTGTTATCCTCTCCACATGGGTTAAAATCCCCATTAGTGACATGATTAGCTTTGATGCCTTAATTATTATTTTAGTCTTCTCATGGGACAATTGAGTGGTTGGAATAATGGTATGTTATGCCCTCCACTTGGTTTCAAATCCTATAGGGGGGCATCTTTAGCTTATTTTGATAAGGCTCAAGGAGTACAGTACCCCACCCTAGTCTTGACTCTTACTAAGTCATAAATTCCTGGTATATCTAGCTTACTAGCCATTGGATATACTCTTAGGATTATAGTGGCACAAGGAGTAGGCTCTCCCACTCTCATGGAATCTCGTCTCTTGCCAAGTCCTAAATTCTTGGTATATTTGGCTTACGGGTTGCTGGATATACTATTGGTGTTATAGTGGTAGCCCCTAGGTTTGATCTTTGGTCCCAACGAGTTACTGATTCACCATGGTAAAAAAAAGGTAAAAATAAATATAAATAATATATATATATATATATCCATGTTAGCCCTCCAATATTAACATCCTTTAATTATATTACAATGACGGATTAAAAAAAGGATATTACAAATTAATTAATAACTTTTATAATGTCGTGTATATTTCATCTCTGGCATAACATAAAATAGAACTTCCTTCCCTCCTCCTAGGGGATGTTTTGGTGAATGAAAGGCATGAACGATATCCAACTGATTGCAAATTTTGTGGTGAACAAAAGGGGCGAATAATATTCAAATGTTGCATATGATGTTTGGAAGCAATGTTTCAGCAATCTGTTTAGGCCGCATTGAAAATGGTTTTTTTTATGGTTTCCTCGATGTCTGGGAGATTGTAAATTTGTCTTTGGGGATGATGTTATTGTTTTATATGTTATATGTTGATTATTTTTGGTTATTTGTTTATGGTTTCTACTCACTAGGCTCATATATTGGTCTTCTAGCACTCCCAGATCCTATTGGATTTTCAGGGTATTTATGATTGCCTTTCGTCTGGTACGTCTTTGTTTTGATATTGTTTATGACCATTGGTATGTATATATTCATTGTTATTTTTTTATATTTATTGTGCTCAAATTATATGGGGTTCATCTTATTATTAAGGTTATGTTATACTTTGTTGTAATTGATCCATTTTTGTGGGATATATTAAAAGATATCAAAATCTTCCCTGATCCACCTGGTATAGGAGGCTTATTTTTTGAACTTCCTTCCCTCCTCCTAGGGGTTTATAGGTGAATGTTTCTTCATTCATTGGGGTGGCTATGGTTGGGTGGACATTTAATTAGGAGTTAACTCTTATTTCTAATTTCTAGTGCCGATCTTGACTTCTCTTTAGGCTGTGAGATATTGTTAGAGCTTTCAGATAGGGAGGATTAGTATCAATTCCTATATCTTGTTTATTATCCTTTGTGCCATATCATATTTATATCCTTTTGTCACTAGCGTTTTTTGTCTATATGCTTCATCATCTTTCTTGTGGGATTACAGATCGAACATTCGTTGAACCATCATATTGCAACTTGGTACGTGTATTGATGTGGCTATAGTTTTTATCTATGGCGGGGCATTTTTATGCTCGTCGTTTTATCCTAGATTATTATTGATCTCGCAGGATATTGAAATATCTATTTTATTATGATATGATGGGTAATGATGGCACTAGGGATAGCTGGATACATGTCAGTGACTTGTTAGTTCTATCATCTCCAGATTCGGAGGCACTTGTCAATGCGACCATTGATGCCAAGCGGAGTGTTCCTCAATCCCTCTTGGGTGTTCATGCATAGGGAGTTCTTCCATGGAATGAGAAGATTCACATTGTTCTTTCTAGTGAGGTAGTGTTTAAGGATACCCTTATTGTATAACTTTATGTGCATATGCTTCCGCGTGGTCGACAAAAAAAAACTATGAAGGTGGCGGGGAAGTACAAAAATTAATTTTTGGATCTGATGTCTTTTGGGATTGGGTGGTTGGTTTGAAACAGAGGGCATTGCTAGGGAGGTGGATGCATTTAAAGATGGATGGCTCTCAAATGTGAGACTAGGTTGAGCAGCATTGGGTATCGATTATCAATTATCGGTTGTGGATTAGTATTATGTACAATAATTGGTTTTCCTTCCATTTCCTACATGTTGATGATTTTGGGAAGATTATGGAGTCTACATGGGCCACGGGATGTAGTTTCTTTTCTCTACAGCATTGGCACACTGTTTTTAACCCATTCAAAGAGACATCATGTAAGAAACTAATATGGGCCAAGTCACTTCAACTTCCACTTCTTTTTTGGTCTTTGTCGGCCCTAGTGGACACCAGCTATTCAATTGGACGTTTTGCTTACCTGGAGGACAGGAGTTTAGTGGACATTGATAAATGTATTGTGTAATAGCCACGAGTTAAGTTTCCATGTAAATAAATCAAACCAAGGTCATGGGACATGTATTCCAAGTTGAATGAAGGGAAAAACATTACAGTGGGCAACACTTGTGGTTAACTATTTATTGGCTATGGAAATTGGCATTGGCATTGGAAAAGGCAAAGGGCAATAGATGGAAATTTAATGCAAGAAATAAAGGAAAATAAGAGAAAAGGAAGATGACAAGACAAGAATATGCATGCAAGGGAAAATTGAGGAAAAGGAAAAGAGAAAGAAAAGTAATTAGGAGAGACATCAGCCTCACATTATTCACTTCCGGAAAGGAGAAGAGAGAACATTGCAGCAAGAGGAGAGCAAAATGGAGAGAGCACTTGGAAACAAGGAAGACACAAGCAAGCAAGGAACAAGCAAGGGAGTGTAAGAGGAAAGTTGGACAACAGTAAGCAAGGGTAGAAATCAAGCAAAGAAAGAGCAACCAGCATGAGGATTTTGTAGGTAACAGGTTGCATGTATATTTATATTGTTGGGATTTGAATGCATGGTTCATACATTTATTTATTGGTCATTTTGTTGTCAATGCCATGGGATTTTCATGGATTGAGAGTGGTGTACAACCTTGCCTTTGTCATTTCCTGGATAGCCATGATTTAGTGGGTTCCCTTTGGTTGAGCTTTGGATTGTTGGTAGATTTTGGATCTTGTTGAGGTGGTCTCAGGAAAAATCCCAAAGGTTTAAGGTGGAGATGGTTTTCTATGGGAAGCTCTTGACAAGTGGATGGAGACAGGAAAATTCCTCTGGATATGGTGAAGAAATTCTAAGGCATCCAAGTTTGTTTTGGTTTACGTGACTTTTGGATTGGTTTAGGTGAAATCACTGTGGTTGAGGGTGGAGGTGGTTTAACCTCTGGTTTACCTGGTTAGTTTTGTTTTGGTTTATCCCCTGTGATCCCACATTCATGATTGGAATATGGCATGATGGTGATTAGATGAAAGAAATATTTGGTTCATCCAAATCTATGGTCAGGTGTTACGTGGAAGTCCCAGACTTGGTTGACATTATCATATCTTAATATGTGTTATTTTTGTTAATGATCAATGAGAATAAGTGTTGATTCACTTTTGTTTATATGATTAGTTTGTCATGGCTTCATTCTCGTTAAATGTTGGTTACATGCTCTTGATCTAGATCTAATTCATGGTTTGATGGCTCATGGTTCATTTATATGAATGCATGTGCTAATCTGTGTTTTATTTCAGCTAGTGCGAGAGGGTAGCAAGTCTTCTTAATGAATACCTAATTAAGTAATGAAAAAAATGAATAAACTCTGAATTTATTACCTACAGGTACCATAGTCACAAAGTGCTTGTATAAATGAATAATTTTGACCT
Organism: Pinus tabuliformis; assembly: GCA_031772625.1. Lineage (NCBI taxonomy): Eukaryota > Viridiplantae > Streptophyta > Pinopsida > Pinales > Pinaceae > Pinus > Pinus tabuliformis. The sequence goes on from CM062819.1 coordinate 1,279,475,959, forward strand.
CCAACTTCCCAAGGTCGTAACTTTGGCATACGATCTTCCTTTGGTTATCATAATACCTCGTTTCAAAAATATCCACTAGGAGGCCCAATAAGGAATATGTGAGATAGATTCAAACAATTTTTTGTTCTCTCCGTTTTCCCTGAAAATGTCGTTGAGGCCCTAAAAACGGCCTCAAGAGTTTAGGACCCGAAAAATGCCAAAAATAGAAATTTATGTTAAATTTAAGGAAACGAAACTGAAAGGAAATAGTGTTGGGTCAAGATAGGCTAATAATAGTGTGATCATATGTCATTGGGTGTTTGCAATCAGTGCTGCACATGTGGACCCAATTTTCCATAAGTGCATCTTGGAAATCGAGTCATGCATAGTAACTCTAATTGTTAGAAATTGTAGCAAGAAAGGCTCAATTTTGGCTTGTGCCTTAGTCAAATTGAGTCATTCAATTTTCCACACCAGCAGGATGACTTGGATTTCAGTTACCTAGAGTAACATGGTCTTGTCTCCTAGTTAGATGAGAAAATTCGAGATTGTAGGCTAAGAGTAGAGATGTACATGTATTTATTGCTAAGATTCAACAATCTAGTTGAGTTATTATTAGTTGAACTCAGTGAATTGAGATCAAGTCATTAGTTGAGTCAGTTGAAGGTCAGTTGAGTAGTAAAATTGTTGTTAACTCAGTGATCTCTCAGTTAATTAGTCAATTAGCTAAAAGACACAATCATGCATGGAATTCAAATTGCCTAGTTGATGTGGAGGAAAAGGCACATTTGTATTTATTATATTGTTGAGTGTATAGTGATTTTTCACGAATCAGGTGAATCATTCCTTAGGATTTGCATAAGGAAATAGGGAATTCCCCTATTATTTAGGAGCCTAATTTCTCATGAATTGCGCAAGGAAATAGGAGGAAGTTGGGGCCTTGAATTGGCAAAGTGTTGGCCAGAGCAGGATAGTCAACAAGAGAATGTCCTTACAGTGTAGGGTGTGCTTTAGGATTGAAGCAAGGCATTGTAATAGTTTTTCATTCTCATATGATTAATGAAAAGTAGCGAAGGGGATTTTCCCAATTGGATTCCCCTGTCAAATCATTGTGTTCTTGTGGTTTTGATGGTTGCATGTCATTGCATGTGTTTCTAAATTGTGATTTCCATTCTGTAGAATTGTAAAGGAAAATTGTAATCTCTTGTTTTCAATTCAAATTCATCAGTAGTAGAAAATTTATATTAATTTCTACATGGTATCAAAGCAGAAATCACACTAGAAACCAGTCAATATATCTTCTCCTTCAGAGATTTCGATTTGTAGATTCAGTGAAGCAGGTTTTCTTTCGTGCGGGAAAATTAATTTCAACGGATTGAGATTACTCTATGCCCTAGAGGGAACCTCGAATTTCATATATTAGAAGGACGATATTGAAGTTGTACTTGATGACAATGGAGTGCTCGAGTACAACAAAAGTGACATTCCAAAACCAATAGTATCGGATCCACAACAGTTAGCATGGTGGAAGAAGGATGCCGCAAAATCCAGGAGGATTATCCTGGAGGGTGTGAGAGACCACACAGTCTCGAATTTACAAGGAAAATAATCTCCATGTTTTATTTAGAAGACCCACTTTGAGTTATTCAAAAATAACAACGATTCAAAGAAATTGGCATTGAAGGACAAGCTCATAAACATCTAATTGTAGAAAAATGGAACCATTCCACATTTCCTCTCTAGATTCACTTAGGTTAGAGATGAACTTGGAGGAGTAGGAGAAAATGTTTCCTCTTTAGAACTTGTCAGCCTAGCTCTCCTAGGCCTTCCAAAATCCTGGCATAGTTCCCAGGACTCTGTAAATGGAAGGGACAAATTGCCAAATTGGGAGATATTTTGGTCTGATTCGGTGTAGGAATAAATTCGAAGGAACGCTAGAGGTGGAGTAACATCCAAATTTGAGTAGGAAGTGAATTTTTCCTTGGTTGGGAAGGGCAAGAAAGCTAAGGGAAATAAGGCCTAGAGCAAGCCAAAGTTCATCCAGAACAATGGCAAGAAGAAGGACCTAAGCAAGATAAAATGTTTGCATGCCTATGAATATGGGCACTATGTAACAAAGTGTCCACACAAGAATTCTAACAAGAAGCCTTCAGGTGGAGTAGGAGGTGAAGCACTTTCCTCACCATTCGAATTAGACTTCACCCTGATTGTATGAATTGCCAACACTGTAATGGGGAATGTGTGGTGTCTAGATTCAAGTGCCTCATTCCATATGACAGGATGAAAAGAATTCTTCAGTAGCCTAAAGGAGAAGGATATCTAGATGCACATAGAACTTGGGGATGATGGGTGGTATAATACCAAAGGAATTGGAACTGTAACCTTTAAAAGGGAGTTAGACTCCCATATTCATCTGAAAGATTTCATGTGTGTACTTGGGCAAAAGAATAACTTGATCTTTGCAGCTATATTGGAGGGCATAGGTTATGATGTTGTTTTCAGTTAGGGGAAAGCCTTTCTGAAACATGTAGCTACTAGGAAACTGCAAATTGGAGTTAAAGTGAAAAATCTCTACAAGGTAGAGGTATATATTTCCATGCATGCAACTATACCTTTAGGAGTGAGGCAGGGTGATGTAGAGCCTTAGTCCCAGAGAGTAGTAGCAGTTGCAATATTCTCTTCTCATGGATCGTTACCCTTGCTACAGGGGCCCACAATATTCAGTAGCAGATGGATCAGTGTCATTTGGTGTAGTAAGATGTTGAGGAGCACAAAGCAATGTTGATAGTAGTGCAAGGGGCACAGTGCAAAATCAACAACAATGTGGTTTTCCCAATAGGACAGTTGCAGCAGCACAGGTGATTCATTATTTTGGATGCTTCTCAGTTGCAAATGTTGCAGCAACAAGAACAACAGTGAGAGGTAGTGTTACAGTACATTCCATAGGAGCTCGATTGGGGTTGTGTAAAATCCTTTCCTTGCTAAGAGGGAGCGCTAGAAATCGTAGTAAGAAAGGCTCAATTTTGACTTGTTCCTTAGTCAAATTGAGTAATTCGATTTTCCACATTAGTAGGATGACTTGGATTTCAGTTAGCTAGAGTGGCATGGTATTGTCTCCTAGTTAAATGAGTAAATTCGAGTTTGTAGGCTTAGAGTAGAGTTGTTCATGTATTGATTGCTAAGATTTAGCAATATAGTTGAGTTATTGTTAGCTGAACTCAATTAACTCAGCTCAGGTCATTAATTGAGTCAATTGAAGGTCAGTTGCGTAGTAGAACTGTTGTTAACTCATTGATCTCTCAATTAACTAGTCAATCAGCGAAAAATAGAACAATCATGCATGGAATTCAAATTTCCTAGCTAAGGTGGAGGAAAAGGCACATTTTTATTTATAATTGTATATTGTTGTGTATAGTTCTTTTTCACTAAGCAGGTGAATCATTCCTTGGGAGTTATGCAAGCAAATAACAGGAAATTCCTATCTTTTAGGAGTTAATTTCCTCAAGGAATGTGTAAGGAAATAGGAGGAAGTTGGGGCCTTGAATTGGCTAAGTGTTGGCCACAGCAAGACAGTCAACAAGAGAACAGGTTTATAGTACAAGGTGTGCTTCAAGATTGAAGGAATACATTGTAATAGTTTTTCATTCTCATATGATTAATGAAAAGCAGTGGAGGGGTTTTTCCCAGTTGGGTTCCCTTGTAAATCATTGTGTTCTTGTGGTTTTGATGGTTGCATTTCATTGCATGTGTTTCTAAATTGTGATTTCCATTCCACAAAATTGTAGAGGAAATTTGTAATCTCTTGTTTTCAGTTTGAATTCATCAATAGTAGCAAATTTCTATTAATTTCTACACTCATCTCATGTTTACCCCGGTGAGCAAGTTAAAGTGGGTAAATGTGGGGTGAGGTGTTATAGAGTGGTATCAGAGTGAGGTTTATAGCACTGGACCTTGGGGTAATGATACAGGTGGATATTGGTGGCCACCTGCCTATTCCACTTGGACCCCCACCATTATTTCTTTCAGTTTTTCAACGTCGTTAATTGTAGCACAGTTTATTATTTTTGGCAGTTTTTCGAGTCCTGAACTTCCAGAGCCATTTTAAGGCCCTAAATGACGTGTTTTTTTTTTTTTTCTTTCTTTTTTCTTTTTTTTTTTTTTTTTTTTTTAAATCACTGGTGAATACAAGTTTCCAACTTGATATTCATGGTTAGTAGTTGTAGTCCTCGGATAGATATTTCTAACAAGAGTATCATGTGCGTCAAACGGAGATCATATGCTAAAGTTACGACACCAGGAAGCTGATGTACCAATTTACCCCAACAAGGCCCATAGTTTGGCGTTTCATCTCATATGGTTAGGTTTTTGGATGTTTGGGGTTTTCCATTGTTTCTCAATAGTAAATCGGCCCTCAAGCCTCATTGTGACACAGTTCAGAGGCATGTAGCTATCACATCTCCTCTCAGAGATAGGCTACCATCGCCCGAGCTAGTTGTATTTCAATTTTGTTTGTAAGCATATTTCAGTATCTGATATTAATGAAATGAAGTGTTATTTCCGCTACATCTCTGTATTAATGGTTATATATGTAATTTGTTGTGTTCCTGCATAAATCCAGATCAGTGGTATTGCGGGGTTTGATCTTTTTCTATTTTTCTTTACATGTCCCCAATGAGGTTGGGATATAAGGAGTTAGGGCTTGAACTGGTCGAACCTTTGTAATATCAGCCTCGCAAACCCCGAAGGCTGCACATGGGGGAAGAAAATAAAGACGAGGGAGCAGGAGATCTTATCAAAATATTGCTCGAGGAGGCCCTCAAGAAACAAAGAAATGCGATGATGGATAACTTTGCCCAGATCCTTAAACGGTTTCCCATCGACGGTGCATCCACATCCAGCAGCCACTCTGGAGGCATCACTCCTTTCAAGGTACAAGTAAACATTGACATTCCCATATTTGAGGGCCAAATAGATGCAAACGTTGTAGATAAATGGTTAAATCTACTAGAAGGATATTTTTCTATTCATGATTTTTCCAGACAGGAAAAGATTACTTTTTCTCTTCTCAAAGCTGGCCCCCACGTCAAGGACTGGTGGGAAACCTACTATGAGCAGAAGGATGCAAGTACGCCCTCATTTTTTTTAGCCGCACCCACTTGGAATTCGTTTTGGGACGCCATCAATGAGTAGTACTACCCTGTTGGGAGCTATGAGGATAAATACATAAAGTGGACCACACTACGGCAGGGAAGGGACCAAGACGTGCCAGAGTTTACCAATGTTTTTCATACCCTTCGCACAAAGTTGGGTATCAATGATTTTGAGAAACATTTGATACTCAAGTATCGTGGCTTCCTACACAGGTACATCTAGGATGAAATGGAGTTCCTAGACATCTCGCTCAACACGATGTACCGATACGCTGTCAAGATCGAGCAAAAGCTTAAACAGAAAAAATGATACTTTGGATCTGTGAATCTGAAGCAAGGGAAAGGTGCCCCCAAACTGCAGAACAAAGGACAAAGCCAAGGCAGGGCGACCCAAGACAACCTGCCAAAGCCACAATCAAATAAAAACACCGCGAAGCTGAAGAAGGATATGGGAAAGTGGTGTGAGTTCCATAAGAGCTCCACTCACAACACAAGTGAGTGTCGGGCCAAGCAGTCACTAGTGGCCGGGTTGAAGGCTTCTAAATCAGATGCATGTTTTGACTCGAGTCAAAACCTGACAAGGGGAATGACAAAGGGAAGCAGATTATCGATGTAGAGACCAATGCCATCGTTTCCACCACGAAGATCCAGAAGGAGGAACCTAAAGATCCAGAGGAGGAGGAGCACCTCTTCCACTCCCAAATATGGGTAAATGATTCCCCGCTACAATTCATTGTCGAAAACGGGAACCAAAAGAACCTCATTTCAGTAGAGGTCGTGAAGCGGCTAGGTCAACCGACCACAACACACCCACAATTGTACACCATCGAGTGGATTCACCAAGGATGGGATCTACGTGTTAGCGAGTAGCGTTGCCTTCCATACAACATCAAGCTCTTCATAGATGAGGTATTATGTGGCATTGCTCCTCTTGATGTTTCTGATGTATTATTAGGCCAACCATACTTGTGGAAGCGACATGTTGTGTATGAGTTAAGGCCTCACGTTGTTATTGTTACCTTAGGAAATAAGTTGTAAAGGATACTGAAGGTAGCACTTCCTACTACCATCTCTTTGCTTACTGCAAAATAATGTAGTAAGCTCATTTCCAAAACAAGGAAATTTGTTTTCCTAATGATATGCCCTCAAGGAAAGAAGAAGACGATGGCCATGACCTCCAGACAGAGCCCATTCGCATGACAACAACAAATGGACAAGGTCATGGTGGAGTATGAGGACATCTTCACCTCCCCCGCAGGGGTGCCTCTGCACTGTTAGGTCAAGCACTCGATCGATCTAACACCAGGTGTTTCGTTGCCCAATGGACCAATCTATCAGCACTCTGTTTTGGAGAACGAAAAAATCAAGAGGTAGATGCAGGAGTTGCTGCAGAAAGGTCACATCCAACCGAGTTCATCGCCTTGTGGGAGCTCGATCGTGTTGGTACAAAAGAAGTATGGGACTTGGAGACTCTGTATTGACTATTGAGCACTGAACAAGATCACAGTCTGTAATAGGTACCCGATCCCACAAATTGATGACCATCTAGACCAACTCAAGGGGGGGAATATTTCAGCAAGATCAACTTGAAGTCTGGATATCACCAAGTACCAATCAAAACCTCTGATGTGTGGAATACTACCTTCAAAGCCAAGGAGGGCCTTTTCAAATGGTTGGTTATGCCTTTCGGGTTAACTGATGCTCCTTCAACCTTCATTAGGCTTATGGATGACATCTTGTGTTCATTCACCAACTCATTTGTAGTGGTATACTTGGTTGACATCCTAAACTTCATCCATAGTTGGGAAGAGTGCCTCCACCACATCCAACAGGTTCTCCAAACACTGGAGCAACATAAGTTGTGTGCCAATTTGGAGAAATGTACTTTTGGCATGACCCAAGTTCAGTATCTGGGATACATTATTGATGAACAAGGGGTGCATGTGGATCCAGCCAAGATCCAAGTCATTCGCAATTGGCCAGCCCCAACCACTATAGCAAAGCTCCACAGCTTTCTGGGTCTTGCCAATTTCTACCACAAGTTTGTGTTAGGGTTCCCTCATATCACTTGGCCCTTGAGTCAAGTCACCAAGGGAGGAGCGAAAGAAAAATTCTTTTGGTCTAAATCTCAACAGAAGGCGTTCGTAGAGTTGAAACATCACCTCTGCTCTATAGTAGTGCTCAAATTACCAGACTTGCAACAACCATTTGAGACCGAGGCAGATGCCTCTGACTATGCTATTGGGGAATTCCTTACTCAACCGAGGCATCCAGTGGCATATCACAATGAGACACTTTCATACACAGTTCAGAAGTATCCCACTTATCACAAAGAGATGTATTCCATTGTTCAAGCCTGCCGATAATGGAAGCATTACATTTTAGGGAAGGAAATGATCATCCACACAGACCATTGACCCTTGCAGTTCATACAGACGCAAGGGAAGTTGCAGAATGATCACCATCAAAAGTGGTCCACATACCTGCAAAAGTTCCTTTTGAATATCAAGTACAAGAAGGGCAGCACCAACAATGTTGCAGACTACCTCAGCCGACCACCGATCATGGCGTTAACCATCGTGCTCAACTCTTGTGGGCACAAGAATTCTGATTGGCCACTTCTCTACAAAAGCGACCTAGAATTCAGCCACACATATCAGACGCCCTTGGAGGGTCAGCAAGTTCCATATTTTCATCTCTACGATGCATATTTATGCCACCTGGGACACCTTTGTGTTCCTTCAAGCGTGCGTGCCAAGATGATTTGGGAAGCGCACTACAGTCAAGTCGTTGGGCATTTCGGGGTCGAGAAAACAGTGGCAGTACTGTAGAAGTATTTCTATTGGCCGAATCTTCGACAGGATGTCGAGAAGTACATCAAATCCTGCACTGCCTGTTCCATTTCCAAACCGACCATCAAGAAGTAAGGACTCTATACTCTGTTTCCTACCCCTAGTCGAACTTGGGAATCCATCTCCATGGATTACATGTCGTACCTTCCTTCTACTAAGCATGGAAATGACTGTGTTTTTGTGGTCGTCGACAGATTCTCGAAGATGGCCATTATGGCGGCCTGCAAGAAGAATATCATGGCAGAATCCACTGCTAAACTCTTCTTTGAACGAGTATGGGTACAATTGGGATCCCACAGTTTATCATCTCAGATCGGGACAGCAAGTTCCTCAATTCATTTTGGTCCAGTCTTCGGTCGATGTTGGACACCAAGCTCACTAAGTCCACAACTTTCTATCCCCAAACTAATGGTCAGATAGAGGTCATCAACAGGATGATCGTACACATTTTGCGCATGCACAACTCAAAGAATCCATGCGCATGGGATGAGAGCCTCCCCTATGTCTAGCACAGCTATAACCTGGCTCTCCACAGCTCCACTGGCAACAGCCCTTTTCAAGTGGGCTTGGAATTCCAGCTACTATGTCCCATTGATGTGGCCATACCATTTGCAGCTACTCAGGCAGATTTGGCTCATGTCCAATCTAAAGCCGAAATGGCAAACAAATTCAGTGATCACATTCAGCACATCTACCAACAGTTCCATGACATTTTGGAGAAATCAAATGCCAAGTACTAGCAACGACATGATCAACATCGGGTGCTACACAAGTTTCAGGTGGGCGACAAAGTTTAGTTGCATTTGCAGAAGGAACGCTTGCCTATCGGAAACTCAAACCACCCTGATATGGTCCTTACACCATTACCAAGGTTGTGAGAGATAAGCATTTGAGCTCAAAATTCCCCCATTCCTTGGCCTGCAACCAGTGTTCAATGTGGATCGCCTTCGACCATACTTCCCAACATTGTTGGACACATCAGACAATGCAGAACAACTCACACCTACAGAGTTAAATCCAGACTGCATGGAACAAGACACAACTGATTGAATCATGGACACACATATTAAGAACACCCAAAAAAAAAAAGGATAGAACTATATTGAGTTGTCAAAGTAGGCCAACTCCTTCACCAGGGCAATTGGCTCACCAGGGACCAAGTTCAAAAGAAGTTTCCTCATCCCATGGAGGAACTCAACATAATGGGGACCACTACTTCCTAAGGGGGGAGGAATGATGCAGGTGGATATTGGTGGCCACCCGACTATTCCACTTGGATCCCCACCATTGTTTCTTTCAAATTTTCAGCTTCCTTAATTGTAGCACAATTTACTATTTTTGGCATTTTTTGGGTCATGAACTTCCGGAGCCATTTTAAGGCCCTAAACGATGTTTTTTTTTTTGGAAAATCACCGGCAGTGTATATGCATTTTCTACTTCATATTTGTATTTATCAATTTTACTCCTCGGATAGATATTTCTAACGAGGTATCGTGTGCATCAAACGAAGATTGTATGCCAAAGTTACCACCTCGGGAAGTTGAAGTGCCAATTTACCCCAACGGGGCCAATAGTTTGGTGTTTCATCTCCTAGGGTTAGGTTTTTGGATGTTTTGGGTTTTCCATTGTTTCTCAATAATAAATAGGCCCTCAAATCTCATTGTAACACAGTTCAACGGCATGTAGCTGCCACATCTCTTCTCAGAGATAGGCTACCATCGCCCGAGCTAGTCTTATTTCCATTCTGTTTGTAAGCATATTTCAGTATCTGATATTAATGAAATGGTGTTATTTCCATTGCATCTTTGTATTTTTGGTTATATATTTAATTTGTTGCATTCTTTCATAAATCCGGATCAAGTAAAATCATATTATTGTGCATATATATAAGTACATGTATATATGGTTATTGCACATGTCTGTGTGTTTACCATGCATGCATGGCAATTATGTTAATGTTGTTCTAGTATTTTGATTCATGCATGCACTGATATGTTCTCGATATTATTATGTATCCTATTAATCTAAATTGCCTTGTGCAGATGCAATAGCCTCACCAACAATTAGTTGAGGTAATGCTCATTGATTATGCCTTTTACGTTATCTAATAGTGATATTTTGCAAGAAATAGACAACCAAGAGATGAAGAGAAGAATGGTTGATTACAGTCCATATGACTCCCCGTATAGGCTAAAAGAGAAATAAGTGGGATAGGTGAAGCTAGTCGGGCAACAGGGAGAGGGAGACTCTCTTGATCTAGTAGATACATTGAGAAGTCTGGAGGCAGAGATCATAAGTTAGAAAGCAGATAATGAGAGGTTGATCGAAGCACAGGAAAGGCTTACAAAAGCTCAAGAAAAGCAAGTTGAGGTTCATGCGCTTATCCTCCAGAGTCTTTCAAATTTGCAGAAGTAGGGATAGTGGGGGATTAGTCATGGAGATAGACAGGAAGAAAGGACTAATGGTGTAGATGGAAGGTCTCATAAAAGGTATAGGATGGACAATGATGATACAGTGAAGAGTGGCATACTCTTGGATACACCTGAGAGGAGGGTTAGTACACATGGATTTTATTCTAGCTATACTTTGAGGAGACATCATCGCCATCACCGCCAATGTCATTGCACGAGGAGTGGGAAGGAGTACTTGTCGGAGGAATTTAAGAAAGCAAAGCCTCCTGCCTTTTATGGCAAGATGACCAAAGATGAAGAAGCATGGCTACTTGGAATGAGGAAATTTTTCAGACTTCATGATTACTCAGAGAATATGAAAGCCAAGATAGCTACCTTCAGTCTTAAAGGAAAAGCAAATATCTAGTGGGAAGATTTCAAGCATGTTAGGGGCATCAGGGAAGAGAAGCTGACTTGGGAAGAATTTGAAAGAAACTTTAGGAAGAAGTACCTATCTAAGAGATATTATGATGGAAAGGCCAAGGAATTCTATGAGCTCAAGATGGGTTCCATGTCAGATGAAGAATATACAACCAGATTTCTAGATCTATTGATATATGTGCCATATCTCAAGGATGAGAAAGCAAAGATCCAAAGGTTCATCAGTGGATTACCATTATCATTCAAAGACTGCATTGAGTTTTATGAGCCTCATCCATTAGAGGAAGCCATTAGGAAGTTGAAGCATTGTTATGAGCAGTCAAAGCGCAACCTTGAGTTCAAGGGTGACTAGAAGGGTAGCGAAAAGACTAAAGGAAAATGGCCCAAGAAGAGAGGAAGATCTCATGATGCAGGTGAGAAGGAAAATATGGCCTTGCATAAGAAGTTAAATGTCGATGAGAAATGACATGGGTTTTGTTGTTTCTTTGTAGAGAGTTCTAGGATCGAGAATTGTGCCAAAGAATCCAAGTGAGGATTTACTTAAAGGGATGATGAATGAATTAAATCATTCACATGTACATAACCCAAATATCTTAAAGATTTCTCAAATGTTGATTCTAGTACTAACAACATGCAATATTTAAATGTTTATGATAGATGAAAAAGAAGATATCTGATAATTAAATATCCTTCCTGAATATTTATATTATCAAACGAAGGAGAGGTGTATAATAATTATACATTTGAGAGATGACAAAAAGCAATAATTTAATGATGTAAAGGTACTAATTTAATCAAATTGTTTAATTAGTTAATCTCAGTGATGATAATAACTTTGCAGGGGCTATCAAGGAGGTCAAAACTTGACCTATCCTTCCCCAGTACTTCTATATTACCTAAAATACATTAAGAATAACAAAAATGATTACACAAAGGAGACTCACATGAACACAAACGCTGCTAGCATTTCATTCTTCTTCTTCATTTCTTTGAATCTAGCAAAAATACTTTGATCACCAAATGAAGGGGAAGCAGATACATCATAAATTGTTTCTTCAGTTTGTTGCAAAGTGAACACAAGCTCACTTGATAACATGATTGTAGTAGACACCTCTGTATTTCTGACCTCTAATAATTCTTCCTCTATATTATTTGTCTTCCTCATCTTAAAAACTCTTAATTCTACTTATTTGGAACCTAAACCAGTAGGTTACATACTTTCATTTGGTCTCTTTAACTTTTTGTCTTTAAATATTAGAGTTTTCGTTGTTTGACTAGAAACATGCTCTTAAAACTCCTGCAAAGTGTTCTCCTCCCATACTTCCTTATTGACATATTGTTCAATTACTGGTTTTGAGATATGAGTATAAGGAGTGTATTTTTGTTCAACTCTAATAGATAAAATTACTCCCAAAGGGCTAGAAGTCCAACTAAAACTTAACTTAAACTCCATTTGTCTTAACAAATTTTCCACCTCCTTATCAACTGCTTTAGTATTTACTATAAATGGACAAATTTGAGCTTCCAGTTTGAATTGAGCCTTTTGCTTTCTGGATACAAAATGAATTTCATCCATATTCAAACTTTGTCTTATGAATTCTAGAGCAAAAATCCTCATGGGAACAAAAACTGGCAGTTTGTATGGTTGCAACTTAGAACCATAAACTCTAATCTCTGTGAAATTCTAATATAAGTACCAATCTCCTACCTTTGATTGTTCACTTAGATGCAAAATCCTTTTAATTTATGTTGATATCCTTGGGACAACAACACTGCTAAGGAGACACAATGACAAATACAAGAATTGATCTACAAAATCAATGAAAGAGTAAACTATTAAATTTCTTCTGACTAATGAGGTCCAAGGAATAATATATTGTGGCTTTCCCTATGAGTCAAGATTTTGAAGTGCCATTTTGAACCTTTCTCACTGATGATACAAAAAATAAATACACCAATACAGATTGATGTTTAAAAGATCTTTTTGCATTGAACTTAAAAAATTGTTCATGAATGATGTCTGAAATAAACTAACCAAAGTTGGAAAGAACAAATGGCTTTTTACCAGATGAAAAGACTGATAGAAACCCTAAAATGACTTCATCAACCCATTCATCCTTTTGGTAGCCTAAAAGACAACAAGCCATAGAAATTACTTGTCTTGACATTTCTGGAAAGGTTGCTAAAGAATATGGTGGATTATGATGAGGTAATTCAGAACCTTCTAGCATGAAAGACTCAAATATACTAGCCTGTTGTTGAAAGGTAAGTTTCTGGTAGATTTCCAATAACTAATCAATTGAAAATGTGTGAAGCGAACTTGGAGGGTTAACTTGAGGGTTAACTTGCAAGGCCCGACAAATGGATTATGGGGTTATGGAGAACAAAGATTCACCATTTCTAGCTACAATTTCTCTCTAGCTGGGTAGATAATGATTTTCATACCAAGAAACAAATTCAGGGAAATGATGGGTTTGAGGGAAAAAAATTGTGGTAACATGGATTCACAAAAGTTGAATTCATCAATGGTGTCCTCAAATTTTTGAAATGCACGATTATGCAGTTCATATAAATCAAATTCACATTTGGTTTCTATGATTAGGAACAAAGGGAAGCATTAGGTTTTCAATAGAAATCTTAGCTTTTCCCTTCTGACTAGCCATTTCAAAATAAGAGGAAAGCAAGCAACTAAGAATATTGGGTGATCTACTAGTTGATTAACGTGGTTGATTGCACAATTCAAAAATATTATATCACTGAGCACCTATGTAAACAGTGGAGAAATGAAGGAAAATGATATGGTTGATGGAGGAAAAACTAGTTTAGCAGATGATTTTGGATAGCCATTATTGAAATTAGTGTTTGACGTGTCACCAAATAGCTATTGAGATGTATGCGGGAATGAATTAATGAATTAACAGTTAAATGGTTAAACTATCAAAGAAAATGGTAGGGGTCAATATCGTGGAAGTGGTGGTGGAGGGAGAAACTGAGTGGAAAGTGATTTGCGGGGGTGTGGCAGTAAACGGTGTTCGTGAAGTGGGGGGGGAGGGGTGTCCCGCAATGGCTAAGCACATGACACATAGGGATGAGCGGTTTTAATGAAATTATTTTGTGGAGCCCCCCACCTGCCCTTCGTTAAATGTTGGGAGTGTGGGGGGTCCCGCAATCTAGTCTTGTCCCTCGATTGCGGCGGAGATGATCAACGTCGTTGGAAGTTGGTCGACAGATATCCGTTGGTGGCATTATTCAAATAATTTTTAAACAAACTTTATTTGCACCTAGAATTTAATTAAAGAGGCATTTATAAAAAAATGCCAAACTTTATTACATAATGCGGATAAATTTAATATATATATATATATATATATAGATATATAGATATATATATACAATTTAGAAATAAATTGCATAGGTAAAAAATAGTTACAACATCGACTCCATCTGGGGACTGCTTCCCCCTGCGGGATGCAGAGAACATGCAGATCCATGTGCCTTCTCCTCGGGCTATGGAGTCATTGTTGTAGAAAATCACACTTGCTTTGAAAATATAAATCACACCGATCATTTACAATGATAATAAAAAACACCTGCTTAGTACTGAATATAATGTTTCAAATATTGCCCATTGACTAGAAATGAGAAATATTCTCCCTGTAAGTTCTGAAGAATGAATGTGTTATTCCCTTTGATTTTTGCAATTTTAAAAGGTCCCAACCAAAGATTATCAAACTTTCCATGCTTTCCTTTCTCTTCTCTTCTTGCATCCCATCTTAAAACTAGATCTCCTTATCTGAAATCTCTTTCTCTGGCTCTTATGTCAAATAGACTCTTCATCTTATCTTGATATTATAGGAGTTTGTGTTGAACTTCTTCTTTGTCCTAATTTAGTTCAATGATTTGATTTATTCTTTTTGAGAAATCATCAATTTCCTCATAAGAATCTTGCAAGAGCTTCATTACTGGAAACACATTCAGTAGGGAAAATGGCTTCACTGCCATAAACAAGTTGGAAAGGAGATTTACCAGTGGATATCTTGGCTGAAAAATTGTTTTCTCGGACTACATACTTCAAATGACTATCCCACTCTCTTTTACAATCTGCTAACACCTTCTCAATGACTTTAGTCAAGCTTTTGTTTGATGACTCTGCTAATCCATTCCCTTGTGGATAATAAAGTGTAGAGTGATGTAATGAAATTTGATATTTTGACAAACCAATCATTTTAATGGAACTAAAAGCTTGAGTATTATCTGTAACTATTTGTCTTGGACGACCAAATCTGGATAAAATGTTTTCTTCAATAAATTTCATGACCGCACAACCAATTGCATTTCTTACAGGAATAGCTTCCACCCATTTTGTGAAATAATCTGTTATTGTTAGGATCCATCTATGTTGATTACTAGAAGGATTGATTTCACCAATGAAATTGAGACCCCATTGTAAGAAAGGAGCTTCAACTAGCATTGGAATAAGAGGGAGAACATCCAATTTTTGTTTACCTGCAAATATTTGGCAAGGAATACAAATTTGTACTTTCATACCAACTTGGGAAAATAGTTTAGGCCAACAGAATCGATATCTTCTGTACAATTTTTTTCCAAGCATAATGGCCTCCACATACTCCTTCATGAAACTTCTCAATTACACCCTATGTTTCACTTTCAGTCAAACATAGAAAAATAATGTTTAATGGATCATTCCAATACAGATTTGCATTGAGTATATAGTACTTCCTTGCTCTAATTTTAAGAGAGCTTCATTGATTTATGTTGAACTCAAGGGGAAATTCAAAATCTCTCAGAAAATGTACAATATTTTTATACCATTCTGATAATAAAAACTTCTCATCAATATGCAAAGGGAGCGAGGATAACACTGAACTAGAAGAAGGTTCTTGTGTATTCTTGTCCTCTGGAACAGGAGAAGGTTCTTGTGTATTCTTGTCCTTTGGAACAGGAGAAGGTTCTTATGGATTCTTATCCTATGGAACTCATGAAATTTGCATAATTGAATTTATGCCCATAAATTACAATTTGATTCTACTAACAACTTAGCCAATCCTTGTCCTTTTACTAGTTTTGTTGGTCTGATATCCAAATCAAATTCCAAAATTTTGGCTATCCATCTTCCTCTTTTCCCATATGTATCAAGTTGAGTTAGCATTGTTTTTATTGCATTGTTGGGTACAAAAGATACTATTGGAGAATGCAACACATAAATTCTAAAATCTTTCAAAGCTTGGACTAAAGCATAAGCTTGTTTTTCAATTATATCATACTTTAGTTCTGCATCCCTCATGACTTTGCTAAAGAAAGCAATTGGTTGCTCATAATGATCTTCATTTTTCTGTAGCAAAATTGTTGTTATTGTATTGTCTGATGCAAAAGAGAAAATATTGAAAGGCTTTGAATAGTTTGACTGGATAATATTGGTGCTTCTGTAAGTGCCTTTTTGATTTGTGAAAAGGAAAATCTAGCTTGTGCATTCCATTTAACTTCATGGTTCTTTTTAAGCATATCAGTAATATCTTTTACAATCTTTGCATAATTAGGTATAAACCTTCTCAAGAAATTGATTTTCCCTAAAAATGCTTGAATTTCTTTCTTTGTTCTAGGCAAACTGATTAACTGAATAACTGATACTCTTTTAGGATCTATTGTGACTCCCTCCTTTGAAATGATATGGCCAAGCAATTTTCCTTCCTTCAATGCAAAAATTGATTTCTTGGGATTAAGAGAAATCCCAAACTTTTTGCATCTCTCAAAAAATTTCTTCAAATGTTTAATATGCTTTGCATCATATTATGAAAATATAGTCAAATCATCAAGGTAAATTACTATGAATTTATTTACCTTACCAACAAATGCCAAGTCCATGGCTCTCTGAAAGGTTGCACCAGCATTTATTAGGCCAAATGGCATCTTAGCATACATGAAGGTACCCCATGGTGTTGTAAAAGATTTCTTTTCTCTGTCTCATTCGCTCATTAGTATTTGGTTGTATCCAAAAAAACCATCTAACATTGAAATTTTGTTAGAGCTCGTTGTCAGGCCGGGAGGTAACTCCTCAAACCAAATTGTGTTTTTGTATTGAGATTGATCATAGAGATATACATAGAGGGATAGACTCTTGGGTTTCATCTCCTAGTGTCTCTTCAACTTATAATTCTCCTTATTTTCTTATTTACAATATTTACATGGATTCACCTAATCCCAAAGATTATGTGTCAAAATTTCCCTCCTTAATCTAAAGGGATGTTGGTGAGTCCAAACATCATTTTGAATCTTTCAAACTTTTCTCTTCCAAGCGCTTTAGTGAAGATGTCTGCAATCTACTCATTTGTGGAACAATGGCGTAGATGGATTGTCTTGGCCTCAACATGATGTCGAATCAGATGGTATTTTGTATTGATGTGCTTTGTTCGATCATGGAACTTTGGGTTCTTAGCTAACTTTATTGCAAAAGTTTTGTCAATCATGAGAAGAGTTGATTGCACTTGTTTCTCTTGCAAATATTCTAGAATTTTCCTCAGCCACACAATTTCCTTTGTTGCTTCAGCTGTTGCCACATATTCTGCCTCAGTTGTGGAATCCTTTGGGATTGATTGTTTGCATGACCTCCAGGAGACAGCTCCTGATCCAAGACTCATAACATAACCTAAAGTAGATACCCTAGTTTCTTTATCTCCATCGAAGTCTGAATCAGAGTATCTAATCAAGCTGAAGTCACCCACCTATGTATACTTAAGTCCAAAGTCTTGAGTTCCCTTCAAGTACTTTAGAATTCTTTTCGCAACATACCAATGTCCCTCACAAGGCTTTTGCATAAACCTGGAGATGATTCTAACAACAAATTAAATGTTTGTCTTGTAGTAGCTAGGCAGTTGAGACTTCCTACAAGTTGTCTATACTTTGTTACATCCTCAAATTCTTTTCCTTTAGTGGATGTAATATTTAAGTTATGTTCCATTGGAGTAGTCAAAGGATTGCACTAAGCCATGCCAAACTTGTTCAACAGATCTCCAATGTACTTATTATGAGAGAGGAATATAAACTTCAGATGTTGAGTTGCTTCAATACCAAGATAGTAATGAACATAGCCCAAGTTTGTCATTTCAAAACCTTTCCTCAATTCCTTCTTTATGGATGTAATGTAGCTCTCATTGTTCCCCACCATAAAAATATCATCTACATACACCACAAGATATACCACCGTTTTGCCAACTTTCTTGACAAACAAAGTTACATCATCAAGATCATAATGTTTGAAGTTGAGTTTCAGAAGATGCTCAATTAACTTCATGTACCAGGCTCACAGAGCTTGCTTGAGGCAATACAAGGATTTTACAAGCTTGCATATTTTATGTTCCTGACCCTTAACAACAAATCCTTCTAGTTGGGACATAAAAACATTCTCTTTCAGATCTCCATTTAAGAAAGCAGATTTTACATCTATTTGATGGACTTTACAACCATTCTGTGTTGCCAAAGAAAAGAGGGTCCGGATGGTAGCTCATTTTGTTATGGGGGTAGAAGTCTCCTTATAGTCGACCCCTTTCTTATATTCAAAACCTTTTGCCATGAGCCTGGCTTTGTTCTTTTCAAGTGAGCCATCAGCTTTATACATGTTCTTGTAGACCCACTTGCAACCGATTGGTTTGGTTCCTAATGGAGGATCAACCGGCTTCCAGGTGCCATTCTTTATCAAGGCATCATATTTCTTTTCATCGCTTCTTTCCATTCATCATGAGAAGTGGCTTCTTTGAAGGAAGGATGTTCAAAATCTGTAGACAAATTCAGTTCACAATCATAAGAAAGATCCATATCAACATGTGAATAAGAATTGTCTATAGAACCTCCATTTCGTCTGGTTGAGATTATTGTTCCTGTCTTTCCAACCTCATTAGGATGAACAATTTTATGTGTCTTTGTCAACCATTTTGGAGGACCTTTCTGAGATGACCCAGGCTACTCAGTTGACTGAGTTGGGGCTGAATCAAGATTTAGTCTCCCAATTCTATCAATCACATCACTCAAATTGTCATCAGTGGTTGGAGCTTCATGTGGGGGAGAGAGTACTTCAGAAGAAGATTCCACATATTGATATAGTGTAGGAATCCTCCCTTCAATATGTGGAATCTCATTATCAAACTATTGAAAAGTTTTTGCATGTCCGGATCTATCCAAGCGATCAAGTTGCCGTTCAATAACATTGTTAGTCTTGGAAGATTCAAGAAATAACACATCTCTAGATATTATAAACTTCTAGTTCACTTCATCATAGAGACGGTATGCTTTGGAGGTATTTGAATACCCCAAGAAGATACACTTACGACTCCTTGCACCGAGTTTCTTTCTTTGTTCCTTAGGTATCAAGGCATAATAGGTGGAACCAAAGACCCTGAGATGCTTTATCGAAGGAATGTGGCCATACCACATTTCATAAGGAGTCTTGTTTCTAATAGCATTAGATGGACACCTATTCTTTATATACACAACACATAGAACTGCATCAGCCCAAAACATCAGTTTAACATTCTTGAAAAACATCATGGAATATACCATATTTAAGATTGTCATGTTCATTCTTTCAGCTACTCTGTTCTGTTGGGGATTATAAGGCATAGTTGTTTGATGTTTGATCCCATTTTGGCGAAGATAGTTTTTTATCATTTAAAGTGCATTCTTTTCCATTATCAGTGCGAATAGAGCCAATATGAGATTGTGCATCATTTTCAATCCATGCATGAAAATTCTTGAATATTTCAAAAGCATCATATTTGTTCTTCAATGAGTAAACCCAACACATTTTGGTGTAGTCATCA
This sequence comes from Pinus tabuliformis, assembly GCA_031772625.1. Lineage (NCBI taxonomy): Eukaryota > Viridiplantae > Streptophyta > Pinopsida > Pinales > Pinaceae > Pinus > Pinus tabuliformis. The sequence continues at coordinate 1,279,495,602 of CM062819.1, forward strand.
ATAAATGTCATCATATATTTATTACCATTTGTTGAAGGAACAAGCATTTAGACACATAAGTCTAAATGAATGAGTTCAAGTTTTCTATGTTCTCTGGAATGAGCATCATGAAAATATTATTTTCTATGCTTTCCTAGAATACAAGCATCACATTGCTTAAGTTTCTTAGGAATTGTAGGAAAACCAGTAACACCATTTTTCTTCAACAAATGAAGGTTGTCACAGTTCAAGTGTCCAAATCTAGCATGCCATAAAAGACTTGATGGAAATGTACCTTCATCATAGTGAGAATTGTATGAAAAGTTTTATGCACGAGCAGAGGTACCTTGCAGCTTCAGAAGTCTTTCTTCTTCTATCCCCGTCATGACAAGTGAGTGATTTGATGCTTTTCTAACCTCGACCTTGCCATCAAATATATGAATGGAGTGTCCTTGTTGGTGAATGTGGACCAAAGACAACAAGTTTCTCCTCAATTCCGAGAGATATAGAACATCATGTAGAAGAAAGTCTGGAAGACCAGGTAGTTTGATCTTGATGGTGCCAAGCCCTGATGGCTTGAGTTTTGACTTGTCTGCAAAATATACTGCTCCATCAACATTATCAGTGAATTCTTCAAAAAAATCTCTCCTAAAATCCATGTGGCAAGTTGCTCTTGAATCAAGCAACCAATCATATTTCCAAGAAACAAGTGAAGCATTAAACAAGTTTTCACTTACTCGATTATTACAATGTGCCACAACATAGTGAGCGGATTCGGGTACCTTACCTTTCCCTTTGTCATTGGTGTTACCTTTACCTTCATTTCTTTCCTGCTCAATTATTTCCCAAGGCAACTTGCATGTGGATGCATCATGTCCATATCTATTGCATCGTATGCAATGAAGATCAGACTTTCCTCCTTGGAGATGTCTGCCCCCCCTGCCTCTAAAATTCCTCCTTCCTCTTCCTCTTCGGCCACCTCTTCTTCTAGAATAATATTGTTCATGATTCTTCTCTCTATGTTCATGACACACCGCTTCTTCAGAAGACTAAGGAGTTGTCTTCTTCCCAAAAGCCTTCTCTCTCTCAGCAAACTTCTTCTCAAGGGAGTCAAAGGTAATCTCCTTAAGGTTTCCACTTGCTTGCAATGACTCAAGATAATGTGAATAGGTGGGATATAGTGCCTTGACATAAGCTATGAGAGGAATGTATATTTCAACACCAATTGTTTTTATATCATGCATAATGGATCTTACTTCTGATGCTAAGACAAGAGGGTCATCATTTTTCAATTCAATATTGAACAACTTAATCGTCAATTGAACGACTTCAAGTTCAGAGTGTGAGTCATACAATTCCTTCAATTTCATTAAAGTTTCAAAGGAATTTGAAAATGGCAAAATATGTTGACTCACCTCTTCATTTATTGATGTTGCAACCAAGGCATGGGCATTTTTTTTCTTGTTTTCCCAAATGACAAGCTCCTTATCCGAAGTGGGCTTTGTAGGTATATTGTCTCCTTCTCCAACACAAACTCCTTTCCACAACTCATTGAAAATGAGAGTGTTTTTTATCTTCCTTGACCATTCAAGATAGTTCAATTTTCTAGGGGGAACTACTCCAACAATTGATATTAGTGAATGCATTCTAAAAGCTGTGTAATATGTAAAAAATGTACTATGCTAGCAATATATTGTGAAAAAATGCACTTTCGGTAGGAATATTCTATAAAAAAATACAATTATGGTGTATATATACGACAGAGTTATTACTTGGGGAAGGGTTATATGGGGCAGGTGATATATGGGGGAGGTGATAAATGGGGGAGGTGATATATGAGGGAGGTGATATATGGGGGAGGTGATATATGAGGGAGGTGATATATGGCGGAGTTATATATTATAATTGAAAGCCACCACAATGTAACACCATTCAATGTAATTGTGATACCATTAAACGTAATATCATTCAATGTAATTAGATATTCCATCAGTCGTCAGGTGTCATGGTTGATGGTCGAATAACTGAAATGGTTGAGAAGTGGTATAATTGGAGGAGGCATTAAAATGAAGGAATCGATACAGACATACCAGTCACAGCGATGCCAAGTCTTTCCATGCTTTCGTTGCATGGTTGACTAAAATGGTGTGCAGACAATCAAAGAGTGGGTGTAGTCACCGTTCGGTCTCCATGCAGGTAACTCCATCCACACCACCTCTGGCTCAAAACACTAGCTCATCGCTCCAGCTCTAACGCACCAGCGCACCGCTCCGACCCAATGCACTAGCCACACCACGCTTCTGTTCCACCGCCTCTCTTTGTTGTAGAGTGAACTTCCATCCAAACATTTGGAACACACACCAAATGCTACTGAAGGGTTTGTATATAAGGTTCCCATAGATGATATAAATATGGGATTGATCTCTCTGGAAAGGAAACACTTGCTCGAGTAACTAGGGTTATGAAGGTTAAGGCTGACAGAGATGAATCTTCTCCTTATGCTGCTATGCTATCAGCACAAGATGTTGCACCAAGCTTAATTTGCAAGGAAGTTATACCAAGACACCTGGTCTTGGAGCATAGTCTGCCCTTCAATCCCTTGCACGTCTTAGAATAACACAGTGCGGCAGAGAGCGGAAAAAAAAATGAAAGTGGAGAGTGGGAGAGAGAGGTAAGCGCAGAGGTGTCATTATACAAAATATAGGCAAACCAAAGGTGTCAGTCTGCAAAATATAGGAAAGAGGGAGTTACAAGGGCAGAAAGGAAGCCCAAAAATGCGGTTGGCTTTGATACCATGTCAAGCGAGGAGGTAACTCCTCAAAGAGAATAGTGTTTTTGCATTGATATTGATCATAGATATATACATGGAGGGAGAGACTCTTGGGTTTCATCTCCTAGTGTCTATTCAACTTCTAATTCTCCTTATTTTCTTATTTACAATATTTACATGGATTCAAATGATCCATCTTTGGGAGTGGGTAATCATCCTTTAATGGCAATCTGTTCAGATTTCTAAAGTAAACACACAATCTGGTTTCTCCATTCTTTTTCTGACAGGAACCAGATTAGCTATCCATTTAGAATATCTTAAAGGAACAATGATTTTTGCATCTAGTAATTTCTTTACTTCCTTTTCTATTATTGGCAACAGGATTGGATTTATCCTTCTCAATTTCTGTTGAAATGGTTTGGCTCCTAGTTTCAAAGGAATCTTATGTTCAATAATAGATGTATCATAAGTTTTCAAATATTCATACTTCCATGCAAAAACATCTTTATATTCCTTAAATAATTGAACATATTTGTCTTTAATCTCTTGTGGTAGTGTTGTTGAGAGTTTAATGTTTCTAACCTCTTCCTTTGTACCAATATTGCAATCTTGCACATCATCTTGTTGTGAATTTAGCACTAAAGGTTTTATAACATCATTTTGGTCAAACAATCTTTCAAGGGGAACTAATCCTTTAGGAATATGATTGTTGGATAGTTGAATAATCTCATGGTCAGTTATTTTCTGCTTGAAATTTATTTATGAATCAACAATATTTTCAATGATTGTTTCATTGTTTTCTTCATCAATATGTAGGCAAGAAAATTCCTCAATAGCCTGCATAAAATTTTTCAATTGCTCATCATCTTCAAATACTTTCCAATGTTTTACATTATTAGGGATTGAAGGTTTGTACCTAACCTCAATCTGGTATTGCAACTAAAAGGAATTTAGAACTTTAAAAGTGCTTTCGGAAATTTCCAAAGAGTCTCATTGCATGTTATCCTCTCTTGGTATGGCTTCAATGTTAAAAGCTTGAAAGTAGTTCTCTACACAATCCCATGTCTCATTTTTGTAATCTTTTAATCTAGGATGTTTTATCTAATAGAGATTTCTGACTTGTCTCACTACTAATTCTGAATCACCAAATACTGACAATCTTTGAACTTTCATTTTCTTGGCCAATTCCAATCCTAGTATCAAAGCTTCATATTTTGCTACATTGTTTGTGACCTCAAAATCTAGTTTAAAAGATTGAGTAATAATTTTCTTTTCAGGTGAAATTAAAATAATCCCAACTCCAGATCCTTCTCTGGAAAAATCCCCATCAAAATACATCTTCCATACATCATTTTCTGAAGACTGAGGAATATTTACAATGTCTTCAATTCTATTTTGTACATTAGACTCATCATTTACAACTAAAATGAAACACCCTAAATCTTGGTCCACAACATATATAGGGTGGTTTACATCTTGGCTAGCATTGCATACAATATTTATGAATCTTACTTCTCTGTAGAGCCTTAGATGTTCTCCACCATAGACTGGAATGGTAGCATATGACATATCCATTTGTAAACTGCCTCCCATTTTAGCACACTAGGATCTTGATAACAACATACCAAATTTTGGGGGAATATCTGTAACTACTATATCCATCACAACATTTTTAACAGGAATTTGTGCAAAAGTTACCACCAAATCTTTGACTAGTCCTAAACATTGTACCTTTTTTGAATCAAATGTATATAAATCATGGTATGGCCTTGTCACTTGCAACTGAAGCTCATCCATAATAATTTCGGCATTAGATTATGAGATGCCCCAGAATCTAACATGCAGTTATCGAGGAGAAAGTCATGAACCTTTAAAATCAAATGGAAAGGAGGAACACTTTCATCTTGAACATCCAAACTTGGCCCAAAAATAACATAGGGTTTTCATCTTATAAATTGATTACATCTCCTTCAACATCCACACTTGAAGACTGAATCCATTTAGACACTTGTTGTTTATAACCATGACTTCTTTTGAGTTCTGATGAAGGAATTGAAAATTTAACTTTTTCTAGTCCCTTTTCTACATTAAAAATAGGAGGAACGATTTTTTCTGTTGTCGTTGATTTTGAGACTATGAAGGAAGTGTTTCGACAGTTTTATGTTGTAACAGATCAAAGGTAACTTTCTTAACAGGTCTACCTGAACCTTGTCTTGGTCTTAGATCATATCTTTTGTTTAGTTCAGCAATTATAAATTTAGAAGAAAAAAAGCTTGATATTTAGAAACTTCAGAAGATTCTATATTTTGAACTATAGGCTGAACTTGATTCACACAAACAATAGAAATTTCAAAATTTTGATCACCAAAATAATTTATGTCATCCACCATAGGTGTTACTTCTTCCACATCTTGATCATCTATCATCAATGGAGGCTGAATCTATTGATCATTATTTTGTATTTCTCTCTATAAAATTTGTGGCTGAAAAAGGTCTTATATAAGTTTGAGGTGGCCTATTCACATTTTTTTGTACTTGTCTAGGTTGTGTTTCCATCCTTGAAATTCTATTAGACAAGTTCCTTAACATTGAAGTGATTTCATCAATTTTATGTTCCTCTTCCTTAATTTTTGAAGATGAACCAATTTTTGTTCTTGCTTTCAATTTCCTTTCTGCTTTTTTTGCCTTTGCTCTCAATTTACCTGATGTTGCTCTAGTTAGCTTCTACCTCAATTGCATCAGTTTGCATGTCTGCCAAGGTTACATATTTTCTTTCTCTCAACATTAAAGCAAAATCATCATCAAATGCTTTAGAAAATCTAACCTTAGCTGCAATGACTGGAGGTTTACAATTTGTTGGCATCTTATTGTAAATTTTATTGAACCTCTTAATAAACTATGAAACAAGTTCACTAGGATTCCTTTTGAGGTCTTCAAATTATGTCAAATAATAAACATGATCTTTCTTTATTCCCCACTAATTAATGAAGATATTTGTTAATTCTATCAATGTATTAATATAATTTGGTTGTAATTGCCCGAACCAAATCCTAACATTTCCTTCTAATTAGTGTATAAACAATCTCATATAAACATCTTCATGTTCTATATTCATATTATCTACAAAATCCAAAAATGCAGATAAATGATCTTCTACTGGTGGTCTTGTTTCCCCATTAAATATAGGCAAGTGTTTTAGATAACCGTCAAGAAAATTACGAATTTGAGTTGTTGGTGGAAATACTAATGTTGCATACCTAGCTGTCACGGTAGGTCTTATCCCAACCATTTTTTGATGTTGTGAAATTGATTGTCTAGGGGATAAAGGCTTGTTGGAAGATGGTTGTCCTGAAATTATAGGCTTCTTTGAAAATTGAGGATGAATAATTAACTTTTGAACTTTAGGAACAATTTTCTCTTGATCTTCAAAAGCTAAAGGATTTGTATATATTTTAAGTTCCTCTTCAAGCTTATCAGAAGTAGAAGGATAAGTGTGGATAACAAAGGATATAAAGTCTTCAGGTTTAAGCTCAAGTAATTTTAGTTCAATCTCTGCTTTTGTATCAGATGATTCTGAAAGGGAGACATGAAGTTCAAAGGATTCAAGTTGATGAACTAGCAAGGCAGATTGTAGATCTACTCCCTTAGAAAGAAGTTCTAATACTTTAGGTGGTAAATCAGATAAATCAAAAGGTATGGGAATTGATTCAGATTGTTCAGGTTGTGAAACTAATTCTAGTGGAAGAGAAGTAGAAGTAGAGGCTTCAAGTCTATGTCTAAGGGAAGCAATTCGCACAAGTCTCTCTGGATCTGATAATGGAGTAAAGAGTTGAGGATCAGAATGAGATCTGTTATGCCTGTGTGAAGCTAAATTTAATTTATAAAGTTGTCAGGTGAATTTTTTAGCCTACTAGCCTCTTATTCACCATTAAGAGGTAAGTCTTATCATTGTCCCAGGGAAATGAACTTCAAACTTCGTTCCCCGACAATGACACCAATCTAATGTTGTTTCTTTGTAGACATTTCTAGGCTTGGGAACTATGCCAAAGCATCTAAATGAGGATTTACTTAAAGGGATGATCAATGAATCAAATCATTCACATGTACATAACCCAGATATCTTAAAGATTTCTCAAAGTGTTGATTCTAGTACTAACAACATGCAATCTTTAAATGTTTATGATAGATGAAAAAGAAGATATCTGATAATTAAATATCCTTCCTAAATATTTATATTATCAAACAAAGTAGAGGCATATAAAAATATTTCTATAGCTAACAATTATACATTTGAGAGATGACAAAAGGCAATAATTTAATGATGCAGAGGTACTAATTTAAACAAATTATTTAATTAGCTAATCTCAATGATGATAATAACTTTGCAGGGGCTATCAAGGAGGTCAAAACTCGACCTAGCCTTACCCAGTACTTCTATATTACCTCAAATACATGAACAATAACAGAAATGATTACACAAAGGAAACTAACTTGAACACAAATGTTGCTAGAAATTGAAGCCACAAGCCTTCAGTTATCTTCAAAATTTCTAGAAATACAATAATGTCTTAGGTTCTATCAAAGTCTCTACCCTTCTTACTTTGAATTACAAAGTATTTATAAAGTCTTCTAAAAAATATCTAATCTATCACAATCTTTTACATGAAAATAAAGTTTTACCCAAAATTATTTGGATAAATCTAATTAATACAACTCAAAATATAAATTTTGAAACTGATGTAGTGGAATCAATACACTATTCGAGGACTTAGTTTCCAACTGCTTCCTTTAAATATGATTTTGTTGATTCTGCTCCTGTTTCTTTGCCCAAATCTTGCCTCCAAACTTGCTTTCTGTTTATTCGATAAGTTTGTGGAACTTATCCCACTTATCATCATCTGGATATGAAAATTTAATTACTTTCCTATATGTTTCATCTACCTCAGTGTATTTTTCAAATGTGGGCTTGGTTACAAAAAGATGGTGAACTTCATATGAAATGAATAAATCATTTTCTAAACCTTGGAGAAAAGTTTTACCACCAACATTTCCTTTTACTTTAGAAAATTTTGAGCTATCTATTGCTATATCGTGTAACTTTTTCTGATAATATTCTTGTTGGATCAATTGGCCATGAGAATCCCTTAATGATGGGAGTCCTTTTTGCTAAAGAACAAAAATCTTTTTATGAAACCTCTTGATCTGAACTTCTAGGTTTTGGCATTTGTTTTCTAGTTGTAGCATCAAATTCCTCTTTGTCAATACTTTTCTCACTTCAAGGATTGCATTTGTCCTATCTTCAATACCCATGTCTTCAAGTTCTTCTTTAGTTTTTGAATACAAAACTTTGATAATCCTTGTTGCTTCTCCAGGTTTATTGTCTAGCTCCTCTTTGATCTCAGCAACAACTACTTTTTCTTTGTGCACCAGTTGTTCCTGTTAAAAAATATATATCGATGTCCAAACATCTGAAATGGTTGAATTTATGTCTATCCAGATCTTCTCCTTAGCTTCTGACAAATTTTGTGCACTGATTAATTCATCCATATATTTTTCAAGTTGTCTAGTGAGATTGAAATCATTTTGTGCTTCTACAAGATATGAATGATCTACTTTGATTTTAGTATCTTCTTCCTTTTTTAATGATGCTTTAGGCTTCTCCATTTCAATATTCCTCAATGATATATATCCCATGGCTTTAGATAACTGTTTAGTTGCATCCTGGTTGGTTGACCCTGTTTCAGCTGTAGAAGTTCCTGCATTGACTTGTTGTTCTTTCTCCTTCAAAATTTTTTCCATGTCTGCCTCCATTTTTTGAATCTGGATGTTCTGCTCAACAATCATACACAACATATTCTCTTTTTCTTTCTCTAATTTCCCTACTTATTGAGCTTGAGGATGCTCTGTTGTTGGCAATTTCAATTGTTTCCTCAATGCTTGAATGTCTGCATTCATGTTCTTAATAATTTCTTGAGCAACATTAACATCATTAGGATCTAATCCTAATTTGATTACAATATCCTCTAAAGCTTTTATTCTTGTATCCTTTGCTAAAGATGACATATTTTCTAACTTAAGCTGAGAATGAATATTATTTAAAGAAGCTTGTAGCTTTGAAGCAACCATGACAAAACTTGTTAAAGAAGAATATATCATTTCACTAGCTTGTTTGTGTAGATCAATCTGATCTATGGGATGAATTTGTTTTGTGTCAAAAGAAAATACTTAATTCTTATAATCTTCTGTTGTTTTTGGGCTTGGGATCTTCTGCTCAAGGAATGCCAATTAAAATTGTCCTATGTCAACGTCTAATGCAGACAAGAGTCTGGTTTGAGTAGTAGAAGTATATTTCCAAAACTCAGAGTATGTAGCAGTGTTTAGGATATTGTTCTTCTTCTTCATTTATTTGAATCTAGAAATAATACTTTGATCACCAGATGAAGGGGAAGCAGATACATCTGGAATTCTTTCTTCAGTTTTTGCAAAATGAACACAGGCTCGCTTGATAACATGACTGTAGTAGACACCTTTGTATTTCTGATCTCTGATAATTCTTCCTTTGTATTCTTTGTCTTACTCCTCTTAAAAACTCTAAATTTTGTTGCTTTGGAACCTGAACTAGTAGGAGACATACTTTCACTTGGTCTCTTTAACTCTTTCTCTTTAAGTCTTGGAGTTTCCAATGTTGTTTAACTAGAAACTTTCTCTTCAACCTCCTGCAAAGTGTTCTCCTCCCATACTTCCTGATTGGCATATTGTTTAATTTCTGGTTTTGAGATGAGTATAAGGAGTTGATTTTTGTTCAACTCTAATAGATGAAATTACTTCCAAAGGGTCATAAGTCCAAATGAAACTTAACTTAAATTCCATTTGACTTAACAATTTTTCCACCTGCTTATTAGTTGCTCTAGCATTTACTATAAATGGACCAATTTGAGCTTTGAGTTCTAATCTAGCCTTTTTCTTTATAGATACAAAATGAATTTCATCCATATTCAAACTTTGTCTTATGAATTCTAGAGCAAAATCCTCACGAGAACAAAAACTGGCAGGTTGTATGGTTGCAACTCAGAACCATAAACTCTAATTTCTGTGAAATTCTGATACAAGTACAAATCTCCTACCTTTGACTGTTCACTTAGATGCAAAATCCTTTTAATTTATGTTGATATCCTTGGGACAACATCACTGCTAAGGAGACACAATGACAAATATAGGAATTGATCTACAAAATCACTGAAAGAGTAAACCTCTGGATTTCTTTTGACTAATGAGGTTTAGGGAATAACAGATTGTGGCTTTCCCTATGAGTCAAGCTTTTGAAGTAGAATTTTGAACCTTTTTGACTGATGATATAAAAATAAATACACCAATGCAAATTGATCTTTAAAAGATCTTTTTGCATTGAACTTCAAAAATTGTTCATGAATGATGTCTAAAATAAACTGACCAAAGTTAAAAAGAATAGAGGGATTTTTAACAAATGAAAAGACTCACAAAAACCCTAAAATGGTTTCATCAACCCATTCATCGCTTTGGTAGCCTAAAATACAATAAACCATAGGAATTACTTCCTTGAACATTTCTGGAAAGGTTGCTGAAGAATATGTTGGATTGTGACAAGGTAATTCAGAACCTTTTGGCATGAAAGACTCAAAGATACTAGCTCCCTGCTAAAAGGTAAGTTTCCGGTAGATTTCCATTAGTGAATCAATTGAAAATGTGTGAAGGGGATGTAGAAATTCCCACTGTAGATCACCTGATAATGCAATATACTAAAGCAAAATACTAGATCTACTTCTACAATCAAACTTTACTGAAGCTTAATCAATTTGAGCTAGATCAATCAGAAAACATATAACAGAGAAGAAGAAATCATACACATGAAACATAGAAGAATACTCTAGGGAAAGCCTCAGCTAAAAACCATGATCTATGTATTATCATACAAGTGGAAATATGTCTGGATTACACAAAGCTTTAGCTCACAAGCTATCTAGCTCCTAGTACAATCCCTCTACTGCTCATAGACTGAATAGACACAACATATGCCTTCCCTCAGTCCTCCAAGCCTCCTATTTCCTTGCGTAGTTTCTCCTGGGGTCCAATGCTGTCACCTGTGTGAATTCACCTCTCACACTACTCACTAAACTCAGAAGTAAATGCGCAATCCTGAAGGAGATAATTCCTTCTGCATGGATGAGCTTCCTATATAGGAAAAATCCTCAAACTAATAGTACATTGTCCCTTCCTCTAATCTCAACTGGTTCTCTGACTGAACTGACATGCATGAGTTATTTATGAGAGAATATTCAATTATCTGAAGTGCAGCAGTTACATGCATGCATGCATTAACTAACTAAACTCACAATCAGTTCCACAAACTGTTGGAACTAATCTAACTGGACTCAACTCAGATAACTGACTAACTAATTACAACTCAAAGTACAACTCATCCTGATCACTTTAATTAAGGGATAACTTCCTCAATCAATGGAGAAACTGTTGCATGTCTTCACATAGACTTCATGTTTGATTTCCTACAACTAATTAACTCAAGATGAATTAATTAATTATTTTACAAACAACTGCTAAGATCGAATTTTAATTCTCAATTTTAGTTTAGGGACTAACTAAAATTGGAATCTATCCCGAAATACTATTTATAGCAATGTTATTTTTAGCATTTCCATTTTTCATTCCTTGTTTCTATGTCCAACACTGGTACCTGAAATGATATTTATAGCAATGCTATTTTTAGCATTTCTATTTTTAGCCTTTCTTGTTGTTATTTTCAACAGGGAACTTGGAGGGTTAACTTGCAAGGCCCAATAAATGGATTTAGGGGTTATGGAGAACAAATATTCACCATTTCTAGCTACAATTATTCTTTGGCTGCACAGATAATGATTTTCATACCAAGAAACAAATTCAAGGAAATGATGAGTTTGAGGAAAAACAAATTGTGGTAACATGGATTCCCAAAAGTTGAATTCATCATCAAAATTTTGAAATGCCCAATTGTGTAATTCATATAAATCAAATTCAAATTTGGTTTCTATGATTTTAAAATCAGTTTCTACCAGAGGGAATTCATCTAGATTAGGAACAGGGGGAAGCATTGGGTTTTCAACAAAAATCTTAGTTTTTCCCTTCTGACTAGCCATTTCGAAATAAGAGGAAAGCAAGGAATTAAGAATACCCAGTGATCTGTTGGTTGATTGATGTGGTCGACTTCACAATTTAGAAATATTCTATCACCAAGCACCCCTACAAACAATGGCGAAATGAAGGAAAATGATATGGTTAATGGAGGATAAATTGGTTTAGCAAATGATTTTAGATAACCGTTATCGAAATTGATGTTTGGCGTGACGTCACCAAACGGTTATCAGGACATTGGCGAGAATGCATTAATGACTTAATGGTTAAACTATCAGGGAAAATGGTGAGGTTCAATTTGGCAGAAGTGGTGGCAGAGGGATAAATTGCATAGAAAGCAGTTTGCGGGGGGGTCTCGCAATGGATGAGAACGTGACAAGGAGGGATGGAAAGTTTTAATGAAACTATTTTGTGGACACACACCCCCCCCCCCTTCGTTAAATGTCGGGAGTGCAAGGGGGTCCCATAATCTAGTCTTGTCCCTTGATTGTGGCAAAGATGATCAACACCATCAGAAGTTTCTCGACAGATAACTGTTGGCGACATTATTCAAATAATTTTTAAACAAACTTTATTTGCGCCTAAAATTTAATTAAAGAGACATTAAAAATATGCCAAACTTTATTACATAGTGCATAAAAATAATAATAATAATAATAATAATAAATAAATAAATAAAATAAAATAAAATAAAAATAAAAATAAATAAAATAAAATAATAACAATAATAACAATAATAATATATATATATATATATATATATATATATATATATATATATATATATATATATATATATATATATATATATATATATATATATATATATATGTTTTGTAAAACTATACGTTACAATAGGTCTCATCTAGTGGAGAAGCATAATAACGACAGTGGAAGAAAACCATCGAGTGCTATATTTGCGGTATAGATCATTGCAAGAAGGATTGTTCATTGTATCAGGGTGGCATGCCTCAAATTTGCGGTGCTCAGGAGGTGCATACAGTTGGGGATGTAGGACAAAGCATTCCTCAGATTTATGCAACATTTGATAACAAGCAGGTAGACCACCACGCATCCATTATCAAGATGGAAGGTAAGCTTCATGATCAAGTTTTTTTTCTATTTTGATTAACCCTAGATCAAATTATAGCTATATTAGTCCTCATTTGTGTTGGGAAAAATACTAAGGGGGGGGGGGTGAATCAGTGTTTTCAAATCAATAACTTTTTACATTTCATATTCAGATTTCTATACGCGACTTTACTGAATCGAACCTGCATGTGCACGTAACTGTTCTTAAGACAATTAGTGTATATCTAGTGAACTTACAATTCAGTTAATCCATCATATGTTTGTCTTCAGCTAGTGCATTAGTACTTTATTAACCATTAGATAAACATTAACCATGTGTTATAATAAAAAAAACCATCACACATAAGCAACACACATGAACACCAAGATTTAAGGTGGAAACCCAATGCGGGAGAAAATCACCTGTTGTTGTTGTCTCTATCTTCTTTTTAATATAAAGAATAAGTTGTTTACAATCTTGTACTGGCGCAGACTCATACCAATACATAGGTAGCCACTTGCAGAAGGCTACAACCTTCTCTCGTTCTGCTGCTTCTACTAGAAGGGAGCTACAACCCCCTAGCTCTTGTACTGGCTGATATGTTTACCAGTACGTAGGCACCGACCTACAAAAGGCTACAACCTTCAATCGTTCTCCAGCTGCTACTAGAAGGGAGCTCCAATCCCGTGATCTAATCACCAGCCACTACTTGCAAGAAACTTTGACTTCCTCACTGAAGGATCCAACCCTTAGTATCCTCTAGGGACCATGTTTCATAAATTTTCAGATTGGATACTCCTAGTACTCATCAACACAATATGTAGACCACGTTTCATCAAATTTTCATATTGGACCCATCAATAACATTGAAGCTCAAAATCAATCACCATTGTAATACAACCATCAAATACATCTGCATCAACCAACCACTGAAACCCAATCATCAATCTCTGATATAACTGAAACCTAATCATTAATCTCTGAATCAACCACAACTGAATCAATCAATCACTTAAATCTCTAACATAACTGAATCACCTAATCATCAATTTCTGAATCAACCACAACTTAATCAATCAATCACTGAAAACTCAATCAACTAACACTTAATTAAAATTCAACCAATCAACTGGAACAGATAGATCACTGTAACCAGTACACAGATTTGAACCCAGAACACTGCATCAACAACCAAAACCAACTGCAACCTCAAAAATCATATGTCAAAATGTATACGCCACTTCAATTAAGCCAACCTGCATGTATACGCTACTTTCTGTAACCCAACTTGTGTATACCTCTTAAGATACTGAATCATAAAACCCATGAACCAAAGACTCTACCAACCAATGAAATTTTGAAGGTTTACTATCAAATTACAGAGTTCTAGATAGATAGCAGTAAAGATCACCCTTCTTACTCAATCAATCAATCAACCAGACTCAATCTCCTTATACAATCAGTTTTACTTTCATATCTAATGAAGATATCATTGACAAATAGCAGTAAAACAGTAGCACTGATCAGATAGACCAGTCATCTCTAAACAACAAGCTTTTCTTCTGCATACGCTACTTGGAAGTGCCGAACTAGCGTGTATACACACCTTCACCAAGGCGATCCAACATATATATCTACAAATAATAACTTATAACTTTGCAACTAATATAGACTTCAGCTATACCTAGATCATAGCCTATAAAGGATAAAACATGCGTTGGTAATCAGATCTAGACTATCCATTATCTTATCATACAATGATAAGTCATTTCAGGTCTCATGATCCTGATCCAACATTATATCCAAGGGTGCACAAGATATTTCAGATCTATATCATAACCATATCCCTTACAACATAAAATATACTTCAGATAGAAGTATTCATGAAAAACCCTTTCACTTGCACACATAGCCCTTTGATATTCTCCTCCTCATGAAAAACCCTTTCACTTGCACACATAGCCTTTTTCAATACCTCGGTCCAAAACAACACTTAGGACCTGTGGTATTCTTAGACATGATCAAGTAACCATTACTCCGCTCAATATTGTGGGCTAATACCATGGTAAGGACCCTTGGTATTCTTTAACCTTAATTTTCCATCCCATACGCGCTTTTCCTCTTGTGAAAGTGCGTGCATACGTATATGCTCTTTTTGTTCTGTGTACCCACTTGTATAGACTACTTGGACTAGGTGAAACACCATATACAACTTAATGCAACTTAAAACATTCTTTTTCTTCAATTGCTTAATTTTGATCTATAATCCTTTGTCCCATCATCTTGTTCTTCTGTGCCATTACTCTGTTACCTCTTAATAGACCTGTTACAATGTGAGTTGTCATTATTATAACATTTATGAACTGATTCCTCTGAACGACCCTGCATTTTGTCACATCATGTTTATACGTTTATCAAGTAGTCCATTCATCAAATAGGTTTTCATCAAGGACAACACACACTAACAATCTCCCTATATCAAACCTTTGACCATTATTCTGTTCCATCATTATGTCACCTCTGATATCTTTGTTCCATCATTCTGTCACTTCTGATCTGACCTGTAGATTCATCTAATTACCATATACAAGTGGGTTGCCATCAAGGAAAACACATGCATCCTAATGCCAACAATTTGGTGGACCGATGTCCTTTGAATAAGGAAGTGCATGCATAATATTGGTTGGTACAGTGGGCTACAGGGACCAAGAGAAGAGTTCACCATTGGGTGAGATCTTGTGCATTCGAGCTTAATGTCATGCCTACAATAACAAATATGAATTTGCTTCTTTTAGGTTCATATAGCATGCTATTGGGCATGGATTGCCTGTTTTTTCACAGGACAAAGCTAGATTGCTATGACAAGGCCATTGAGTGCTTGGATGAGAATGGAGAAAAGGGAGTCTTGCAGGGAAAGAAGAAGTCTACATCATTGAGGATGATTACATCTATGCAGGCTAAGTGCAATCGATAAAAAGGATGTTTATTGTTTGTAATTCAAGTTTCCAATGACAAAGGGAAGGAGGACGAGGATGAAAAATTCCTGAGGAGGTATCCTATCTTGCAACAATTTTGGGATGTGTTTCTTGCAGAGATTCCAGAGTTGCCTCCTCACAGAGAGGTCGATTTCTCTATTGAGTTGATACTAGGAGCAACACTAGCATTTAAGGCACCATACACGATGTGCATTTCCAGGATGGTGGAACTAAATTTGCAGCTTAAAGAGATGCTTGATAAGGGATACATAAGGCCAAGTATGTCTCCTTGGGGTGCACCAGTGTTGTTTGTAAAGAAGAAGGATGATACTCTCAAATTGTGCATTGATTACAGGCAGTTGAACAAGGTGACTATCAAGAACAGGTATCCATTGCCACAGATTGATGATTTGTTTGATCAGCTGAAGGGAGCAGCAATATTTTCAAAGATTGATTTGAGATCAAGATATCATTAGGTGCGCATCAAATAAGAAGACATCTACAAGATTGCATTTCATACAAGGTATGGGCACTATGAGTTTGTGGTGGTTCCTTTTGGTCTTACCAATGTTCTAGTCACCTTCATGTGTTTGATGAACAATGTGTTTCACCCTTATTTAGATAATTTTGTGGTACTCTTTGTCGATGACATATTGGTATATTCAAAGAATGAGGACAACACCTAGAAACAATATTAAGATTGTTGAGAGAGCATAAGTTGTATTCCAAGCTCAGCAAGTGCAACTTATTTCAGCCTTAGATTCATTACTTGAGACGTGTTATTTCCAAGGAGGGGATATAAGTGGATCTCGAAAAGATGAAGGCTATCATGGAGTGGCCACCTCCTAAAAATGTGGATGATGTCAGATCATTCATGGGACTAGCAGGTTATTACAGGAGGTTTATTGGGAATTTCTCTAAGAATGGCTATCATATCACATCTTTGTAGATGAAAGGAAAGAAGTTTGAATGGACTGATCAGTGTGCATCTAGCTTTGATCAATTGAATCAATTGCTTACCAATGTTTCAATTTTGAAGATTGCATATAGTGATAAGGAGTTTGTGGTTTGTACAGATGCATGTAAGGAAGGACTTGGTGGAGTCCTAATGCAAGAAAGACGGGTGGTTTGCTATGAATCACGGAATTTGAATGAGCATGAGAAGAATTATGTGACTCGTGATCTTGACTTCGCAACTATCATTCATGCATTGAAGATGTGGTGACATTATCTCCTTGGCAGGAGGCTCATTTTAATGAGTGATCATAATGTACTAAGGTACTTGTTTGACCAGTCTAATCTTAATGCAAGGCAAGCTAGATGGTTGGCTACACTTAATGAGTTTGATTTTTAAATAAGGTACATGAAAGGCAAGGAGAATCAGGTTGCGGATGCTCTCAGTAAGAGAGTACAGGTGAATCATATTTTAGTTGTGAGTTCTTATAGGACAAATTTGAGAGGGAGGATCATACATGCAGGGCAACATGATGAGAGGTACTAACAACTAAAGTAGAGATTGCAACAACAAGGTGAGGGTCATAAGGATGAGGAGTATCACCTCACACAAATGGCTTAGTTAGATTGAGGAGCAAGATATATATGCCTGATAATAGTGAATTAGAGAAGCTTATCTTGAGAGAGTTTCATGTCAAGTCGTATTCAGACCACCCAGGATACCAGGAGACTTTGAAACCTATTACAAAGTTCTACTATTGGCATAATTTGAAGAAAGAGGTGGCTGAGTTTGTTGCTTAGTGCTTGGACTGTCAACATGTGAAAGTTGAATGCAAGCATCCAACTGGATTGTTGCAACCTATTTCGATTATGGAATGGAAATGGGAGGTCATTTCCATGGATTTCATCGTAGGTTTTCCTAGGATGTTAAGGCAGCATGACTCCATCATGGTTGTGGTTGACAGGTTGAACAAGGTAGCTCACTTTTTTTCAGTGAATTCTACTAATTCTGCTACTGAAGTGGCTTAAGTATTCATTAAGGAGATAGTGAGGTTGCATGGAGTTCCCAAGAAGATTATATCAAATAGAGATGTTAATTTCTCTTCCAGGTTTTGGAAGGACTTGTTTGCAGGTTTGGGGAAAGAGTTAGCCTCCAGTACAACTTATCATCCAAAAACAGAGAGAATCAATAGGATCCTTGAGGATATGTTGAGGATGTATGTCATGCATTAGCAAAGGAAGTGGGAGGAGTATCTTCCATTGGTGGAGTTTCCTTATAATAATGGGTATCAAGAATCCTTGAAGATGAGTCCATTTGAGACTCTCTATAGGAGGAGTTGTAACACTCCTATTAGTTGGAGTGGTTCACTGCGCAGGGTGTTGATTGGCCCAGATATGTTGAGAGAGATGGAGTAGGAAATGCAGTTTATCAAAAATAATTTGAAGGCAACACAGGACAGTCAGAAGAGCTACATTGGTCAACATAGGGTATTCAAGGAGTTTCAAGTTGGAGAGCATGTGTACTTGCATATCAAGCCCAAGAAGAGCTCCTTAAAGATGGGGTCATGTTCGCAGTTGGCACCTTAGTATTCAGGGCCTTTTGAGATCCTTTATAGGATTGGACCAGTGGCATACAGACTTGCTTTGCCGTAATCAGTGAAAATCCATGATGTTTTCATGTTTCGTTGCTTAAAAGGTATATACGAGATGTTGATGATGTGATTGATTAGTTTGTATTATAGGTTGAACCTTAAGGAGAGTTCCAGCCAGAGCCTCAATGCATCCTACTGCTAAAGAAGCTCATGCTTCAAAACTTAGTAACAGAGAAAACTAAAGTGCAGTCGAAGAACTTTGGGCTCGATGAAGCTACATGGGAGATGGTTGGTCAAATGCAGGCCTTATATCCTTCTTTATTTTCTGGATGAATCAAATGAGTTTTTGGTATGTGTGTGATTGCAAATACTGCATCGAGTTGTGTTTATAGAGATCCAATAAGCAATATGCTAGTCATGTTTTCAACAGTTTGTCATTGTAAATACTGCATCAAGTTGGGTTATAAAGCTCCATAAGCAGTATGTTTGTCATGTTCAATAATTTTTCTTGTCCAAAGTGCCATATAACACCAAGGACAATGTTCCCCTAAGGGGGAGGGGTTTGTAACATTGTCGTGTTAAGTTTCCATGTAAATAAATCAAACCAAGGTCACAAGACACATATTCCAAGTTGAATGAAGGAAAAAAAATTACAACGGGCATCACTTGCGGTGAATTATTTATTGGCTATGGAAATTGGCATTGGCATTGGAAAAGGCAAAGGGTAATAAATGGTATTTTAATACAAGACATAAAGGAAAATAAGATAAAGGGAAGATGAAGAAACAAGAATGTGCATGTAAGGGAAAATGAAGGAAAAGGAAAAAAAAAAGAAAATAATTTAGGAGAGACATCATTCTAACATTATTCACTTTTGGAAAGAAGAAGAGACAACACTACAACAAGAGGAGAGAAAAATGGAGAGAGGACTTGGACACAAGGAAGACAAAAGCAAGCAAGGGAGCACAAGAGGAAAATTGGACAATAGTAAGAAAGGGTAGAACTCAAGCAAAGAAAGAGAACCCAACAGGAGGATTTTACAGGTAACAGGTTGCATGTATGTTTATCTTGTTGGGATTTGAATGCATGGTTCATGAATTTGGTTTATTGGTCATTTTGTTTTCATTGGCATGGGATTTTCCTGAATTAACAGTGATGTAGAACCTTTCCTTTGCCATTTCCTGGATAGCCATGGTGTAGTGGGTTCCCTTTAGTTGAGCTTTGGATTGCATGTATATTTTGGATCCTGTTGAGGTGGTCTCACGAAAAATCCCAAGGGTTGAGGGTGTAGATGGTTTTCTCTAGGAAGCTCTTAACAGGTGGGTGGAGATACGAAAATTCCTCTAGCTATGGTGAACAAATTCCAAGGCATCCAAGCTCCTTTTAGTTTTGGTGATATCTGGACTAGGTTAGGTGAAATCACTATGGTTGAGGGTGGAGGTGGTTTGACCTCTCGATTCCCTGGTTTGTTTCATTTTGGTTTATCCCATGTGATCCCATATTCATGCTGAGAATATGGCATGGGAGTGATTGGCTGAAATAAAGATGTGGTTCAACCCAATCTATGGTCTGGTGGTGCATGGAAGTCCCTAACTTCGTTGGCACTATGCATATGTTAATATGTGTTATTATTTATTAATGATCGACGATCATAAGTGTTGATTCATTGTTGTTTATGTGATTGGTTTTTCATGGCTTCATTCAGGTTAAACGATGGTTACATGCGTGATATATTTCCTATTATATGGTGTGCTCTTGATCTAGACCTAATTCATGGTTCATTTATATGGATGCATTTGCTAATTTGTGTTTTATTGCAGCTAGTGCGAGAGGGCAACAAACCTTCTTGATGAATATTTGATGAACTAATGAAAACAATGAACAAACTATGCATTCATGACCTACAGGCACCGTAGTCACAAAGTGTTTGTATAAATGAATAATTTGGACCTCCAAGTTCCTAGGGTCATAACTTTAGTATATGATCTTCATTTGGCTATCATAATACTGTGTTTCAAAGATCTCCACTAGGAGGCCAAATAGAGAATATGTGGGACAAATTCACACACTTATTTGGTCTCTCTGTTTTCCTTGGAAATGTTGTTTAGGCCCTCAAAACGACCTCGAAAGTTTAGAACCCGAGAAACTGCCAAAAATAGAAATTTGTGTTAAATTTAAGGAAACGAAACTAAAAGGGAATAGTGTTGGGTCAAGATAGGCTGATAATAGTGTGATCATGTCTCGCTAGGTGTTTATAGTAAGTTCTAGACATGTGGACCCCATTTTCCATAAGTGCATCTTGGAAATCAGGTCATGCATAGTAACTCTCATCTCATGTTTACCCTGGTGAGAAGGTTAAAGTGGGTAAATGTGAGGTGAGGTGTTTCATATTACGTGGATCTCGGTGGAAGTTGATTTCTCTGCCAGACTTCTTGTGGAGGTGGACCTTATTTGGGGTGGATATTCAACTTGATAAGAAATTGATTATTGGTGGATTCCCTTTCGTTGCTTGGGATGTCATGTGATCGTACATCTTCCTGCAAACTATCCTCAATAGTTTGTATTCTCTCGTCGATATCATTTGGATTGGGGTTTAAAGTTGGAAAATAGGGGTGGATCTACGAGATTCATTCAACCTTCCATTGATGAGCATGGGAGCTTTCTACCACATTCTCTAAGTATAATGATAAATAATCACTTAGTTGATCCATATTTACCTTTTGTTAAAATGATGGATTCAGTTGAGGTCCCTATGGACCATCCTTTTGTTTCTATGTTGGGCCACCCCTTACCACCCTCTATTTTTAATCCTAAAACTAACAATGGGGGATCGCTTCATGATTTAGGGATTATGTCCAAGGTTCCTGTGGGGTAGGAGATTTGTCTTAAATCTCCATGTACTAATCCAGTTGTCCGTACTAGACAACAAGGGATAACTTCTCTTTTTCCCTCGCTTCCCCTTTTATGCCCATGTCCTCCGGATACTACTTATTCTGTTCATTTGGGGGAACATGTCTCATCTTTTTGGGATGGGGATGATCCTAATTCACACTCATTATCCTTGGTCATCAAATTCGGCACATACTTCAGGGCCCTATCGCCGATTATCTCAGTTGGCAATGAAATTCATTATTGAGGCATAATCCTACCATTGATATAAATCCTTTACCCATACATTCTTCTTCCTCACCTTTGGCTGATGTGAATATTAGTCCACATTCTCATCAAAATGTGACTAAGTTTGTAGGAAGAGGCGACCCAAATTGAATTTGGTCCCTCCTGATGGAATGATATCTATTGGGGATAATGTTCTCCAATTGAAAGGATCTACTCCTACATACTCTACTATGCGCTCATCATCTTCTATTCGAGCTCTTAGAGAATATATGCCCATGGATTATTGTACTCCATGAAGATTATTTCAATCAATATTATGGGGTTGGGGGACTCCTATAAAGTCCTTGATCTTAGACATTTTATTGGGATTTAGCTACCCTCAGTCATTTTATTACAGGAGACTATGATGACTAGTCATAAGATGTGACCTTTATTGTTAAAGATCTGTCTAGGTTGGAGGGCTTGTGCACTTGATGCATGTGGTTTATCGAGGGGCTTGACTGCTTTTTGGTACCCATGGGTCATTGATTTTTTGGCTTATAAAACCTTTGCAGGTATCCTACTATATGGCTTATTCAAGGATTGAAGACTACTTTTCATATCTTAAATACATATGCACCTTATTTTTCAAGAAGAGAGTTTTTGGAATCATTTGGAATGTCATGGCATTCTAAAAATGGGCTCATTAATTATGGCAGGAGATTTAAATCTTACTACGGAGGCGAATGAGATTTGGGGAGATTGTAAATTGGATCATATGGAAAATTATTTTAGAGATCTATTTGGTATAAATCATCTAATGGACATAATGCGAAAGCCCATGATACCGACTTAGAGGAATGGTAGGTCTGGCTCAGATGCCATTGCGAAGCAAGTAGATCGATTCTTGATCCATGAGAATTTGGTGGAAAGTCATGGTATTTTTCGGTCCTAGGTTGTACCATCGGGGATGTCGGATCATGACCTGATTTTACTTCATCGACGCGGCGATGGTGGATGGCAAGGGATATTATTTAAGTTTAATCACTCTTGGCTTAATAATTCAGATTTTGAGGTATTGGTTGCTCCTTATGGAGTGGAATTTTTGACTAATGGGGTCTTTCATAGATGGAGATGATCAGTCACAAGCTCAGGGTTCTGAAGAAGGAATTTTGTTTTTGGGTTTAGAAACATAAAAGGAATATTATAACAGAACTTGAGGAGATTGACCAAAAACTGTGTATTTTGGTTGATCCTTTACACTAATATTTTTTCTCGGTCCCATAAAAGTTGTAGGGCATCGCTCTTAAACACCGAAAAAGTGAAATCCGTCCATTACAAGAGGAGGAATGGCGGTTTTAAAGTTAGTCCATTTAGATCACAACTGGAGATAAAAATACAAAATTCTTTCATAAATATGCATCGAAAAGGGGACATGAAAACACCATTTAGGAACTGTTGGATTATAAGGGTTATCCAATTTCTTCCTTCAAGGAACTTCAAATGGAGGCAGTTCAATATTTTAGCACACAATACTTGCCTAAGGCAGAGGTGGACATTGGAAACAAATGGAGGTCATCAATACTTGTCCTATTATGTTTTAATCATAGGAAAATATGACTATTTTTAGACCAATTACCTTACAAGAGTTGGTGATGGTCATAAAGTCTTTCACTAGGGATAAGAGCCTTTTACTAGATGATTGGTCGAAAAAACTATTTCTCTATTTTATTGATATTATGTGGCCAAAGTTACTAATTTCCGCTAAAGAAACTCATACATTTGGGTATATTCTCGACATTATGAATTCCTCTTTTATCACATTGATCTCGAAAGACTTTAATGCTTCATCTTTTCAGGACTATCGATCCATTTAATTGTGTAACATAGTGTATAAAATGATATCAAAGATCATAGAAAACCGATTTAAAATCACATTGATCCGTAAACTATCGTGGATATTCCACTAGATAGTTCATCACAACGGATATGATAATATTATATTAAAAATATGAGATTCTACATTATTACAGTTTTATTAAACTTTAAGATCTGTAGATTTAACTATAATTAGTGCATGCATGCGAATAGAAATTATGTAGAAAAGTAGAGAACGACAAAATAACCCCACACACACTCATAAGACACAAGATATACTCTCTAGGAAACCATTTTGAGAGAAAACCCCACTGGAAGGTGAGGCCTCTTCACTCTCTTTCTCTGTCTAGAAATATCGTTGTAGGTACAAAGAGGTAATGCATGTGGCCCGTGGACTGCTACAGTGCATAGGTCCTCTCTGTGTGGTCTACGTCATATCTCTCCTAGCTATCTTTGCTCAGCTATGGAACAAAATGCCATCGAAAGAATGGAATACCTCTTCCTTCTAGTGGCCCCATTATAACACAATCCGATAGCCTACTAGTGGTAAATTATGACTACATCAACTCTTAAATAGAGTTACAATATAGACTCTTCTAGAGTATTTTACATCATAATCACGTGGCTAGCCCCTTTTCCATGAATAATGGGGGCTGGCGCAACATCCTCCCGAACTATAGGTGTGAAAACGAGAAGATCAATTTTTGAGTAGCATAACTTTTGCATACAAACTCTGATTGACGTAGTTCTTGCGTTGTTCAAAATATATTTGTGTATAGGATAACATGAATTGATGTTGCCTTAAAGTGGCAAAGTTTTACCCCCAAAAACATCATTTGATGCCTCAAAATGCTCCCAGAAGGTTTCAAACCTTGTTTTGCCAAACTAGGTCCCGTCGGTAAAAAGGGTCCCGTGAGATGATTCCTCCACTTTTTCCACTCTGAATACATCGAGATGGATGAAATAAATATAATGATCCAATTCAGATCACACATTGTACCAGAGCAATTTGGTTTCTTACAACATTTTCAAATTTAGGGCGCGGTGGCTATTGCATACGAAGTTATTCACTCTATCAAGGTTAAGAAAAATGTGACAAATTTATTGAAGCTTGATCTACATAAAGCTTTTGATTGCATGGATGGTCTTTCTTGTGACTGGTTTTGTATAAGATTGGACTTTCTATATAGGCCATTGATTGGATGATAGCTTGTATTACTTCTGCAAATTTCACGGTACTTATCAATGGTATGCCTTCGAACTTTTTTACTGCATCTCGGGGTCCTCAACAGGTTGTGCATTATCACCTCTTCTTTTCATACTTGTCATTGAGGGTATGCAGGTTGATCTGAGAGGCACATATTTATGGGACTCTATCAGGGGTGGGGATTATTAGGGACATACAAACCACATGTCTTGTTTTTGTTGACAATGTTCTACTCTTTGGTAATTTGTCTGTTGTGGAATGGACACTTTTGCATCTTATCATTTTTCTATTTGGCGATGTTATTGGTTTACTTATGAATAATGCAAAATCTCTATTGATCTTATCATCCCGTGATGATGCACATGTTTTGGAGATTGCTAGACTGTTTGAGGTGGAGCGTTCATTATTAGACATGGATTTTAAGTACCTCTGTTTTAACCTCAAGCCGAATAATTATGGAATTAAAGATTGGCATTGGATGAACCAATTAGGTTGATTATGGTCATGAAGTTCTACAAAACATATTAATTTACAAGATACATCTTTATAATTTTCCCAAACACATTATCAAAAGGATCAATTAGATAATCCCAAAATTTATTTGGGCTGGTACCTTTGATACTCATAAATATCATTTGGTTCGTCTAGAGATCTTATAATTGAGAAAGGAATATGGTGGTTGCGACATCAAGGATTCAAAAAGATTCAGTTGGACATTGTTAATTAAAATTTTATGGAGGGCCATTTTAGTAGATGTCATATGGAAGCATATCATCAAGGCGAAGTATTTGAACAACTAGTCTATGGTTCATTAGATCAAGGAGGTGGCTCATTCCTCTTTTGTTTTTCTCATATATTTGCAGGAGTTTATGAAATCCATACATTTGTTACTGGGAAACATTTAGTGGCAAATTGGTAATGTCGGTAAGGTACACATTAGATTAGATCCTATCTGTGGATTTAATGGGAATCATGCGTTACTTGAGCCTCTTCTTAGATAGATTCCAAATTTGAGCATTTATTATATTAATCATATTGTGGTCAATTACAGCCTTCCACATCATTCTTGGATGAGAGCACTTGATATTGGTCTATATGGAGAGCCTACTACATATTGGGAAAGGTATGTGCAATATCTCTCATTGGCTAGTATTGCAATAACAAATAAAGAGGATATTTTCACTTGCATCGATAATTTAGAACAGGGATAGCTCTTGGCACTGGATACATACTAGTATATTACTCCTCCTCCCCCACATTCAGAGTCGTGTTGATGGTTCAAGAGAATATCAGATTGTAATATCCCATTAAAGCTCAAATGCCTTGGCTGGTTGGTTTGGCAAAACAAGGTGTTAACATGGGACAATCTATGTTGTAGGGGTTTCAATGGTCCAGTCTAGATGCATTTTACGTGACATTGAACATGAGGATGTGGTCCATCTTTTTTTGAAGTGTGATTTTGTGATATCAATTTGGATTGGAGTGATGAACATATTAATTCTCCATGTGGATTGGATATGCACCTTTATGGAAGTTTGTCTGTTGGATTCAATGTCAATCTATAAGGATTATCACTCCCTTCCCTTATATATTATTTGGGGCATTTGGAGATGTTGCAACTCTTATATCTTTGAGAACTCCTTGCCAAACATAAGAGCTTCTTATATTTAGATAACTGCTTTCTTCAAGGAACTTGGGATTGTTTATAGTAAGAACTTGGTGAGGAACATCATTCTTTTATCTTCTTTGGGTGGTTTCCCTAAGGGGTTTTTTGATGGAGCTCCTAAAAATAATGTTTGTGGATATGGAACATATATTGTCATAAACCCTGGATATCAATATCACTTCAACTAGAATCAGGGAATTGGTACAAATAGTCGTGGAGAGGTTATTGTTCTCTGGGGTGTCTTATTTTGTGCGTGATGGCTTGCTATTGAGTCGATGGAAGTGTTTGGTGACTCTATGGTGGTTGTGGAGTGGGCCTCCAAGTGGACATCCTTCAATCCTCCACTATTGATTAACTAGTTGCAAAGAATTAGGTTGATTATTGAACAATTTCAAAAGATGTCTTTTTAACATATTCATAGGGAGTTGAATGGCAATGTTGACTCTCTATTAAAGGAGGGGCACAAACATCTATTTAGTGAGATTATTTACACCTACTTTCAAAATAACATTCTCTAGAGGTTGGAGATATATTTTACTTCACATAATGACGCTATTTGGGTAGATGATACTAGTGGTGCTGAGCAATTTTTGAAGTCCAAGCGGATATTGCGGTGGTCGCATAGGTGGTGGGAAGTAGTCTTACTATGATGTTGATGCTACTATCATACTACCTTGTTGGATGACTAGATCTCTTTTGAATATATGCTAATAGACTCCACTTACATACTTTTTTTTGGGTTGACATATGTGGACAATATATGGTTACTTGCTATTTCTTTATTCAACTCAAATATCATATATGGGATGGCATTTTTCTTTTTTCACAGGCTATTGATTATGATCATGGAAATAGTTTCCAATATCTTCTAGAGCGATTTCACTGTTAGTGACCTGATTGTTGTCTAGTTTGCGGATTGGTTGTAGCATTTTGTTGGATTTATGTCTCTTTATCACTAGTGCGAATTTACTAATGGTGACGTTGTTTATGGGATGAATATGTGTTAGGTTGTAGCTTTTGTTGGTTTATATGCATCTTCTAGTGTCTTTTATGGACAATTTGAATATTTTTCTAGCTTGGCTATATGAGCAATAAAACACTATCACACATTGGATCATATGTTGTAATATTTTGTGGAATTTAGAACTATGGACTATGTAAATAATTTTTTATGTAATATAAAGACTCTTGGTTTTTTCTTATATATATATATATATATATATATATATATATATATATATATTTGTTTATTTATTTTGGATAGATGATAAAAATGAGTGAAAATAGACTCACAATAAAAACCATAGAAGCTTTTGCCATGTCTTGTCTTTTCAAAAAAATGTTTTATCAATTTCTATTTTTCTAAGTGATTCACCAAAATATAAATACACACACTCACACTTTTAACATCTAAACTTTGCTCAAATTTCTAATAACTATACATAATTCTTAAAAATATGAATCTCTTTATAAAAATTATGGTTAAATATTTTATGATTAGTATTTTAAGAATTAATAAAATTCACCAAAGTTTTTGCACTTCTAAAAAAATAATAAACCTTTAAATTTTTTTGGATAAAATTTGACTAAGTATTTTATGATTCACATTTTAAAAATAAGCATAGATCCATCTTAACTCAAGATCTACCAAGGATTGAGAGGGATCAATTTTCTAAAGATGCAAATCTCTTTTTGAGTGCAAAACTTGAATATATATACACTTTTAACATCTAAACCTTGCTCATTTTTCTAATAACTATATATAACTGTTAAAGATATGAATATCGTAATAAAAACTATGGCTAAATATTTTATGATTAGTATTTTAAGAATTAATAAAATTCACCAAAGTTTTTACACTTTTAAAAAGAATAAATCTTTAAAATTTTCTTGGACAAAATTACTAAATATTTTATGATTGGCATTTTAAGAACAAGCATATATTCATCTTAACTCGTGATCTACCAAGAGTTGAGAGGAATCCAATCTCTGAAGATGCAAGGCTTTTTTCAAGTGCAAAACTTGAAGAAAAGTATGCACCTCGAGAGGTTTGATTCTTTTGTCTTTTGGTAGATCTACAATTTAGATGGATCTATGTGAGTGTTAAGTAACACACTATTAACATGTTTTAACTATAATGATTCATTTTTTTCACTTGTTTTGTATAATATATACAAAGTTGACATTCAAATCTTTTATTTATGATTCACATTTTCCACATTAAATGTTAAAATATGATCTCTCATATTCCATAGTAGAACACATACGTCCATACGATACAATATCTCTTTGTCTTCTATTTTCTTATCTATATGTTTATATATATATTGAATTAATTTTGTTATTAATATTTTTTTAAATGTCACATGTTGACTCAGATTAAAGAGTGAAGGAATTACAAATATCTCTCATACCTTGAATTAGAAAGAACCCATTCATGGAACAAGAACTCTCTTTTTGTTCATCTCTATTTTTGTTAAAAGCTTCTTCTTCTTCTTCTTTTTTCCTTTTTTCTTTTTGTAATTTTTTAAATAAAGGAAACTTTGGACTATCATGCAAACATAGTACATCTGCAACTTTTCCTACAATGGCATGTCATTGTGGAAGTGGTGGGGGAAGTATAGTTTCTATATTGAAGTATTTTATTTATAATTCACACTAAACTTTTTTTTTGTTATTACTATTTTTTTTAATATTATATATCAGCTTCGTATTAAGAATGGAATAAATTACACACATCCTTCCCAAAGTGGAAATATAAGAAAAAAATTAATTTAATTATTTATTTTTCTATTTATAAAGTTGTATAAAATTATGTTAATTTTTTTTTTGTAAGCACATATATTCACATTATATTAACGTTGAGAGATACATAGAGTACAATCTGTAGAACATGGGGGGACTGAGCCCTTCACCCATTGGAAAACTATACCCCAAAGCGAGACGAGAGATTAAGGCACAAAGTATTTTCCGCACTAAATTGAGAAAGTCATCAGAATAATCAAAATTATCCAAATTGTAAATTGAGTGGCATTGGGCCATTTGTTGACTAGCCAAAATGGAGGCGCCGAGAGGCCAAAATGAACCAACCTAGTAAGAACAATGAAAACTTGAGAAGTTAACGAGAACTTGTGGAAGAGTCAACCTTCTGGAGCTGGACCAGAGCCATGTTAGAGGACCTTTTTGCATTGCCCACTTCGCCTGGATTATCCTAAAAAATGTATCTGTTGTTGGGATTGGGGCGGGGAGGAGAGGCAGATAAGATTGGGGCATGTGCAAAGGACGAAGGGGGAGCTAGTTCTAAGTCTCTGCGAACAAGAGAGGGTTGATAAATAGGGGCCATGAAAATGGGTGGAGCTGTCGAGCGCATGGGCAAAGAATTGGAAGGTGAGGGAGCGGGGAGGAAGGGGACGAAATATTGGGTGGGAAATCAATATCCAGGTCATGGGCAAGCCTTTTGAGAGAGAAGGAAGTGTGACTTTGGTAAGCCGGGAGCTTCGCTATCCAACATGTGGCCCATGACTTCTCCTTCTCGCACTCTTTGAGCCGACGAGCTAGTAGATTGCAAAGTGCCCAAAGCGTAGGCTTACCGCAATGAGCTTCTTCCTCCTCAAACTCGAGCACCTAGTGTTTGATATGGATGCCATTGTCGAACAAAGTTGTTGTTGCACTATCACCAAAGGTGGTTGGGGGGTGTCCTCTTCCCCTTCTCGACTAGCACAATGCCCCTTACCTCTCTCTCGACTCATGGTGGAGCAGCTTGAAGCGGTGGATAGTGAATTGGGCTTTGAGGGTGCAGAGGTCACACAGGTGGGGTTGGTAAGCTTGATGGACTAGGCTCGAAGTAAGACGACAAGAGGAATGCAATGTAAAGTATCCATGGAGTGAGGAGTTATATATTTGGAAGAGGTGAGTGAAGCAGAAGTTTGGGCATGCAAAAGCAGGCCTCAAGGCATTTATTATATTAATCATATCGTGGTCAATTATGGCCTTCCACATCATTCTTGGATGAGAGCACTTGATATTGGTCTATATGGAGAGCCTACTACATATTGGGAAAGGTATGTGCAATATCTCTCATTGGCTAGTATTGCAATAACAAATAAAGAGGATATTTTCACTTGCGGCGGTAATTTAGAACAGGGATAGCTCTTGGCACAGGATGCATACTAGTATATTACTCCTCCTCCCCCACATTCAGAGTCTTGTTGATGGTTCAAGAGAATATCATATTGTAATATCCCATTAAAGCTCAAATGCCTTGGCTGGTTGGTTTGGCAAAACAAGGTGTTGACATGGGACAATCTATGTTGTAGGGGTTTCAGTGGTCCAGTCTAGATGCATTTTATGTGACATTGAACATGAGGATGTGGTCCATCTTTTTTTGAAGTGTGATTTTGTGATATCAATTTGGATTGGAGTGATGAACATATTAATTCTCCACGTGTATTGGATATCCACCTCTATGGAAGTTTGTCTGTTCTATTGAATGTCAATCTATAAGGATTATCATTCCCTTCCCTTATATATTATTTGGGGCATTTGGAGATGTCGCAACTCTTATATCTTTGAGAACTCCTTGCCAAATATAAGAGCTTCTTATATTTAGATAACTGCTTTCTTCAAGGAACTTGGGATTGTTTATAGTAAGAACTTGGTGAGGAACATCATTCTTTTATCTTCTTTGGGTGGTTTCCCTAAGGGGTTTTTCGAAGGAGCTCCTAAAAATAATGTTCGTGGATATGGAGCATATATTGTCATAAACCCTGGATATCAATATCACTTCAACTGGAATCAGGGAATTGGTACAAATAGTCGTGGAGAGGTTATTGTCCTTTGGGGTGTCTTATTTTGTGCGTGATGGCTTGCTATTGAGTCGATGGAAGTGTTTTGTGACTCTAAGGTGGTTGTGGAGTGGGCCTCCAAGTGGACATCCTTCAATCCTCCACTATTGATTAACTAGTTGCAAAGAATTTGGTTGATTGTTGAACAATTTCAAAAAGTGTCTTTTTCACATATTCATAGGGAGTTGAATGGCAATGTTGAATCTCTATTAAAGGAGGGGCACAAACATCTATTTAGTGAGATTATTTACACCTACTTTCAAAATAACATTCTCTAGAGGCCAGAGATAATTTACTTCACATAATGATGCTATTTGGGTAGATGATACTCATGGTGTTGAGCAATTTTTGAAGTCCAAGCGGATATTGCGGTGGTCGCATAGGTGGTGGGAAGTAGTCTTACTATGATGTTGATGCTACTATCAGACTACCTTGTTGGATGACTAGATCTCTTTTGAATATATGCTAATAGACTCCACTTACATACTTTTTTTTTGGGTTGACATATGTGGATAATATCTGGTTACTTGTTATTTCTTTATTCAACTCATATATCATATATGGGATGGCATTTTTCTTTTTTCACAGGCTATTTATTACGATCATGGAAATAGTTTCCAATATCTTTTGGAGCGATTTAACTGTTAGTGACCTGATTGTTGTCTAGTTTGCGCATTAGTTGTAGCATTTTGTTGGATTTATGTCTCTTTATCACTAGTGCGAATTTACTGATGGTGACCTTGTTTATGGGATGAATATGTGTTAGGTTGTAGCTTTTGTTGATTTATATGCATCTTCTAGTGTCTTTTATGGACAATTTCAATATTTTTCTAGCTTGGCTATATGAGCAATAAAACACTATCACACATTGGATCATATGTTGTAATATTTTGTGTAATATAGAACTATGGACTATGTAAATAATTTTTTATATAATATAAAGACTCTTGGCTTTTTCTTTATATATATATATGGATAGATGATAAAAATAGTGAAAATAGACTCATGATAAAAACCATAGAAGCTTTTGCCATGTCTTGTCTTTTCAAAAAAATGTTTTATCAATTTCTATTTTTTTTTAAGCGATTCACCGAAATATAAATACACACACACTCACACTTTTAACATCTAAACTTTGCTCAAATTTCTAATAACTATACACAATTCTTAAAATAATGAATCTCTTTGTAAAAATTATGGTTAAATATTTTATGGTTAGTATTTTAAGAATTAATAAAATTAACCAAAGTTTTTGCACTTCTAAAAAAATAATAAACCTTTAAATTTTTTTTGGATAAAATTTGATTAAGTATTTTATGATTCACATTTTAAGAATAAGCATAGATCCATCTTAACTCAAGATCTACCAAGGATTGAGAGGGATCAAAATTCTAAAGATACAAATCTCTTTTTGAGTGCAAAACTTGAATATATATACACTTTATACATCTAAACCTTGCTCATTTTTCTAATAACTATATATAACTCTTAAAAATATGAATATCTTAATAAAATTATGGCTAAATATTTTATGATTAGTATTTTAAGAATTAATAAAATTCACCAAAGTTTTTACACTTTTAAAAAGATAATAAATCTTTAAAATTTTCTTGGACAAAATTTGACTAAATATTTTATGATTGGCGTTTTAAGAACAAGCATATATTCATCTTAACTCGTGATCTACCAAGAGTTGAGAGGAATCCAATCTCTGAAGATGCAAGGCTTTTTTCAAGTGCAAAACTTGAAGAAAAGTATGCACCTCGAGAGGTTTGATTCTTTTGTCTTTTGGTAGATCTACAGTTTAGATGGATCTATGTGAGTGTTAAGTAACACACTAGTAACATGTTTTAACTATAATGATTTATTTTTTTCACTTGTTTTGTATAATATGTACAAAGTTGACATTCAAATCTTTTATTTATGATTCACATTTTGCACATTAAATGTTAAAATATGATCTCTCATATTCCATAGTAGAACACATATGTCCATACGATACGATATCTCTGTCTTCTATTTTCTTATCTATATGTTTATATATATTGAATTAATTTTGTTATTAATATTTTTTTAAATGTCACATGTCAACTCAAATTAAAGAGTGAAGGAATTACAAATATCTCTCATACCTTGAATTAGAAAGAACTCATTTATGGAACAAGAACTCTCTTTTTGTTCATCTCTATTTTTGTTAAAAGCTTCTTCTTCTTCTTCTTTCTTTTTTTCTTTTTGTAATTTTTTAAATAAAGGAAACTTTAGACTATCATGCAAACATAGTACATCTGCAACTTTTCCTACAATAGCATGACATTGTGGAAGCGCTGGGGAAGTATAGTTTCTATATTGAAATATTTTATTTATAATTCACATTAAACTTTTTTTTTGTTATTACTATTTTTTTAATATTATATATCTACTTCATATTAAGAATGGAATAAATTACACACATCCTTCCCAAAGTGGAAATATAAGAAAAAATTTAATTTAATTATTTATTTTTCTATTTATAAAGTTATATAAAATTATGTTAATTTTTTTTTTGTAAGCACATATATTCACATTATATTAACGTTGAGAGATACATAGAGTACAATTTGTAAAACATGGGGGGATTGAGCCCTTCACCCATTGGAAAACGATACCCCAAAGTGAGGAAACGAGAGATTAAGGCACAAAGTATTTTCTGCCCCTCAGAGGGAAAACAAAAGACAAAAACTTGAAGTACTAAATCGAGAAAGTCATCAGAATAATCAAAATTATCCAAATTGTAAACTGAGTGGCATTGGGCCATCTGTTGACTAGCCAAAACAGAGGCACTGAGAGGCCAAAATGAACCAACCTAGTAAGAACAATGAAAACTTGAGAAGTTAACGAGAACCTGTGGAAGAGTCAACCTTCTGGAGCTGGACGAGAGCCACGTTAGAGGACTTTTTTGCATTGCCCACTTCACCTGGATTCTCCTAAAAAATGTTTTTTTTGTTGGGACTGGAGCGGGGAGGAGAGGCAGATAAGATTGGGGCATGTGCAAAGGACGGAGGGGGAGCTAGTTCTAAGTCTTTGCGAACAAGAGAGGGTTGATAAATTGGGGCCATGAAAATGGGTGGAGTTGTTGAGCGCATGGGCAAAGAATTGGAAGGTGAGGGAGCGGGGAGGAAGGGGACGAAATATTAGGTGGGAAATCAATATCCAGGTCATGGGCAAGCCTTTTGAGAGAGAAGGAAGTGTGACTTTGGTAAGACGGGAGCTCCGCTATCCAACATGTGCCCCATGACTTCTCCTTCTCGGACTCTTTGAGCTGACGAGCTAGTAGATTGCAAAGTGCCCAAAGCGTATGCCTACTGCGATGAGCTTCTTCCTCCTCAGACTCGAGCACCTAGTGTTTGATATGGATGCCATTGTCGAACAGAGTTGTTGTTGCACTATCACCAAAGGTGGTTGGGGGGCGTCCTCTTCCCCTTCCCTGACTAGCACAATGCCCCTTACCTCTCTCTCGACTCATGGTGGAGAAGCTTGAAGTGGTGGATAGTGAATTGGGCTTTGAGGGTGCAGAGGTCGCACAGGCAGGGTTGGCAAGCTTGATGGACTAGGCTCGGAGTAAGACGACAAGAGGAATGCAACGTAAAGTATCCATGGAGTGAGGAGTTATATACTGGGAAGAGGTGAGTGAAGCAAAAGTTTGGGCATGCGAAAGCAGGCCTCGAGGAGTCAGGCTGACTAATTTAATGCTCATTGAATCCACTTGTGGTGTGAGGGGAACGCCAAACGCCAAGTGGCCTCGTTAATGCAAGTGGCAAAGGGCTGGTGGGCACCCGGATCCAGGGATATATAAAATTATGTTATTGAATATGGACATTGAAATATTTTATTTACCAGCCTAGACCCATCTGAACTCAGGATCTACCAAGAGTCGACAAGGATCAAATCTCTCAAGGTACAAATCTCTTTTTTGAGTGCAAAAACTTGAGGAAAGGTTTGCACCTTTAGATATTTGATCCCTCTCAATGCTTAATAATTCCAGACTCAATATGGATCTAGGTTAGTTTCACACACACATACTATTTCTTATTCACGCATTTAAATAGGCTACATTACATAAAATACCATTGGAAAAACCATGTTTTGTCAAAACTTGCTAAAAATTTGCAAATAGTAAAATTTATTTCAACAATTAATAATTAATAATTATAATTTTTATTTTTATTTTTATGTAATTTGACAAAGGCAAAATGTTTACATAGCATGACATTACAACATCTCTTCCATAACCTTACATTACAACATCTCTTCCATAATGGGCTCCATAAAGTTTACTAAAATATTTTTTTTGTTATTAATATATTTTTGTTTCAAATATGACATGTGAATTAAATGAATGTTGATAGAAACCAATCCATATTGCTTCAAGATATGTTTCTCATTGCTAAAATTTAAAATCTCATAAAAACCTAACTAAATTATAACTTATTTTAAACCAACTATGAAGGGTCCAGAGGGATCAAATCTCCTTTTCAATTTAAAAGAGGTTTGCAACTCAAGAAATTTGATCCCTCTGGGTGTTTGGTAGATCCGGAGTTAAGATGGATCTAGGCTAGTTTAATTATTAATTATAATTATAATTATTAATTGTGTGTTTTTTATTTTATTAATTTTATTTTGACCAAGTCAAAATGTTAAACATTACAACATCTCTACCACACTGGGATCAAATGTTTACATAGGAGCTAAGTTTACTTATGAACCTCATATATATAGAATTTTTGAAATAATTTTTTTTACCTTTACCGCGTACATGGATTCAACATCGTCATTTTCTACAACTAATTATGCATCTAAATATAACATCAAACTAAAATTGATCTAACCTGGTTTAGTTCACTCTTAAATAGGTTATATTCCACATGAATACCATGGGTCAAAACTATGGATTCTTAATACCACACGTCAAAACCACCACACGTCAAAACCATAGGTCAATGTTTACATATATTAAAATTTAAGTCACATTAAGTTACACATCTCTTCCATATTTTATTTTTATTTTTTGCTGAGTCAAAATGTTTACATTAACGTGGGTTGGAGAGCACCTCATAGCCTAATAAAAAATCAGTAATTTTATTAAAAAATAAAAAAATAAATATTATATTATATTTTAAAATAAAAATGCTATATTCAAAATCTAAAGTTCATTAATGTTAAATTAACTATTTTATTTTAACCAAAACCAGAGGGGGTAGAGTATGTATGTCAAATCGTTGGGCGGAGGTGGGTCCCTTGTCCCACAAACAAGAGGGTCTCATACACCAATTTGGTGTTTGACTTGGCCGCGATGTTAAAATTGGATAAAATTAATGCATGTTAAATATTTACACATAACATTTACCCCATACTGGATTGTAGAGTGTCTCTTGGCACAATTCACTATTATTATTAATTATAAGAATAATTAATATATAAGTTAAAAATATATCTATTTTAAAAAAAACATGGAACAAGATTCTTAACCATGCAGGTTTATCTCCACTTTAGACTTTGCTACAATACCGTGGGCCAATACCATGGCTTGTCAATACCACTTACCCAAAAAAATCGTAACTCACTTCATATGACATTTTTTTTTTAATTAATCAATTTAATTAAAAGGGGAAAAGAGCATAACTATTTTGGAGATAAATATCAATTTTGATTTGTGTATACTACTATGAATATTCTAAAAGAAGCTTAAATTCCTACCATCCACTTAATAATTAAATTGAAATTATGAAAGCCCTATTATAAAATAGACATACCTATGGATAAAATTACACATTGTAGAATATCACTAAAAATATTTTTACATGCCATTTGTCAACTCCATATTAAGTAGTGAAAGAATTACATACCACGCTTCTACTAAAAAGTTTTTTTTTTACTTCCAATTACTTTATCTTTCTATATAAAATTGATGTAAAATTAAGGTATAAATTAAAATATAATATTTATTAATTAAACATTTTATAATTGAGATTTTAAAAATCAACAAAATTCACTAAACTTTTTACCCTTAAAAAAATATAAATATTCAAAATTTTATTTAATAAAAATTGATATATATATATATATATAGCTTTGTCAAGCAAAACATACACTACAACTAGTTTTGTTGTGGTTTGCCAAACCGAAAACAGACTAATTGGAACCAAAGAATTATTGTCCAAAAAAATACAAGGTGTTTACATAATTTGTCTTTGATTGTTTCATAGCTGTGAGAATTAAACATTGATAAAGTTGACCATAGTCTAACATTGCCAAAGAGGCAGGGAAATGACAAAAAGCAAGAGAGCTTCCATCTGAGATAACTTGGTGTAAATGGCTCGATGGTCTTTGGCTAATTTCTAACTTTATGCTTGAATTCAACATAGCTAAATGGTGAGTTGGTTCTTGCTATCATTGCATGCCTCCATTACTCCAACTTTCCACATATCCAGCCCAACACCAAGCTTTACATCCTTACAAGCCCTCCCTCTCTAAACATTGTAACAAACCGGGGTTAAAAATCTATGTAATAAAGTTAATAAAGGCAAAATAAGACCAAAGTCATGTGACACATATTCCAAGATGAATGTTGGGCAAACCATCCTAGTGAGTGTTTATTTGGTTTATTATGGCTAAGGGGAAATTGGCAAAGACAAAGACAAAGACATTTGAAAAGGCAAAGAGACATTATTTGGCATTTATTTATGAAAAATAATGGAAATTAGGAGAAAAGAAAGGTGAAAGGTCACAAGTTGCATGTGAGGAGGAAAATGAAGGAAAAATAATGGAAATTGAAGAAAATAGAGGCTTCATTGATAAAAAGGATTCTAAGGATCAGTTCATGCCCCTTTGATAGTTTTTGGATGGAGCTCTCTCTCCATTCTCTCTCTCACAAACTTAGAGCATTTTTGGAGCACTCTAGCATTAGAGAAAGGAAGGAAAAGGAAGGACAAGAAAGTAAAGGGAAGCAAAGATCAAACAAGGAAGAGTTGGATCAAGTGGTTACAATGAGATTACTTGCAGGTATCGAGTTGCATGTATGATTTCCTTGCTAGTTTTGGCATGCGTGGTATACACATGTGTATTTAGTTCTCTTGACGCCAATGGCATGGGTTTTTCCAGGTGTGACAATGGTTTTCATCCTTGCCTTGCCATTTCTGGATAGCCATGGTGTGATGGGGTTCTTTCATTTGGTTGAGTTGGATTGCCAGATGTTTTTTAAACTAAGTGAGGTGGTCTAAGGAAAATTCCCAAGGGCCTAAAATCCCTTGACTGGTAAAGGTGGGATATGCTGTAAAACCTGAGGGTGGAGACGAGCAAATTACTCACGGTTTAGGTGGAGAGATCTGGAGGCATCCATACTTGTTTAGGGCCTAGTGATCCCTAGACTGGTAATGGTGGGATTGCAGTAAAGCCTGGTAGTGTATGTTTCTTGTTTGGGCCTAGGAATCCTTGATTGGTATATGGCAGTATATATGGTAAAGCCTGATTGTATAGGTGCTTGCTTCGGGCCTAGAAATCCTTGACTGGTTCTGATAGGATATGCTGTAAAGCCTGAAAAGCACGGTCAATTTTGTTGTGAGTCCCACATTCATGCTTGGAATATGGCACAAAGGTGATTGGTTGAAAGAAAGATTTGGTTCAACCTAATCTATGGTTGGGTGGTATGTGGAAATCCCTGACTTGGTTGGCTTTTTCATATGTTAATAAGAGTTCTTTTCCTTTTTGTTTCATGAGTAAATGGACTTGCTATTATGTGGCTTTGATGGTTTTTTTATCATTGTTATTATTCTGGTTATAAGCATGGTTTTATGACAGATATTAGTCATGGCTCTCATCATGTTTTGATTAGTAAATGAATGGATAATGAATGTATGACCTAATAGATGATAATGCAACTATTATATGAGAGGATCAAACCTTCTTGATGATCTTCAGATAAGTTTGAGCTCCCTATGTTCAAATATGTGATTATGACCTGTAGGTTACTTGTTCATGATGTGTTTGATGGAATATCTGTCATGGTTAGGTCAAGTTCTTGTCTAAGTTTGTGTGGAAGCCTTTGTCCCTACCTCATTTATCATGTCTGAGAGTTTCATTAAGTTTTAGGCAGTGGTATGGAGACTAGCCCTAAATTTTTGCCTCATATCTAGCAGTCGCTCCCTTGCAGGCTTATGCATGCAACTGGAGGGTTACAATCGAATTTTAGTAGTGTTGTGCCAATGTCTAAGGGTCCAGGACACAAAAACAAATGTTTAACTTAGGGTCTGGGCACTTGGAAGGGTGGTTTAGCCCTTGGGGGTCTTGTAGCACCTGAGGGAGGTCAATAAGGTTTTGGTTTTGTCGTTTCCACTTCCTTAAGATGATCTAGGAGGTTAAATAATATCATAGTAACTCTTCGTCACATGTTTACCCTGGTAGGCTAGTTAACTTGGGTAAATGTGGGAGGAGGGTGTTACAAACAATTATAGATCTCGCAATTTTGTAGAGGAAAAACTCCCCACTCGAGAATGGAAAAAGCTGATACGTAGAGGAAATTACTAAATTGGTAGAGTAATTTGAGGTTGGGAATCCTGGACTGCACCAACTCATGTGCTCTGAGAAAGAGTAAACTAGCAACCACATTAACTTGACAATCGAATCGATGAGAGAATGAAGCAGTAAACCAAATTATGGGTGATTAAAACCTACTCCACTGGGAAGAGGAGACCATGAATGAGGTTTGGCTCCCGTGCCATTTGGTCCATCATGCAATCCCATTCTCATTGTGTGACATGGTGGCAGGTGGACTGCACCCCTCATACGTTTCACGTGGATATCACCAGGGGGAAACAAAATTACTTTCAGACAAATTCCATAAAAATTTAAATATTTAACATAATTGTGCGCATAGACACTTGAGATATGTTGTCTACTGACATTGCACTAAAAAAAAAAAAAATATCTATATTAAAAATGTTAAGAGCAAAAAAAACTTTCCATACCAACCATGCATAAATTAGTAACATAATTTTACATCAACTTTATATAGAGATAAAATAATTGTAGTAAAAAAATTATCATTCATTTCTCACTTTTTAGTATGAATGCGAATGTGTAATTTCTTTGCTTGAAATTTTTTACTTATTAACAACAAAAAAATTCAAAGTGTATAAAGAGAGGGGAAGAAAATGTTCCCATTCTATGGGTATCCAACCAGACACCACATTGGTGTATGAGATCCGACCCCCTTGTTTGTGGGACAAGAGACCCACCTCCGTCAACTATATATATTATATTATTATTATTATTATCCAACTAGACACCACATTGGTGTATGAGATCCCTTGTTTGTGGGACATTCAATGTGTATAAAGAGGGGAAGAAAAAGTTCCCATTCTATGGGTATCCGACTAGACACCACATTGGTGTATGAGACTTGACCCCATTGTTGTATGAGATCCCCTTGTTTGTGGGACATTCAATGTGTATAAAGAGGGGAAGAAAATGTTCCCATTCTATGGGTATCCGACCAGACGCCACATTGTGTATGAGACCCGACCCCCTTGTTTGTGGGACAAGAGACCCACCTCCGTCAACTATATATATTATATAATTATTATTATTATCCAACAAGACACCACATTGGTGTATGAGATCCCCTTGTTTGTGGGACAAGGACCCACCTCTGCGTAGTGATTTGACTACTAACTCTGGTTTTGAACTCGTGACCTCTTAGGGGGAAACACATGCTCTTAACCATTAGGCCCTTATATAAAACAATTAAAAAAATCCCTTATGATTGCCACATTTTCTTGGTGTTTTCCTCAAAATAAAAAAAATATTTATTTTTTCTTATCCTTGACAAAAAATTTACACATACAACCCACAAATATAAAAAACTAATATACATCCATCTTAAACTTGAATACAAACTTTTTTAAAATTTTAAAAATAAATTTACACTTCAGAAAATTAATGAATTTTAATAGTTATAAATTGAAGCTTAAAATAAACCTATACTAATTTATCGGCCTGGAGTATGCCGTAAAACTGCTTCTGCTTGGCTAAGAGCTCGTCTTCCTCGGACGTAAGGAAACAGGTTAACGGCCCAAGACCCAGAGGCATCTGGCAGGAGTGAGAGCCTGCTCCCGATTACGGACCACCAGCAGGGTTATGCCAGGTGGCGTGGTTTTCCTATTTAACAGTGATGAGTCAAACCCAGCATTCGCGGATAGCAGCCAGAGATGGCTGTCCTCACTGTTGGTTTGACACCTGAGTTGATAGGTTTTACCACCTTCGAAAAAAAAAAAAAAAAAAAAAAAAACAAAAAAACAAAAACAAAAACAAAAACACTATACTAATTTAATAAATCAAAATTTCATTTCAAAAATATAATTTCCTGATCGCTAAGAAAAAATTCTCTATCTACCCCATTTTAATTCAATAAAACTATTTAAAATTTTAAAAATCTTAAAACAATCTACGATTATATTTATAAATTTACTTTACCAAATTATCATAAAACAATTTTCAAAAACTTTTTTGGATTAACTACTTGCAATGCCTTAAAAATAACTCATTCATAACTTTTAATTTGCATTTGCGGGGAGTACAAATGAATCCCTTATCATATTTTTTAAATATAATAATTTTAAAATTTTATTAGGGAAAAAATTTTAAAATCTGAAATAATGACATTGTGATGATGAACTTTGATAACTAACTTTGTTAAATATAATAAAATATACAAAATATACCTCAAATTTGGAAAAGTAGGCCTTCAATTTTAGATTTTTGATTATATTTTTTTATTAGAGAAAGTCGGTGACCAGGGGATGAGAAAATGGATATACCAATTGCAAACATAATCGGAAACAGACTCCCTAGACATACGCAATGTATAAAAATATCCCACTATTTACTTCACAATTTTCAACGACATATCGATCAGTGGAAATGTTGATACACTTCCAAATTCATGCCTCTGTTAGAGTCCGCCCTATTACATCATCCACCTCTATTACCACGGTTCGAATCTTCGCCCCGATACTTCCTATTTTAAACCCTCGCAGACATCCTCTCCCCAAACCGCCTCCTCCTTCCTGTTCCACGTATTATCGCAGTTCCAGGCGGTTGACCTTCGCTTCACTGTACCATCGGCGTCCCGTCATGGCCTCTGCTCCTGGAGCTTTTTCTCAGACAGAAGAAGCTCAAGCTCCAACCGAGGTCATGGCCTCTGCTCCTGGAGCTTTTTCTCAGACAGAGGAAGCTCAAGCTCCAACGGAGGTTTCGGATCAGCCAGAAGACCGTCACATAGAACCTCAACAGAAAGAAGAACAAATTGAAAACAAGAAATTGAAGCTTGAAGAGCTTAATTGGGACCATTCATTCGTGCGGGAGCTCCCTGGGGATTCTAGGACCGATGGACCCCCGCGCCAGGTCGGTTTCTATCTGTTACTTATTTCACCGTTAATGAAAATTCTTCTCCTCTGATTTTATTCCTGCAGTTAAATAGAGTGGTCTTTTAATTTGTAGTGATTTATCTAAATTTATTACCCATCGCATGATTTAATGGCGCCAGCGCCTTTTCAAGCATTTTAGCTTTCAAGTCATTATATGAGACTATATATTATTCTCAAGGATATTTTATTTATTCAAATCGTTGTGTTGGTCGTTAGCATCTTGTACTCGATTAGCGTCTATCATCTCATTGTGGGCTCCGATTTGCCGGAGTAGGATGGAGTTCTTCGATTGTTACAATCCCTTTGCATTGGTATCTATTTTACCAGCATAGATCCATTTTAAATACTGATCTAGAGTGAGTCGAGAGGGATCCAATTTCTTAAATGTTTTGTATAGTTATTTAATTTTTTTTTTAGTTTTTTTTCATAATTTTTATTTTAGCGGACATAGCAAAATTTCAATTTAATTTTGATGACGGATGAACCTGAGTAAAATTTCAATTCAATTTTGATGATGGACGGACAACGTTACACATACTGGGCAGTAGAATGAGCCGCGTTACACATCATACTGGGCTGTAGAATGAGCCTCTCGGCTAAAAAATGACTAGAAAAGAAGTGAGTTTTATGCAATTTCAAAGGATATTGCATTTTAGTGCTAAAATTGTTGAGTCCTACTTAGAATCATCATTACAGACTATGCTTAATATATTTAATAATAATTACTCATGCATTTCAACACTGGTACAAGGTAAACATTATAATGAACTTAGTTTTGTCTAAAACTTTACCCCATGTGGGATAGAATGCAACTAACAACATCCAAAATGGATTCTTTCGGTCAAGAGCCTGCAAGTGCACCCCAATTTGCTAGAGAAGGGTGGATTACTTAGACTGTTACGATCCCTTTGCATTGGTATCTATTATAAAATGAGTATAAATGAAATGAGTTTTATGCAAATTTGAAAGGATATCATGACCTATTGCCATAATTGTTGAGGCTTACTTAAAATCATCATTTACTTTATAATAATTTACTTGTGAGTTTCCAGTACTGGGACGAGTTAAATCTTACAATGTACTTATTTTTGCTTAATGCTTTACCCTATGCGGGGAAGAGTGCAAGTGACAACATTCAAAATGGATTCCTTGGGTCGAGGTCCCACAAGTGGGGGGTTATCTATTTTGGCAATGAGATTA
Source organism: Pinus tabuliformis (assembly GCA_031772625.1). Taxonomy (NCBI): domain Eukaryota; kingdom Viridiplantae; phylum Streptophyta; class Pinopsida; order Pinales; family Pinaceae; genus Pinus; species Pinus tabuliformis. The sequence continues at coordinate 1,279,539,456 of CM062819.1, forward strand.
AGCACTTGCATTTGACTCAATTGCTATTGTGTACACTAGCACATCTATGAGCACAAGCATAGGTGTAAGTGTGTCATTGATGAAGCTTAAACCCTGGAGGGGCCTGTTACCCACCAAAAAGTGGGTAACCCATAGGAGAAATTTTTTCTCCTCCTTGGACAACCAACTAGCTAGCAGCGCTATTTGATCAACACATCACATGATGCCAAGATCCTCCACTTCTTGCTCCGGTCGGATCTCTCTCTCCTATATGACATTCCTTCTTGAAGGAAGCTAGGTCATCCACCGGCAAGTTCTTTAACCATTTTGCAATCATGTGTTTTCACTTAATGTTAAGGGCATACTAGTATCGATCAAGGGGAAAACTAGATGATTGACTGATCTTGTATTTATTCTTGTTCTCTCACTTCACTTGGAGGTTAGTTTTCGACTCTAGTTCAGTGGGACCTCCTCTGATACCTTATGGTTTGAGGAACTGGTGAGGCTCTGATTGAAGCGTGTCCATGATATTGCATACTTACCACTTTCCATCCTTACCATTCTTTCATATCCATTTTTTGGGCTGGTGGTCATTGGTCATGGGGATTGGCACCCTTTCATCCTCATCCTTGAGTCTGGTTCGAATAACTTTGCTTTGGAGGTTGATGTGGCTAAAAGCAATGTTGCAATAATCGTTATCGGGATAATATTGGTGAGGGAAAAAATCGGGAAAAATTGTAAAAATCGGGAAATAATCGTAAAATACAAAAATATTCATTTTTTTTTCAAAATTTTAATATCTAAAGCATCTACAACATAAAATAAATACATTGACACATAAATATGATAAAAAAACTAATATATAATCATTTCTAGTGCTACATCGCACATAACAGTGAATCATGTCCTGAATAGTCAGTCCTGACTCTTGAGTCGCAACTCAGCCTTAAAATATCAACAAAAAATATAATAATGTATCTCATATCATGAGTCATAATGTCATATACAATGAAATGAACCAAATAACTAATACCACTGATTTCCTCTGCCCCTCTTGCAAGGAAATGCAATAGCTTTCCCTCTAGATGTAGATGCCTGTGGAGTTGGAACTTGGCAGTGGACTCTGCTGTGCTCTAGACGCTGAAGAACTACGAGCTACAGGAGGTAGACCATGTCCTCTACTGGTGACAGGGGTAGCCTGGGTAGGTTGTGTCACCTCTTCCTCCTGCTGCTCCTCCTCCTCCTCCTCGTCATCAAAAAAATTGGCAAAAAAGAAACAAGATTTTTCATAATAATTGTGATAATTTCAAGTTATTGCGATTATTTCGTGATTTTTTGCGGAAAAAAATCACGTAATAATTAGGCAATAATATCGCCATTTTAAAAAAATCGTGATTTTTCGATATTATCGCGATTTTCGCAACACTGGCTAAAAGAAAGGTAAAGCATAAGAAAACCACATTGAAAGTAAAAGATAAAATGCAAAAGATGGCTGAGACATTTAATTAGCGCATGGGCAAAAGCCTAGCGTGAGCTTTACCCGCCTCATTAGCCATCACCCACTTCCTCAAGCACATGATGCTTCATTTATAAAAAGAACTCTTGTATTGTCCCAACCTTGATGGGTGATAAATTGACTCATCCTTGTTAAATGGAGTTAAAGGAGGAAGGGTTTTGCTAAATTTAGCAGGTGCACTAAATTTGGTAGAGGGACCCACAAGTGGGGCCAAGGCACAATTTTTTTTTTTAATTTTTTATTCTTTGACTTAGGAAAATTTAAATTTTTCTATAGTCAAGAATTAGAGTGATCTCAACTGTCCAAGGAGATTTAATCTCAGCCCTTCGTGGCAGTGGTGGGCCCAAGTCGACTTCTAGGAGGGAAAAAGAGCGCAAACTTGGTTGTTATGCATTAGAGAGCTTGGTGTTTTGCTCAACAAAGGATGTTTTTCTCAACAAAGGAAAAGAGAGTTTTGTTCAGTGACTTGGGCTTCATATCAATGTAGATAGAGGAAGAAAGAGAGGTCGATTCAACCTCATATCATTTCCAGCTATCACAAACTTCTACTAGGGGCCACATTCAGTGCACAGAAGGGTAGTATAGGCCCGTACAAGTTTGTACAAGGCACAAAAGGGAGGCCGAATTGGTGAGAAGTGTACAGATCATTAGCGCAAAGGATTCGCTGAGTGAAGGGAAGTTTTCCCTCACATTTGTAATCATTTTTCTAAATATTTGTTGAGCAAAATAATAAAAACACCAAGATTGCAAGTTTCCCCAGTTGGGTTTTTTTGGGTAAATTCGTTGTGCATGGTTTTATGGTGTGTTTGTCTTCATTTGTTCCTTATTTTCGCTGCATGCTAGTTAGTAAACTTAGTGTGTTTGTGGGTTAAAGTTTAAGTTCAATTTTTCAGCTCTTTGCTTAGTAAAATTGACAGATAGATTTCTGGGTTTTAAGAAAACTAACATGGTATTAGAGCCACGTCTCTAAGTGAAGACCAACTCTAGTGTTTCAACCTCAACAATAGGTTTAAGGTGCAGAAGGAAGACACAATACAACTGAAGGGTTATGCTAGGGTTTCTAGTAGTGCGACCTAGGGTTTTGACCCACATAGCGCATTTTTTAACTATAAGATCTGTGCGCTAGGATTTCTGAAGAATTTAACCAACTTAATGTCTTACCAGGATTTGACACTAGATCATAGTTTGGAGGGAGCAAGACATTTCTGCTCATGGAAGGAGAGGATTACTGTGGTGCTAGAGGAGCAAGGTGTGAAGGAGTTTGTGGAGAACCCACTAGCCACACCAATTGACCGCTAGCAGTTAGCTCAACACAAAATAATGATGCTAGAGTGAGAAAGGTCATTCTTGAGGGAGTCAGTGACCATATTGTACCACATCTTTTTGGCAAGAAGATTGCCAAAGAAATGTGGACAACCATTCTAAACCTATACTAGGGCTCAAGTGAGGCCAAAAAAGTCATGCTCAAGGACAATCTCAAAAATATCCAGATGGGCAAGTCTGAGCCCATAATCTCTTATCTCACTAGGTTCACCTATAAGTGAAAGACACATTACCTGAATCAAATATAGTGAGTCTTGCACTATTAGGGCTTCATAAATCGTGGATAACTTCCAGGACACATTGAGTGGCAGAGAAAAGCTTCCAAACTGGGAGTGGTTGTGGGGTGACTGTGTTTAGGAGGAGATTCAGAGGCAAGCTAGATTGGAGCTCATGTTAAGCATGAGGACGAGGAGAACTCCGCCCTAGCTAGAAAAGGGGGCAAGGCCAAAGGCAAGAAGAGTGTAGGAGGGATTGAGCACAACTCTAAAGGTAAGAAACAAAAGAAGGATCTCAGCAAAGATAAAATGCTTTCAATGCCATCAGTTTGGACACTACATCACCAAGTGTCCTCAAAGGAAGAAGGGGTCCAAGAAGGACCAAGTGGCAGCTTTAACAGAAGTGGACAAGTCCATTTCCAAATTTGAGAAGGGTTTCTTGCTCATAGTTTGCATGGCAAGCTCAGTAGCTCACAACATATGGTACATTGATAATGGTGCATCCAACCATATGAGTGGGAACAAGGAATGTTTCAACCAGTTGACAGATAAGGACATGCTGTTTCACATTGCGCTAGGAGATGATGGTAGGTACTTGACCAAGGGTGTGGGTACTGTCATATTTGAGAGGGAGTCTAGTAACCCTCTTCATCTCAAGGATGTCCTTTATATTCCAGGTCTTAAGAAAAACCTTGTTTCAATTTCAACCCTAGAGGACAAGGGTTATGAAGTTATCTTCAGTAGAGGAAAGGCCTTCCTCAGGTCTTTGAAGTCTAAAACCATGAAGTAGATTGGAGTGAGGGTGAAGAACCTTTACAGGCCACAGTTTGAGGCAGTGGTGACCTTGAGTAGCAAAGAGGGTTGTGAGCAAGTCCAAGACCTTGGGGAGCTATGGCATAAGTGTATGGGCCATTTACACCATGGAGTGTTGAAAATCCTTAGGGATATAGCCACAGGGTTGCCACAATGTAACATGGACCAACATGACGTGTGCAAGGGCTACACACTTGGCAAGTATGCCAAGACGTCCTTCCCCAATAATGAAAACTGAGCCAAGGGCATCTTGGATAGGGTTGCGGGGGAGTGCTCAAACCCGTTCCTGATTCATGCTCCGCTTGGGAGCGGATAGGGAGCGACCTTGGGAGTGCGCTCCCTCTAAAAAAATTTCGCTCCTTATGTTTTTGGGAGCGACTAAGGGAGCGGTCAGGAGTGAGCAAGAGAGAGGAGCTTGAGTTGAGAAGGGAGATTGAAGGAGCTTGAGTTGAGAAGGGAGATTGAAGGAGCTTGAGGAGCTTGGGATTGAAGGCCAAAGAGGTAGGATCTACACTCTAATCTAGCATTTTTTTTATATGTTCATTGCTAAATACAATTTTTCTCCTCTATTTCCCATTCCCATTCCTGCATTTTTTTGCAGACTCAAAACTTCAAACATCATGGCTATATGGCTTGGCAGTTTCTTGTTGTTGGTTCCTTTTTTTGTTATTATGGTGTTGGAGAGTAGGAGGGTTGATCATGATGAAGAGGATGAAGAAGTGGGTTATAGTGGATTTGTTGAAAACCTTGGAGAGGAGTACCTTGGTGAGGAGGAAGAGAGTGGAGATGATGGGGCCCCAAAAACTAAACAAGACCAAACCCCATTGTGGAAATATGTTTCTAGGCCTGAAGCAGGGAAAGGGGATGGAACCACTAAATTTACATGCACCCATTGCAACAACACTTACACAGCTTCATACTCCCGTGCTAGAAGGCACCTCTCTGGGAAAAGGCCATGGGATGGAGATAACAATTAGGAATCAAAGCTTGTGTAAGTGTGTTAGCAACAGAAAGAGCCAAATACATAAGGGAAGAGGAGGAAGCCCAATACAAATCTAAAAAATCAAAGGGTTTCTTTGAACATAGCTCACAATCACATGCACAAAGAACTCCATCAGCATCCTCCCATGGCAGTGGATATGGAGGCACATGAACAAACATCTCTTTAAGGTGTAGAACCATATCAGATTTCCTTGACAAAGGGTGTAGGAATGATGTGGATTAAAAAATTTACCGGTTTCTCTATGCATGTGGGATACCATTCAATGTTCTTCGCTCACCTTATTGGCATGAAATGGTTTCTGCCATAAATGATGCCCCAAAGGTTACAAAAACCCTGGGTGTGACAAGGCTAGAACCGTTGGATTTGATCATGAAAAAGCAAAAATAGCACATTTTTTGAGTAAAATGACAAATTCTTGGAATGAGCCTGGGGTGCCCATCGTATCTGATGGATGGACAAATGTAAAAGGCAAGCCATTGATAAGTGTTCTTGCTGTGTCTGTTAGTAGGTTTGATAGTTCAGATTTGTATACTTGCTGTTCATATTTCAGTTCGATGTGTTTATGGTTTACATCATTCAAAATTTACTGCGTTGATTAGTGCTAAGGTCTTAAGTTTCCTAGATATCAGGATTTAAATTCTGGGTGTAGAATCTGCTTACCATGATCTGAAATTTAACAGAAGTGTTGGCTTGTGAGACAAATGAAACTGCCAGCCCCTGAAGCAAAACATGGCAGCGTTTGGTGGATTCAATACAGATGTCACGTCAAATATGGCACCTTCACGAGTACTCAAATTTCATTTTGCATATGATGGTTCTGTATAAATAAGTTTGAAATATTTGCAGATGCCTACATTGCAAAAGGTTGCTGTAATGCTGTAATTAACATCAGCTGTAGATACTGCCAACATTCTCTGCAAGCTACATGCAAAGAATACAAAGTATGCCTGAATTATTGTCCATATCAGAAAGGGTATGGAATAGTTGGTGGCAATAGAGAGTTAGGTTAGACACAATCTTTAATATTTTTTGATATAAGCAAAGGCATTTAAATTTTGACAAGAGTAGTTTTTGACACAAATAGAAAGTCAAACTTGGTTGACAAGATATTTTAAAAATTGTTAAATATTTGCACGCATTAGTCACATGATTAGTAGAGGTGAGCAAGTCTTGTTTAGAATCTGTTCAGAAGATCTCTAAGTTCCTTTTTACTTTTGAAGATTATGATTTCAATGTGCATGAAGGTAGGTTACTTACACCCATAATTTATGAAACAAAGGGATTGTAAAAAGGATGATGAAACTGGTAAAATTTGGTTTTGAGTAGCTACTAAGTGTCTTTAAACAAAGGGTACTGAAATAGTTATCCTCGGTTGATTGATTAGCCAGGGGAATCCAACCAGATTCTATCTTCAGGAAAGAGGCTGATGTCAATCTGACAAAGGGAATTAACTTGAAATCTACCTGAAAACACATGCTTGTGCTAGATGGAGCATCAAGAAGGTTCTATATTCAGGGCAGAAGTAGCATTTGTTGCAATGAAGACATGTCATGTACCCAAGTGGCACTTCTAGGAAGCTAATGAGCATTGGGACTAGTTACCCGGGTGACCAAGTGAATAACAGTTGATCTGTATGTGGTTTTCACATCCACAAATCATATAAAATTGTTGAACTGTAAAATTTCTCAACTTCTGGATGTGGGGGTAAAATCTGGATAGTAATAAAAAGGTGGCATTTTGTGTTAATGGAGGGTGTTAGGTTGGTAACTTCCAATAATTTGTGATTAGGAGACATGATTTACATTACTTTATGTATTAAATATGTAACCAATGTAATGTTAGATGTTATAGTTAGGAGTTAGATGGTAAACCTGTTAACTAACTAAAGGTGCTATAAGTATAGCACCTATGGTGATTTATGAGGCGTGAGAGATGTATTGACGTGGCACCATTGATAAAAGGAATCATTTATTTTCTCTCCACTATTATGTATGAAATTACGTATGTGCGTATGTTAATTTCCTTACCAAATTGGAAGGTATATGCATTATATGATATATCAATCATGTTAGTTTCAGTGTTGCACTAATCACCAAAAAATCGTGATAAAATCGTTTTATCGCGATTTTTTCAAAAAGAAGATAAAATTGGGCGATAAAATCGGGGTTTTTTTTTTTGCTGATTTTTATGAAAAAATCGTGGAATTTATTTATTTATTTATTTTTTAATGAGGAGAAGGAGGTGACCCAAGCTACCCCTGTCACAAGTAGAGGACGTGGTCTACCTCTTGTAGCTCCTAGTTCTTCAGCTTCTAGAGCACAGCAGAGTCCATTGCCAACTCCATCGACATCTACATCTAGAGGGGCAAAGGAAATCAGTAGTATTAGACTTTAGTTATTTGGTTTAAACTTCATTTCATTGTATATGACATTATGACTCATGATATGAAATACATTATTAATTTTTTTCGTTGATATTTTGAGGCCGAGTTGGGAGTCATGAGTCAGGACTTACTATTCAGGACATGATTCACTGTTATGTGTCATGTGGCACTAGAAATGATATTAAACATCTTATATATTAGTTCTTGTATCATATTTATGTGTCAATGTATTTATTTTATGTTGTAGATGCTTTAGATATTAAAAATATTGCAAAAAAATCAATATTTTTGTATATTACGATTTTTTCCCTGCGCCGATAATATCCCGATAACGATTAGTGCAACATTGGTTAGTTTTCCTCAAAACCCAGTGACTGATTTGTAATTTTCTAAGTTTGTAACCAGAAATATAATAACTATTGTTCTGGAAACTCAAATTACAAGTACACTGAGTTTTCTAACAAAACACACAATGAAAATTAAATAGGACTGAAGACAAAAGCACATTCAACACATAAGACACAAAATATACCTAGGAAATGCCAACTCCCGGGAAAATCAGCAAACTATATTCTATTAAGAACTTGGGCTCTTGTACCAGGGATAATGGCCCATTAGAGTAAAGATACAAACATTTGAGTAGCCTTGCTGTTACTCCCTAACTGCCCTTTGCTCCCTTTCCTCAGGCCCCTGCCCGACCTGCACACTTGATTGAAATCCCTCCACTCAAACTATGTACAAGGTGTCTTGACTTCTCCCTCAGATCTCCTTTTATAACCTTTTAATGACTAAACACCCTAACCCTATATCTCAATGGCCAAGATTAAATCTTGCCATCTCAAGATCAACGATTTTGACTTAATCTCTCATTGAGTCAATTTTATAATAAAGTCACTTTTAACCATTAATTACAAAAGGTGCTTTGTAAAATCACTTGTTGAAATTTGGTACCGGAGGACAGGTGGTTCCTTAAGGCTTTGATCTTTGGCCTAGGGGAAAGTGTCCAAAAGAATTTAATTTTTCTCCTAAAGTGACTTTGCAATTTTTTTTATATAAAGTTAAATCTAATTTAAAAGTGACTTTAAGTGATAAAGTTATTAAGTCTAATTTTAAAGTGACTTTTATAAAGTCAATGAAAAAAACTGAAAAGGAAAAGTGACTTTGGAAATAAATGACTAAGTGGGTCTTTATTAAAGTGGGGTGAATTAAAAAATAAAAAGTGAGATTTAAACGAGCATTTAATCTCTCAGCCTCAGCCATTGGATTTAGGGATCACCTAAAAGTCACTTGGATCACCCAAAAGTCACTTTGGGTTAGCTTAAAGGAGGAAAATGAGGAAAAGGTCATTCATTCTTTCATGAGCAGATTGAGAGAAGGAGAGCAAGAGAGCAAGGGAGATTTCTGAGTAGGGAGGAGAATGAGACAGCAGCTTGGCACACATTCCAAGGCAGTAGTTCAGTAGATTTGTACAACTGGTTCAACACACAGTGAAAGGCAGATTTTGGCACGATTTTCGAGGAGTGGTTTGCACAAAAATCGAGGAGCAGTTTGCTGATTTTTCTGCATGCAAAACGAGGGCCGTACATCACAACGCATTTAATGCTGGCCGTACAGCAACATTTAATGCTGAAAGTGGGCACAAAAATCGAGGAGGCCGTACAACATTTATTGCTGTCCTGTTTGTTGTAATTTTCAGTTTGCTGTGAGACATGGGAAAAGAGATAAGTTGTAAATTTGCTTGCTGATTTTTTCGCTGAATATTTCTCACTGTGAAAAAGGCATTTTCAGAAATAAAGAAGAGCTCTTGAACTGGTTTTCCCCAAGAGTTGTAGGGGGTTTTTCCAGGGTCAAGCTGACAAAAAATCTCAGTGTTTAAATGTGTTTTAATGGCTGTTTATTACGGCTGAATTTTATTTTTGCAATTTCCAGTATTCTGTAAAATTTCTAGAATTTGTGTTTTCAGCAATATTTTTTTTTTTTAGCTTGTTAAATGTATGGTTATGGGAAATGGCATTTAACTACATGGGAGAAATAAGGTGAAATTGAACACTGGGGTGGGAAAACATAAATTTCTACATGGTATCAGAGGTTGAGTGCTGAAGGGCAGTTTGGGGCAGCAAAAGGAAAAATTACAGCTGCTGATTTTTCACTCAGAAAATTCCAGCAAGCTGATTTTTTCATAAACAACAGTTTTATCTTTACTACAGCAGTGCTATTTTTTAGTTTTAGGACAACAGGATGTCATTGGGATTGAGGGTGGAGGATAGGCTGGATGGGCATACAGATTACAACGTTTGGAAGGAGAGAATGCAGAGTATCTTTGAGGAGGCAGAAGTCTGGGATATCATGGTGCATACCACACAGAACTCTGTTGTTGTGCCTACTGATGCTACTCAGTTGGCTGAGTATAATAAGAAGAACAATAAGGGTAAGAGGCTGATTCTAGACGGAATCAAAGACCATTGCATTTCTCATGTGAGAGGAAAGAGCAATGCCCATGAGATGTGGACAACATTGTCCAATCTCTACCAGAGTACCAATGAGAACCGGAAGATGGTCCTGAAGGAGAAGCTGAAGAACATTAAGATGGGTAATGATAGTGCAGCTGGATATCTCACAAAGATTACTAATGTGAGAGATGAGTTGGCAGCGATTGGAGAGGCCATTCCACCCACTGAGTTGGTGTGGATTGTAGTGAATGGCCTCCCCCGTTCATGGTTGAACTTTGCTGATGGGGTTTGTGCACGTGAGACCCTTCCCACATGGGAGAGGTTTTGGGATGATTGCATTCAGACAGAGATCAGGAAAGGTCAGCTTGGGGCAGCCAAGCCAGTTGAGAGGATGAGGATGTAGCACTGGTGGCAGGAGGCAAGAAAGGCATAGGGAAGAAGCAGGCTTCCACAAGCAGTGGTGGGGGCAAAGGCAAAGGTAAAGGTAAACAGGGGAACACACAGAAGGACTATTCCAAGGTGAAGTGTTGGAATTGTCAAAAGATGGGACACTATGCAGTTGTGTGTCCGGAGAAGAAGAAGAAGAAGGGGAAGAACCAAGACGTGGCAGCTTCAGCAGAGATTGAGGACTTTGCAGGTCGTTTTGACCGGGAGTTTGCGTTCACTACGTGTGAGTCCTCTAGTGCAGGATTACCTGCCACACAGGTTCAGAGGGAGCATGCTTTTTCCTCGATTAGCGGAGCATCTTCAGGTATCTGGTATGTGGACAGTGCGACTTTACGTCACATGACAGGAGTCCGTGAGTACTTCTCAGAGCTTTCAGAGAGTGGCACTGATATAGAGGTAGTACTCGGTGATGACAGAGTTGTTAGAGCAGTCGGGGTGGGGACACTGACATTTCAGAGGGAGTCCAAACCTCCCTTGAAAGTGTCAGATGTTCTTTATGTGCCAGGGATGAGGAAGAACCTCATATCCGTCTCAGCTTTGGAGGACAGAGGATATGAGGTACTGTTCAGGGGAGGACAGGTGTTGATGTATCCTAGGGGCACTCCAGCTGATTCAGCTAGAGTGAGAGGTGTATGCCATGCAAAGGTGTACAAGTTTGCATTCCAGCCCCTTTTGGCATTGAGCAGTAGTACCGACAGCAGAGCTAGCAGTTTTGAGCTGTGTGAGATTTGGCACCGCAGGATGGGACATATGTATCATGGAGCCTTGAGGATCACTACAGGTGTGCCAGATTTCAATACTGATCACTTTGATACTTATAGAGGTTGTGCGATGGGCAAGTTTGCCAAATCCCCTTTTCCCAGTAGTGACAGCAGAGCGACTGGGATACTTGATTTGATTCATTCCGATGTGAGCGGTCAGATGTCTCATGTTTCCTTGAGTGGATATGAGTACTATGTTTTATTCATTGATGATCACTCTAGGAGGACCTGGATTTATTTCTTGAAGACCAAGAGTGAGGTCTTCAAGCGGTTTCAGGAGTTCAGAGCTCTTGTGGAGACACAGACAGGTCGGAAGATCAAGTCCCTGAGGTCGGACAATGGAGGAGAGTACACCCTTGGAGAGTTTGTTGACTATTGTGCGGAGGCAGGCATTAGGAGGGAGTTCACTGTTCCTTACAACCCCCAACAGAACGGGGTTGCGGAGAGGAAGAACAGATCCATCATAGGGGCTGCCAAAGCCATGTTACATGATCAGGGGTTGCCATTGTTCTTGGGGGCAGAGGCCTGCAACACAGTTGTTTACTTGCAGAATAGGAGTCCGCATCGTGCCTTGGGGCACATGACTCCAGAGGAGGCTTTCTTTGGGAAGAAGCCTGATATTGGTCATCTTCATATCTTTGGATGCATTACATACTCCTATATACCCAAGGAGAAGAGGACCAAACTAGAGCCCACCGCAGAGAAGGGTATCTTTGTGGGCTACAGTGAGACCTCAAAGGCCTTTCGGATTTACATTCCTGCACAGAGGAGAGTTGTTGTCAGACGGGATGTGAAGTTCGAGGAGGACAGGGCCTTTAGGAGGTCACGGGAGTTAGAGTATCTGGATCAGCCAGACCCTCAGTAGCAGTTGAGTCAGTTGCGGGGATCCAGTGGGTAGGGATCAGGAGGATCAGGAGGTATATCTATGAGGATGTCAGGTTCGTCAGTGAGCAGTGGCTCACCGAGCCAGAGGGGTGGTGCTCCGGGCAGCATGCAGAGTAGTTCACAGAGCAGTTCACTAGGGAGTCCACTGATGGACAGTTCACACGGTACCCCAGCTTCTACAGGTTCAGGTGCAGGCAGGAGGACAGCAGACAGACAGTCAGGAGTTCAGGTTCCTGATGATGATGAGGAGGAGTTTCATTCTCCGGTGGGAGAAGCATGCTCAGGGAAGAGAAAGCCCAAGTGGCTTTAGGACACCTTGAGAGATGCCACATCTGTTGCTGAGCCGAAGAGGCCGGCCAGAGAGAGTAGACCACCTGAGAGGTTTTGTAGCTATATGGCGATGGTTACCAGCATCCTTGACTCTGAGCCTTCTAGATATGAGGAGGCAGCTAGCCAGCAGGTCTAGAGAGAGGCCATGCAGGAGGAGTATTCTTCTATCATGAAGAATGATGTTTGGGAGGTGGTGCCGAGGCCTGAGGGCAAATCCGTGGTTACTTCCTGATGGCTTTACAAGGTAAAGCATGCTGCAGATGGCAGCATTGAGAAATTCAAAGCAAGGTTTGTGGCTAGAGGGTTCTCCCAGGTAGAGGGAGTTGATTATGAGGAGACCTTCGCTCCCGTGGCTCGATATACTTCGATCCGCTCCATTATATCGATAGCAGCAGAGATGGATGTGAAGACTGCATTTCTCAATGGCTTCATACAGGAGGAGGTGTACATTGAGCAGCCACAGGGCTTTGAGGTGCATGGGAAGGAGTCCCATGTGTGCAGACTGAAGAAGGCCCTTTATGGCCTGAAGCAAGCTCCCAGAGCTTGGTACTCCAGGATAGATACATATTTGAAGGGGATGGGTTTCACAAAGAGTGAGGCAGATCCGAACCTTTACTTTATTGTGATTGGTGAGGAGCCTCTCATTCTGGTGCTGTATGTGGATGACTTGGTCATTACAGGTGTAGAGAGACTCATAGAGCACTGCAAGAGAGATCTTGCGATGGAGTTTGAGATGAAGGACATTGGCTCGATGCATTACTTTTTGGGCTTGGGGGTGTGGCAGGAGGAGGGGCATTTCTTCCTGGAACAGGGGAAGTATATTGTGGACATCCTTAGCAGATTCCACATGGAGGATTGTAGACCCATGTCGACATCGATGATCACCATCTGGAAGAAGCTTCATGCTTCGGATTCCGAGTTGGTGGATCCCACATTGTACAGGCAGCTGATTGGTTCCTTGATGTATTTGGTCAACAGTAGACCAGATATCTGTTTTGCAGTCAACCCGATGAGTCAGTTTATGTGTGAGCCTAGGAAGGTTCACTGGGTGGCTGTAAAACACATTTTGCGGTATTTGCAGGGGACAGTGGATTATGGTCTGGACTACAGGCAGGGAGATGGAGTGAGATTGGCAGGATACACTGATTCTGATTGGGCAGGTTGTGCTTCTGATAGGAAGAGCACTTCAAGGTGTTGTTTTGGGTTGGGTTCAGCAGTAGTGTCATGGTTCAGCCGGAAGCAACAGTCAGTAGCATTGAGTTCAGCGGAAGCAGAGTATATGGCAGCCAGTCTAGCTAGTTGTGAGGCTATCTGGCTTCGCAAGATGTTGTTAGGCTTATTTGGTTTGCCGTTGAGACCAGTGTTGTTAAAAGCACGATTTAATCACGCTTTTTTCAAAAAAGCGCGCTTTTTTACCTCTGTCGTTTTAAACGCGCTTTTTATGGGTAAAAAGCGGCACCTTTTTTTATACCGCTTTTTTCCGAAAAAAGCGCGATTTTTTGGGAAAAAAGCGTGGAGGGCGGCGGCAGCGGGTTTATAAACACGATTTTGGTTTTTTATTTGTTCATTTCTGACTGTGGGCGCGCGTAGGAGGAGGAGAAGCTGTTGGAGAGAGGAGCTGAAGGGTTTGGGAGCAAATCCAAGTGCTTGTAGGAGAAATTCAAGAGGAGATCACCAATTTCTCCATAAAAACGGTATGTAGATTAATTTTTTTTGTTTTCCTTGTTTAAAAACTTTGTTTTTCATTGTTTTTGGTTGGGAAACTTCATATGGGCACCATTTTCCTTTTGTTTTCATTGTTTTTAAAGAATTTTTTGTATTTTTTCATTGATTTGGGATGGGTAACTTGGTATGACTATGGGAACCAATTTTTTATTTTTTTTTTCATTTTTTTTAAACATTGTTTATGTTTTTTCATTGTTTTTTGGCATTTGCCATTTGGTTGGGTAACTTGGGTTTGGAACTTTGGATTCTGGAAATTTGTAACTTGTAATTTTGTAAATGCTAAATTGTAATTTGTAATCCTAAATTCCTATTTCCTAATCCTTATTTTTCCATAGGTTTGCAAATTCAAAATTCAAAAACAAACATGCCAAGGAAATTGGATCCTTTCTGGGAATATGGTGAACCTATAGCTCCGAATGATAGACAAAACTTGAATTGCAAGTTGTGTGGAAAGGAGATACGCGGGGGGGTGTACAGGTTGAAGTATCACCTTGCACAAATCCCTGGACATGATGTGGGGCCCTGTATAAATACAAATCCTGAACTTATCCAAAGAGCCATGAGAGCATTGGGAGAATTAGAGCACGCTAGAGAGGCCAAAGAAGAACTCAAAAGGCAACTAAAAAGGTCAGCTGAAGGAAGTGGGCCAAGTGGCACTGGTTCTACTGCAGCGTCAGTCAATCCGGTAGCTGCATCATCATTTTTTGTTCCTCGAACCACACCTGGTTCACAACCAACTATCGGTTCAATGCTAAAAAGAACTGAAAAAGAACAAGCTGATAGGTTGATGGCAAAATTTCTCCTCTGGAGTGATATTCCCTTCAGCATTGTAAGGAATAATCCATTTTTCCAACCTGCTGTTGATGCTATTGCCAGTGTTGGCCCGGGGTACAAAATCCCTTCTTATCATGATTCCAAAGGCCGGATTCTTCAAGATGAAAAGCGTGACTGCACCCAAAGATTGCAGGATTTTAGGGCATCATGGGCACAAACAGGATGCACTGTTATGTCAGATGGTTGGACTGACCAAAAGGGGAGAACCCTTATAAACTTCTTGGTTAGTTGTCCCAAGGGGACTATGTTTATCAAATCTATTGATGCAACTCATCAAATCAAAGATGCAAGAACTTTATGTGATTTGCTGGATGTGTTTATTTTGGAGGTGGGTGCAGAAAATGTTGTCCAAGTCATAACGGACAATGCTGCAAATTATGTTGCTGCTGGTAGAATGCTTATGGACAGGCATCCTACTTTATTTTGGACACCTTGTGCTGCCCATTGTATTGATTTGATGTTAGAGGACATAGGGAAAATTCCCTTTGTCAAAGATATTGTTGACTCATAAAAAAGCATCACAAAATTTATTTACAATCATACATCTGTGCTTAGCTTGATGAGAAAATGCACCAACAACAAATAGTTAGTGCGCCCCGCCATTACACGGTTTGCGACGAGTTTCATATCTCTTCAATCCCTCTTGAATTCTATGTGGGATTTGAAGAGAATGTTTCTTTTAGATGAGTGGCATGCTTCGTCAATGAGCCGCAAACCAGAAGGAGAGGCCGTATGCAGACTAGTTTCATACCAGGAAGACTTCTAGGCAGGAGTGCAGGAGGTGTGCGCCGTTACTGAATCTTTGGTAAAGGTTCTTCGGTTGGTTGATGGTGAGAAGCCCGCAATGGGCTATTTGTATGAAGCCATGGACATGGGCCAAAGAAGCCATTCGGGCCTACTATGATGATAAGGGAGATGATGGGTTTCAGAAACAACTCCTTCTATGGGAAGTGATTGATGAGCGATGGAACAACACACTCCATCGTCCCATTCATGCTGCTGGGCTTTTCCTGAACCCTGCATTTTCTTATGCATGTGGGTTTAATTTTGATGCTGAGATCATGGATGGATTCTTATCCTGTGTCCAGAAGATGGTGCGATCTCCAGAACAACGTATAGAGATCTCTAAACAAATTGAGACATATAAGATGGCAGGTGGCACATTTGGCTTTGAGATGGCTGTCATTGATAGGACAATTAAAATGCCAGGTATTTTTTAGTTTGTACTTTGTAACTTTGTTTCAAATTTCATTGTCTCTTCAAATTCCATTTTTTTCTTATGTTTATTTAAAATTTTATTTGTAATTTTGTTGTAGACGCATGGTGGAAGATGTATGGTGGCAGAGTACCCCTTTTGCAAAAGCTTGTCGTACGCATCCTCAGCCAAACATGCAGCTCCTCAGGATGTGAGCGCAATTGGAGTGTATTTGAAAAAATACACAACAAGAAGCGCAATAGGTTAACACTTAAACATTTAAAGTATTGCAAATTTCCAAATAAATTTTTGAATTCATTAAACAATATTTTTTTTATAATATTAATTATTAATTATTATTTCATGAACTTTGTACAGGTTGGAGTCCCAGCGACTTAATGACATGGTCTATGTCTACTACAATCTTCGATTGTAGGTGAGGCAACTTGAGAGGACACCTGATATGGATGCCATCTCATTGGATGGGATTGACACCACTGCTGAATGGAGGGTTGAGGCCGAGAGGCCTCTCATGGATTCCACTGATGATTGGTTAGTGCAGGATGAGGGGGAGGAGGAGGAGGAGCAGGAGCAGGAGGAGGAGCAGGTGGAGGAGGAGGAGGAGGAGCAGGAGGAGGAGGTGACACCGCCTACCCGGGCTACCACTACCACCAGTAGAGGACGTGGTCTCCGTCTACCTCTTGTAGTTGCTACTTCTAGTTCTTCAGCTTCTAGAGCACGTCAAACTCCACTGCCATTTCCACCAGCACAGGCACCAGCATCTACATCTAGAGGGAAAGGGAAAGCTGCGACATTTTCTCGCAAGTGGGGCAGAGGAAATCAATAGGATTAGGCTTTCATTTTATTGTATATGACATTATGACATGATGAGATACATTATCATATTTTTTGTTGATATTTTGAGGCTGAGTTGGGACTCAAGTCCTCAGGAGTCAGGACTTACTATTCAGGACATGATTCAATGTTATGTGTGATTTTAGCGCTAGAAATGATATTAAACATCTTATATATTAGTTTTTTTATCATATTTATTTGTCAATGTATTTATTTTATGTTGTAGATGGTTTAGATATTAAAAAAATTGAAAAAAAAATGAATATTTTTGTGCCAAACGCTTTTTTCCCGCTTTTTTCCGCTTTTTCCCGATTTTTCCGATTTTTTCCGCTTTGTTCCCCACGCCGATTTAATCCCGCTCGCGCTTTTCACAACATTGGTTGAGACCTTCAGTGATTTACTGTGATAATCAAAGTTGCATTAAACTCACGGAGAATCCAGTATTTCATGACAGGTCAAAGCATATCGGGATCAGATATCATTTCATCAGAGACTGTTCAGAAGGGAGTTGTGAAGCTTAAGTATATTTCCACTGATGAGCAGGTTGTAGATCTTCTTACCAAAGCCTTACCACGGGGCAAGCATGTCTACTTCAGAGACAAGATGGGTGTGGTGAGGAACACCTTCCTCGGTAAGAGGGAGTGTTGAAATTTGGTACCGGAGGACAGGTCGTTCCTTAAGGCTTTGATCTTTGGCCTAGGGAAAAGGGTCCAAAAGAATTTAATTTTTCTCCTAAAGTGACTTTGTAATTTTTTTTATATAAAGTTAAATCTAATTTAAAAGTGACTTTAAGTGATAAAGTTATTAAGTCTAATTTTAAAGTGATTTTTATAAAGTCAATGAAAAAAATTAGAAAGGAAAAGTGACTTTGGAAATAAATGACTAAGTGGGTCTTTATTAAAGTGGGGTGAATTAAAAAATAAAAAGTGAGATTTAAATGAGCATTTAATCTCAGCCTTAGAGCTCAATATATTTCAGCCATTGGATTTAGGGATCACCCAAAAGTCACTTGGATCACCCAAAAGTCATTTGGGGTTAACTTAAAGGAGGAAAATGAGGAAAAGGTCATTCATTCTTTCATGAGCAGATTGGGAGAAGGAGAGCAAGAGAGCAAGGGAGATTTCTGAGCAGGGAGGAGAAGGTGACAGCAGCTTGGCACACATTCCAAGGCAGTAGTTGAGCAGATTTGTACAGCTGGTTCAACACACAGTGAAAGGCAGATTTTGGCATGATTTTCGAGGAGTGGTTTGCACAAAAATCAAGGAGCAGTTTGCTGATTTTTCTGCACGCAAAACAAGGGCCGTACAACGCATTTATTGCAGTTCGTACAACGCATTTAATGCTGGCCTTACAACAACATTTAATGCTGAAAGTGGGCACGAAAATCGAGGAGGCCGTACAACATTTATTGCTGTCCTGTTTGTTGTAATTTTTAGTTTGCTGTGAGGCATGGGAAAAGAGATAAGTTGTAAATTTGCTTGCTGATTTTTTTGCTGAATATTTCTCACTGTGAAAAAGGCATTTTCAGAAATAAAGAAGAGCTCTCGAACTGGTTTTCCCCAAGAGTTGTAGGGGGTTTTTCCAGGGTCAAGTTGACCAAAAATCTCAGTGTTTAAATGTGTTTTAATGGTTGTTTATTACCGCTGATTTTTATTTCTGCAATTTCCAGCATTTTGTAAAATTTCCAGAATTTGTGTTTTTAGCAATATTATTATTTTTTTTATTTTTTTATTATTATTTTTTATTTATTTTTTATTATTATTATTTATTTTATTTTTTTTAATTTTAATTTTAATTTTTTAATTTTTTATTTTAATTTTTAATTTTTTTTTTTTTATTTTTTATTTTTTATTTTTTATTTTTTTTTTCAGCTTGTTAAATGTATGGTTATGGGAAAGGGCATTTAACTACATGGGATAAATAAGGTGAAACTGAAAACCAGGGTGGGAAAACATAAATTTCTACATCACTTTACAAAGTTTATCATCTAGAGAGACAATCTTCCGCATGCTAAGACACCAAGCCATTGTGAAAGTCCTACCAAGTTACACAATCCAACATTCCTTCTTAGCGAGGAATTTACTTTCATAACCCAGATCCATCTCCAAGCTCATCCCATCCACTATAGCTGCTCCCTCTGACACAAAAGCTTGTGTCGCTAGATGACATGGAATCTGCGCTGAGAATGATGCTTCTAGAAGCCTCTCGCTCATGAGCATCCTGCATGACTATCTCGTACTGTGATTCCCTAAGGTTGCTGACTCTCCCTCTGAGCGTTAGTACCACAGGGTTTCTTCACCTCCGCACTCCAGGTTTCACACTTGGAGTTCCAAACGCTAACCATCTTGGTCTAGCTATCTCAGCCCTCAGCTGCTCGCTGCTTGGGCCTGCTGCTTGGGTTTTTTTGCATACTGCTCGAGCCTGCTGCCCAAAAATTCCACCTAATGCCCAAACCTTCTTGCGCACTTCTGGAGATTGCTTGAAGCCTTTTCTCACTCCCTAGGAGTCTTGTGTGCTACCCGAAGCCTCTTGCTCCCTGCCTGGATACTTCAAAAGTTTAACAATTTTTCTTTCTTTCTTCGAGTGGCTCTCTACTGAAACCCATACCAACTGCTCCTCCTTCGCAGCCCATACGTGCTGGCGTAATTCTAGCTTTAGGTAGCTTCTCTTGACACTTCCATTTGTGCCCGCATTATTGTTGAGCCTGACTGCTATCTTGTAGGTCTATTGAACTTTAACTTTCTTTGGCCGTTGCAGAGTATAGTTTCCTTTATCACAACCCATGACTAGGCTTGACATCCCCTGCTACCTGTCGACACCTTTGCGCGTTGACTATTTCATACAATGATTGATAGCTTTGTTACGCAGGTCAACCTACTTGCAATTTTTGTTTAGCGGCTAGCTTTGGCGACTAGATTGCGGTTGCTACTGTCTCCTCGGCCTGATCGTGCTAGCCCGATCTACTGCCGCTTGCTTCTTAGCCCTTTCGGCTGCCTAGCTAGTGGCTCCTGTACTCGGTTGGTCCTATAGATACTGGTTCTCGACTGGTCGGCTTCCGGTTTTTTTGTCCACTGTGCTTGACTCGACCAAAACCCTGCATTTTTGTTCTGTTGTTCCACTAGATTGTGCGATCTGTTTGGCGTTCTCGGCCCCTGGTCTATTCCCTTGTCTTAGCCGCTTTTGTGCTCTGCTGGTCTCCTTGTCTCGCGGGTTGCTGAGTGGCTATGCGGCCGATCGACTGCCTTGGCAGCGATCGTCTTAGCGATTGGTGGGCTTGGCCAACAATTGGCTTGTCTGTGCTTGTTCCCATTTGTTTGTGCTTGTCCTAATTGTTCTTGTCGGCAACTGGACCTTTCGCTTTTGTCGACACCTATCAGCTACAAGTTACAACAACCCCCTGCATCCGATGGCTTCACGTAGTGACCACGTGCTGCCACCGATGTTGTCTTTCACCTTGGCTTTCTCAATCCGGACAGAGCACCACTTCAATATCCTCATTCTTCGGTGAAGATATATGCTCAACTTCGTGGTAACCCTTTGCTCCTTTGGTGGCTTCACTCATACTCAACCATAATGATCCATCTCCAGCTCTTGTTACTTGCACCAAAAATAAAATAAAAAATGAATGGGATCACACCATTCCGATGCACTCATGTCATGCTCTTGAAGATGAAACACATGCTTGGTCTTCAATAAGAGGCTACACTTTGATACCATGCTAGTTTTCCTTAAAATCCAACAACTGATTTTTAATTTTCTAAGTTTGTAACGAGAAATATAAATAACTGTCGTTCTGGAAACTCAAATTACAAATACATTGAGTTTTCTAACAAAGCATGCATAGCGGAAATTAAATAGAATTAAAGACAAAAGCACATTCAACACATTCGACACACAATATACCCAGGAAACCCCAACTCCAAGGAAAACCTGCAAATGGTGTTCTATTTAGAACTTGGGCCCCTGTACTAAATAGAACTTGGGCTCCTGTATTTAGAACTTGGGATAATGGCCCATCATAGGAAAGATACAAAAAGTTTGAGCAGCCTCACTACTAGTCCCTAACTGCCCCTTGCTTCCTTTTCTCAGGCCCATGCCAGACCTGCACACGTGAGTGAAATCCCTCCACTCAACTATGTACAAGGTGTCTTCACCTCTCACTCAGATCTGCTTTTGTAACCTTTTAGTGACTAAAGACCCTAACCCTAGATCTCCATGGCTGAGATTAAATCTTGCCATCTCAAGATCAACAGTTGTGATTTAATTTTTGTTAAATTATGGTATGTTCTATGCTTAGAGCAATTTACTTATTTTCTTCTTATTAGCCACAGATTAGCAATCACATATACATTAAGTAAAGTGCAGATAGAACATTAAACAATCAACAGAAAACAAGCCAAGACAAGTGACACAAGATGTGGCGGCTAGCCAGGGACAAACCCCAATGCGGGGAAACCGTTTGATCAAATCTTCTTATATCTTCAATAGTTCAGCAGAGAGAAATAGTACAAAATCAGAATTCTGTAATCTTATATCAGCAGTAGCAAACCCTAGATTAGCAAAGTCAAACTTGGTCAAATGAGTTGAAATTGACCTCTAATATGCATGGTCAGTTTCTGGTCAACTAGCCCTTGAACAGCCTGAAGAAACAACCCTTGAACAACCCCAAAAACACAGTCAAACTGCTGTTGACTGAAGTCAACTTGTTGCCCAAAACTAGGGCAGTCAATGCTGGTCAAACCTGTGGATGGATTGCCTCGATTTTTGGTGCCAAAATCTGCGACTTGCCTAGGAGTGGCAGCGACAGCAAAACCGCACGTTTGATGAGTCAACACTTGGTCAATGCAGGTCAAAGAGATCTTCAACAACTTCTGCATCCTCCTTGCCCTAATGCGTCCTCCTCCTTCTCACGTGTGAGCTGCTCCTTGTATAACCCAAAGCTAAGGAGAGAGAGAAGAATGAGTGAGATGAGATGATGAGAAAATGAATCAACCTCTCTTGTATTTATATGATTCACTGGGCATGTGTGCCACACATTTTAATTGCTGGTCGACCTTGACAATTTGTCAAGTAAATACAAATAAATTCATATCTCCATAAATACTTGTCGGATTCAGATGATCTTTAGATCAATCCTACACCTCTCGACAAGAGGAATCTCGGAAAAATATCCGCTGCCATAAATGAGGTGACCCACATGGAGTTTGGCCCTAGTTGCCAATTTTAACACTCCCTCTCAACTAGGGAGAACTCCATCTGCAATCCGTCTGACTATCACTACTATCCTAGCCATCAAATGCACTGCCCTGCACTGCTTGGCCCTGCTCTGCTCTGCTCGAATTATGAAGAAGAAGAAATGATCGAGGATGTATCATACCATCCTCCACTGACCCGAAGTCAGTCTCAGAGTGTGTCATACCACTCTCATTGATCCCAGATCAATGGAGGTCATCCTAGCATAGGGAGTACGGTAGATACAACGATGCATCCATCAATATTTCTACTAATGGTCCCTAACCCCATTTCCCTACTCATTGATCAGATGAGAGGTACTTCCCATGAGTCCCAGATTGCATGGGTAGGATGCCTCGACAGGAGAACTAATCATCCTGTCCACAGGAGAACAAATCATCCTGTCCAACAGTCGCCACAGGAGAACTAATCATCCTGGCCCATAGGAGAACTAATCATCCTGTTCCACAGTCGCCACAGAGAACTAATCATCCTGACCCACAAGAGAACTAATCATCCTGTTCCACAGTCGCCACAGAGAACTAATCATCCTGGCCCATAGGAGAACTAATCATCCTGTTCCACAGTCGCCACGGAGATCTAATCATCCTGGCCCACAGGAGAACTAATCATCTTGTCCTACAGCCTCCACGGGGTGTCACAGGGGAATGTTGAACCTTTCTCCCTGTACATAGTGCACCACCAAGGGATGGTGAGTTGCCTTGTGGTCACATGTCACTTCAAGAAGTACCCCGCGCCCCCTGGAGCTCCCAGAGCTCAATACATTATACTAGACCCTCATAAGAGGGTCTCTAAACGACACCAAATTGTTGTCAGAAAGTCAAGAATTTGACCTTTCCCAGGGGCTTCCTCAAAATGTCGGCGACCTGTTCATCTGTACCATATCCCGAATATAGTGGTATCTGATATCGATATGCTTGGAACGATCATGAAATACGAGATTCTTTGATAAATGAATCCCGCTTTGGTTGTCACACAGGATCACGGTGGTATCCAATGTAAATCCAAACAGCTCACTGAAGAGCTTTCGCAACCAGACTGCCTCACAAGAGGCCATACTAGCAGCATTGTACTCTGCCTCGGCGGTGCTCAAAGCCACAGATTTCTGCTTCCTGCTTCGGTCCACCACACTGCCTGCCCAATCAGCAACGGTATATCCAAGTAGTCTCACATATTCGGCAGTGTATCTCAACCCATGAGTGATTGTGCCACGAAGATATCTCAACATATTCTTGGCACCAATCCAATGTGTGTGGTAAGGCTCAACCATATGTTGACTCAATGTGTTGATTGCAAAGCATATATTCAGACGAGAGCTCACCAAGAACATCAATGCTTCGACGAGTTGACGATACTCAGTAGCATTTCGTAAAACAGGTCCGGCAACACTACCGCTTAACTTCTTGAAGTCAAGCTCCATCGGGGTAGTCACGGGCTTGTAGTCCACCATACCGAATCTCTCCAATGTTTTCACCACGTATTTACCTTGAGATAAAAAAATCTCCCCTAGTTTTTGCTAGACTTCCAGTGCTAGGAAATAGTGCATTAGTCCTAGGTCTTTGATCTCGAACTTGGAAGCCATCTCCCTCTTACATTTGAGGCTGAGAGGGTCTGCACCTGTTAAAAAGAGGTTGTCAACGTACAACACTAGTATGAGAGGTTTGTCATCTTCAACCTTAAAGTAAAGGTTAGGGTCGGCTTCACTCCTACAGAATCCCAATGTCATCAGGTAGCTATCGATCCTCATACCACGCTTAGGGTGCCTGCTTTAGCCCATAAAGGGCTTTGTTCAACCTGCACATGTGAGATTCTCGATCATGAATCTCAAATCCTTCGAGTTGCTCCACATAGACCTCCTCTTTGATCGAACCATGCAAAAACGCGGTCTTGACATCCATCTGATGTAGGTTCCATCCTTGCAAAGCAGCAAGGGCTGTGATTGAGCGGATGGTGGTATATTGGGCAACATGTGCAAATATCTCGTCATAGTCTATACCTTCCTTCTGAGAGAAGCCACGAGTGACAAAACGAGCCTTATACTTTTCCACACTTCTATAAACTACATGCTTTATCTTGTAAAGCAATTTTGAAGTGACAACTGCTTTGTCCTGGGGTCTGGGGACCACATCCCAAACATCGTTCTTCATGATGGACTCATATTCCTCAGTCATAACATCCTTCCATACTTGATGCTTGACAGTGTCTGCGAATAACGAAGGCTCATTTTGGATGATCGTGCTCATGATGGTCAAGTATCCCTGATACCTGGTCGGCTTCTTGTTCCCATTTATCCTCCACCCGAGTCATCGTGACGCTTGCCACCTGATCACCTGCTTTCCGACCATTCACTGCCATGAGCATCTCTGGTCGGCCGTTTTGAAACCCTGATTCCTGTTGACCATTATACATACAACCGCAAGTCGTCTTTTTAACCTTATTACATTAAAATCATAACTACATTGTTATAAAAAAAATAAAAATAAAAAACCTTATAATTATTAAATAAAAAAATAAAAAATAAAAAATAAATATTATTTAACAAAAAAAATTAGGTCAATTTAACAAAAAAAATGATTATACTGGATAAGTATACTCCACCTCACACCCGCTCAATGGTTTCATCAATGTCGATGGGCAATTTCAATAAAAGATTGTTAGACCTTGAGACTAAGGTGACCGAACAAGGCAACAAAATCGAGGCACTGCAGGATACAACAAAGAGAATAGAGAGCCAGCTTGAGCAGAACAAGAATGAATTTAAAAAGGATAAGGTAGACCTTTCAAGTAAGGTAGACCAAGCAATGGTGATGTTGACCTGTATTTGTAATAATATGAAGATTACGCCCAATCAAATGCCCGAGAATAATGGTGCTACTCAACATCTCAATTTTCCAGATCTGTCAAAATCGTCATACTCACATGAGAAACCCATACACCAATATGTCGTTTTCAAATCAACACCCTTTCTTCACCCCATCAATAGCTACATATCGACGAAGGGCAAAACTTGAGCTATCCAAATTTGACGGTAACGAAAAATGCAGTGTTGCTTGGTTCAATAAAGCAGAAGAATATTTTGAGATTTATGGTATTGACAATGATGACGAAAAGATCGGGCATGCTTCCATGCAAATGGAAGGCGAAGCATATAATTGGTATATGTGGTGGAAAAAGACGACACTTGTGATCAGTTGGAGGAAATTCAAAAATGCGTTCTTTAAAAGGTTCCAAGGTGTGAAGGCAGAAGAGTTCTTCTCGGCACTCACCAGATTGCAACAAAAAGGAGATGTGGACGAATACACTCGAGAATAGGAAACTTTGGCCACACGAGTACCTGGATTATCAGAAACTTGTTTGATTCAGTCATACATCACAGGGTTTAAACCCTATATCTGGGCTGAGCTGGAGCTTCATGACATCACTTCTATAGAGGTAGCTAGAAAAAAGGAAAAAGTTGCTGAAAAGAAGCACAAAAAAATGCAGTGGTCGAAGGTTGAAAGAGTATATTCGAGACGAAGATTTTCCCAAGCCGCGAACATAGATAACACAAAATATGTTCCACCACATCTTCGTGAAGGAGACAAAACTAACTTGGAAATGCAAAGAATGAATGAGGGCAAGTGCAAACGTTGTGGCAAAAATTGGGACCCTAAATATAGGTGTGCTAAAGGAAAAGAGAACAAGAACCTCTATAAATGTGAAGCAACTAATGATTCAGACAGTGATGAATTAGACGTAAAAGAAATCGAAGATTCCCCGGAATTCCCTCCAGAACTAGATGACGAGAGCATTCTGCAAGTATCATTATCGGCCATGATAGGTATATCACAACCCTAGACATTAAAATTAAAAGGACATATCAAGAAGTATATTGTAATGGTTTTGATCGATATCGGTAGCACCCACAATTTTTTGGACTCAGCCATAGCGAAGAGACTCAACATTTTCACATTTTCCATGCCTGACATGAAGGTTATGGTAGCTGACTGTAAGAAAATTGAAAAGGTAGGGAAATGCCATAAAGTCAAATTGCAGATTCAAGACTTTAATTTAGAATCTCTGTTCTACACGATACCATTAGGAGGATTGGATGTGGTCTTAGGTATCCAATGGCTACAAACCCTAGGCACTTACTCTGCTAACCATCAAAAGCAATTTATTAAGTTTAGATGGGAAGGGTAGAAATACAAGTTATATGGGTTCCAGCCACTTGAGAACCGAATTGTATCATCATCCTAGATGATCAAAATGATTCGGAAGGGGGCGCCAACTTATGTAGTACAATGTCATCAATTAGAAATGTTAACTTCGAATCTAGTCAACGAAGAAGCACCAAAAGTCCACAAGCTAATTCAAAAGCACGAAAAAATATTCCGAGACCATCCGATGAAGATGCATCCTAAAAGAGAAATCGATCATACAATAGAAGTCAAAGCAGGATCAAATCCCATCAACATCAAACCGTATCGATATCCACATCATAAAAAAACTGAAATTGAGAGACTAGTCCAAAATCTTTTAAAATGTGGCATCATCACAAAAAGTAAAAGTCTGTATGTTGCTTTAGTTGTATTAATTCGAAATAAAGATGGATCGTTCAGATTATGCGTCGATTATCGAGGATTAAAAAAAATAACAATTAAAAACAAGTTTCCAATTCCTTTTATTGATGAAATGTTGGATGAGCTACATGGCGCTAAATACCTCTCAAATTTGGACTTAAGGTCATTACCAAATCAGAATAAGGTTGAAAGACGTAGCAAAACTGCGTTCTGAACATGAAGGTCATTACGAGTTTAAAGTAGTGCCTTGTTTAACCAATGTACCAACAACGTTCCAAGCTACCATGAACGAGCTATTTTGTCCATATCTAAGGAAGTTTGTGTTAGTATTTTTTGATGACATTCTAATTTACAGTAAAACATGGAAGGAGCACCTACAACATTTGGAACAAGTTCTTACTGTATTAGAAAAACATCAGTTCTATGCCAAGAAGTCCAAATGCACTTTTGGGAAGGAAGAAGTAGAATATCTCGGACATATAATATCCAAAGAAGGAGTAAAAGTAGATCCTAATAAGATCAAGGCTATAAGGGAATGGCCCAAACCAGTTAATATCTCCAAGCTAAGAGGATTCTTAGGATTGACCGGGTATTATCGAAGATTTATTAAAAACTATGCCCATATAACCACACCCCTATCGAACCTTCTAAAGAAGAACTCATTTCGATGGAATGATGAAGTAGAAAAATGTTTTGAAGACTTGAAGGAAGTTATGTCTAATGCCCCTGTATTGGCAACTCCAGACTTCTCAAAACCATTTGTAATTGAATGTGATGCTTCAGGTTTTGGCATAGGAGCAGTACTAATGCAGGATGGTCACCCAATCGCGTTTGAAAGCAGGAAGCTCAATAAGCAAGAACGTCTCAAGTCTACATACAACAAGGAAATGCTTGCTATTATGCACACATTAGCCAAATGGAGACAATATCTCTTGGGAAGTAAGTTCTTAATACGAACAAATCATAATAGTCTTCAACATCTCCTCCAGCAGAAAACGCTATCTACAAAACAACAAAAATGGATAGAAAAAATCGCTACCTTTGACATGGATATATTACACAAGAAAGGGAAAGATAACGTAGTAGCTGATGCTTTGTTGAGGAAAGACGAAGAACCATCGTTACTTGCAATGTCAATGGTTTTTCCCGAATGGCTTAATGAGATTCAAAGTGAATATGCAAAAGATCCAGAAACAAGTGCTATAATCAATAAGCTTCCTCAAAATTCAAAATTTGAATGGAAGAACAATATTCTGTGGTACAAGGGAATAATTTATCTGAATGCAGATTCCAAATTTAAAGCTAAGGTTCTCAAAGAGTTGCATGATTCATTGTAATATTCCTAATTAGCCATGGCTAATTGGAATATTCGATTTTGTTCAATTTTTGCCTTCTATAGTTATTTGTAAATAAAAAGTGAGGAAGGGGGACATAACTCACTTTTAGAATAAAAAGTCACTTCCTAGTAGCACAACGTTGTGGCTTAAAGGGGAGCCAAGGGGGCCAAAAGGGGACGCAGAAATGGAGCCCACGCAGACACATGGAGGAACTGCGCAGGAGGAAAGGAACACATGGCAAGAAGGGGATCACGCAGGAGAAAGTGAGCCTAGGGATTGTGAGAGGCAGAGGCTATAAAATAGAGAGGAACCCCCTCATTTGGGATCATTTTGGTTATGAGCATTTGTGATAGTCATTTTGACTTAGAGCACGCTGGCTGTTTAGCTAGTCTGCAGCATTGTTTAGTGCATTGAGTGTTTTCGTTCGAAGATCTCACCCTTAGCCCCGGGGGACTTCGAGTGTTTGCTCGGGCAAGGTATTTCCATTGGGCATTCCAGCAGTAGATTCATCAGCATTTCAGCAGCAGTTTCATCAGCATTTCAACAACAGTTTCATTAGCGTCTTTGAGGAACTGCGCAGAAATCCAAGGGGGTGATTTTCGCGAGTCGGCCATTTCAGAAAAGCTTTCTGGGTTTTTTGAGTAGAGTCCGATTCCAGAGTTTCAGCCTTTTCTGAGGAGGGGAGCAACCCAAATCCTCATTCGATTTCCAGCAGCAGCAACACCACGACAATTTCCCAGCAGCTGGGACGCAGATCAGTGTGAAGCCATTCCAGGAAAGCTTTCTGGGTTTTTCTGGGTTTCTTGAGTAGAGCCCGAATCCAGAGTTTCAGCTTTTTCTGAGGAGGGGAGCAACCCCAAATCATCATTTGCTTTCTAGCAGCAGCAACAACATCGACGCAGAGAGGCCATTCTTGTCATTCTGAGAGTATTTCTTCACTTGCCTTGTGCAAGTCGAGGTGCCATCTGCCTAATCACCTCTTGTACTCATTTATTGTTCAGTATAATAAAATGGCTTAGCATTTCTCGCTGCATTTCTTGTGTATTTTCTTATATTTCTGGTTTACCTTATTATATGGTGTTCCACTGTTATTTTATCACTTATGGGTATTATATCATTTGCACATATTTGGTTGGAGTTTTTGCTGGGGTTTGAGGAATATTCTGGGTTAGGAATATTATAGTGGTATTAGAGCATAGATTTGGCTCAGCCTGTGGAGCTAGCAATCTATGAGACCGGGGGAAAAACCCTATATCTGTTACAGAGGTCAGAGATATAGAGACACTGGGCGTAGGTTGGAGAATACCTACAGAGAGGGAGATTGTGTTCCTGTGGTAGACGCAGAACAGAGAGAGCCAGTAGTGGACGTAGAGCAGATGGCAGACGAGGATGGGAAGAGATTTGCGGATATGCTCCTCAAATCAGTGCAGGATCTGTTGAGGCAGATTGAGGTGATGGGGCAGAGATTCACGACAGTAGAGGCCAGACAGCGTGAGAGCCCACGGGTTTCTCAGGTTGGTGAGGGATCGGGCGCATCCCACCATTTGCTAGTGCAGCGTGATACTGTGCAACAGATGGTCTCACATGCCCCTACACGCTCTACCATGCCCACTTTCTTAGGAGCCGACACGGGGGCCGTAGCCCAACAGGAGGCAGAGCCTGGACATATGGGCGATTATTTTGCAGAGTACCAGGCCTATGGGCAGGAGTTCAGGGAAACCCTCTCAATCAGAGATTTTGTTCAGCTCCAGTGGGATAGTAGACACCGCAACCATCACAGAGGGTACCGGCATTACCATGATGGTGACACCCATCGTGCAGCGAGTAGATTCCACTTGCCGACGTTTGATGGTTGATCAAACAGTTCGGCAAAGTCTTGGGTGGAGAAGCTGGACATTTATTTCCAGCTTAACTAGAGATGTCGGAGATAGAGACCATCAAGGTGGCAACATTGCATTTGGATGGTGAGGCCCAGGATTGGTGGTTTCATGGGATGGTTACACTAGGGCACTCCACAGTGATGACATATGTCGAGTTTACCAGGAGACTGATGGAGCGATTTGATCAGAGGGATCCAGAGCAACATTTTGTTGAGCTGACAAGGCTCAAACAGATAGGGAGCCCAGAGACCTACATTGCAGATTTCTTGAGGGTCTTTGTGATGGTGCCAGACCTATCCACGACATGGAGGGTCTATATGTATGTTGAGGGGTTAGCAGAGCCACTTCGGGGTTTAGTCCGATCCACTAGACTAGCCACACTCCAGGACGCTATCAGCAGGACCCGGGACTTACAGGATGTCTTACCAGGACCCGGACACCTTACCCCCAGAGACAGACTTTCCAGTCTAAGGGGAAGGATGTGAGGATTCCACCTCCAAAGGGGAATCCAGGACGAGTACAACTTGACGATGATGCTAGGAGGGAGCTGAAGAAGAAGCGGTTGTGTTTCCCCTGTTAGGAGCCATGGGCACCAGGACATAGATGTGTTGCGGGTAATGCACATTTCATTGAGGTCTTCTCCGAGAGCAGCGGAGAGGAGGATGACGAGGATAATGTGGAGGCAGGAGATAGCCATGTCGTACAGGGTCCTTTGCCACCACCACCGCCAGCAGCAGGTGGTGCATCTTTTGCACCCATCGGAGGGGCCCTTGCAGCATTGCGAGGAGTTCCCAAGTATCTGACGCTACGCGTACGAGGGACAGTACGTGGCCAGAGTATACCAGTTTTGGTTGACAGTGGGGCGACCCACAACTTCATCGATGCCCAGATGGTTGAGCAGAGAGGTATACAGACAGAGAGCTTCGATGGGTTTTCAGTCTTGGTCCCAGGAGATTAGACCATGACATGCACTCGTTATGTTCCAGAGCTTTCAGTGACGATGGGCACCTACACATTGACTGACCACTTTTTCGTGGTTGATATTCCGGACACCAACATGATACTGGGTGTTCAGTGGCTTATCACTCTAGGGAAGGTCGGGACAGATTGGAAGACCTTGGAGATGGAGTGGGATGATGAGAAGATAGGGAGGCATGAGAAGATACGGGGACAACACACATATCCGCCTCAGACTGTTTCAGCTCATTGGATTGAGGCAGTCTTCCGAAAGGGAGACATAGAGTGGGCAGTGGAGTTGCATGCATCAGAGGCAGGGACTACAGGGTAGACGATACATCCAGAGATCTAGTCCATCCTTGATCGATATGCCATAGTGTTTGGAGAGATTCCACCAGGAAAGCCACCAGATCGGGGGTTTGAGCACACTATCGAGCTTGAGCAGGGCATCCAGGCAGTGATCACCACCCCCTATAGGCACCCCAAGGCCTATCAGGACGAGATTGAGCGGGCTATCCAGGAGATGCTGGCCATCATGCATGCATTGGCTAAGTACCGACAATATCTGGTGGGTAACAGGTTCAGGGTGAGGACTGATCACAACAGCCTCAAGTTCTTTTTGGAGCAGAAGCAGCTACAGGAGAGGCAGAAGAAGTGGATCAGCAAGATCCAAGCATATGACTTTGACATCGAGTATGTCAAGGGTAAGAACAACGTGGTAGCAAATGCCCTTTCACGTAGAGCAACCACGTTGTCTCTTATGAGCTTGGATACAGACTGGAGGGCTCGACTCTTAGTAGAGTACTCCAAGGACAGGTTTGCATGTGAGGTTATGGATGGGCAGGTGGCAGATGACAGGTACAGGTTGGTCGATGAGATCATCTATTACAGGGAACGAATCTTCTTGACTGAGGAGTCTCAGCTCAAGAAGAAGATACTCTAGGCATCACATGATTCACTGTTGGCAGAACATCAGGGGTTTACCAAAACCTACAGGGCCATTAGGGAGAGGTTCTCATGGAAGGGCCTCAAGGAGGACGTACTCCAGCATATCCGGGAGTGTGATGTTTGCTAGAGGAACAGGGGAGAGATGAGCCATCCCGCGGGTTTATTGCAGCCTCTTTCCATTCCGAAGGGGAAATGGGAGAGTATTTCGATGGACTTCATCACAGGGCTGCCCATGGTACAGGGCAAGGATTGTATCTTTGTCGTCGTTGATCGACTGACAAAGTACGCACATTTTTTTGCCATATCCGCACACTATACAGCAGCACAGGTGGCCGAGTTGTTCTTCAGAGAGATCTTCAGGCTACACAGTCTTCCTAAGACCATCGTCAGTGACAGGGACAGCCATTTCATGGGAGCGTTTTGGCAGGAGCTTTTCCGATTGGTGGGGACGGAGTTGACACTGAGTACCAGCTATCACCCATAGACGGATGGACAGACGGAGATAGTTAACAAGTGGCTGGAGGGCTACTTGCGTAACTATGTCAGTGGGCAGCAACGAGCATGGCTGAAGTGGCTGCATTTGGGGGAGTACTGCTACAATACTTCACATCACATGTCCATTGGTATGTCACCATTCTATGCCTTATATGGGTATCATCCTTTATCTTTTGCTGACGTGATGTTTGGTGATAGCAAGGCTCCTAGAGCCAAGATTTGGATCCAAGAGAGTCAGGATATCCTCCGAGCTCTCAAGGATAACATGGCTACAACGCAGAACTAGCAGAAGCTGTATGCCGACAGGGGTCGGGTGGAGAGACAGTTCGAGGTAGGGGACATGGTCTACCTATGATTACAGCCATACCGACAGTCATCGCTGAAGCAGAAGGGGGCTGAGAAGCTCAAGCCCCGCTTTTATGGGCCATACAAGGTGATACGCAGGATTGGACAGGTTGCATATGAGTTGGAGCTGCCCCAAGGCAGCAAGATTCATAACATTTTTCATGTATCATGCCTGAAGAAGGCATTGGGGCAGCAGGTGACGTGACAGATGAGCTACCACCCATGGATGATGAGGGGCATTTGGTATTGCAGCCGGAGGCTATCATTGACTCTAGGGAGAGACGGTTGCGGAGCAGGACGGTCCGGGAATTCTTGGTGAGGTGGAAGAATTTGCCGGATGAGGATGCCACTTGGGAGAGTGAGCAAATCTTACAGCATCCATCACTTCTGTTGCTTGAGGACAAGCAACATTTTGTCGAGGGAGACTGTAATATTCCTAATTAGCCATGGCTAATTGGAATATTCGATTTTGTTTGATTTTTGCCTTCTATAGTTATTTGTAAATAAAAAGTGAGGAAGGGGGACATAACTCACTTTTAGAATAAAAATTCACTTCCTAGTAGCATAACGTTGTGGCTTAAAGGGGAGCCAAGGGGGCCAAAAGGGGATGCAGCAATGGAGCCCACGCAGACACATGGAGGAATTGCGCAGGAGGAAAGGAACACATGGCAAGAAGGGGATCACGCAGGAGAAAGTGAGCCTAGGGATTGTGAGAGGCAGAGGCTATAAAATAGAGAGGAACCCCCTCATTTGTGATCATTCTGGTTATGAGCATTTGTGATAGTCATTTCGACTTAGAGCACGCTGGCTATTTAGCTAGTCTGTAGCACTGTTTAGTGCATTGAGTGTCTCCGTTCAGAGATCTCACCCTTAGCCCCGAGGGACTTCGAGTGCCTTCTCGGGCAAGGTATTTCCATTGGCATTCCAGCAGTAGATTCATCAGCATTTCAGCAGCAGTTTCATCAGCATTTCAACAGCAGTTTCATCAGCGTCTTTGAGGAACTGTGCAGAACCCCAAGGGGGTGATTTTCGGGGGTCGGCCATTTCAGAAAAGCTTTCTGGGTTTTTTTGGGTTTTTTGAGTAGAGTCCGATTCCAGAGTTTCAGCGTTTTCTGAGGAGGGGAGCAGCCCCAAATCCTCATTCGATTTCCAGCAACAGCAACAACACGACAGTTTCCTAGCAGCTGGGACGCAGATCAATGTGAAGCCATTCCAGGAAAGCTTTCTGGGTTTCTTGAGTAGAGCCCGAATCCAGAGTTTCAGCTTTTTCCGAGGAGGGGAGCAACCCAAAATCATCATTTGCTTTCTAGCAGCAGCAATAACATCCACGCAGAGAGGCTATTCTTGTCATTCTGAGAGTATTTCTTCACTTGCCTTGTGCAAGTCGAGGTGCCATCTGCCTAATCACCTCTTGTACTCATTTATTGTTCAGTATAATAAAATGGCTTAGCATTTCTCGCTGCATTTCTTGTGTATCTGCTTATATTTTCGGTTTACATTATTATATGCTGTTCCACTGTTATTTTATCACTTCTAGGTTATTATATCATTTGCACATATTTGGTTGGAGTTTTTGCTGGGGTTTGAGGAATATTCCGGGTTAGGAATATTACATTCATTGTCAGCCGGACATGTAGGATTCTTTAAAACCTACTGTAACGCATGCCAATCATTTTTTTTGGAAGGGAATGAGTAATGATATTCAAAATTATGTAGCCGAATGCGATAATACCAGAGGAATAAAAATGAAAATATTGTGACACCTGAACTACTTCATCCCTTAAACATCCCGAATCAGAAATGGGAGTAAATATCAATGGACATTATTGAAGGTTTACCTGTGTTTGATGGTAAGGATAAAATTCTTGTAGTAGTTGACAGACTTACCAAGTATGCTCAATTTATTGCAATGAGGAAATTAGACTTGACAAAACAAATCACTGAGATATTTTGCAAAAATGTTTACAAATTACATGGATTTCCCAAGGTCATTGTGAGCGATAGAGATGCCAAATTTAAGGGTAATTTTTGGAAGGAATTTTTCAAACATATAGGAACCTACCTCAACATGAGTTTAGCTTACCATCCTCAAACGGATGGCCAAACAGAGGTTGTCAATAAATGTTTAGAAGCCTACTTACGTTGTTACGCCACAGACAAACAAAATAAGTGGGTTCAGTGGTTACATCTTGCTAAATGGTGGTACAATTCCACTTACCACACATCAGCGAAAATGACTCCATTTCAAGCTCTGTACGGTTATGAACCTCCGAAATGGAAGGACTTTGCTATCATCAAGATGAAGCTTCCAACTGTTAAAAACCAGTTAGAAGAAACCCAAAAAGTCATCCAAACTCTAAAAGAAAATCTAAATAATGCAAGGAATTGTATGAAGCAGCAAGTTGACTGAAATAGAACCGAGAGAGAATTTGAAGTTGGAGATTGGGTATTTGTTAAACTCCAGCCTTACAAGCAGTTGTCCTTAAAACAAAGGGGAAAAACAAATTGGCACCAAGGTTTTATGGACCCTACCAGATCAACAAAAAGATCAGCCAAGTAGCATACAGTTTAAGCCTTCCTGATAAAAGTCGTGTTCACAATGTTTTCCATGTATCCTGCCTTAAAAGGGCACTTGGTGAACATCAATCAGCGCAGACAACACTTCCGACTTTAGATGACGAAGGAAGGATTATTCTAGAGCCAGAAGGTATCATCTCCAGTAGGGAAAAGAAGTTGCGATCACGAATAATCAAAGAATACCTGATCAAGTGGAAGGACTTACTAGAAGAGGAAGCTTCTTGGTAGACAAAAGCGTTTCGTCAACAACACCTGTCGTTACGTATGCTTCGAGGACAAAGCATCTTTTCAAGAGGGATGCAATGTTATGTAAAATAATCCATAACTATTAGTTAATTAGGCAAAAGGGCATGATCAAAGATCATGCCCATTCACCAAGAGGCACCTAGGGCTGTATTTAAGCCAGGGCCTCTCTCACTGTAAATCATTCAATCATTATTAATAAAATATATATAATTGCTGTCTAACGCTGAGTATTTATACTTCATTAGTGGTGTTCTAGGACAATGCTTCTTTGTGCTGACTTTGAGCAATCATTTTTAAGATAACAAAATTTCTAGGTACATATTATTTTTGAGTAAAAGTTTAATCGTGTTACTTGGTAAAATTTTCTGAATGGCTTCCGGGATGTTTACCTGTAAAAATGTATGTCCCCTTAACTGCCTGCTGCAGTGGTTATAGTATAACAGTGGGGTGGTTACTTTTGGGAGTTACCTTGTCTAAACAACGTACATTTTTGAGGGTATAGATTAAAATTGAGTTCTGGTATTGATTCAAAGTAGCAGGAAATTTGCAGTGTTATTTGGAAACTAGTCTTTTGATTTGTATAGATGGTATATAAAATGCAGATTATGACAGTCTTCTTCTTCCAAACAATTTAAGTTAATTTAGTACTACCACAGCTATGTGAAACATTTTCACTTTTCATGGAATGCCTTTTCTTGTGACCCTTCAGCTGCCTTTAGTAATCTAACCACCATTTTACATGAATCTGCAACAAATTTTGCTCTGCCTTGCAATATTTTACGTGAAAGATTGTAAGCTGTTTCATCATCTTGAAAAGTTACCTGGTTTCTTCAAACTTAAGGTTAGTTCTATAATGCCACCTTTAACTAGTACATATATTGTGTAGGTTTTACATGCTTGCTATACAAAAGTTTCACCTTCAGCTCAAGTTGAGAACCCAGAACTTGTGGCCTGGTCTGATTCGGTTGCTCAATTACTGGATCTCGACCCCAGAGAGTAAGTTTTGTTTTAAATGTTTCTTATGTATAATTTGTTAGTGTTGATATATCTGTTTCCTTGCATCAATGATATCAGTGGCAGAATCTTGCTAGATATAGATGGGTTCTCCAACTGTTATTGAGCTAAACAGAAGACAAATATGTTGCATGGATCACTGTAGTGTTTTATTTCCACTGGTTTATGAAGTTGGATACGAGCATATTTTGATTCAGGTTTTAACTCTCTTCTGTTTATGGATATTTTTATTTTATAGGCAATTTCTTGTTTCAACTTAAAGTACAAATGCATGTTTAGTGAAAATTATGCCTGGCTTTAGCAGGTAAATGAAATATTGTCATTTCAAGAGTCTCTCTAAACGAGTGCGTGAATCTATCTATGTAATATATCTAGGGTATATTACAATTACTGTCATAATTATGTAATAATAGTCCTAGGGTATAATTTATATTTATGTTATAATAATGATAAGTCATCCCTTTTCCCAAAAGGTATGACTTATTACGCTGAGGTGTATTTTATATACATTTCGTTGTATCTCAATTCATCAAGCCCACATAATCTATTCATTTTAATAAATATTTATTATTTTAATATGGATCTTATGGGCTTCCTTCTTTGTGGATGATGATTTCATGAAGTGAACCATCAGATTCACTTAAGTGTTATCAGAGCGGGTTTCTGATTCACTGTTAGCTCGTGGCCAATTCCACTGGCCTATGGCCAAGATCTTTTCTCCAGTGGAAATAAAAAATCAGGCTGATGGCTCATCTTCCAAACAATTGTGAACAATATATGCTAAAGAAGAAATCTCCGACATTGTTATTGACACCTTTGTGGAATCAGAACAGAAGAAATAATGGTTTGCCCCAATGTAAAACTGTTCAATTAAAAATTAACGTCAAAGGATCTGGTTAAAATAAAATATTTGCAACAATCCTGTACATTACAAAAAGTTGTTCTTGGTTTGAACAACTTTTGTTCTAGAAGGAACATATCAGTAAAGAAGGCAGAAGAATCGTCATCCAGCAGTCGTGTATAAGAAATGGCTCACAACTGTAGAAGCAAGCCTTTGGACCCACTTCTTGGGATCTCCATCCCATCATTGCCACCCTTTGTGTAATTTAATTAAGGCATTGAAATTTACTAATTGAGATTGTTGCTCCCCTCGAGGTATCTTGCTGATCTAAGAGAATAATTAAGGCATTGAAATTTACTAATTGAGATTGTTGCTTCCCTCGAGGCATCTTGCAGATCTAAGAGAAAAAATAAACTATTCTTGGTTGCAGCTGTCAAGACTTCAAAGTACTAAACATGTCCACAAAAAAAGACAACAAAATGAACTGTGCTGCTGCTGAACGACAACCCTTTTTAGTTTCTGTTTGAATTCTGCCAAGAATATGACTCTATTACGAAGCACCATAATCCAGTGAACTGACGTGATAAACCTGGAGTTTAGAAAAATGGGTCAGTGGATGATGAAGGGTAGGATCAATGTTATCAGAACTGAACCGGTGATCAAACTGGTCAACCGCAAAATCAGGAACCCAGACTGGAAGTGAGACGATGGAAAGCAAGTTGCGAACCAACTTGCCCTAGAGACACGGTTGAGTGGCCTAGCTACTTGGTGAAAATTTAGCAAGATTGAGGATTCAATTAGATTTAGAATTGAGATCAGTGCCTTATGGAGTCAAAGTTCTTGCTTATTATAAATTATGACCAAGTAACTGGATGGACAACCACTGTTTATATGATTAATTAACCTATATGAGATGCAACTCTTAAGATCTATGTTTGATGCAAGGATCTTGGTTAATTTTAGATTATATGCCTAGTCTAAATGGAACCTTTCCCTTAACTGTTTTGAAAACAATCTTCAGAGTAGGTTGTGGGATGGAAGCCAACAAGAAGTAAGCAGAGGCTTGATTAACGATACCTCCCCTTGTGTTCCAACCACCTAGTGCCTTTGACGCTGCAGAGATTGTGGCTCTAACAACTGCAAGGTCACTGTGTTAACCACTAGAAAGGTGTTGAATTCCTCATGCTAGGTGAGAAAGGGTGGCCGTAGATGTCTATCAACCAAGCTTATGCTTGGAGGTAAGTTATTAGATGCAAGACTAGTCCTAGAATGAGATGCAAAGATTAAGAGATAGCTTAAATGGAGCGATTGGACAATGCAAATCTGAACCAAGAACAATGCAAATGTTCTATCAATCTGCTGTCCAAATGCTAATGTTTAACTTGCCAAATATGCTCCAGACTTTCAATATACCACTGTCAACAAAGAGATAAGCTCACTGTAGTTTTTTGTCAGTCAGTCCATAAGACTTCAATATCAACTACTGTTGCAAATGAGGATAAGCCAATGCACAATAATCAATTTTGATGCCAAGAGCACTGTATTAGACCTTAGAGATGTCACTATAAACTCAATTCAGACCACTGTAACAGAGCAACTTGTAAACTGTAGTAGCAATAGCAGTCACCCAATGACAAGATATAAGAGCCAAAACCTTTTAGATTGTTATTGTGATTATTATGTGATGATTTTAGAGTGTTTTAGGCTTATTGTTATGTGTTTCTCTTGAGATTAGGGTCTGCAATAAGTTCACTTCAGATCTGATTGTAGATAGCCAATGAATTGGCCGCAGATAAGAGCAACAAGGCCTTAAAGGCTTGTGGCCTAGTCTCAAGGGCTAGTGTGCCAAGGATAATGCCTCAGATTGCAAAATTTGAGGTTCAATCAAGTTCACAAACCTCTCCAAAAGGGAATGATACACCTGCAATAACAAAGGTTAGCACTTAGCCCACAACATATATATGACAAGAAATAGCCGAAAAAATGCTTGCGGCCTAGGGAGAAAGAGGCCTCTAGGCCTGCGGATAGGCTTAGAGTGCTAGTTTTGATGGAAAACGATATCCCATGTCCAAAACGAAAAGATAATTGCTCTCCCACAAGTGATATACAAGTCTATAATGAAGACTAGTCGACAAATTGCAATGGACCAAACCCTATAAATGTAACTTTCTTAATGAAAAACCATACCAAACCTTGGCAAAAGTTTGATTAGGCCTGCAAGCACAAACAATTAGTACAAATTTCAACTTCAAGTGGCCTCTAATTCTTCTTCTATGCTTGTGTTAGGGTTTTGAGGACCCAATAAGGGTTGCGGCTAGGGTTCTATGGCCTTTTAGGCCCGTGGCCAAGGCTCTAAGGCCTATTCAAGCCTGCGGCTAGGGCTTCAAGCCCTTAGACCCTTTGCGTCCAACTCAATAATGCTTGAAATCAGTCTTTTCGGCCTCCAAACTTTGATCAATGAGTTTTGCAATGAAAACAATTGAAATTTGATGCCAAAATGTAACTTATAGCGACAAAATTGCAAATAATTTTATCAAATGCCAAACCCTTATGTGAAACCCTTAATTGCAAGATCAAGTCTAGGATGATGGATCTAGGCCACCTATGGCTAGATCAAGTCTTGAAATCTACTCAGCCTCCTTCCCCTAGTTGGACAGCGTCCTCCAACGATGATTCAATGTCCAAACCATAGCCACTATGCTAGGTGAGGGCTTGATCCTTCAAGGAAATCAAATTAGCCTTCGATCTTGTGATGTAGCACTTGTAAAGTCACAAAAGTCTAGCTGTCCTCCAATATTTACAGAGAAAATTCAAATTGAGAAATAAAAACACCACTAACTATCTACACTAGGAAAATAATTACAAGAGTTAGTAAAAATTATTCACAACATTCACAATAAAATTTTCAAGCTCTAATAAGTAGATCTAACTTTATGGTACAATTTAACTTCAAAATAATTTGAGAAAGAGATTTTTTTAATTTAGAGCCATGGCCAAGTCACTACATACAAACCATTAGATAAGCCATCGGGTATTTAACACAATGGGATTTTAAACCTTTTCCCTTGGGAGTTGGCTGGTCCAACCGAAGACTTCCCCTCACTCCCAAAATCTGAATATCATACGATCTCAACACACTTGAAATGAGGTTAGCATAGCAAAAGGGGCTAGATATACATTCAAACCCTCAAGATCTAGAGATACCTGCTAGATCGAGTGAAATCTACTCGGCCTCCTTCCCTTAGTTGGACAGCTTCCTCCAACGATGATTCAATGCCCAAACCATAGTCGCTAGGCTAGGTGAGGGCTTGATCCTCTAAGGAAATCAAGTTAGCCTTCGATCTTGTGATGTAGCACCTTCAAAGTCACAAAAGTCTAGCCGTCCTCCAATATTTATAGATTAATTGAGAAATAAAAAATGCCACTGACTATATACACTAGGGAAATAATTACAAGAGTTAGTAAAAATTATTCACAACATTCACAATAAAATTTTCAAGCACTAATAAGTAGATCTAACTTTATTGTACAATTTAACTTCAAAATAATTTGAGAAAGAGATTTTTTTAATTTAGAGCCATGGCCAAGTCATTGCATACATACCATTAGATAAGCCATCGGGTATTTAACACAATGGGCCTTTAAACATCATGCCTTGGGAGTTGGCTGGTCCAACCGAAGACTTCCCCTCACGCCCAAGATTTGAATATCATATGATCTCTACACACTTGAAATGAGGTTAGTAGATCAAAAGGGGCTAGATACACATTCAAACCCTCAAGATCTAGAGATACTTGCTAGATCGAGTGAGCTAGAATGCTTTTCTAGACCAAGTACCTAATGCAAGATACCTATGCAAATAGATAATGCAACTGCTGGCTAATGAAATAATAACTTGGCAATTATATTCAATAGAACATTAAGAACATGATTTAGAATAACATTACCACAAGATGCAGAAAAGGAACACCATCACGAAAAATTACATCCAACAGAGCTTGACTCGGAACTTGCTCAAGATTTTTTGATGAGTGCATGATACAATGAGGAGCAAATAGCTTCCTTATATAGAAAAATGGAGAGATCTAGATCCCCCTCCAAGTGGAAAATGATTAAGTCCAAAGAAGTGCACAATTTTGACTTGATCTTAGAGAATAACCGCTAGTTGATGCTTGATCCATGCCAAAATTAAATCCTGTCCCTTGATCTGGAAGAAGAAATTCGAATTCCTTGATGAAGGCTTTCATCCCGGTCCAAAAAATAAAAATTTCAATCTTTTTTCCTCAAAAAATCCCTTTTGGCTTAAACACCTTGATTCATAAGTTCAATTTCTCTTAAAAAATTCATTTTTCCCTTGATGGAGGACCTTAGAAAATTGCTTTCTTTTGGACCCACGAATTTTTGGGGATTTTTCTCCTTGTAAAATGGAAATGTCCGTTTTCTCCAAAATTTCGTTTTTCCACTTGGAGAGAATTTTTTATTTTCTCTCATTTTTATTTTTTGACCATTTTCTGCTAGAAAATAAATGAAAACAACTCTAGAGGGGATTAGCAATATTTTCACCCTCGGTCTAAAAAATATTGGCGATGGTGTCTAATTATGAGTAATCATTTACCAATAATTTCCTAGACAACACTTGTTACATTAAGATAATTTTATATAAACAACCCATTAGAAGGGGAATTTTTACAATTGACACATGACCTCTAGACTTAATCAAATTCTGCGACACCAGACATATAATCTAGTATGACAAAAATACATAGACTTGATAACACTAGGACTCACCTAAGACTTTACCATATAGCCCCACTCTAGCTTTGGAGGAAGAAAAACACTGCCAATTATTTGGGTTCGGAAACGCGGACAATTGGCGTACGGTAAAAAACTCCCTAAACTGAAACTCTTTAGCAAAAATCTTAGGCTACCTAGATGTTTTTACATGGATTCATAGTCATACTAGAATCATTTTTACAATGAAGGCCCATAGGGCTGCAGAATTTGGATTACAATGATAATCAGGAAGTAGCATGATGAAGATGATCTTCAAAATTTTTATCTACTGATGTGTATTTTGCTTCTTGGGGGTGTTGACACAGGTGTGGTCAATAGTACCCAAAGGTTTGGGGCCAAATCCAAGAGGAGTTTGACTGATTTGATGCATGGAGATGGGAGAGCACCCTTAAAGGAACAAGGGATAACTTCAAGCACCATAATTGGAGGTCTACAATGTGAGATAATAATTTTTATATGTTTAGGTGGGCAAAGGTGACACTAAGTTAAGGTCGACTTTTATTAGAGGTGTCCTTTGGAGGGCTTTTTGTTGCACCCACATGAAACATATAAATAAGACATTTAGAGACCTCATTTGTTCATCAACCAATTGCAATACATCTTAGTGAAGACATCTGAGGCAACCTATCTTAAGAGGAGGACAGGACGAAGTGTTTTTGGGACTATTTTGGGTCTATTTTATCTCTGTTGCACGTCTGAGGAGCGCAAGAGGCTAGCTACATTGTTTAAGGTCTGTTTTGGGCATGTGTTAAGGGTATTTTTCCTCCAAGACAAGGCCGAGATAGTTTAGGCTTGTTTTAGGTAGGGATGAGCCCTATTTAAGGTGCCAAACTGTGGTTTGGAAGGGTGAAAAGATGGATGGGCATGCCTAGAAGGAGAACGAGCTAGGACAAAGGTTGTGGAAGGAAGGACGAAGTGATTTGAGGGCTGGTATATTTCCCTAACCAGGCCAAAAAGTTGCTGACCTGTAGCATGCATGAACAATGAACAACAAAAGGAGAAATCAAAGGTATGTCTTCTATGTTAATGTATTTTCTAACTGGTTGAGCAATCCTAGTATAGGACAGACTTGGTTGGGTGTCTCAAGGCTATCGGAAGGCAACAAGGAGGTGCTCAATGGAGCCCTAGGTGCAGTGCAGGGAAGGACACTTGGACTGCAAGGAGAGGCAGGTTGTTTGGGTGAGCTCAAGACTGATTCTTGAAGGACAAAGAAAGGAGGCAAAGGAAGCAAATCACATCAACCCAAGTTCATTGTTGGAGAAGGACTTGTAGCAGTGATAAGAGGCAACGCTCTTGCCTTATGTTTGTCTTCATTGGAGCGACGCGGGAAGACAACAATGGGAAGAAGTCCCTAAGTAGCTGAGGAGCAACAAAGGGAAAGAAGTCTCAAAGTGTTGTGTCCTTGAAGGACTATGGAGCAACTAGTGAGAGTGAAGACCCTATGTGTTGGTTGTAGATGGACTTATGATTAGCTAGAGGGAAGATTGGAGAACGTAGTTCAATGACCTAAAGGCCCAGGACCATTGATAGAGGCAGTGCTGTAGAACGAGAGAGAAGGACCAACAATGTGTTCAAGATATAACAAAGCAGTTGTGATCGTGCAATACATCAACTAGATAGTCAGTGTATCTTGTTCTTGTATTCTTGTATCAATGGATGTATGAGGGCCATTATCCTTGGTATGGGAGTGCTAGACAATTGTATTATCAATTTGTTAATATAATGAAGTTGGGTTATTGTAAAATTGTAAAAAGTTGTCTATATTTTGTGCACTAGTAGATTTACTATTGTATATTGTTCTGTTGTGCAAAGTAGTTTGTTGTGATACTTGGATTGGTAGCGTTAGTGATTGTAAGATTCTAACCTAGACTCTAATATTGTGGAAAAACAACAGTTCCAAGGGGACAATGTTTATGAAATCTATTTATGCATCTGCACATATTAAATATGAAACACTATCATGTGAGTTGTTGGATAGGTTCATTTGGGAAGTGGGTCCAGAAAATGTTGTCCAAGTTATAATGGACAATGTTGCTAACTACTTTGTTGTAGGCAAGATGCTTATGATGAGGTATCCTACCTTGTTTTGGATTGATTGTGCTACACATTGCATGGATTTGATTCTAGAGGATACGGGCAAAATTCCTTTTATTCGAGATATTGTTCAATAAGCTAGGAGCATTACAACATTTATATGTAATCATGCTTATGTGCTTAACTTGTTGAGGAGATTCATACATAGCGGGGAGTTGGTGCTTCCTGCTATCACACATTTTTCCACTAGCTTTATGTCTCTTTGGTCTCTCTTGAGTTT
Organism: Pinus tabuliformis; assembly: GCA_031772625.1. Lineage (NCBI taxonomy): Eukaryota > Viridiplantae > Streptophyta > Pinopsida > Pinales > Pinaceae > Pinus > Pinus tabuliformis. The sequence goes on from CM062819.1 coordinate 1,279,583,733, forward strand.
TATGTGGGATGTGAAGATAATGTTCCTTTCAGATGAGTGACATGTTTTATCATTTAGTCGTAAACTTGAGGGGGAGGCCATATGTAGGTTAGTGTCATACCATGGGAGCTTTTAGGCTGGAGTGGAGGAGGCTTGTACCATCAGCCAAACTTTGGAAAAGGTTTTTTAGTGGGTTGATAGAGACAAGCCTGTAATGGGCTATTTGTATGAGACCATGGATAGGGCCAAAGAATCCAAGCGTGCTTATTATGAGGATAAGGGAGATCATGGATTTGAGACACGACAATTGATTTGGAGTGTGGTTTATGAGTGATGGAACAATATTGAATACGCTCCATCACCTTATTCATGTTGCAAGAATCTACCTCAACCCAGCATTCTCTTACACCCGTGGATTTAGATTTGATGTTGAGATCATGGATGGATTCCTCACTTGTGTTCAAAGGATGGTGCCAAATCCATAAGAATGTGCAAATATTTCTAAGGAAATGGAAATTTATAGGATGGCCAGTGGAACATTTGGCTTTGACATGGCCATTCAAGACAGGAAGACCAAAATGCTAGGTAAGCTTCAATATGGTTTAAGTTTCAAGTTTCATTGTTTCTTCATTCTTTTTTTCAATTTTCAAATTTCAATGCCTTTTCTTCTGTTTCTCTTAATTGTTGTAGATGCTTGGTGGACAAGCTATGGCAAAATAGAGCCTCATTTACAAAATCTTGTCATTTAAGTACTTAGCTAGACATGTAGCTCTTCAGGATGCGAGCACAATGAGATTGTATTTGAGAAAATACACCCGCAGAAGCACAACAAGTTAAAAGTTTTCAAATTAAAATTTGAATTCATTAGAAGTTGTAAGTTATTATTTTGTGCCTTGTCACTCTCTAAATTATGTGTTATAAATATAAGTATATGATTATTGATTTATAAATTTATAATTTATGACCCTCATACAAGTTTGGATTCCCAATGCCTTAATCACATGGTTTACGTCCTCTGCAATCTGCGATTGTGGGTGAGGCAACTTTAGAAGACACATGATGTGTATGCCATCTCGTTGGATGGGATTGACAACATTGATGCATGGAGGGTTGAGATTGAGAGGCCTATCATGGAATTGGCCCCTGATTGGTTACAAGAGGAGGTAGCAGAGGAGAGAGAGGAAGTGCAGGATCTAGAGTAGACAACTTCACAAGAGGGGATTATTGACATTGGGAGTGCACCCCCTTCACATACTCCGATAGAGCAAGTTAGACATGGCAGTAGCACCAATGGAGGACAACAATGTCTAGGCGTTATTCCTTATAGAGAATATCATAGTCCAATGCTCTAGCTGTAGGGATGTTTTCCTCTAGAAGAAAAGCCATTACCTATTGTCGCAAAAGGAGCAGAAGCAATCGCTAGTTCATTTATTTGATTTCATTGTAGATGACTCATGATGATGAGATACATTTATTATATATTTTGATGATATTTTGAGACTTTGGAGTTGGGACTCAAGACATGATTCAATGTTGAGGTGTGATGATGTGATGTATCACTTAACATCTTATAGATGAGTTCTCTTTTCATTTGTATGTGCCAATGCATTTGTTTGATGTTGTTGCTTTAGATGTTTAAAAAATTGGAAAAAAAAAGAATATATTTGTATTTTTTTTACTTTGCTGATATTTTCTGATGTTTTCCCTGATGCTTTCGATGTTTTTGTTTTTGGACCCTGGGTGATGCTTTTTGTTGACATGATGTTTGCAAGATTGATACACACGCAATTAGAAGGAGATTATTTGAGTGGGTCTAATGGTTAAGAGTGTGCGTTTCACGGGTTCAGATCTAGAGGGGGGTAGAGTATATACACCTTCATAAACTCTAGTAGTAAAATTGCTATGTGGAGGCAGGTCCCTTGTCCCACAAACAAGGGGGCTTCTTACACCAATTTGGTGTCTTACACATTAATTACTATTAATGTGTAATGAAGTCCCATTCATGGAATAAGGCATTGTAATAGTAAAACTTTTGATCCTTGTAGACATCACATCAATAACAACCACCAACCAAAGAGGGCCCACAAGGCATGACACTAAAGTTGTTGAAAAGTGTAGCTAGGTTCGGTCTTCATAATGACATGAGCAATTGTGATTTTAAGTAATTGATGAAAAGAAGAAAAATAAAATTATTGTTGTAATGCTTGTCTCATGGGTTTCATGAGCAAGGAATTTTATTTTTAGTGATGGCTCCTATTGTGAGCCTTTAGGATTTGTCATCTAGTCATAAAAGTTAATTTGAGTCTATGTCATGAATGAAGGACCCTTCTTGGGCACGTTACATTTTTGTATGAGTCATAAAAAGTATAAGAAGGCCCTCCAAGACCAAGACAAAGTCACCTCCTTCAAGTCGGCCTCAAAAGAATAATATAATCTCTCAAATGGACGTCGGCTCATCCTCCTTTCAATTTAGCTAATTAGCATGGGCAATAACTATAAATAGGGCGATTCAAAGTCCATTTCAGAACAAAATTTCAGAGAAGTATTTTCGGTGGTCTCCAATTTGGTCAAAAGCAGAAAAACGAATGCGAAGATCTCATATGAAGTCTCTCTATCCAAGTGAAGGAGGCAAAATAGAATAAGATCTGTTTGGGACTGTTTTTAGGGCTGATCTCCACACGTGAGAGGAAAGGAGAAGGTTACTGTTGCAAAAAAAGGGCCGAAGATCTCCTTGTTGTGCTAAGGGCCTAATTAAGGAGTATTCAAGAAAGCCGAGTTGAAGAAGGAGGCCTTCCAATACAAGCGAAGGAGATGATGAGGTTAAATCACCATATGTGCAACAATTAAGGCCGAAATACAGTGCAGGGCTGAAGCAGAAGGTAGCCAAGATTGAAGGGTAGCCAAAAAGAAGGAAGAAGCAAAAGTTTGACTAGTATTTCCTTGGGCACGAAGAGCAGTGGAAGGGAACTTGTGTCTTGGTCTTGGAGAGGCAACTAGGTCAAGGGTCTTGGTTTTGGTGTTCGTCAATTGGAATCTCTATAAGAAGAAGAATTTGTTCGGGTTTTCCTCTCAAAGAGTGAGAAGTTTTGGCGCTAGCTAATAGCCTATATTCTGTGGCTCTTGTCTCATTATGGTTTATGCATTGGTAGTTGTTTGATGAAGAAGAACACTAATAACCCAAGTAAAATAATATCCTAATCTAAAGAAGTAAAAAGCACTCACAAACAGTTACTAAAGGAAGAGAAATCACTTAAATCTCTATGCCATAGATTTCACAACATGGTATCAGAGCTAAGGTGACTAAGTCAAGGAAGGGCATCTTATCAAGGGACACTCAAGGATCAAATTTCAAGGAAGGCATCAAAGCGAAGATCATCTTGAAGTCAAAGGAAGCATCATAACCCTAGATCAAAGAAGTATAATTCTCTGAAAAAGAAAAGGAACATGGCTAAGATCCAATGCTATGGGTGTTAAGAATATGGACACTACAAAAGAGATCGTCCTAAGATCAAGAAGGACAATAACAAAAGAGGAAGAGAAGAAGCTCATATCATTGAAGAAGTGGAGGAAGTTGAAAAGAAGAAGTCCAAGATAAAGGAAGTAAGAGATCTCTATTATGACTGAGATAGTATTCCTCACCTAAGTTCTTTCCAATTTCTTAAGTCTTCTGTTGTAAGATATGGCTATCATGATTCACTAAATGGGATGCATCAAGGCATCATAGAAGCATTGAAAGCAAGAGCTCGAGACATCATCATAGAGAAGCATGAAAGATCGTTAGAATCTATGGAAGTCAAGGATATAGCTCTTGGGAATGTCATTGGAAACATAAGTGGTAAGGTCATCTAGTTCAAGGTTCATCATACATTTGTCAAAAGGAAACATTTGCTGATGGGGATACTTTAGATCCTCAAGATTCTCTGATGGAATCTTCATTGAAAGGTTCACCGATCATGAGGGGAAGCAAGTGTTTCGTTATGAATTCCAAACTTATGGAATTCATGGGATGATGGTATGATGACATAAAAGTGAAGCAGATCAAGGGATTGAAGCTCTTTCAATTAAGGAAGCTACTGCAGGAAGTCTGGATAACCCAAAGTAAAAATGAGGTATGTGTTCTTATAGTTGATGTTGTGGAAGTCATGTCATATGGTTGCAGATATCATGAACCAATGCTCTATCTTAAGAGCATGATCAAAAGAAATGATCTCCTCCCTCAAATGATGTAGGAATGTGAGGGCCACACATTCACTAGATGAAATCAACATAATATGTCCTCATATGAAGTAGGAGGTGGTTGACAACAATTGAGGAAATTTGATTGGAAGCTCTTGGGAATGAAATTTGTGAAGAAAGGAAGGAAGAGATCGTGGAATATGCAACCATGGTAAAGGCAATCAACAACCAATATACTAAGAAGATTTGACTAGGATATCTCCATGGAAGATATGAAGACTCTGATGGAGTCTGAAAAGGAAAGAGACCTTTGACAATATATATCTTTGGGAGATGTCTCGATATGTATGTAGGATGCTGATGCAAACTAGAAAATGTCATGATGAAAGACCATCACAAAGGTAATGCTGATTTTGATGTTCATTCCTTTATTTTTGAACAAATATTTGGATGGGTTTATTCAGGGCTGCCAAGGGAAGATCAATCGATGTCTTCCACCACCGATGCACATGTAGTAGGATGAAAGATCCTTAAGTAAACATGGCATGAAGAAAGCAACATGGCATTAAGGAAGGCTAGATATGGACTGATGGATCGCTTTCTGATGATGACATGGCTGACTCATGGATGAAAGTGATGGATGGTCGGTGCCCTATGTTGATGTCCCAAACATGAAGACTTCTAGATAACTAAAAGAAGTTGATGACATCGTGAAGAGTTCTTCAAGCAGTTGGTTGTCCCATCATCTCCACTTGAGGAGCTGTTGTAGGTCGCTAATTAAGAGGGAGCCTGGAAACAAGTTTCTTACTTGGAAGAAACTTGGAAATTCCTAAGCTAGGAGGGAGCTTAGGTACATTCCTTTTGTAGGAATGAGTACATTCCTTTATTGGAATAGATATGTTCTCCCTAATTAAGAGGGGGAGATAGACACATCATTCTTGTCTTCGCTTGGGAAGACAAAATGGAGGATTGGGTAAACATTTGGCATCCGATGCTCTTTGAGGATGAATTAGGGCATCCAAGATAAGAGTAGTCGTTGAGGAACGATATTCTTTGAGGACTGGGAATCCAAGATAAAAATTGTCTTGGTGGAACACAACTTGAGAACCCAGGTGGGGTATGTTCCGAGAGAGACAATGATGAGGGTGTCTATACATCATTGGTATCGCCAACATTGTGCTCAGATCTTGTGGAGAGATAGAGTTGTTGGTCAAGGCCTTGCTATGTGACAATGTTGGTAGATATGATGCTACACAAATGGGTTACCAATCTCACTCTTCTTATGAGAAATTCTTTAGATTGAGAATGACCAAGTACCATTATGAATACTGCCATAGTTAAGAGGGATTATTGAAAAATGTAACTAGGTTCCGTCTTCATAATGACATGAGTAATTGTGATTTTATGTAATTGATGAAAAGAAGAAAAATAAATTCTTATTGTAATGCTTCTCATGGGTTTCATGAGTAAGGAATTTTATTTTTAGTGATGGCTCCCATTGTGAGCCTTTAGGATTTGTCATCTAGTCATAAAAGTCGATTTGAGTCTATGTCATGAATGAAGGACCCTTCTTGGCCACGTTACATTTTTGTAGGAGTCATAAAAAGTATAAGAAAGCCCCCCAAGACCAAGACAAAGTCACCTCCTTCATGTTGGCCTCAAAATAATACTATAATCTCCCAAATGGACACATCGGATCATCCTCCTGCCAGGTCGGCTAATTAGCATGGGCAACAACTATAAATAGTGTAGTTCGAATTCCATTTCAGGACAGAAGATCTCATATGAAGTCTCTCTATCCAAGTGAAGGAGGAAAACTAGAATAAGGTCTGTTTGGGACTGTTTTTAGGGCTGATCTCCACACGTGAGAGGAAAGGAGAAGGTTACTGCTGCAGAAAAAGGGCCAAAGATCTCCTTGCTGTGCTAAAGGCCTAATCAAGGAGTATTCAAGAAAGCCGAGTTGAAGAAGAAGGCCTTCCAGTCCAAGCGAAGGAGATGATGAGGTTAAATCACCATATGTGCACCAATGAAGGCCGAAATACATTGCAAGTCTGAAGCAGAAGGAAGCTGAGATTGAAGGGTAGCCGAAAAGAAGGAAGTAGCAGAAGTTTGACTAGTATTGACTTGGGCATGAAGAGCAATGGAAGGGAACTTATGTCTTTGTCTTGGAGAGGCAACTAGGTCAAGGGTCTTGGTCTTGGTGTTCGTCAATTGGAATCTCTATAAGAAAAAGAATTTGTTCGGGTTTTCCTCTCAAAGAGAGGCTTTGGCCCTGGCTGATAGCCTATATTCTGTATCTCTTGTCTCTTTATGCCATATGGTTTATGCATTGGTAGCTGTTTGATGAAGAAGAACACTAATAACCTAAGTAAAAGAAGATCCTAATCTAAAGAAGTAAAAAGCACTCACAAACAGTTACTAATAGAAGAGAAATCACTTAATCTCTATGCCCTAGATTTCTCAACAAAATTCACTGAAGATGTTAGAGTGTTAGGTTAATTTTTTAATTGAACTATTAATGCCCACTTGTAGCCAATAATAGGTAGTGGGACCACAAAAACTACAGTGATCAAAGTGTGCACTGAGGGTGCATCTCTAGTGGAAAGTACTGGTAAAGTATACAAGAGACATAAAAGTAAGCTATCCAAGAAATACAATGAAGCAAAAGATAGCATGAATCATTTGTGGGAAAAAAGTAGAAATTATTTAGCTGCAGGCTGGTAATATGGGCAGATCTATTGCTAATGAACCTTTTGTCAAAGATGTAGCATCTTGACTAGGTGTGTGGCAAAGCATCCATGATTCTTGTATTGTATAAATTTCATCCTGAAGCCATGAGAATCGTTGAACAAAGGGTCTTGTAATAAAAAGGGCATCTGAAAATGAATGTCTATACACAAGTTTCCCAATTAAAATGTTTACCATGTTCGATGCTCCCTTGGGAGATGAGATTTGTCTCCACAGGGAGCTGCTTCTATGTTTCTGTGTTCTTTTTTCTCATTTCAAGTGAAATAAAGTTCATGTGCTAAGGATGCCAGTTGACACATGCATGATTGTATTGGGTGTAGTTGTTGACATACTTGGTATGGGGTCTCATCCTCAATGCTAGCAGGGGATATTCTTGAGCGCCCCCAAATGCCCATGATACCTGGGAATATAAGGGATGCATCCATGTATAAATTGGAACTTTTCTCCATCAAAGTCCTTGCAAATGATCATTAGTAGGAAAATGTGGTGTGCTATAAAAATAATAAACTAGGTCTCTATGGGAAAAGTTTAAACCAGTGTTGCACACATCGCGATCGGGATTTAATCGGCGCCGGGAAAAAATCGTTAAAATCGGGAAAAAAATCGGAAAAAAGCGGGAAAAAATCGTTTGGCACAAAAATATTCATTTTTTTTCAATTTTTTTAATATCTAAACCATCTACAACATAAAATAAATACATTGACACATAAATATGATAAAAAAACTAATATATAAGATGTTTAATATCATTTCTAGCGCTAAAATCACACATAACATTGAATCATGTCCTGAATAGTAAGTCCTGAGTCCCAAGTCCAACTCAGCCTCAAAATATCAACAAAAAATATGATAATGTATCTCATCATGTCATAATGTCATATACAATAAAATGAAAGTCTAATCCTATTGATTTCCTCTGCCCCTCTTGCGAGAAAATGGCACAACTTTCTCTTTCCCTCTAGATGTAGAAGCTGGTGCCTGTGGTGGTGGAAATGGCAGTGGAGTCTGACGTGCTCTAGAAGCTGAAGAACTAGTAGTAGCAGCTACAGGAGGCTGAGGTGGACGGAGACCACGTCCTCTACTGGTGGTAGTGGTAGCCCGGGTAGGCGGTGTCACCTCCTCCTCCTGCTCCTCCAACTCCTCCTCCTCCTGCTCCTGCTCCTGCTCCTGCTCCTCCTCCTCCTCCTCCTCCCTCATCCTGCACTAACCAATCCTCAGTGGGATCCATGAGAGGCCTCTCGGTCTCAACCCTCCATTCAGCAGTGGTGTCAATCCCATCCAATGAGATGGCTTCCGTATCAGGTGTCTTCTCTAGTTGTTTCACCCACAATCGAAGATTGTAGTAGACATAGACCATGTCATTAAGTCTATGGGACTCAAACCTGTACAAAGTTCATGAAATAATAAATTAATAATTAATAATTAATATTATAAAAAAAATATTGTTTAAAACTTTAATGAATTCAAAAATTTATTTGGAAATTTGCAATATTTTAAATGTTTAAGTGTTAACCTATTGCGCTTCTTGTTGTGTATTTTTTCAAATACACTCCAATTGCGCTCACATCCCGAGGAGCTGCATGTTTGGCTGAGGATGCGTACGGCAAGATTTTGCAAAAGGGGTACTCTGCCACCATACATCTTCCACCATGCGTCTACAACAAAATTACAAATAAAATTTTAAATAAACATAAGAAAAAAATGGAATTTGAAGAAACAATGAAATTTGAAACAAAGTTACAAAGTACATACTACAAACTAAAAAATACCTGGCATTTTAACCGTCCTATCAATGACAGCCATCTCAAAGTCAAATGTGCCACCTGACAACTTATATTGCTCAATTTGTCTAGAGATCTCCATACGTTCTTCTGGAGATCTCACCATCTTCTGGACACAGGTTAATAATCCTTCCACGACCTCAACATCAAAATTAAACCCACATGCATAAGAAAATGCAGGGTTTAGGAAAAGCCCAGCAGCATGAATGGGACGATGGAGTGTGTTGTTCCATCGCTCATCAATGACGTTCCATAGAAGGAGTTGTCTCTGGAACCCATCATCTCCCTTGTCATCATAGTAGGACCGAATGGCTTCTTTGGCCCTGTCCATGGCTTCATACAAATAGCCCATTGCGGGCTTCTCACCATCAACCAACCGAAGAACCTTTACCAAAGGTTCTGTAACAGCGCACACCTCCTGCACTCCCGCCCAGAAGTCTTCCTGGTATGAAACTAGTCTGCAGACGGCCTCTCCTTCTGGTTTGCGGCTCATTGACGAAGCACGCCACTCCTCTGAAAGAAACATTCTCTTCAAATCCCACATAGAATTCAAGAGGGATTGAAGAGATATGAAACTCGTCGCAAACCGTGTAATGGCGGGGCGCACCAACTCTTTGTTGTTGGTGCATTTTCTCATCAAGCTAAGCACAGATGTGTGATTGTAAATAAATTTTGTGATGCTTTTTGATGAGTCAACAACCTCTTTGACAAAGGGAATTTTCCCAATGTCCTCTAACATCAAATCAATACAATGGGCAGCACAAGGTGTCCAAAATAAAGCAGGATGCCTGTCCATAAGCATTCTACCAGCAGCAACATAATTTGCAGCATTGTCCGTTATGACTTGGACAACATTTTCTGCACCCACCTCCAAAATAAACACATCCAGCAAATCACATAAAGTTCTTGCATCTTTGATTTGATGAGTTGCATCAACAGATTTGATAAACATAGTCCCCTTGGGACAACTAACCAAGAAGTTTATAAGGGTTCTCCCCTTTTGGTCAGTCCAACCATCTGACATAACAGTGCATCCTGTTTGTGCCCATGATGCCCTAAAATCCTCCAATCTTTGGGTGCAGTCACGCTTTTCATCTTGAAGAAGCCGGCCTCTGAAATCATGAAGAGAAGGGAGTTTGTACCCCGGGCCAACACTGGCAATAGCATCAACAGTAGGTTGGAAAAATGGATTATTCCTTATAATGCTGAAAGGAATATCACTCCAGAGGAGAAATTTTGTCATCAACTTGTCAACTTTTTCTTTTTCAGTTCTTTTTAGCATTGAACCAATAGTTGGTTGTGAACCAGGTGTGGTTCGAGGAACAAAATATGATGATGCAGCTACCGGATTGACTGACGCTGCAGTAGAACCAGTGCCACTTGGCCCACTTCCTTCAGCTGACCTTTTTAGTTGCCTTTTGAGTTCTTCTTTGGCTTCTCTAGTGTGCTCTAATTCTCCCAATGCTCTCATGGCTTTTTGGATAATTTCAGCATTTGTCTTTAGACAGGGCCCCACATCACGTCCAGGGATTTGTGCAAGGTGGAACTTCAACCTGTACACCCCCCCGAATATTTCCTTTCCACACAACTTGCAATACAAGTTTTGTCTATCATTCGGAGTTTTAGGGTCACCATATTCCCAGAAAGGATCCAATTTCCTTGGCATGTTTGTTTTTGAATTTTGAATTTGCAAACCTATGGAAAAATAAGGATTAGGAAATAGGAATTTAGGATTACATAAATGATAATACAAAATTACAAATTACAATTTAGCATTTGCAAAATTACAAGCTAATTATTTCCAAAATCCCAATTTCTAAACCCAAGTTACCCAACCAAATGCCAAAAAACAATGAAAATTCAAAAAAAATAAACAATGTTTAAAAAAAATGAGAAAATAAAAATAAAAAATTGGTTTTCATAGTCATAACAAATTACCCATCCCAAATCAATGAAAAATTTCAAAAAATTCTTTAAAAACAATGAAAACCAAAGTTTTTATAGAAGCAAAACCAAAAAAAATTAATCTACATACCTCTTTTATGGACAAATTGGTGATCTTGGCTTGGATTCCTCTTAAAAACGCTTCGATTTGCTCCCAAATCCGACGGAAACCCTTCAGCTCCTCTCCCTCACCTCTTCTCCTCCTCCTCCGCGCGGCGACAGCACAATGAATTAAAAAAAAATCGAATTTGCCATATAAAACCCCGCTGCCCGCGCCCTCCACGATTTTTTCACTAAAAATCGCGATTTTTTCGAAAAAATCGCGATATTTTCAAAAACTCGCGATTTTTTTGATAAAAATCGTTATAAAAAAAAGTGGCGATTTTTACGCATAAAAATCGCGATTTGATCGGGTAAATGAAAAAATCGCGCTTTTCCGATAAAATCGCGATTTTAACAACACTGGTTTAAACAGCCAAATAAATGGCTAAAATTCCTTCAAAATGTCTTCCAAAATGGTGTCCTCCTTGAAAATATCATCTGATGCTGAATTAATTACCAAAAATGGCCTCCTTTGTCAGAAAATGCATCCCAAACTGATTCCAAAAAACAAGTTGCAGGTGCTTATATTCACAGTGATTTTCTGTTTAACAAATGATTAGAAAATTCCTATGTTGTACGGGGACCTGTCCCCATCAAAAAATCCCTCGTACCCGACGTTCTGGTGTATTGGGGACTTTTACGTCCCCATTTTCTTGGGGACTTCCTAGCTGTTCCCAAGTTCCAAATACGTCCCAGGTAGATTTTGGGGACTTTCTGGGTACAGTTCTGCCATCCCCAAGGAAAAAAAGTATGTCTGACCCAATTTTGACAGAGTTTACTTTGTTGTTTGGATGGATTTTCTTGTTGTTTTGGATGAGATTTTAGCATGAAAAAGTTGTTGTTTATGCTAACTTCCAAAGATAATTGCTAAAAATACTCCTGTTCAGTGTTGGCATTTATTTTCTCCTCTCTCTGTCACTTAACTGTCTAAAGCAATAACTCTCAGTGCTGGACTTCAGCCTATAATTATTGTTGCTTAAAAACGACATCCCTTTAGAAATAATTAAGTCTGCCAACAAATCAGGGACACAGTTATTGTTGATGTAAACCTTCTAGTTATGTCCTGAAGGTGAAGTAGACTGTCCTTGAGACTGTTCCTATGTGGCACATTTAACAAATTCTAAACCCACTCCTATCTTACAGGAAAGTTGTTGAACTGTGTTTAACACTGTTTGCAAGGAATTATTGGGTTGCTGCTTTGTTGTGTGTTGTCCTAGCAGCCACATATTTTTTCCCTCAAACAGTGAAGGTTGCATGGATGTTTATTTTTTAATGCAATATCTTGTGTGAACTAAAGGCTGCCAACTCATTTCATCACATTTTTTCCCAAGACAGATATTTCCAAAACTGTTCTTTGCACTTACTTTGTCCAAGAATAATAAACCATGATTCAAGACTGATTTACATGTCACGTTGATGTAAAGAAACCACACTATGTTTAAGGCTCTAACACAACAACTTTGCTAACTATGCCAAGGAAGTTGAATTTGTTTAACTTGGCCATATTAGTAGCAGTAATTGTAAGAAAGGCCCTTTTTGCTTTCATAGGATTAGGAAAATATCTATTGTGGTTGACCAGTCAAACTTGGCTTTTATTTGACAAACCTAACAACAGAGAGGGTCGATTTAGGTGTTGAGATTGGCAATATTAGGAATTTGAGCCAAGGTTTGATTTTGACAAAATTAGCATGCTTGCCAACTGGGATAATAAGGTGAATTAGTTTAAATGCAAGAATGTCAACCAAGAATAGTAAAACTGAATCTTCTTTTGGATTTGACCAAAAATAGCAAGCAAGACAACTAGCTCTAGTAATTCAACCCAGGTTTTGTGATTTGACATTTATGGCAAGACAAATTAGGTCTTTGAAAGGTCAAACTAGCAAGATTTAGTGTTTTAGCGCTAGGCCATTTGGACTGTCATATAGATGGATACCCTCCAACTATCTACCATGTGTCACACTAGGAGAATGGTTCACTTGCTCAACATTGCTCTTGACTCATCATCCTTCCACTCAAAATTTCAACTTGAATTTGAGATTTATGTATTTGGTTTTTTAATTATTAATATGAATTTAGGATTTCTTAGCTAGTTCAGTGTTTATAATTTATTGTAATGATGTATTTATGATTTATGATTTATCTTTATGCACATAGTGAACTTAAAATAATAATAATAATAATAATAATAATAATAATATTTATTATTATAAATATTATTATTATTACTGCCATCCCCAACTTGTTGTCCCCTAGAAAATGTGGGGTTGCCCTCTAGCCATACCGGAAACTCGTCCCTCCGTCCCCGCCATCTCCCTGTTCCCAAAGGCAGTGCAACATAGGAAAATTCTTGAAAATCCTTAAATTGGCTATAAAATCTTCTTCAATATGTTGGAAGATTGAGAACGTTAGCATTTAAAAAGGACAACAAGCAGGGGAACGAAAGTGAAAAAATCTGGCTGGTTCTCACTAGTTTTCTAAAACTTGCTGAGTACTCATCATGCTCGTCAGTCGAGTGAAGGCTTGACGAGTCCTGACCGTGTGTAGACAAATTATTGAGTTGTGTTGAGTTTAATTACTTGGCTTTGGTTTTGGGGTGATCTGAGTTCTCACGTTTTATTGAGTTTGGATAAGTCTTGCAACTATTATGTAGATAAAGCCAAAGCATTATTTCTTTCATCATAATATTTTCTGTCCAATTTTGGTGATATTGTTGGTGTACTCCTTCTGTCTTTATTTGTTGATATTTTATGTGGAGAGCACCCTTTTTGGCATAAATAAGATGAATGCTTCTTATACGGTGTGTGTATCTGACCTCTTTGAATTTAAAAGGAGCTTGAAGTTGCCTTCTTATTCAAGAGGTTTTTCTTGTTGTTAATCTCAGCTTTTTATTTTGTTCTTTTTACTTCGTAGAATGATGTTCTCAGATTAGGAGAAAACAAGTTGTCTTAGTGCAGAGCAAGGGATTTTCTTAAAATCAGATCAACATTCCTGCTGTGGGGCGAGGAGAAAATGTGAAAATCAATACTGGGAAACTATATTACCAGAAATAGGAATCATGAAACAGAGATCAGGAACAAAACAAGAAATGGGGCTAGAGGGCTTTGGGGGATAAGAAACATGTGCTAAATTCTCCTCCCGTATATTGTGCATATAAAATTGAGTGGGAATGTACTAATGTAGTGTCAACATGGGAATGGGAATGGGAACAGAAACAGATCCAGAAATGGGCTTCCTAGTCAGGTATCTGGTAACATAGCTGAAAGTATAGGTCAAATTAATCTCCTATCATCTGATATTATTTTTCTGAGTTGTATTTACTGGCTATAGGCCAGATAAGTGGGCAACCATTTCATTGGCTGTTGATATGGTTAGTTTGTCAGTGATCTCTGCAAGTTAAAAGTTTTCGTGTTTTTGTAACCTTATTTTGTGTATCTGCCTTAAGGGTTTGGATATTCATTTATTGATTATTGGTCAACCATTGCAGGTTTGAAAGACCGGATTTCCCACCGATGTTCACAGGAGCAGCACCATTGAAGGGAAGGTGAGTGTTTAGATGCTAGAAGCTTTTCCCTTTCAAAAAAATAAACTTTGCAACTTTGTTTTGATGTTTGTAAGCATAGTTATTAAGCAGGCACTTTCTGCTTGATGTAATTCATCCTATTTAAAAGCAGTTTGCTGTATAACGAAACTAAAAGAAGCAACTCATCAGTGTTCCACGGGGACACGTCCCACACGCTTGGGAGTGCATCACCCTGCAGTTCCCACCTCCACAACCACCTCATCCAAACACTGAATTAGGATTGTGCATCCTTCACCCAATTGGATGCATCTACTAATTTTAAAAGCATAGCTTGTCATGGGCATGGAATGAGGAAATTAATCATGGTACGAGACTTTCCATGCTGGTGCATTGTGTTATGGTCTGTTCATGTTTCTTTATAATCCTTCAAGTACTCACTTATGAATGTGACTTTATTTAGTAAAACCTGAAGTCATGAAAACTAGGGTCTTTGAAGACTTTACCACATTCTCATTCAGTGACAGAATCTAACATAGGCTGATAATAAGGTGAGGAAGCAGCATTGGAAGTGATTGCATGATACCACGATCCTGCTATTTGAAATCTATTTCATTGTATTGCTTCTTCCAAATGCTATCAATGGTGGGCTGAGTTCTACGGGTGGTACAGGGTGCAAAAATTCCATTTTTCCTCCCTGCTCTTTGATGCAGATGGAGTGTCAATATCAACATGAATTGGAGCAATATATCTGAAGGGATCCCTAATAAGAGGGTATGGGGAAGAGCCTTCAAAGCTTGGGTGTCCAGCTCAACTTTCATTGTCAAGATTTTTTCTGCTTCTTCCTATGTTATTATTAATCTATTTTTGATTGGCCTTTTTAGTGCTACATTCGTCAATAGAGGCTAGCATTTTCTCTCTAATCTCTGAGTCAATGGAATGACGTGGTTTAAGATTCCCCTGAATGCTAGCTTAGTGTTCTTTCACTCTATGAATGCTCATGGTTTTCATTTGCTCTTCACAATATTTGCAACACAACCTGGTCTCAAATCTACTCCAAGTTTGTAGATGATATGTAGACTGCTGACTTCACAATATTTGCTATTTTTTCCCCATCAACCTCATCACAATGGCTCCATGCAAAGTCTTTTTACATTCTTGTAGGCCATGATAATGTTTTAGATGGTGATTACAAATTTGCAAATTCAAAACCTATACGTTCAAACTGGCACAACAATCTGGTCTCAAATCTCCTCCAAGTTTGTAGATGATATGTAGACTGCTGACATAGATGCAAAATCCACCAAAAGCAACCCACAAATGGTTCCAAATCAGCTCCAAGCTCAGTTTGAGTCAATTCTCTTCACTGCAGTGATGAAATTTCAAAATACTCATTGGTAATTAATGAGAAATGTGCACTCTCTGGTCAATACAAAGGTTATATTTATAATTAAATCTTAGGTGTAATACCTCGGTTTAGACTCCTTTGTTATGTATATGCAATTATGGAATATTGTATGGATGTGGTGTGTTACTGATCTGATTAGCAGGGCTGCTAAGGTCCTGGAACCCTCACTGGATTATAACACGCAGGGTGATGATCCACTGTCACCTCGGCTATTGCCCCCACTCTTTAAGCCCAACACCTCCTAAACGGCTAAGGGAGGATTCCCCAAATATTCCCCACTGCTCCGGATATATTGCCAGTGCCCTGAATGGAGTCAAATAGGTGAAGGTGTTCTCTACTTGCTGTCCTGCTATGAATAAACAATAAAAACAGAGCAGATTTCTAAGAACAAATTATTAGTAGTCTAATCATTTGATATATAGCATGTAACCTATGGATTTTGGTCTACTGAGAATACTCTAACCGAATATGTTATTAATTTTGTGATTGAGTGCACGGTTTTAGAGTTATAAGTGAAGACAACTTGCTGTTTTGTTGGACTGACTGCCAAGTCTGTGTTGAAACGCAGAGGCAGCTAGCTTATTTGTTATTACAGCCAACCCACAATGTACAATACACATTTGGAGAAACCACTCTAAAGTGTAGGAAGGCTAGTAGAGGGTACTTTAGAGGCTTTAAGACCTCCCCTGTGTCAAATATTTTGTTGAAAATGCAATTTCCAGTGAGCTGGAAATTGCTCTTTCAGATTTTTGGTTATATTCACTTGCCCAATTTTTTTTTCCAGAATTTAAAGAGTCAATTGTTACAGCTGGGAAATAAAGAAAATTCAACCCTTTCACAAGGTAATGACCATAAATGATTATGGAGCTGAAAATAGTAAGTTCTAGCTCGTGATTCTTACCTGTAGGCCTTGAAAACTTATTTTGGATGACTGTAGAATGCAAGTTTAGCAAGAAAAAAAAACCCACCCCGCCTGTAGATCTACAACCAATTGACTAGATACAAGTGTAAAATATGGGAAATGACCTTATAGTAATAACCAACAAGAAAAATCCCACCCTAATGCAGAAAGATAAAAGAGAATATGAAATTTTTAGAGATTTTTTTGGTTGTTGGAATACCTGTGCCTTGAGAACTTACTTCTTGCTTAGGTGTGAAGTCAAAGCCTTTCTAAGTCGTTTGGCCCCACTTGTGTCAAGGAAATGGGTTTGGTCTTGGAGGAAACCACTCCCACTATTATTTAATTTACGTTTCAAAATTTCGACCCTCCTTAGGATTGACCCATCTTTGCCGTGTTCGACTTTTATTCTGTGTCCGGCGAAATATAAAATCCTTAGAATAATGAAGCCTTCCTTTGAAGCAGTCCAAAACCCTTGGATCGATTCACCTGCAATCAAGATCAAACAAGTAGAAGAAACCCTAGTCGCTTGTCTCCATGTAGCATATTAGCTCTTCGATGGCAGAGATTATTAGTCTTTGGATAGATTTACTTATATGTAGAAATAAATTAGAATTTTTATAAATTATGCCCAATAACCATAACCATAACAAGAAAAAGGACAAAAGACGAAAACCATCCCACAATTGTAAAGAATTACAAGAGTTTGCAAAAATGAGCTCTTTATTTGTGATAACACTTGTCTCAAATGATCAACAACAATTACAATGGAGGAGAGTCTAGCCTTTTATAGAAAAAATTCTAATGGCTAGTTGACATCTTGTTAAAATATTGCTAGTCTTCCACAATCCGGGACTTAGCAATTTGTTTATTTTCTAAAAATATTGCAAAACAGCATGAATTTCCCCAGGGGGGTTGAATTTGTTCACAGCATAAGATAATTCATGATTTCCCTTGGAAAATGGTCTTCAATGGTCAAACAAAGAAATAACATCATGATTCCCCGCAACATATAGCATTTTTGGTCCATGAGTGAGTCAATTTGTCCACATAAAAGACTTCAAATTTTTTAATCAAGGTTGTCATTGATGTCAATATGGCATTGTTTGTGATGGCAAATTCTTGTGAGCTATGATGTTGCCCTAGAGATCCTTTGATAATAGTGCCCTAGATGTCCTTGAACTATTCATGAAGGTGCCATAACCTCAAGCATATTATGATGTCCTTGCTTATGATGACAAGCTCTTCTTGATTGATAAGGATGCCTAATCCTAATGACAATGTATGGAGCCCTAATCCTTATATACAAGCCCTTGCTCTAACTAGCTCTATTGAAGAACAATGACAAGACATTACATTTGATTACATGGACAGTGATTGGAGACATGACATAGAGGACTTGCAAATCACTTGATGGAAAATTGATGGATGTTCCACTATGACATATGGATGACATGTCGCTGCACTGTTATTGGATACATGATGCTACACTATCAGGATGACATACATGATGACACACTATGATGAAGAGCTTGGAGTCATAACAATAAAGAAGCCCTAATGACCTTGCTGTCCTAATCACCTTCTGCACATAAAAATTTAAGGACAGTCACAAAGAAAAATTATTTTGGACACCTTGGAGGCATCCTTTCAAAATAGATCCTAGACCATCTTAAAGAGGATTTTTTCCTCTTTCTAATGAGCATTTATTTGTCCCGAAACTCCCAATAGTTTGTGAGATATTGAATTTTTAAGCTATGAAAAATATAATTAATGTTGAGCCGACCTATGCTCAAGACACAAGTCGGCCTACCTCCAAAGATGTGTCCCTTCAATCAAGCAACAAAATGTGTATAAATAGAGACCGCATACCCTCATTTTTAACACAGAAATTTTGGATTCGGTGGAGAACTCAGAGGCAAATAAGAGGTCGAGGAGGACATTGATGTTTATTGTTTGGGCGACTTTTTAAGGAAGAGGAGGAGGAATACATTACAGCTGACCTGTGACTGTGTTTGTGAGGCTTGGTTTTTGTGACAAGTAACTCTGCCTGTGGATGACAGTCGTGTGTGGAGGGCTCAAAACAGTTGCAGAAGGCTCGGACAAGTGTTTTCTGTGGTGATTTTTTAGACCTATACTTCTGCTGTCATAAAACTCGCACCCTGACAGATTGCTGACCTGAGGCCAGAACTGTGGTGGACAGTTATCTATTGAAGCCTGAAACAAGAGAACAGTGGAAAGCTACCAGTGGAGGAAAGCTTGTTAAGAACTTACCGAAGCTAGATTGAAGACAATCCTGGAACAGATTGAAGGTATTTTTGGGCTCATTTGGAAGACATCTTGAAGACATCCTTGGAGCTGAAGTGTGGAGAAGACTTGGAAACACTTGGTTGCAGAATTTGAAGAGGCTATTAAAGAAGGGCATTGAGCAGCCTTAGAAGAGAATTTAAGGAACATCTTAAAGACTATTCAAAGAGATATTGTACCAGATCTTGAAGCATTTGGAGGAACCGTTGTGAAGACACCTTGAGGCATCTTGGTTGAAGTGTCTTGGAAGCCATTATTGGGACAGCTCTTAGAAAATCTTTTGTGGAGACTTAAACCTTGCTAGAGCATACTTGTTGAACAGATTTGAAACCTTGAAGAAGAGTTTGCAGTTGTCCTTGTACTTGAAGCTGTTTTGAAGACCTTGTGCAGAACTCGTGCAATTGATTGAAGGACTTATAAGACACCCTTGGTTGGAGAATTCTTGGGACAGACTTTTGAAGACATCTTGTTGAGAAGCTTTATTGAATACCATGATGCATTAGTCATCATGTGGTGACCTTGGAGAAAGCGTATGGGTAAGATGAAGAGCAGTGGTGACACTTTCTAAGAGATCAAGGTTGTCATTGATGATGTAATGTGGAGACCAAAGTGAAGACTAAGCGAAGATTGATAGGGCTTGTTGAAGAAGACATTGGGAGCTGTGAAGTATAACCAAATACATCTTGACGAAGTAAAGTGAGGGTTGGAGCCTCGAAAAGACAAGGTTGGTGCCTTGGAAGATAGGGTTGGAGCCCTAGAGGATTGGAGTCCTCAAGAAACCAGGTCGGAGCCTGAACCAGATATAGGTTGGAGCCCTTGAGGTTGATGCCTCAAAATTGACAAGGTTGGAGCCTTGGAAGTACAAGTTGGTGCTTGGAAAATACAGGTTGGAGCCTGGGAGATTGAAGATCGGTGTCTTCACTTGTAGTTGGAGCCCTACATATATTGTACATGATTTATTGAAAAAATTAATAAAAGCATTTATTCTTATTGTTCATTTTGTGTTCTAAATATAAGTGATCTAACTGGTAAAAGTAACAATTGAAAAGGAAAACTGATTCACCCCCCTCTCAGTATTTCCAACAAAATTGACCAAAAGAGAACAACTTTGACCCTTTAGAAAAGATTAGTTGTAACGACTAGTCAATAGGTCCATCTTCCAGCTTCTTGGTCCTATTACCACTCAAACTCGCAGGTGACCTAAAGGGGTTCCTAAGACGACAACTGCTACGGTAAGGGCAACGGTGGAGGCTTAAACCACTATCACCACGACTAAGTCTCTCTTCTCTTTAAAAACTTTCACTGATGGGAGGAGTCGTGTAGTGTAGGGATTCACTTGTAAAGTATATATCAATGGATAGGTGAGAAGTGACCCTGAAAACCCTTTCCCAAGGATGGAGTGAAGAATGGAGCTTGCTTGCTCTTTAAGCAAGGGACTTGGTCCACCAAGGATAAGGGGTGAGGGTTGAAGGAGAAAGGATAGGCTTATGAACAAGTTTCTCAATCCCTATAATCCTTGGGAAACTTGGATTCCCAAATGGTCCTTGAAAAATAGTCTTTATTGAGAAGTGGGACCACATGGGGCCAAGTGGACCCAACCCAGGTTTGAGGATGGAATGTAGCAACCAATGATGTTCCTATCTTGGACAAGGTGAGGGGAAAGGAACAAACAAGAATACTTTCTTCAAAAGGTGGAATTAATCTTATTGAGGTCTAGCCTTGGGGATGCTTAGGCACAATTCGATCCTAGAGCTAGGGCTAGAGATTCTCGGAGATTCCGCTGTTAGAATTGCCTCAAATTTGGAGGAGAGGGAGCGGGACCACCAGCGTAGTAGCCTATAGGAGATCGAATTTTTTCCTTGGGTCAATCCCTAGGAAATTGATGCCCTAGGTGACCTAATGGGGCTAGACTTGGGGAAAATGGTTAAAAGAGGGTTGAAATGATCACCCTTCTTGAGGGATCAGTGCCTAGTTCACTTGGGGATATGGAGTCAAGGATAATGGTGAGTAAGAACTTGGTTTCTTGATCAAGGAGGCCCAAAATGTCAACTTCATCCAATGTTGAGAGAAAGAAAAGAAAAGTGACCTCCAAGCATTTATACTTCAAAGCAAATGATGCAAGCTTCTCAAGATAAATAAATCTCTAGGATATTTCATTCATATAACATTGGCCCATACATTAAATTAGCTAAAACATGCTCAATTCCACATTTCGATAATGCAACAACTAGCCCTAATTTTAGCAGTATGCAACAACAAGAATAATAACATCAAAATTTACTTACAATGTTAGAAAGTATATCCAACTAGCATTTCATTTGCTTGATAAAGCTCCAAGACAAGAGAAATAGCCCAAATCCATACATCAAAATTCATCCATCTCCAAAAATATCCACCAAGGAAAAAGTGCGAAAATTCTCTATGATTAGAGAGATCCCAAGTCAAGTGATGATACAAATGAATGTATCTAACATCAATATATAGCCTCCTAAGGAGTTCAAATTAGCCTATGGGCCCTTAATGATAAAATAATGTGCAAATAATAACCCCTAGTGGTGACAAGCCCACCATACTAGCTCATAATGTAAAAACAAGCCTCACAAGGGGCCAAATATTGATGTATGCATGTCGTAGGGCCCTCCAAAGGCTCAATAACATCTTGAAGTGCCATATTGAGGAATAAATTCCTCAGAATATGATGGACAAGGGGGTGGCCCTTGTTCTCCAAGTAGTAGACATGTGGTGCTCTTAGTGGGTCTGAGGGCACAACAATGACCCCTTGGGTCTCCGTATGAGTCAAAGATGTATGTAGATCATTTGCAATGGTCTAGGTGGTGGAATGAATGCTGCCATGACATCGTACAAGTGTTGGGACACCTGCCAAGAGTGTGGGGCTCTTGTGGGGGCCTGCTGGGCATAATGTACCAATCATGTCACCATCGTCCCAAAAGTGGATTTCTAGTAGTCTCTGAACATCCATGAAGATCTGTGGAGTGCTGTCTGCTGCTATGGAGGCCCATGGCTCTCTATGCACACCCTACATATGCTAATGTGGACCTCTTGGGGTCAAGATCCCATATAGGGAAGCCAAACCCAAATGGAAACCACCTGCAATCCTGCGTAAGATCTAATGCGTCCCCTAGGCTTCCAGTACAATTATTCATTAGAATAATCGGGTAAAGCTTATAAACATGGATAACAAAGTGGGCACTTCATAATGGCATTCCCTTCCGTAGTGGGCTTTGGCATGTGCTAGTGTCTCCAAACTCCAAAGGGGGTTAGCCAAGTACCTTATTAGGTGGTTCCAACCCTTACAGGGGATAATATGTCCAAGGTACACCCTTCTAATGGGGATGGCAAGTGACAAATAAGTGAGATGGAATAGGGAATGAGAGGGGCAGTCCCGTGCCACATAATAGGGCATAGGGGTAGCTGAATAAGGGGAAGCCCACACCTGAGTATATAAGGTATAGGAGGGAGTAGTCGTGGTATATGAGGTGCCCCGACTTTGATTTTTTCACCCTTATTTATATGCCTTTTGCCTTTTATGAATTTTCTTTAATTAAGTGCTCGAGCCTCAAAGGACAAGAGCATGATGTGTAAGATATATCAGTGGCTACCCCCTTTTAGGTAGGGTGGTTCATTGCCCTCTAGGGGTTGGGACAGTCATGGGTTCCTGAATGATAGAGGAGGCTCATCTAGGGCTTATGGAACCAGGGTGATGGCCATGGATTGTGGGTAGAGCTCATGCAATGGCTTTTGCCCACGTGCTAATTATTTTTGTCCCATCCATCTTTTGCATTTTGTGGTACAATTTCCAGTTAAATGTGGCCAATTATGCTTTTCACTTTTTCTTTTAATTGCTTCAAACTCCGGGGCATCATTCTAGGCCTAACCCAAGGTGGTGGCAAGGGGATAGGGAGGCTAACCCTATATGGACCCAGAATGGGAATGTGGACCTAGGTGGGAGAAATGATAAAGGGGGTATATTGACCGGAAAGGGAGTAATATGTGCGGGTAAAGGAGCAGGGCCACACACCCAAAGTCGGGGTTTCTCAAGTAGTACCACCCTAGAACCAAATGGTCAATAAAGGAGATCCCACGGGACTAAGATCCAAGGGTAACAACCAAAAGAGATGAAGGAGACAAGAGTACAAACTAAGCCCACTCTTTCTGTCAAATGCCCCCATCAATCCATACCCAGAAGTATCCATGTTAAGTAAACCTAATACTCAATTATCAAATGACAAATCATACCTTTAGAATCCGCAGGCCCACCTTCAAACATACGATCAATACAGGTGGGTGAGAAACCACATGGTTGGCTCAGGTGGCAGAGAAATGGCACAACGAGCTAGTAGGAGGCATCAAGGGGTTGCCGGCTGAGGCTCATCATGGAGAAATTTTTTTCTCCTGGGATATCACCCACAAAGTGGTGGGTAACAAGTCTAATTTGGTTACAACAGCTAGTAGCCTTTTCTCCAATGACTAGTTTTGACCTAACGACTAATTTTTGACATTGACTTGGCATTGGATATTCCCTTGGCAATTGGACTTCCACCCACAGTGGTATATCTCCAATACTTGAATCCTCCTGGAAAAGCTGGAACCCTCCCGGGTTTTGCTTCGCATGTCCTGATCTGTACTGGGCCTATCTTTGTTTCCTCATATTTGCTAGGACACTGCCAGATCATCACTTTGACTGCCACATCATATTGCCCTTGTGCCTGATCTCCAACACTGCTGCTGATCTCAAAATTCTGACACCTGGTTTTTCTTCTTCTCGTGACGCTGATCAATTTTGACGTAATGCATGCATGATCCTGCCTAATGCTTTGCCTAAAAATCCCCTGGAAACATTTTCTGTACTATTGACCTTGTTTGACTGAATTGTTACTAGCCACTAGATGTTGTGATTGAAAAAATTCCACGTGGCGTGGAATCCTCTAGTCATGCTCTACAATTTGAGCTTGGGTTGACATTTTGTCCACTTGGACCATCTTGCTTTGGGAAACGTGAACTACCTTTGGGAAACGTGAAAGTTGACAAATGAGATTGCTATGCTATGAGAGCTATATTGAGGAATATTGCACCAAAGCCAAGGTCACTTACTGACTATATAGATATGAAACCATGTGGATTGACATAGGTGCACCTTTACGCAGGCTGCACTAGCCCATACATCATTGATCACCCCTACAAAGACAAGGCTCCGGTAGAACCATGAGTCTTCATGAAAAACCTTCCAAGGTCCTCCAATCCAGTTAGGAACGAGATCGGCAATATGAAACTCTCAAGTGATGGGGCATGGCCTGATCAATCACAATGAATACAAACTCCAAACAAAAGACACTAGGTTTGGGATGCCTAATACATGGCCTCACAAGGTTTTTTTACAAAGCTTAGACTTGTGACGTTAGGCTTACTATGGTGATAAATGATGTGTCTGAAAAAAATTATTTACCCCCACTGATGGAGGGGTAACATGTTGTTTTATTAATGTCTAACCATGTGGGATATACATATAAACACCCCAGAACATATGCTTAGGATGCATATTTTCTAAGTTGACATTGTTTGTGATGTCACTATGATGTATTAAATGAATCAAAATATAAATTTGCATACGGAATTTGAGTTGCTATGAGGAACATGGGGACTATGGGGCAATGATTGGGGAAATGAGGTTGAGAAAGAGAAAGTTGGTAAGATCTGACCTTGACACTTGTCATACATATAACTCACCCTTGGAAATGTCAAATGTGTTTGTACCTTTTGGAAGATGATTGACACCTTACTATGTAAAAGGCTTCATGCAAAAGCCTCTCCTAAAGTTTAGAGGATTATTTCCTTGGCTGTTTTTCTATCTCTGACACCTTATATTGGGTTTGTTGCACTGTTATGGAGAAACAATTCTGCCAATTTTGGAAATGGTATTGCTGCAGTGTAGTGAGCTCATCTTGGGAGGGAATTGCAGCCATTGATTACTAAAGGAGATGAATATCAACATGTTGGGAACTCTCCAATATGTTATCCTTAACCTCCCATTGTGAATTCTTTGGATGCCAAACATGTCCCTCTCATTGTAAAATACGAAATTTATGTTAATTATATTTAAAATTAGAATTCAGGGTTGTGTCCTTTAGAGTGGTTGTGTCTCCCTAATTCCTATAAATATGTAAGTCATCTTGAATAGTTATTACATGTCATCAATCCTCATTCCATTCACATTTATTAATTATCCTTTTTGTCTATTTGTACAATATGTGCTTGTCCCTTTTCTTATGAATGCCTATGACATGTTGTGACTACTATGAGGTATGTCCCAAGTGGTATCAATGCATGTTTGAACCTTGTTTTCAATGTTCTTCTTGTGGAAATAAAACTTTGAGAGGGGTGGCCGCATTTCCTATTGTTGGAAGTCATTCATTGTAACCAAGAACAAATTTAAATCAAGTTTGAGAAAATACGAGTTAAGACACTCAACATATAAAGAGGAAATACTTCAGAGAAATTTCTCCTACCACTTGTAAATTTTAAAATCTGATGGTCTATGCTATAAGAGTCACTTATTACAAAACTTCTTTATGCTGCAATATTAGTTAAGCAATTGTAGATGGAACATAAACCAAATGCATAATGGAACACAACCAAGAACATAATGAGAGGTAAAGAATTTAGGTCCATTGACTAGAGCAAAACCTACAAGGGGAAAATGCAACCATATTTTTCTTCTATTAGATATCATTTGTTCAACAAAGATACAAAGTACAATGAAAGTTCAATAGAATGGGTAAGTTCACCCAAATCTAAACAAGCTGGAGCATGAATATCATTGATGGCAGCAACATGGTTGCGGGGGAGTGGCCCCCCCTCTCGAACCCGCTCTTGAAGAGCATTCCCTCTGGGAGCGCTCTATTTTTTTATTTTTTGGCTCCCTAGCTTTTTTTGCAAATTTTCTATGCAAACACGTTCCAAATGCAATTTTTTTTCAAAGAAACAAGAATTTTTGAGTGGGGCAGCCTAATGATCAAGCCTATGGTCCTAGTATTGATATGCAATTCATGGTAATTTTAAATTCTTAAAGTAAAATTGACATTCTCCTTTATTCTTCATTTTCATCCTTTTACTTAAATTTTTAATATTACCATGAAATGACTCGTGATGTTTGAGAGTGGTTCCGACCTCGTTAGATTTCATATGGAGAAAGTAGAATTTTAGATTTCACTCAAAATCTAGTAGAGTTATCTATTTTCAGGATTGGGGGGATTGCAATGTTTCCTTTGGATCTTGTCTTGTCAAGAGCACCAATCCTTCTATGTACCATGATATTAGTGACATTGGTTGTCGAAATCATCTATCATGACCACACTAAACATGTACCCATCAATCAAACAAAATCTTGACTTGACATGCTACGTTTTTTTCTATCTTATGTTAATGCTTAGAGGGTGATATTAATGACAAAGATGCCAAGATAGGCAATGATTTTGATGATATGTAGCTATTTGTTGTAGCATGATTTTTTTGGATGATAGAGGCCATCTAGAGCCTGTTTGTTGAAGTATTTTTGGTTCAGATACAGATTGCACTCGATGCTATTTTCATTATGTGCACCCTTACATGCTATATAAATCAAAACTTGTAACTTGTGGACCTGTGGTTGACAAAGATTGTAGCTACTAGATGATTGATGCTATATGGTTTAATCCATGTTTTTATGCTTTTTATAACTAATTCATCATTCTACATGCCTTCTTAGAAGTTAGACATTTCTCATGGCAGCAAGAGGCCCAAGCATTAGAGCAATAGATAATAGATTTACTTGTCTTTTATAGTTTCCAGTAGTTTTTATAGCTGTTGAATTTTTCATATTTATTATGATATCTTTTGTAAACAATATATGACAATTTAAGTTTGAAGCTTGAAGTTGGGAATTATAATTCATTGGTAATGAATTATGAATGTGATGCTTCGTGAAAGTTGAAAGTTTAAACATTTCATTTCATGTTAGATATTCTTTGTTATCGTTTGGTTACTTGGTAATGGTAATGATTACAAGTACAAGTTACAACTTTAGTGATCAATGATGATAAATGTTATATATCGAATTTTGAAAGCTTGAAACTTTAAGATTGATGAACCATGAGACTCGATATGTTGCAATTGTAAAAATAATTATTTTTGATTCTAGAAAGTCTTGGAATTTCCAAGAGGACAATTCGCCCCTGGGATCCTCAAGTTGGCCTAAAGGAGGGAATTCAACCCCTTGAGAAGGCTATATAAAGAGCAGTTCGACTTCATTTGGGGACACACTCACTCACAAGTTCAATCTACAAGAAAGAGTTCGATCTATAGCTGGGTAGCTGCAAGGAGAGCGAAGGTCAAGAAGAAGGACAAAATTTCTTGGTTTTTGGGTTCTATCTCTCTCACACGTGCGAAATTCTAGGGTTTTTGGGTTGCAGGAAGAGGTCGAAGTTGCACAATCGAGTTGCAGTAGGACGAAGTGCAAAAACTTGTAGCTGGAAAGAAGAAACTTTGTCTAGACCTCGCTGACCTTAGGAAGAGTTGTCTTGCTCTTGGAAGGTCCTAGAAGGAGGTCGAATTAGGGTTTCTTCAAGAGTTGCAAGGCCGAAGTTGCAGCGTGTAGTAGTTTGGTGCAGATTCAAGGACTCGAGGAAGGGCTGACTATGTACTGGGAGAAGGACTTGGTCTAGGGATTGGGTCTTTGTACCTCATTTGAAGCAAATTCGAATAAGAGAAGAGTTTCCAGGCTTTCCCCTTCGAGGGGTTTTGCCCTAGCTGAGAGCCTATATTTGTGTCCTCTTTTGTTGTTGCTATTTCTTGATATTGTTTGATGAAAAAATCTAATTGAAGAGCATAAAGAAGATTTTCTTATTCCAAGGAAGGACAATAATGATGCTGATGCAGAAAAGCAAGATGAACCTTTGTCTAATGAACCGATGCCCGATGTTGAAGGTCCGATGGATCCCATTGATCCACCTCCTAGTGAGCCCTCTACTACAAGGAAGAGGCCTTTGTGGCTCAAAGATACTCTTGAAGATGCCGAGAAACACATTGCACCGAGGGGGACATTTCGTGAAAGCAAGAAGCTGAATAGGTACCAAGGGTACTTAGCTGCCATGAGTACCATTGTACAATATGAGCCTTGTACATTCGAAAAAACCGTGAAGCAACATGTTTGGAAGGATGCGATGAACGAAGAGTATGAGTTGATCATGAAGAATGACGACTGGGATGTGGTCACTTCGAAATGGCTCTACAAGATCAAACATGGAGCTAATGGGAGTGCTGAGAAATTCAAGGTCAGATTTGTAGCTCGAGGCTTCTCTCAGAAATAAGGAGTAGACTACGATGAGATATTTGCACCAATTGCTTGATATACCACCATCTGTTCGATCATAGCCTTTGCTGTCTCGCAAGTATGGAACCTTCATTAGATGGATGTCAAAACTGCCTTCTTGCATGGTTCGCTTAAGGAGGAAGTATATGTGGAACACCCGAGTGGTTTGAGGTTCAAGATCGTGAGACACATGTATGCAGGTTGAAGAAAGCCCTCTATGGGTTGAAGCAAGCCCCTAGGGCGTGGTATGAGAGGATCGATAGCTATCTTATGAAGCTGGGATTTACAAGAAGCGATGCTGATCTGGACCTATACTTCAAGGGTTAAAAGGACAGACCTCTCATTCTGGTCCTTCATGTGGATGATCTCTTTCAGATAGGTGATGGCCCTCCCATTCATCAATGCAAGAGGGAGTTGGCTTCCGAGTTCGAGATGAAGGACCTAGGAATGATGCATTATTTCCTAGGGTTGGAGATTTGGCAAAAGCCATGTGAGATTCTCCTTTCTCAAGGAAAATATATTGTGAAGCTACATGAGAGATGTGGGATGGTGGACTGCAAGTCCGTGACTACTCTGATGGAACTCAACTTCAAGAAGCTATGTGGAAGTGCCGCTGGGCCCAGATTGGCGAACCCTACCTAGTATCGACAACTTGTGGGAGCATTGATGTTCTTGGTCAACTCCTGTCCTGACATATGCTTCTCTATGAACACGTTGAGTCAATATATGGTTGAGCCTCATCACATTCATTGGATTTCTGCCAAGAATCTCTTGATATATCTCTGTGGCACAATCCACTATGGACTGAGATACATTGCCGGGGATTTGAGACTACATGGATATACAGACGCTGACTTGGATGGCAGTGGTGGATCGTAAGAGCACGTCAGGGTGCTGCTACTCTTTGGGTCTGCTTCTCTATCTTAGATGAGCAGGAAGCATAAATCGGTTGTACTAAGCACTAGCAAGGCCAAATGCATTGCTGCGAGTATGGCCTGTTGTGAAGCAGTTTGGTTGAGGAAGCTCTTCAGTGAGCTATTTGAGCACGTGCTAGATACCACCGTGATCTTCTGCGACAACCATAGTGGGATTCGTCTATTAGAGAATCCTGTGTTCCATGATCGCTCCAAGCACATTGATATCAGGAACCCCTTTATGTGAGATATGGTACAACAAGGAGCAGTTAGGCTCCAACACATTAAGACAAATGAGCAGGTTGTTGACATTATCACGAAGCCTCTTGGGAATGTCAAATTCTTAACCTTCTGAGAGAGACTTGGAGTCATGGAACGACCCTCTTATGAGGGTCCCGTATGTTTTGGACATAGAGCTCTAGGAGCTCCTAGGGGCGTGGGATACTTCTTGGAGCTAGCTATGAGCGACCATAGGGTGAGTTGTTCACCTTCCCCTAGTGGTGCGCTGGATACAGGGTGAGTGGTTCACCTTCCCCTGTGGATACCCCATTATGGTTGACATTTGTGTAGGGTGAGTGGTTCACTTTTCCCTACGATTAACATATGCATAACATGAGTGGTTCACTTTTCCCTACGATTAACATATGCATAACATGAGTGGTTCACCTTCTCCTATGGCATATGAGCAAGACGAGTGGTTCACCTTCTCCTATGGCATATGAGCAAGACGAGTGGTTCACCTTCTCTTGCTAATGCTTCGACACACATCCTACCCATAGAGTTTGAGAGTCATGGGAAGTACCTCTTATCTGGCCAATGAGTTGGGAAAAGCTGGTTAGGGACCATATCACTACCGATGGACGCAACGTGTACTGCTGTACTCCTTATGACTAGGATGCATGGCGTTCAATAACTTGATCTAGGATCAAGGACTAACTTTAGTCAGTGGAGAGTGGTATGATACACTATCTACCACTTCTTCATAATTACTTCATGGTTCAACAGAGCAGAGTAGTGATGGCATGATGGTTCGGGATGACATATTGGCATGGTGATGGATTGACAGGTGGAATTCTCCCTAGTTGTGAGGGAGTGTTAAAATTGGCAACTAGGGCCAACTTCCAACATAGGACAACTCATATGATGGAGATGATTATTGCATTGGATTCCTCTTTCAGAGAGGTACAATTTTGATATAAAGATAAATAGGAGTGACCCTTCCCTCATTTGGGCATTCACTCATTGCACATCACATCATCTCTCTCCTCTTATTTGGTTCGTACAACTATTGGAGGCAGCTTCTCTTCTTTGCACGTGTGGCAGGAGGCCGAGTTTTTTTGGGGCAAAACAGGTCGAAGTTTTAGGGCGTTGACCAAGGGGGATTTGACCAGCCTTGACCTCAATTTTTGGGCCAGAATTATGATTTTTATAGGCTGCATTTATTGGCACAGAAATCAAGGAGTTTGGGATAGGTTGAACCAACGTTGAATTCAGGTTGACTTCACATCTGACTGCAGAAAATTACAGCAGTGTCTCTCTCCTTTGACTAGGTTTGACCAAATTGTTTTGGGCTGATTTTGACTCTCCTGGAGGACCAAATTGGACTATTGTTTGGAGGACATTTTGACAGCTTTGACCACCGTTGACTTTTTGGTTAGGGCTGCATTGACTGCTGATTTGGCAGATCTGTTTTGGGTTTGTGCTTATGATATTTGTACTTTCTCTCTCTCTCTTTGCTGAACTATTGAAGAATAATAAGAAGATTTGATCAAAGGGTTTCCCCACATTGGGGTTTGTCCCTGGCATCCGCAACATCTTGTGTTCTCTTGTCTTGGCTTGTTTTTTGCATATGATTTTATGTTCTATCTAGATTTACTGTCAATGTTTATAAGTTAAATATGATTGCTATTGGATATAATTGGAAATTGTCATTGGGCTGCCAAAGGAACATTGAAGTAAATTGTGCTTAAGCATAGAACATACCATTGTTATCTAAAATTAACAGTTCCTAGGGAGATTGGTTGTAGTATTGCTTGAATGATGTTATGCTTATTAAGAATATGGTCTTAAAACTTGATTGGGTTGAACTGTGACCGAATCAAATCGGTTCATTCATTAGGCTCGGAGGTCGACTGGCCCAATTACCTTGGTTTTGGGAAGGTGAGACCTCGGTTTGATGCCAAATCCGTGATGAACCGACTGGTTTGGTACCAAATCAGCATAAATATGTATGAATTGGATGTTCCCATCATAACACATTTGGTTCATTGAACAATGACACGTGTGTGGCCCTGGATCCATACCATGGTGGTTTTAGTTGGTCGAGTGGATTTTATTTGGAACTAAGGGTTGTTGCCCTCCAAAAACAACCCCTCCAAGATTATAAAACTATACCTCCCCTCTCATTTGCCTCACACATCTCAGTTTGATTTTTTGTACGCTTCATTGTGAGCTTGTAGAGTGTTAAGTTTTTCCAGGAGCCTCATTTGATTATGTATTCAATTGCTGATATGTTTTGCAACTGGTGCCATTTTGATATATTCACCCTTTGTAATATTGCCTAAAAATTGATGGGCTAATAGGGGCGAAGTAGCCTATCGATCCCCAAAATACCCAATTTGGGGCAATGGGGTTTGATGTGAATCTCACTTAATTAATTAAGGAGAAAATCCCCTCAAGCGAATCTATAAATACAAGATGATTCAAATCATTTGAACGATCATTGGATTGGATCAGTTATCTTTGTTTTTCTTTGAGATTGAGGCTCTGAGGGTTTTAAGATCCCTTTTCACCTATTAATTTCAGTGGTGAAAGATTCCACCACAGTTGATAAATTTATTTTCTCTTTATTTTTCGTATTTTCTACTTGTTCTGGTACAAGATTATTGAAGGATGTTCTGGTCGGATGAAATCAAGTCAAACAAATTCTTTTTTTGAGATAACACTTGAAGTAGGATAATTTGGATGCACCACTGAGGTTAAGTGAACTTGGTTTGAGGGAAAACAAAAGCAAAGTTCTGAAACAAACCTAATATGAGGTCATACAAATCTCTCTTTGCGCGACAAAGACCTTGCTCGTAAGGCAAACATGTGTATTGAGGTTAGCGGAGATCAAATCCTACCAATCTAAGGGCATCTTGTGATTCAACACCATTTTGTGGAAAACTACAAATTTTCTGGGGCAGCCGAGTTCCTTCGAGGACTGAAGGTCGAAGTCTGTAACATCGCATTAACATATTTGGCAAGAAGTCTAAACTCTAAGGTCTGGAGAGGGCTTCGAAGCTGGATTGTAGCATTCTAGGTAGGTCGGATACCCATCTCTGGATAAGATGTCTTCCTGCATAGTTTTGTGAGAGATGCGAGGTTCTTCCTGTGGTTTGAACTTCTTTGAAGCTCGGATCCTGTAGCAAGGATAGAACCTTAAATTTTGAGCAGACCCGAGGTGATTGCAGAGGTACGAAACATGTCATGGAAAGGGCAATAACAAGGTTGCGGGGGAGCGCACCCCCAAATCTGCTTTCGAAGCGTGCTCTGAGCGAGAGCGCATCGGGACCGACCCTAGGAGAGTGGTCCCAAAATTCACTCCCAGTGGGAGCGAGTTTCGGGAGCGCGCTCCCAATTTTTTTTTGTGCTCCCTACCAATGAGCGATAGAGGCAGTGATTGGGGAGCGATCACTCCCGTAATTCTCTGCTTCGCTTCGAGAGCGAATTTTAAGTGTGGGAAGTGATATGGGAGCGATCTCTCCTACAGAAAAAAATAAAAGAAACGTTCCCGCTCTACTAAGAGATGTGCGTGACCTACTTGGAGGAGAACTTTTTTTGGAGGGAAAACGAGGGGCCAAAAGAATAAAAGGCCTCCTCCCCTCCCACATTATATCATTTTTATGAGCTCGAGAGAGATTGAGAGGGTTTGAGCTTGAGAAGCTCGAGAGAAAGGAAGATTGAGAGGGTTTGAGCTTGAGGAGCTTGCAAGGGAGATTGAAGGTTGCCATTTGAGAGAGCTTGGGAGATTGAAGGCACCACCATTGGAGAGCCAAAGAGGTAGGGTCTATTAGTTTTGGTAGCATCGAATGTGTTCTAGTCACGAAACTTGGTGGAGAGGCTAGAATACATGAGATCTCCATAACCCAGAAATCGTTTATGGAAATTCCACCTAGCAATGACTTAATTAGATTATTAACTATTTTTTAATTCTTCCTAAGTCTAAACTTCGAAAAACTGGTTAAGTAATCAAAATTAATTAAGTGAAGGAGAGAATTCTATAGAAACTCACACGGATCGACAAAAGATTAATCTAAGCATTTGATTAAGATCTAATCTTGGCTGTTGGTGCTCCAACAGAGGATTATAAGAAGTCGATGGGTAGATGGAGAACACACCAGTGTAGATACTTAGTGATCTAGAGAATTTGATTTTCTAGTGCAGGTGATTCAACAGGGGAAATCGAGTCAAAGGTTGAGTTGCAGGTGGTAGAGTAGCAGATTTCCAGAGGAGTCTCTAGTTCCGGAAGAGTGAAAAGAGAAGGCCGAAAGTATTCCTTAGGAGGCAGTGTAGGAACTACGCAGTGCCTCAAGATAGGTAGTTTGATTCAGCCAGAAGAAGGGCCGATTTAGCTTCATGAGGCTGAGAAAATTTCCAGGAGGCCGGAAGAATCACTTCGAGTGGCAGCGACAGGCTAGACATCACATCAGAGGTAGTTTCTAGGTAGTACGAGTGGGGCCTGCACAGAAGGAGTGTATAAGGTTGACACATAGGGTTCTAGAGTTAGTTATAAGGCTCAATTTGTTGCGGGATTTCTTGATGAGGAGGGTAAATTCCCTCAGATATTTTTGCCAATATTTTTCTCTGATATAAATGCTAGTTTGGCATCATTTTATTGTACTCAGAATTTCTGTTGTTGCATAAATAATAAAACCCTCAACTGTTGCATCGGTTTTCCGACAATGGGTTTTTTCGGGGACAATTGTCCAAAAATAATGGTGTCACAATTCTTGTGTGTGTGCTAGAATTTCTCAGTTTCTAGTATTTTTTATGGTGAAAATTGCAGTTGTGATTTTATTCATTGTTTGCCGTAGCAAATAAACTGCATAATTAAATTTACAATTAGGAGAATAATTTCCAGTTGTTGCAATAGATGAAATTTTCACATGGTATCAGAGCGTGAGTGATCAGTCGAGAAGCTCAGAAGTGGAGAAGGGAATTTCTCTGTTTAGTGGGAGCAGCATGCTGAAATTCTCAGAGGCTGTGGAGAATCTAGACAGGCAAACCAAATTACTGGGAAGAATTCAATTTTTAGTTGCAGGAAGTAGAAAAATTCAAATTTCCTAGAATAGTGATTCAAGCATTCAGAGGGAGCAACAACAACTCAGATTTTCTCTGAGCAGATTTCTAGTTGGACACAAGGGATTTTGCTGCAGTTTTCATTTTCAGAATCAACTTTGGGTGGAAGAAGAATAACACACAAAATTTTCCTTTCTATGACCATGGACAAAATTGACATTCGGGGGGCCTCAGATTTGTCTTCTAGGTTGGAGGATGAATTTGTTTGCTTATCAGGATCAACTTCAAAGGCTGTCTGGTATATAAAAATTGGAGCGTCAGCTCACATGACAGCCGAGCTAAGTAACCTGACACGTGGATTTGGGATTCATTGGAGACGGGGATTTGAGTGTCGGATTCAGACACGTTGACCCCTCAGAACAGGACACGTTCGGATACGTTATATATTATTTTATTATATATCTATATATATATATATATTAAAAATTAGATATTTCTTACACAAATTCTCATTATTGATACAAATTCATTGATTTCAAACATAGATCTTCATCTAGATCTAAGTTTTACTGTTTACAAAGTAAGTTAGTAACATTGTAGCATGCATAGTACATACAAAATTCAAATACATGTCACATAAATGATAAATCAATGAATCATAAATTCTAAATTCATAAGAGATAAATTATAATATATATTCAATTCATCAATGATCCAAT
Source organism: Pinus tabuliformis (assembly GCA_031772625.1). Taxonomy (NCBI): domain Eukaryota; kingdom Viridiplantae; phylum Streptophyta; class Pinopsida; order Pinales; family Pinaceae; genus Pinus; species Pinus tabuliformis. The sequence goes on from CM062819.1 coordinate 1,279,618,870, forward strand.
AGGAGAAAGACAAGATAGTAAGATAAAGACACTGACAAATGTAGTTTTCTCATTAAGTCATCAAAATCAAAATGTGTCACATAGGTAGTGCAATGCCAATGGCAAAAAGAAATAGAAAATACAAAACAACTACAAGTATACAAGCCTCAAAGCAATAGGTAGCCCATGACTTATGATTCATCAATCCTCATAGTCATCATCAAATCAACATCACTGCCCTCATCATCATTGTCATCACTGCTCTCCTTTGCATCCTCCTCCACCCCTGTATCCAAAGTCGTCTCTGCATCTGCTGGTGTGGAGGATGACCCCTCTACAATATTACCATCATCAAATCTAACAGGCTCTAGCACTGGATCATTGAGATCCATGTTGGCCAATGCCAACTCAACATATCATCAGGAAAGACATCCCCCATCTTTGTCTTTCCCTTCAACCACTCTTCCCTCTGCTTGTAAATAAGACGAAGGTTGGTGTGCACATACACCATTGTCTCTGCCCTGGACTACTCAAGTGTGCTCTCCTTAACACTATACAAATTCCCTTATGTGCTCCAATTCCTCTCGCAACAAGAGGATGAAGTCACCTGAGAGAGGAGCCTCATGGCTAACTGCTGTAGAGGAGGGCTTGTTGCCCCATGATTTGCCCACCAAGAATAGGGCTTCTTAGCCCCCCTGTCTCTAATCACATCATATCTTGCAAATCGACCAGTGCCAATGGAAAACTCTGCAAAGGCATCCTCCACCTCATCAAGCAATGCTCTATCTTGAAAAACCCGCTTGAATGCATCTTTCCTTCGCTGTGAGATTTCACCATCCATGTGAGGAGGGAATTTGCAGGAAGGTCCACCATTCAGCGACTCATGGCTGTAGTATTTTGGGTTCAATGAGTGAGCTAAACAATGTAAAGGTGTGCAATTCTTGTCCCATATGCTAACAAGAATATCCTATATGGTACCACAAAAGGCCTCTGGTGATGTCTCATACTCGGGGCACTCACTCTGTAGAATAATGCTCCTCATAGACTCAATCATGGAATCCCATCCGTCATAAACCTCTCCTAGGATGGATTTGTCTGTATCTGCAAATCGAAGCAAAGAAATGATAGGGTCCATGATCTGAATAATTAGATCTAGCCTCTCCCACCAAACATCATCTAGCACTGTGTCCTTCACTCTTTTAGAGGCTAGTTGCTCTGTCTTTCTCCCAAAATACCAAAACTCTAAAATAACCATGGCCCCAAGAGCGGTCTTGACCTCCCTCAACCTATTCAACATGATGAATGAAGAGGCAAACCGTGTATCCGCCATCTTCAACAATGATAGATTGCTATACTCCTTGTAGATAGTGAGGGCATTTATATGATTTTGTATAAAGTTACAGATATGCCATGCATCCTCAATAATGTTACCAATCCAAAGCACATCAGAAGCAATGGATTTCAGTGCTAAGTTCAATGAATGGACAATGCAAGGTGTCCAAAACACTTGTGGATATTTAGCTTCCACAATCATGCCAACAACCTTGCAAACAGGTGCATTATCTGTAATGATTTGCACACAAGAATCAACACCTACATCTTCAATAACTTTAATAAACAACTCACCCATATATTGTGCATCCTTGTATTCTCCAAGTGTATCCACTGCTTTCAAGAAAACTGGACCATTCAAGGAAGACACCATGAAGTTGATGAGTGGGTGTCGTGCTGGATCTGTCCATCCATCAGAAACAATGCTAACCCCAGATGTTGGCCATGATGCTTTAATAGGCTCAAGCATTTTTTGCACCTCTTTTTTTGCCTTTGTCAACAATGTGGTTCTAAGCTTCTCTGAACCAGGAGGCACATACCATGATGGAGACCCGTGAGTTAGAGCTCGACACATCTCAATAAATAGAGGTGAGCGTGCAACATTAAAGGATATGAAGTTTTGATGGAAAAAAGGCAATGGTGAGATCAAGCTCTTTCTGTTTCTCTTTTTGAAAAATCTTGTCCATTGGACCAAGTGAAATTGCCTTTCTTTTTGCTGCTTGTCCCCCAATAGAACTCTCAATTGGAAATTTGTTGCTGCCTTTCTTAAAAAATGGAAGGGGGTTATCATTCTTCGTTTTTTTTTGATTTTGCAACCATCTTTGCCATACCAACAGTGAACTCTTTTTCCATTTCTTTCCTCTTTGGTAAAGGAACTTGTGTACAAGCTCCAACTCCACAACCTGGTAAAGCTAACAAATGGCCTTTCACATGAAAATATGTGCTTGTGAAAGTATTGTGGCAAAAGTTGCATCTCCAATTCACATTGCCTCATCCCTTCCCCTTGTTGCTTGGCTCATCCTCTCTTGTGACATATTTCCACAAGGGATATTTCTCAATGTTACCTCTTTGAGGAAGTCTTCCCTTAACATTACTTGCAACAGACTGATGAAATTGGGGGAGGAGGGGCATCTCTAATGGGGACATTCTTCCCCTTCCTTTGTCCCCTACTTGCTGCCCTTGATTGAGCCATGAATACTGTAAAAAAAAATAAACAAAACATGCACAAATTTGTAAAAGATATGCATATGCAAACTGCTGTAATACAAATGCAAAAAAATAGAGAGGAAATGCACTTACCTGTTGCTTTAATCTCCTTGAAAACGCTCCAAACCCTTGGCTCTTTGCTCCAAACTCCTAACAGCAAACCCACAACTCACCTATTACAAAAGAAATGATACAAAATGATACAAAATAGAGGCATTTCCGCCCTTTATGGCTGCGCAGGTTCCGGTTTGCCGGATTCGTGTTCGGATTTCGTGACACGATGTGTCTTAACGGGACACGATCCGGATTCGATAGTGTCCCATTCGGACACATCGTGTCACGAAAGCCGGACACGAATTAGGTTGAATTGAATCTGATTCGACGGATTCAGACACGTGGCCCTTAAACAATGAATCCGGTTTTAGAGATGACAGGGGTTAGAGAATATTTCTCTAGCTACAAGGAGGAGTAGATGGACTTCCAAATTACAATGGGGAACAAAACGAATTGTACTCCAATAGGGAGAGATATTGTTAAATTTTAGAGGGAGCCAGGAGCAAGCACCAATGCTACAAATGTATTGCATGTGCTAGGATTGGGTATGAACCTGATTTTAGTATCCCAGTTACAGAATAAGGGATATGATATCCATTTCGTAGGGAAGAAAGTGTTTGTCAAACACTCAAGCTAGAAAAAGGTAAGACATATTGGAGTTCGAAACAACAGGTTATACAGGTTGCAACTCAACTCTCCAATGGCACTAATAGGTAGTTATAATAGCAGTGGGAAGGAATTGAATGAGTTATGGCATGAGAATGGGACACCTACACCATGAAGCACTCAAGATGCTCAGGTAAATAGTAACAGGGGTTCCAGAACTTGGGACAGAACATGATGATGTATGCAGAGGATGCGTAATTGGGAAGTATACTAAGGCAACATTCCCAAGAAGTGACAACAGAGAAGATGGCGTGTTAGGACTTATACATTTAGATATTTGTGGCCCAATGTTCACTAGATCTCTTAGTGGTGCTGAATACTTCATCATCTTTATTGATGACCATTCCAGGAAAACTTGGATCTATCTTTTGAAGACCAAGGATGAGGTCTTTGATCGTTTTAGGGAGTTTAAGGTTCTCGTGGAGAATAGGCAGGAAAGAAGATCAAGGTGCTTCGCTCAGATAATGGTGGAGAGTATATTGATATGGGCTTCATAGATTTTTGTGCGAAGGAAGGCATCAAAAGAGAGTGGACAACTTTGTATAATCCACAACAGAATGGGGTAGCAGAGCGGAAAAACATAACCATAGTTGGAGCTGCAAAAACAATGTTATATGACTAGGACTTACCCAGGTTTCTATGGGCAGAGGCATGTAACATGAAGATGTATATCTAGAACAGGACTCCTCATAGAGCATTGGGGAAGAAAACACCAGAAGGGGTCTTCACAGGGAAGAAGCTTGAGATTAGTCACTTCAAAATCTTTGGCAGCATTGCTTATTGCCACACGCCAGATGAGAAGCGCACCACTGGATCAGACTGCAGAGAAGGGGTTTCTCATTGGGTATAACAAGACCTCCAAGGCATACAAGATCTACATTCCTAGCAGTAGGATACTTGTAGTGAGACAGGACGTAAAGTTCATGGAAGATCGAGCTTTCAAGAGATGTCGTGAGATTGCCTGCAAGTGATCAAAATCAACCAACTGGAGCTCCATTGGTCTAGCAGTAGGGACAACCACAAGGGTAGCCAGTGGGACAGTCACAGGGATCCAATAGAGTAACCAATACTAGCATTTCTTTAGGAGCCGAGAATCCAGTGAGATCTCAGGAAACGAAGCAACAAAGGCAGGATGAGGAGGAGCTGGTTGAACCTCCCACTACTAGTGGTCGAGCCAGTAGAGAGGTTTGTCAGACATTGAGAGATGTAGAGGAGTTTATTGGTGTGCTTAGGACGAACAAGAGAGAGTGCAGACAACCTGACAGATATCAAGAATTGGTAGCTCAAGTTGCAAAACCTCCCAACTTTCAGGAAGCCGCACAACATCAGGTGTGGGTAGATACCATGGTAGAAGAGTACAACTCTATCATGACGAACGATGTTTGGGAGGTAGTGTCGAGGCCCGATGACAGGTCAGTTGTAGGTTCTCGATGGATCTACAAGATCAAGTACGCTGTAGATGACAACATGGAGAAATACAATGCTAGGTTCGTGGCAAATGGGTATCCACAAAAAGAAGGGATAGATTATGATGAGACCTTCACCCTAGTTGCCAGATACACTTCTATTTGCTCAGTTATATCCCTAGCAGCTTAGATGGGATGGTAGATTCACCAGATCGACATTAATACAACGTTCTTGAAATGGGTGACAGGGGAAGAGGTGTAAATAGAACAACTAGAGGGCTTCGAGACTCATAAGAGGCGCACTTATGTGTGCACACTGATGAAAGCTCTATATGGGCTCAAGTAGGCTCCCAGGGCATGGTATGGTCAGATTGACAACGACTTGCAGTAGATGGGATTTGTCAAGAGTGACGAAAATGCCAACCTTTACTATTTGATGGTAGAAGGTGAGCCACTCATCCTAGTATTGTATGTGGATGATATCTTCTTGACAGGATCATCAACACTTATAGAGGATTGCAAGAGGAACTGGAAGCAGAGTTTGATATGAAGGATTTGGGTTGATGCACTATTTCCTAGGATTGGAAGTGTGGCAGCAAGCACAACTATGTGTGAAGCTATATGGCTTCACACGCTGTTGGTAAGCTTGTTTAGGCAGAGGATGGAGGCGACAAGTGTCTACTATTATAATCAGAGTTTTATCAAGCTCTCTAAGAATCAAGTGTTTCATGACAAGTCGAAACACATAGATATGGGTGTCATTTCATAAGATATTGCATGCAGTGTGGAGCAGTCCAGCTACAGTATGTCCCACAGAAGAGCATGTTGCAGATATACTCATGAAAGCTCTACGGAGAGCTAAGTTCGTCTATTTTAGAGCACATATGGGTATGGTGGAGAACCTGTTTCAGTAGCAGGGACAAGTTATTTCAAATGCTTCTCTATTGCAGTAGTTGCAATTGCAGCAGTAACAGATGAAAGGTAGTTGCAGTGCAGATGTAGGGTTGGCAGCAACATGGAAGTGTCAGCAACAACACAGATGCAACATTAGAGTTGTGCAGTAATTTGTGGGCAGCAGCAGTCAGACATTGGTAGTGTGATAGAGGATGATACAAAGACGAAGTGTTGTGGCACAATGTCCATCACTAAAACACAGTGCTTGCTAAGAGGGTGTGTTAGTTTTTGTAGCGTCGGATGTGTTTTAGTTACAGAACATGGTGGAGAGGCTAGAATACATGAGATCTCCATAACCCAAAAATCGTTTCTGGAAATTCCACCTAGAGATGACTTAAGTAGATTATTAACCTTTCTTTTAATGGTTCCTAAGTCTAAACTTCGGAAAACTGGTTAATTAATCAGAATTAATGAAGTCAAGGTGAGAATTTTGTAGAAACTCACACGGATCGACAAAAGATTAATTTGGGCCCTTAATTAAGATCTAATCTTGGTTGTTGGTGCTCCAACAAAAGATTATAAGAAGAAGTTAATGGGTAGATGGAGAACACACCAATGTAGATACTTAGTGATCTAGACAGTGCGATTTTATGGTGCAGGTGATTCGGCAAGGGAAATTGAGTTAGAGGTCGAGTTGCAGGTGGTAGAGTAGTAGATTTCCGGAGGAGTCTCCACTTTCGGAAGAGTCAGAAGAGAAGGCCGAAAATATTCCTCAAGAGGCAGTACAGGGACTACGCTGTGCCTCAAGATAGGTAGTTCGATTCACAGCCAGAAGGAGGGTCGATTCAGCGTCCAGAGGCTGAGAAAATGTCTAGGAGGTTGGAGAATCAGTTCGAGTGGCAGCAACAGGATAGACGTCACATCAGAGGCAGTTTCTGGGTAGTACGAGTGGGGTCTGCACATAAGCAACGTAAATGGCTGATGCAGAGGGTTCTAGAGCTAGTTCTAAGGCTCAATTTGTTGCGAGATTTCTTGAGGAGGGTAAATTCCCTTATATATTTTTGCCAGTTTTTTTCTTAGATATAAATGCCAGTTTGCATCATTTTATTTACTCAGAATTTCTGCTGTTGCATAAATAATAAAATGCTCAACTGCTGCACCGGTTTTCTGACATTAGGTTTTTTTTAGGGACAATTGTCCAAAAATAATGGTGTCACAATTCTTGTGTGTGTGCTAGAATTTCTCAATTTCCAGTGTTTTATTTTCCGCAATATTTTTTATGGTGAAAATTGCAGTTGTGATTTTATTCATTGTTTGCTGTAACAAATAAACTGCATAATTAAATTTACAATTAGGAGAATAATTTCCAGTTGTTGCAATAGATGAAATTTTCACTGGGTCTATTCCCATTCTTTTTTTTTCCATGTAGCCTTTGTGTTTTTATATGTTGAATGAAAGATGTTATCTTCTCCTACTCTTTCCCAATTCCCATTCCTCCATTTTATGGTAGGCAAGAAATTCAAACTTCATCAAATATGATGGGTATATGGCTTAGCTTTCTCTCGTTGGTTACTTTTTTTGTTATAATGATGGTGGTGGGGAATATAAGAAGAAGTGATGACGATGTTGAATAAGTGGGTAGTGGTGGATTAGGAAACCCTGGAAAAGAGGAGTACCAAGAGGAAGAGGCGGGGGAGGATAATGAGAGTGGAGATGATGATGGAAAGAAAACCAAGGTAGACCAAACCCCCCCGTGGATGGAAAGGGTGTGGAACCACTAAATTTACATGCCCCCATTGCAAAATCACTTACATAGGTTCATATACCTGTGCTAGAAAACATCTCTATGGGAAAATGGCATGGGATGGGATTAAGAAAATAACAATAAAAATCATTTAAGTGTGTCAACACAACTAAGAGCCAAATACAAAAGGGAATAGAGGAAGCCCAATACAAATCTAAAAGATCAAAGGGTGAAGTTGAACATGACACCACTAGCCCACATAGAGCAAGAACTCCATCAACATCCACCCATGGTAGTGGATACGGAGCCACATGCACATACATCTCTTTAAGGTGTAGAACAATATCAAAATTCCTTGATCAAGGGTGTAGGGATGACATGGATGCATAATTTTTTCGATTTCTCTTTACATGTGGGATACCATTCAATGTTCTTCTCTCACCTTATTGGCATGAAATGATTGCCGCCATCAATGATGCCCCTAAAGGATACAAGAGCCTTGGGTATGACAAAGCTAGAACCGTGGGACTTGATCGTGAAAAAGCCAAAATAACAAATGCTTTGGGTAAATTCACAAATGGTTGGAATGAATATGGGGTATCCATTGTATCTGATGGCTAGACAAATGTAAAAGGAAAGCCATTGATAAATGTTCTTGGTGTGTCTGCTACTGGTGCAGTCTTCCTTTCATCACATGATTACTCAGAAAAGTTCAAGACTGCCATCAACATTGCACAACCATTAATTCAAACAATTGAAAGTATTGGGCCATACAATGTCATCCAAGTCATCACTGATAATGCTTCTAATTATAAGGCAACGAGAGCAATCATTGAGGATAAATACCCCAACATATTTTGGTCTAGGTGTTTGGTTCACACGATGAACCTTTTGATGCGTGACGTTATTAAGATGAAGGAACCTCAATACAGACGGATTAGTGAATTACAAGAGGCAAGAAAATGATAAAATTTATTACCAATCATAGCAATACCCATGGCCTTTTCTGTAGTCACTCAAGGTTGGAGCTATTGAAGATGGCGAAGACTAGACTTGCTAGCATGGTATCAAGTCCACACAAGCAGGTATTAAAGGACAGGGTTGCAACCACAATTGACAAGGAAAATTTTGACGAGGTGGAGCACATCGCTCTTGATGGTTAGTTTTGGGCAAGTGTGAGGGATGTTTTGCAATACACCAAGCCCATGTATAACATGATTCCTTTTGCAGATATAGATGCACCAATGATTGGGGAGGTGTATGAGTAGATGAATAACATGTTGGGGCAAATAAAAGATATTGTTTAGCAGGAATATCACATCTTGTATGATCATATTCACAAATATGTGTGTGCACTGTGGGATAAACATAATGTTCCACTACATGCCTTGGTGTATATCCTTATGCGAAAATAATACTCTCCATCTTGGTTACGCAAACCTGCATCTAGTGGTGGGGTTAGGCGGTGGGGTTAGGCTCAAATCCCATACAAATCCAAAGGTACAAGTTGGGTATATGGAAGCATTAGAAAAGCTGGTCCTTGACATGGAGTGTGCTAGATTGCGTGGAGAATTAGGCAAATACTTAAGTCAATCTGGAGTGCTTGGTTCTTTGTATGCAATCAAAGATAGGGATAGAATGAATCGTGTTGAATGGTGGAACATGTATGGCTCTGGGGGACCTTTGGCAAAATTGGTAGTAAAAGTGCATTCACAAGTTGTTGATACTTCTTTAATAGAGAGGTGTTGGAGCACCTATAGCTTCATCCATAATGTGAGAAGAAACTGCCTCAATGAGAATTGGGCATAAAGCTTGGGTTTTGTGCACTACAAGTTGAGGTTGTTGACACATTATTGTGAGCGCAATTGTGTTGATAGATCATATATGGCTTGGGAAAACAACCTAGACGAGACTAAATTGGAGGATGAAACTAACATTTAGAAGAATTGGAAGAAAAGTTTTTGAAAGATGATGATGAAGCAGTATTCACAACAACAACCATGCCAACCCCATCATCCACTACCAATGCTCAAGTTGCACTAGCTTTGCCTTTGCCGCCACCTCCATTTGCAACATTGTGTGAAGGTGATTCGCCTTTTGGTTTTGGACATGGTCATCCCACTATGCAGGAGGAGATTGCTCATGGATCACGAGAAAATAAATTAGAAGTTTCTCGTGGAAAGAAGAAATTTTAGAGTATAGATTTACATGTCTTTTCGAGTTTGTACTTTGTAGTGCTTTTTATAACTATTGACTCTTTCATATTTATTATGGTCGGAGCCCTATAAAGAAGTTATGAAGAAGATGGCTCCATGATGAAGAAGATGAAGTTCATCCATGACATGATAATGTAGAAAGGAGGAACCCTACAAGCAATTGATAGTACCGTGATCTCCACCGAAGGACATATAACTGCTGTTGGAAACAAGTCCATAGTTAAGAGGGAGCTAGAGTATATTACCTTTATAGGAATAAGTAGATCCTCCCTAGTTGAGAGGGAGAGATAGACACATCGTTCTTGTATTCACATTATAAAGAAAGAGTGGAGGATTGGGTAAGCATCTGAGACCAATATCGATACTCTTTGAGGATGAGGTAGGGCATTTAATAGGCAAGAGTAGTTGAAGGGGAAATTCCTTGAGGATGTGGAAATCCAAGACAAGAATGGTCCTAAAAGGACATACCTTGAGAACATCTGGATGGGGTATGTAGCTTGAGAGACAGTGATGAAGGTGTTTATAAATCATTGTCTCCCCACAATTGTGCTCTAATCTAGTGGAGAGATAGAGTTGTTAGTCAAGGCCTTGCTATATGACAATGTTTGTTGATATGATGAGATGCACTGATATAAGCTGACAAGATAGCTTATGAGATGGCTTACCAGTCCGACTCTTCAGTATGAGAATTCTTTAGTATGAGAATGACCATGTACCTTCTATGTATTATGAATACCTCCCTAGTTAAGAGGGAGTGTTGAAATATGTAACTAGGTTCGGTCTTCATAATGGCTTATGCACTATTGATTTTATGTATTTGATGTAAAAGAGAAAGGAAAAATTATTATTGTTACTTTATAGCATGGGTTTCATGTTTTAGGTCAAATTGTTTTTAGGTTAAGCACCCATAGCGTGCTTCTAGGTTTTTGTCATAGATTCAAAGAGTAAAAAATGTCATTGTAATATGTAATAGACCCTATTGGGCTTCTTGTATCAAGCCAAAAGAATTTTTTGTGAGTGAAAAGTGTCATAGTCTCCCTCAAAGACCAAGTCAACCTACAAGAGAGGAAGTCGACCTACAGAAAAGATCAAGTCGACCTGATGAAGGATAATTCACACCCCTTGGAAGCCTATATATAAGTGCATTCGACCTCATTTGAAGAGACATCCAAGACATTCGATAAATAAAGGAAAGAAGTTTGATCTTAAGGGGAAAGATGTCTGAAGGGCAAGCAAAGTACAAGAAAGAGAAGCCGAAGTTTTGAAGACTATTTTTGGACCTCTATCTCCTGCACGTGCGAAATCAAGGGAATCATTTTTGTTGCAACAAGACCGAATTGCAGCCATCTCAATGTTGGAAAATCAGAAAGGCAGAAAGATTTTCTTTATGTTGATAATTACTTGTGATATTCTTACGTTCTTATTAATTTTCTTGAGTTCTTCTTTTATCTTAGTTCACTAAGCAATTACCAATAACCATAACACGAAGATCAAAGACACCAGATGTAGGCGGACAACCAGGGAAAAACCCCTATTTAGGGGAAATCCCAGTCAACAACTCTTTCTTTAATAGTTTCACGAGATGATCTAAGACTTCTAACCTAGACACAAACTTCCTCTAATCACCTAGTTAGTCCTTCCCTTCTTTTGCAGATGATAACCTTCAAGTAACAACTTCGACCTAGAATTCCAACCTTCCAGTCACAACTGAACTTTGACCTAGATGCAACACTTCGATCTTGAAGCAGCGCTTCGACCTAGAGGCATTAACAAAATTTTGACCTCCCCAACAATAGAACTTCGACCCAGCAGAACTTTGACCCATCAACAAAAGAACTTTGATCTTGATGTAGTAAATTCATTGTTCCAGAAATAGCCCAACAAATTCACAAGTGTGAGAGCGATGACGCATAAACTTCGACTTTTATCCTTCTCTAGTAATTCTCCTACTTCTCTTGGAATTTCACACTTTTTCTGCTCCTCCTCCTTCTCTATATCGAACTTGTGAGAGTGTGTCTTCCAAATAAATTGAACTGCACTATATATATATACCCTTTTTTGGAGTTCGAATTACCCTCACGCAGGCGACTTGATCACGTAAGGGCCGACTTGGTGTGGAGGAGACAAATGACTTATTTTACTCAATAATAGTTTTTTTCTCATGATTTAAAAGCCCAAGAAGGGTCTCATTAAATGGACAATGACTCTAATGATTCAAGACAAAACCTAGAAGTCCTCAATGGGGACTTTGACCTAAAACATGATGACCCAAGCATGAAACCCATGCTTTAATAAGTCATAATAATAATAATAATAAAATCTTTTCTTTCTTTTGATAAATACATTTCATTATGACTCAGATACAATTATGAAGATCGAAGCTAGTTACATTCTTCAACACTCCCTCGTAACTATGGATGTATTCATATATATACAAGTACAGGAAAGATCTCAAAACACGTGAACCACAAAGAGTTTAGGCAACGCGGTACCACGGACTAGATTCCTGACCAGGGCAATCTATCCGAGTGGGACTAAGATGGACTAAAGCTTTCAGCCTCTCTCTAGGTACCATCAAGCTTACTTACTAACCATCAACCCAGGGAACTAGGTGCGTAATGCAAGGTCAGAGCTCATGACCAATGCCACCCTCCCTACTTCGAGAACTAGACATCAACACACAGGTCGACCAGATGTCCTCCCAGACATACATAATGCCTCAACACATCAAATCTCTCCCGATCAAAATCAAACATGCTTTCAAAACTTCGAGAGATTTACCTAAACAATCACAACCCCAATCAGTAACAAACTTTCAAATATTAGTAAACCTTCGGGGTCTTCAGACATCTTGATGATGCTTCCCAATTTATCATAGTAGGACTTAGAGGCTTCCCAAACAAAACTTGATAGAAGATTCCTCAATCATATAACTTCCTTTCCTACTTCACATGCAACAACGTATTCTACAATGAAATCTTGCGTTCCTTCTTTCAGCAACACCTCAATATACATTCTCCAATTTCTTCTTCAAGGTATTCATCATGACTATAATATGCCCTCCCTCTCAACTTGGGAGATATACTCTTTCCTTTATCCAGGCTCCCTCTTAACTTAGGGAGATCAACTTCTTTCTATGATATCTGAGAATCTTTCATGGCTTCCATCCTCCTTATCTTGATCATCATCATTCATATAACTTTCTTCATCATGCTTATCAATCAAATCAACTTTACTTACGAATATCTTCAACATCTTGAAGATTATGTACCTGCACAACTTAAACCACAAGTACAACCAAATGCATACATAGAAGCATGGATTTAACTATATCATAATCATGGAAGCATTATACTTTAGATACCAAATACCTAAACTTCGTTAGGTTCATAGTCAACAAGAGACACATACTTCTGTACTTCAATTTCTTGCTTGGGTTAGGTTATAACCCCTAGATCCCATCAACAACTCAATCAAGATATCAGTCTCATTATATCTAGGGCCGTACTATTACTTCCAGAGATATTGCATACTCTACTATAATATATTGCAAACCGTACAAGCAATTCAAACAAGTATATTTCTACAATGCATCCAACAACTTTAGAACTCATATATTAGACTTTACTAGGATTTAATTCAAACCCTAGATTTCATCTTTGAGACACTAAGCCTTAGATTTCAATAATCAAAACCAATCACAACACAATCTAAGGTTTCAACTAAATTAACAACTTCTACTAGGGTTTGCTGTAAACCGTAGACAATATCGCCATATCCTAGAGCATCAAACTTCTACTAGGGCTTAGTTACAAACCCTATAAGTATCAACAATTAGGTTAGCACATATACATATCTAGGATTTCATAATCATGCACAAGCATATCAATATCCACTGGGTAAGCCCAAGACACAAATATCAATACATTTAAAGTCGGACATATAACGATCTTGACTAGCTTAGGGTTTTGATCAAACGAACAAACATACACCTAGGGTTTCATTCCTAGGAGCTTAGTCTTGATATATAAGGGTTTTTCTTGTAAACCCCAATTTACCAAAACGTCAAGGTCTAGGAATACATTACCATCCACTGCTAAAGGACTAGGGTTTCCATAACAATACCAAAACTCCAAACATGACATTACCATAAAAACCCCAACACCAAAAGAATAATATTTTCTAGATTTCATCAACAACCCTAAATTGACTAGGGTTTTTCACATTAGCATACCCTTAGGTTAGGGTTTACAAAGAACCTTTTAGGGTTCCACAAACATGATGATTTTAGTGAGGGTAGATTCTATCTAATGATTAATCTCCCAAATAAGAATATTTAAGATTCAAAAGTCTTAGACATAACACTTGTTAGCTAAGCCACCTGACACGAGGACACAGGGCACGTAGAACACGAAGATTCGAGTGTCTGACACGGGCACGTTGACCCCCCGGAACAGGACACGTTATATATATCTATATATCTATATATCTATATATATATATCTATATATTTCTTACACAAATTCTCATTCATGATACAAATTCAGACATAGATCTAGATTCTACATTGTAAATTTAAAATTTGTAAGTTTTACAAAGTAACATTATACATACAAATACAATTGTGACAGATTCATCAATGATCGAAGAAAGACAAGAAACTTTTCAAACTGCCGTTTTCTCATAAAGTCGTCAAAATCAAAATGTGTTACATAGGTAGTAGCAATGCCAATGGAAAATAGAAATAGCAAATACAAAACGACTTCAAGGTAGTAGGTAGCTGACTAGTCATCAATCATCATCATCATCATCAAAATCTGTCATGATCACCACTGCTCTCCTCTGCTGAATCCTCCTCCTCTGTATCCAATGTAATCTTTGCATCTGCTGGTGTGGAGGGTGACCCCTCAAGAGTATTAAAAGAATATTGAATGAATTAATTAGGAATGAGCAAACAGCTCAATGATAATACAGAGATATTTACAATAATAGAAACATCAGGTTTCTATGTAGAATATGGAAACAATCAGTTTCATCTTAAGAAACTGCTAAAAGAGTAAAAATAGCAACAGCTAAAAGAATGAGCATTAAATACTAAATAGAAATATTCTAATACCCTCCCTTAATGCTCAATCTATTTACAACACCAATAGACCCTCGGAATTTTACAAATTTATCAGGACCAAGAGGCTTGGTGAAAATGTCGGCGGGCTGCTCTGTTGTGGGAACATATTGCAACTGAACTGAGTCGTCTTCAACCAGTTGGCGAATGTAGTGGCAATGAGTTTCCACATGCTTTGTTCGTTCATGAAAGACTGGATTCTTGGCAAGTTTGAGCACTCCCTGATTATCACAGAACAAAGGAGTAGGCCCTGTCTGGAAAACATGCATATCTGCAAGCATACGTCGAAGCCAAACTGCCTCACAAGATGCCTTAACTGCTCCCCGATACTCAGCTTCTGTTGAGGAGAGAGCCACTGCCTGTTGCTTCTTACTAGTCCAAGTAACAGCACCAGATCCTAGACTAAACACATACCCAGCTATAGATTTACGGTCATCAACCGAACCGGCCCAGTCAGAGTCAGTGTAGCCACTGAGAATAGGATTTGAACTGCGAGTATATAAGAGGCCATAATCAGAAGTACCACACACATATCGTAGCACCCGCTTTGCTGCTATCCAATGATCAACTTTAGGTGCTGACATGAAGCGGGAAATGTAGCTTACTGCAAAACTGATGTCAGGTCTGGTAGCAGTAAGATAGATGAGAGTGCCCACTAATTGCCTGAATAAAGTTTCATCCACAAGGGGAGAGGGTGACTGTGCTGAAAGTTTGAGCCCTGGTTCCATAGGAGTCGTGGCCGGTTTGCAATCCTGCATTCTGAACCTTTCCACAAGATTTTTGGCATACTTGGACTGAGAGAGAAAGATCTGATTTTCAGTCTGCCAAACTTCAACCCCCAGGCAGTAATGAAGAAGTCCCAAGTCTGTCATCTCAAAAGTTCTGCATAGATCTTGTTTGATCCCATGGATCAAATGTGCAGAGCTGCCAGTAATGATAAGGTCATCCACATAGACAACCACAAACAAGATATCACCACCAGTATGCTTGATATACAGGTTTGCATCAGATGGACTCCGCTGAAAACCCTGATCTGTCAGGTACTGATCAATTTTCATGTACCAAGCCCGAGGAGCTTTTTTCAATCCATAGATTGCTTTAGCTAACCGACACACTTTCTGTTCTTGACCAGCAACCTTGAATCTTGGAGGCTGCGTCATGTAGACTTCTTCTTGGAGATCACCATTTAGGAAAGCACTCTTTACATCCATCTGATGAACTTTCCAATTGAACTGAGCTGCTAGAGCAAGGACAAGCCTTATGGTACTCATCTTGGCTGTAGGAGCAAAAGTCTCCTCATAGTCGATGCCTTCCTTCTGTGAGAACTCTCGAGCCACAAGGCGAGCTTTATACTTGTCTATGGTTCCATCAGCTCTGTATTTCACTTTATACACCCATTTGTAGCCTATGGGCTCTTTTTCGGCAGGAAGATCAGAAAGTGTCCAGGTGTGATTCTTCTGAAGACTCTGGAATTCGGCTTCCATAGCCTGTTCCCACTCAGATGTACCCTTAGCCTCTAAATAGGTTTGAGGCTCAAAAATACTGTGTAAGTTAGCCATAAGAGCGAAATTGACTGTAGACTGTTGTCTGTTCTTATGTCTAGAAGTTCTACCTTCAAGCAGCTCATCATCCCGGAGATCACCAATGGTTTTAGCCCACCATTTAGGCCGAAGAGTAGAAGAACCAATATCAGGAGGAGGTGGAGAAGACTCAAGAGCAATAGGGGTAGCAAGGGGAGGGTTATTTTCTGGAGGAAGCTCAGATAGAGTATTATCAAATACTGATGCTGCATCATCCCTCCCATCAGGTGGACCGACCGGAAGAAGAACACTGTGAGGCTGATCCTCAGAACGCTGCTCAGAAGAAGAAGATTGAAAGAATCCTCTGTCTTCATCAAATACTACATCTCGACTGAAGCTAAGACGACCAGTGGCTATATCTATCAGCCTATAGGCCTTGTGATGATCACTGTAACCTGTCATCATGAGTTTCTGGCTTTTGGAATCCAACTTAGAGCGCTTAGCAGGTGGAATCCAAACATATGCAACTGAGCCAAAAACTTTGAGGTGACTGATCTTAGGCTTACGACCAGACCAAACTTCTTCAGGAGTCTTCCCTTTAACAGCCTGAGTAGGTGATCGGTTAAGAAGGTAAACAGCAGTAAATACTGCTTCAGCCCAGAATTTGTTTGGAACACTCCTGTGTTGTAACATGGAACGAGCCATTTCAACAACCGTGCGGTTGCGACGCTCGACAACACTGTTCTGCTGGGGAGTGTAAGGTGTGGTTAATTGACGTTTGATGCCATGAATATCACAGAAGTTGGCAAAAGCTGAGGAACAAAATTCCCCCCCATTGTCGGTTCTAAGGGTCATGATATTACACCCAGATTCTTTTTCAACTAAGGTTTTAAACTTCTGAAAGGTACTAAGAGTGTCAGATTTATTTTTTAAAAAATACACCCACATCTTTCTACTGAAGTCATCTACAATAAGTAAAAAATATTTGCAAGCAGTGATAGAAGCTGTATTCATAGGACCACAAATGTCAGCATGAAGTAACTGAAGTACCTTAGATGCGCGCCAAGATTCTCCACTTTTGAATGAAGACCGATGTTGCTTTCCCGCTTGACAGGCGCTGCATACCTCCAACTGCTGAGTCTGAATATCAGGTAATCCTGACACAAGTCCCTCCCGAGAGAGCTGAGAGAGATACTGCATATTTAGATGCCCATATCGCTGATGCCATAGAGTGCTGATGGGAGAGACACGTGCTGCTAGAGCCACTTCTGGAGAGTCACTGGTGTCAAGTAGCCTGTATAGACCATGGTCCTCTAGGCCAACAGCAACTGTTAGACTGGTCTCCCTATCAATGATGGAGCACTTGTGTGCACTGAACACAACATCGAGCTGAGGAGAATTCCTCATAATCTGGCTGACAGATAGCAGATTAATCTCCATACCAGGAACATAGTATACATTCAGAAATATGAGCGTGCGTCCACCAGATTGAATTTGAACTGTACCCCTGCCAGCTACAGTGTACTTTTCACCTCCACCAAATACCACGGAATCACTGAAAGGTGAGAAGTCAATGAACCAGTCACGCCTGTGAGAGAAGTGGCGTGATGCACCAGAATCAATGTACCATGCAGAGGAAGGAACATGTTCTGAAGACCTTTTAGCCATAAAGGCGTAAAAGGCAGACTCTGTCTGCTCGGAATGTTCTGCAACATTTGCTGTCTGATGTGGCCCTCCCTGTTTCTTCTGTTCAGAAGCAATCCTCTGTCGGCAATCTTTCTTCATGTGACCGAACCTGTGACAGTAATTACACTGCACACTTTTCTTCCTAGCAGGATCAAAAGGCTGAGAAGAGCCTTTCTGCTGAAAGAACTGAGAGGACTGGTATTTTGCAGCAAATGCATTTTCCGAGGACACTGATGACGCACCACTACCAAACTGCTGTTTCCACCGATCCTGCTGCAGAAGTTTGGTACATAAATCTGGAAACTTCAGATCAACATTTGTGGTTGTAATGTTGAGTGTTTCTATGAAGTGTTCATAAGATTTCGGTAGACTTTTCAGAGTAATGACTACCATATCTTCTTCCTCCATGGTCCGACCAATGGCTTCAAGCTGATCTCGAATGTCTTTAATTTTGTTGAGATGTTCCTGTAAAGACATATGTTCATCCATCATGATGGAGAACAACTGATTTTTGAGAGAAAATGCTCTGCTTTTGTCAGATGTCTCGTGCAGTTCTTTCAACTGTTGCCAGATTTCGGCAGCGGTCTTGCCAGAAGGAATCTGTGGTAACTGATCATCAGCGACAGAGAGCTTGAGAAGCATAACAGCCTCTCGATTTCGATCATCAAATTTATCTTGATCGGTACCAGCTGTACCGGGACGAGGCTCTTTGCCCAAAATGAGCTGATCAAGACGCCTGTATTCAAAAATGGTCAGCATTCTTTGTTTCCAAATGTTATAGTTGCTGCCATTAAAGTGTTGATTTCCTTCTAACATCAGATTGGTGAGCGTGGCCATTTTCCCAAATACAGAAGTTTGACACACAAAAAAATGTAGCTCCCTGCTTAAAATTCCTCTTTCAAGATGACTGTACCAAACCTTAACAAATTCTGCTTTGAAAGAAATAGTCTTGCACAAAAAACTCAGATCTGTATCTTCATAAAATTAAAGCTGATTTGAAGAGAGAGAGAAAAAAATACGTAGACTGAAGCTGTCCACGATTATATATACGCTGTTCTGGTCCCACCGCTTCAAAAGAAAATCACAATAAACTTTAATCAAATCGCTAAGCAAACACGTGAATCTGGAAAATGCCGTCACTTGAAAATATCGTCACTGGAAAATGCCTGGAAAATGCGTGATATTTTTAATGCCGTCACTATGATCTGGAAAATGCCGTCACGTGATGCAAGCGGGGCTTAAATCTCTGGAGGATCTCGATCTGATGAATACGTGAGCCAAAAATACGTGAGGGAAAAAAACGGTTTAACTGTAGCTTCGGCTTTGGACGCAAACGCTTCGGCTTCGGTTTCCGCTATCGCTTCCGGTTCTGATTCAGGCCCTCGATCTGACGTCAAAATCTTCGCACTCCGCTTCAGTGTACAGACCCTGCCTAATTCCTCGAATTCAGTATCGAATTACGCTGGGATCTTCGCAAACTTCGATTGCACCAAATAATCGAAACGCTGGCCGAATTCAGTGAGCCGTGGGCAAATTCAAAAGCATACAATGAGGAGACAGTCAATAAATTGATACCACGGGGACAGCTGATGGAATAATAGACAAGTATAAAGCTCGCCTTGTGGCTCGAGGGTTCTCACAGAAGGAAGGCATCGACTATGAGGAGAATAATATTACTGTAACTTTGATATGATTCGGACGTGCGATTCCCGTGTAGCGAAGACTGTGTGGGCGTCAGGCGTTAACTTTGATATGATTCGGGCGTGCGATTCCCGTGTAGCGAAGACTGTGTGGGCGTCGGGCGTGTAGACTGTGTTGCCACGTTCCCGTGTGGCAAAGCAAATCCTCAGCTGAGCAGCGAACACTGATATTCTCAGTGAAAAGGGAAGGGTTCCGGTGGCAAATTTCGAGAGTGGCTAGGCTTCAAGTGCCACGATGAGACAACAGATCTTCAAACAAATAAACTGATCAACTCGCCGACAAATAGACTGCTGCCCCCGGATTCGAAATGCCGGATTTTAATTTCAAGGCAATTTCACGATTCCGCCACAAAGTTAATTCCTCATAAAATGACAATGCAGGAGAAGAATCCCTTTCTGTATCGAGATTGACGACTGTAAGCTTTTATCACAGTGAGCAAAGCCGAGGCTAAGACTCAGTGAAGGCTACCTGGCTTACAGAGGGCTCGACCTTAGAAAGGAATGAAGGAACTCAAGAGATTAGGATACGAAGAGGATAGCTAATCAAGAAATCTACAGACCCTGAGAGCAGTTTCGAAATGAACTACTGAATTTTTCAAACTATGAAAAATTATTTCGAAAAAAAATCCCTGTGCTCTGATACCATAAAAGAATATTGAATGAATTAATTAGGAATGAGCAAACAGCTCAATGATAATACAGAGATATTTACAATAATAGAAACATCAGGTTTCTATGTAGAATATGGAAACAATCAGTTTCATCTTAAGAAACTGCTAAAAGAATAAAAATAGCAACAGCTAAAAGAATGAGCATTAAATACTAAATAGAAATATTCTAATAAGTATCACCATCATAAAAAATGACAAGCTCTAGCACCGTGTCATTAAGATCCAAGTTGGCTAGTGCCAACTCAACACTATTATCCAAACCCATATCATCAGGAAAGACATCCCACATCTTTGTTTTCCCCTCAGCCACTCATCCCTCTGCTTGTAAATAAGATGAAAGTTGGTGTGCACATACACCACTGTCTTTGTCCTGGACTGCTCAAGTATGCTCTTCTTGACACTGTATAAATTGCCATATGTCCTCCAATTCATCTCGCAACAAGAGGATGAAGTCACCTGAGAGAGGAGCCTCATGGCTAACTGCTGTAGAGCAGAGCTTGTTGTCCCATGAGTTTCCCACCAAGAATAGGGCTTCTTAGCCCCCTTGTCTTTAATAACATCATAGCCTGCAAATATCCTAGTGCTAGTGGAAGACTCTACAAATGCATCTTCCACCTCATCAAGGGATGCTCTATCTTGAAATATCCGCCTCAATGCATCCTTCCTCCCCTATGAAATTTCACCATCCATGTGAGGAGGGAATCTGCGGGAAGGTCCACCATTCAGCCACTCATGGCTGTAGTATTTTGGGTTCAATGAGTAAGCCAAACAATGCAAAGGTGTGCAATTCTTGTCCCATCTACTGACAAGAATTTTGTATGGTGGTGAAGAAGGCCTTTGATGATGTCTCATACTCAGGGCACTCACTCTATAAAATAATGGTCCTCATGGACTCAATCATGGAATACCATCCCTCATAAACCTCTCCTAGGATGGGTTGGTATGTATTTGCAAATCGTAGCAAAGCAATGATATGGTCCATGATCTTAATAGTGAGACCTACCCTCTCCCACCAAGCTTCATCTAACATTATGTCCTTGACCCTTGTTGAGGTTGCTTGATCTGTCTTTCTCCAAAAAGACCAAAACTCTGAAATAACCATGGTCCCAAGAACAGTCTTTACCTCCCTCAACCTCTTCAACATGATGAATGAAGAGGCAAACTCTGTATCTGCAATCTTAACCAATGATAGATGGGTGCACTCTAGGACATGCTGGGACACACTCTAGGACACGTTGGACACGAGAATCCCATGTTCTAGGACACACTGGACACGAGAATCAGACACGTGTCCTAGAGAATTGTGTCCGATTCGTGGGATTCGGGACATGGGGGGGGGGGGGAGGACGAATATGGTTTCTTAGCTTGTTAGTAATGTGAAGCAGATTTATTTGAATGAATGAATATACCTTTATCACAAAGAGATCAAGGCTTTTGGTCTAAAACATACCTTTAAGTTGTTTTCTAGACAAACCTTATACGACATCAATAGAACTTCTATCATGCTTTATCTTGTGAGATCTTCTCCATAGCCCTTGAGCATATCAACAAGTTTTTCCTAAACAAGGAAAATATGAAAAGAAATGTTATTAGCATCTAATACAAACACATTTAGATAGGAAAAGGAAAACCAAATATAAAATATAATACAAGGAGTAAGATACTTATCTTTGGAAAAATGGTGAGGGCTCCCTCTTAATCCAATCTCAAGGGATACCTATAACTTTAACAAAACAATTCAAAAATGTTTTTCCAAAGCAAATTAAACCTATAAGTAATAAAGATCAGAGTACAAAGAAAAACACTTCAAAACTTTAGAGTAGAAGGATATATAGGGGATAGAGTCCCTGAGAGTCCTTAGCAAATAAGTCTTTATTTTGGATTCTTCCATCTTGTTCTTCTTTGGTGGTCCCTCATCAACAACATTTGCATGTTCCCTTTCTCTTTTCTTATTTCTTGGATTCTCAGGACAATCGCTTCTATAGTGACCCAGCTTGTGACAATTGTAGCATTCAGTCTTGGATAGGTCTACCTTCCTTCTAGGCCCTTAGACTTCTTGAAGGTTCCTTTGTTCTTGTGATGAGCGTAATAGGCATTTGAAACTTTCTCCTCTTAATTCTCTTTGTTTCTTACTAATGAAATTCTAACTTCTTCTTGACTACATGCATTCCATAATTGTCCAAATGTAGGAGTTTCTTTCCAACTGTTGAGACCTGATGAAAAGGCACTCCAAGATGTTGGTAATCCTAGAAGTGTAGTGATTACAAGCGACACTATCTCATCTATTGCCTGGAGTTCATTTCTGATTCTAGCTATCCTTACAAAGAAGGATGCCACAATGTCTTCCTTTGTCATCTTTATAGTTCTTAGTTCATTCTTAAGACTTGCAATTTAACCAAGATTCTTGATTGTGAATAATTTGGATAAGGCCTCATAAATGTCTTGAGTGGAAACTATGTTGGATATATATGGTATGAGGTTGTCCTTTATTCCATCCACCATTAGGGTCATGGCCAATATTTTTGTTTCTTTAAACTTTTCTTTTTTTGCATCACTTGATTCATTTGTAGTCTTCTTTACTTTTCCTTTAACTAAATCCAAGACTTTATTCTTCTCAAGGATGAGATATATCCTCTTTTACCATGCCTTGTAATTGGATGCTCCTTCTAATTTGTTTTCTCCCTTCATTGAGTTAGATATTATTCTTGAAGATAGTAGGCTTGACTTCTTATATGATCCTTTCCCATGATGACCCTTATTCAAACTTCTTAAAGCTCCTTATTCTTTTTCCAATAGATCTTTAGGTTGCCTTTTTCCTTCTTCACCTTAGCT